>OY998175.1:59944500-61144500 GCA_963921935.1 Galeruca laticollis | reverse complement strand
AGATATGAGATTTCTTGTACTGGATTTAAGCCTAGTTTTCTCAATTTCTCTTTAATTATGTTAGGGAGTACGCTTGGACATACAATTGATAATACTAAGCGTGCTGATGGAGTTATTAATCTTCTAGCTTGTAAAAATTTTCCGTTTATGGTTATATGCCCTGTTTCTATCATACATTTGTCTACTAATGTTTTCGATTATAAATATATACACACTCTATCATTTGATATACGAGATACGAATATTATATACTTCGGGTTAACGTGTTGACCTAATCCTTCTAGGCAGTCATTGAGCGAACAATCTCCTATTGTATTAAATAAAATAGATTCATGTCTATTTGGAGGTGAAATGCTACGTTGTTGAGTGGCTGCTTTTGAATAAGAGACATTTTGTTGAAGTTGATTTAAAACTGACATAATTGTTCAGAAAAGTATTTTACTTTGGATCTTAACCGGCCCTGTCTCACAGTTGGACTAATTGAAAGGACGACGGTTCATCGGTGTGAAAATCGATTAGCTTAATCACTTGTTGATAATTGTTTATTTTGTTTGAAACATTTTGACTAAAGATGTATTTTTTCAATGAAAAATTTAATAATGAAGACTAATTTTATTTACTCACAGTTTGCACTTGATGTAAACAAATCACTCATCACTTGGTTGTTGCACTTTTTCTAAATCTGTTCCCATTCTTCTAATTTTATCAAAATCACGTTCTGGTTCTATTTTAACTCCAACTTCCTTCAATACTTTCGCCACTTTATCTTTAATTTCTTTATGTTCTCCCACGATGATATCTCCTACCCCTCTTATTATGATATTATTTCTCCCGATTTGTCTTTCTTTGAATTTCAAATGTTCTGCTCTAAATTCCTTCATTTCTCACAACAGAAACTCCATTTTGATATTCAAATGGCACATTTTGCTTGTTATCTCACTTCCATTTTGTTCATGACTTTTTTTTCAATTAATAAAAACCTTTTAGATTAGCGTAAAAAGCTGCTTCACCTCATACAGCTCAGAAGGCTCTTCTCTTTTATCTAATCCTTAAACTATCTACTTTTTGTATAGGTCGGCAACACTGTAAAAGAATCGAACTTGAATTTATTTCTGCTCGTTTTCAGTTTATTGTTTTATTTAGCACTCTCACTCAAAAATACTTCTAATTCACCAGTTTTTCCGAACTAAGTGTATTCCTCTATCATCACTTTGACATAGTTGAAGTGTATTTTTTAACGGTACATGTCTCGAATTTTGAGATTATTGTAGATGCTAATAATACATGTCGGGTCCGACCGGTTCGTGAAGCGAGTTAAGTTCGTTTCGGGTTCAGGTCGAGGTTTTTCTTGTTTATCTATACAAATTATAAAAGAATAAATACACTTTTTGATCAACTCCAATCACTAAGTGTTGAAGAACTGAATACATTGTTATCCCAAATTAGAGATAACGAGTTAATTTAGAATTAGATCATTTCTATATTTATAAACATTCCTTTTTTGTTATATGGTAATTAGTGATAACAAAGCTACAATCAACTATCCACTAACGTCGATTCAAATCGGATATAGGCAACCAGTATTACAATAAGTTAATATACTGGTTGCTGACTTTATGTACTAAACCAGCTTTTAATCATTATTATGAGAGAAGCTACTACCTTTTACTACAAGGGTAGTAACAAGAATATTAACAGTTCTCCTACAGTAAATCAATCAACAACAATAGCGAATACTGGTAGTCTTCCTTCAACTTCCACATCTTATGTAGCTGCTGCAAAATCTTCATCAACTATTCTTCCAAAAAAAGAACAGGCAATTGTAGTTCATTCTTCAGAAAATCTAAAACTCATTGACTATGTCAGAGCGGTTGGAGATATTATTGGTCCGAAAAATATCTGCTTTGCATCACGAATATCTAATAACAGAGTTTGTATTTACCTAAATATAACTGAACAGGTTGATAATTTAATTGGAAATAACCCCAACATTGATGTAGGAGGCACGCAACATTCCATAAGAAGATTGGTTACACCTGCAAAAAGAGTAACTATTTCCAATGTATCTCCGTCTTTCCCACATGACCTCATCGAAATGAATTTGAAAAATTTCGGTTTGCAATTAGCGTCCCCAGTTTCCCTTCTTAAGGCTGGTATTCCTGGGGATCAATGCAGCCATATTTTATCCTTTAGAAGACAGGTGTACGTTATACTCCCCACAGAATACTATGAACTTCAAACTTCTCTAGTCGTTACCTTCGAAAACAATAGATATCGTATATTTTTATCCACTGACAGGATGGGCTGCTTCTTATGCAATCAAACTGGTCACATAGCAAGTAACTGTCCAAACTCAAATTCCGATACTATCTCTCAGATTCCAGCTCGTATACCCACACAATCAACCTACATTGAAGAAAACAACCCTGTAGGATCTCTTATGACTGAGTCATTACCCATAAATGAACCAACAATAACAGCAATGGGGCAAAAGAGACCACTTTCAATCTCAACCGATTCCTCTACTGATCCCCCATTCCAAGCGAAGAGACCACCTCACCTAAAACTCAGAACGACAATGTGATTTTTACCACACCAGTAACTCCACGTAAGCCCCCTAAATCTAAAAAAAGAAAAATCAGAACTGGAGACAATATAAAGATATCTGAAGATTCCACTGACATTATCAGAAAAACATATAGAAACGCCACAAAACCTTTTACTCTTCCAATTGAAAACTTTCTAGCTATTCTAGGAAATTCCATTGGTAGTGATAACCCTTTAGCTGAGGTACTACAGTTCACTCATAATGTTAACACTCTGATTTGTGATGTGTACACTATATATCCACTTTTAACAGAACGGTCCATTAAAAACAGGTTCACAAGATCAAGGAAAAAGATAAGGAAGCAAATGAACGACGCAGAACAGGATAGTCAGACATCCCAAACATGCTTATATACAGGCGAAGAAGACAGTGACAGCTCCCATTCACAGAAATCAACTTACTGATTATTACCTTCACACTCATTCAATGGAATTGTGATGGATTTTACCCTCGGCTAGAACAAATTCAACAATTAGTGACGGATACCAAAGCGGACATACTTTGCCTGCAAGAAACAAATTTTAAAGAAGAACACAAGCGAAAACTCAAAAGCTTTTATGGGTACCACTTTTCCAGAACACAATGCAATATCGCTAGCGGAGGATCTTATATATTTGTTTCCGACGATCTTCACTCTGTAAACTTAACCCTCAATACAACGCTAGAAGCAGTTGCTGCTACAGTCTGGTGTCCTCAAGAAATCACTATCTGCAGTCTCTATATACCACCTAGCTATAATCTTACCGAAGCCGAACTAGTAGACTTATCACAACAACTTCCAGTACCATACTTGGTGGTGGGCGACTTCAACGCTAACAACACTATGTGGGATTCGGAAAAAATATTTGGGAGAGGTAAAATTGTTGAAAATGTTATAGCAAACACCGACACTTACCTACTCAACATAGGAAGTAGTACCTATTTTAATATTGTATCTGGAACCTATTCTGCAATTGACCTCAGTATTAGTGACGCCAGATATGCTCCATCTATTATATGGTATACTCTAGAGTGTCTGTACGATAGCAACCACTTCCCTATACTGCTATCAAATAACTGTATCAAGCCATCGAAAACAATATTCAAATGCAGATTGGGCAGGTTTCAATTCATATACTAACAGTATAGCGGACGAACTTCAGTTGCCCGAAAACATCAACGAAGCAATTGCCACTTTTAATAATTTCATTACCGAAGCTGTAGATATCTATGTCGGAAAAGTCGTTTTATCTCCTTCTCACAAAATAAATCCATGCTGGAACGAAAATTGTTCCGTCGCAGTTCGTGAATGCAGCGCTGAAAAAATATCGTCGAACGCGCACTGAATCCAACCTCACAAATTTTAAAAAACTGAAAGCTAAAGCAAGAAGAACGCTGAAGCAAGCGAAGAAGGATTCTTGGGAAAATTACGCTTCTTCTATCACATGTGAAACTTTCCCTAGCCAAGTCTGGACAAATATAAGACAGATGAAAGGCAATAGAACATTCACAAAAATTTCAGCACCAATAGATTAAGGTGAACTGGCTACTGACAGCAAAAAAATTGTTAATATCATCGGCAATGCACTTCAGGAGAAAAGTAAAAACTCTAGTGAATACGCCACAAATACCACTATCCAAATCCCTACTCAAGTTATACAAGACAGATTTTCTTTAGATCTTCCTTTCTCTCTCCAAGAACTCCTGTATTCCCTCTCGTCCTGTAAGAATTCAGCTCCAGGTCCAGACAATATTCCTTTTCTATTCTTAAAAAACTTGTCAACAAATGCTCTGGTGAAATTATTGAGTTTGTACATCAAAATCTGGATTAACAGAGAGTTTCCTCAACAATGGAGAGAATCAATCATCTTACCAAGTAAAAAGCAAGACAAATCTCCGTCGGATGCAGATGCTTATCGCCCTATTTCACTAACAAGTACTGTATGTAAGCTACTAGAAAAAATGATATATAAAAGATTAATTTGGTATCTTGAAAAACATAAACTTCTAACCCCTAATCAATCAGGCTTTAGACCTCAACGCTATGCAAGTCATAATCTAGCTCTTATTCAGATTTGCGCAACGAATGCACTTAACAAGAATCAAGAAGTCGTAGCTGCTGTGTTCGATATCCAAAATGCCTTTGACTGTCTACCACGACCTGTTATTTTCAATAAACTTAGTGAATGCTACCAGATAACATGTATTCCTTTATTGAAAACTTTTTGAATGATCGTACGTTTAAAGTGTCTGCAAACGGATCAACTTTCAACAGCTTCTTCCAATACAATGGTGTTCCCCAGGGATCGCTACTGAGCCCCACTGTATCCAGCATTGTCATAAACGATATTTCCTCAAACATCCGATCTTCCGTCAAAATTGCCCTCTATGCTGACGACTTAATTATATTTTGCCATGGCAAAAACACTACCACTACGTCGAGACTCCTTCAAGAAGCAGTCGGTCAACTGCAAAAATGGTCCGACAAAACGGGTCTCCAATTTTTGGCAGCGAAGTCCAGAGTTATAAAATTCAGTAGAAGAACCACCATCTCCTCAAATCCGCTGATAATATTGGATGGAGACGACATTCCAGTAGTCGATGAACTGAAAATCTTGGACGTGACTTTTGACAGCAAACTTAGCTGGAAACAACATATTCGAGATAATAGAGGGAATTGCTTGAGCAGACTGAATATTTTAAAATGCCTATCATACCACTAATGGGGAGCTGAAGAGGAAATACTTCTTAGTGTCTATCGCTCTTTAATCCGTTCCAGATTAGACTACTGTTGTTATAATAACATGTCCGCTTCAAATTCAGCATTAAGTACCCTGAATTCTGTACAAAATACTGGACTTCGAATTTCATATCTAGAGTATCTGCCAACAATCCAGTCTAACCATTGTTAACATCTAAACGTATGAGTCATAATGTATCTCCAAAACGTAAGTCCCTGGTAGAAATTCTGACCTCCTTACTTGGCGATATTATTCTATCTCATACAACTCATAGTCTAGCATCCCCCACGGCGCTATGGAATGCCAACTTTCCCAACTTAAATGTATCGTTAATTCAGTATCCAAAGTCCCAAACATCACACGAATTTCTGAGAAAAGCTTTTCTGGATGTAATTAGTCTCAAATACGACAAGGTATTATACACCGACGCCTCAAAAGGTAATGAAGGAGTTGGCTGCTCAGTTGCCACTTCGGATGCAACAGTTACAATGAAGCTTTCACCCTCATATTCCAGTGTTCATACAGGATAACTCTTCGCTATATTACAAGCTCTATCCTCTCTAACAAGTGACTCCAAACGCCCTGCCATATGTACGGACTCACTAGCATCTATTCATTCCATTAAATGCATATACTACACGCATCCTCTTGTTCAATCTATACACACAATTCTCAATAATCTCTCACACCAAGGAGTTACAACCACGCTAATTTGGATTCCCTCCCATATTGGCATTACAGGCATTGAAACAGATGATCAAGCGGCAAAACAAGCTGCAGCTTCGACCAACTTAAAGCATGAGAAAATCCAGTTACACACAGACTTGAAGGCTCTATTTAAGAGTAGAATGTGAAGATCTTGCCAAGAATATTGGAGCAAATCTAGATCGAAGCTTAGTAATATCCAACCAACAATCAGCCCCATATCAATGACAAACCTAAAAATTAAAGATAAAGTTCTCATAAGAAGGCTTCGTATCGGTCACACGCGCCTCACCCATAGACAACTTATGGCATCTGAAGATCCACCACTGTGTCAGCTCTGCTCCAGTCCTCTCACGGTTAAATACATTCTGATAGAATATTGTCAATACCAGAATAAGCGATTGAAACACCAACTTAGTGATAACCTTCAGGAAATGCTGAGTCTCCCCATACAGCATTCAAGGTTTATTGACTTCCTTCAAGACACAAAACTATATCATAAACTATAATGAACCAATATTGTTATAACTGAAACCCACCAAATTGTACATAAGAAGAGTGCTGTATTAGTTATATTTTGTATTTCCAATTGTTTGTATAATTGTATAGACTATGTATTTGTGTCAATGACCTACGCTGTCGAGTCACGTTAATTTCAATGAAAAAAAGTAATACATGTGTTCACGACATAGTAGCGAAATCTTTATTTTGGCAACAATTTCAAATAAAATGAGCAGAATTTATTACTTATCAGCTTCTGAGTAGATCGTACACAATTTCATTAAATTTTTCCCCGAATTTTTCAATAGACAATGTTTTTCAAACGACATATCACAAACCCACATTTCCCATTCAAAAAATTGGGCGTTGTAATTGTCATTCAAAAGGGGCTGCGGATAGGGGCATCACATTTTCACCAAAATTACAAATTCATTACATTTTGCATTTCTACATTATATTATACGGACAATAATATAACTCAAACTGTACCATACACAGTTATTTGAATATAACCTGAAGCAATTATTATTGGTCCACCCTGTACTTTACGATTGAATAAAAACATATAAATTCAAATATAGCGAACTCGTTTTATATTTCTCAAATTGGCTGAAATATTTAGATTAGTTCAATAAATAACCTAATACGTGAACATGAATTATCAAAATTTCCCGTACGATAGGATGACAAATGTCAGAAGCAGACCTTCATCGAGGGATATCGTGAATATGCAATGTCCCTTCTAAGAAGAGTAACTACCTAACTTCAACACTATCAAAGAGGGATCTGCCGTGATAAACATTGTTCGTCGTATAATTGGAATACATTATGTCATGTACAGCTGAGTGACCAAGATCCGGAATACATTATAGGACTTTACATTATCCCCGAAATCTCGTACGGATCCTCCCAAGAAAGCATCGAGACAGAGAGCCATGCTTTGCGGTCTTCGGAGAAAGACAAAAGGCGTTAGCAGCGTTGGATCATATGCGAACATCAGAAAATCGAACGGGATACTATGAAATGTATATAACTATATAACAATATATACGGATGCGTAGAGCGAAAAACCGAAATCAAGCGTACAGGGCGGATCAGAAGGAAAATATTGACTAGTTATGATTTCGAAAATATTCATTTCCATCATCAGAACATTTATAAAAGGGTAAAACATTTCCTATGTATATATTGTTAACATCTATTTACAAGACAATTGACTCGCCAAAACAAATTGTGAAACTATGCAAATAGAAGCACAAAAAAACCCTCATAAAAAATCTCTCACATTTTCCAGATCAGGCCACATATAAATCAGAGACAATTCAGTAATTAAAAAAATTACTTTAAAATGATAACTGAACCAATAAAACTGAAGGAGAAAGGTACTTATTCTGAATTCAGTTTTAGAAAAGATAAACAAACTTTTAGTAATATTGATAGCAGGTAAGATACCGATAATATATATACAGTAAGGTTATCAAAAAATGTTCTAAACGATAATACAGGTTAATGTCAAAATGTTTGTTGTCAAGAATTGAACTGTTGTGATAACTAATAGCCCATCAAAATCTGATTTCTTGTTGAGACAGGTATTTAAATTTTCATACATATCACATATCAGGTCTTCCCATAGCTTTATTCTTTTGCAAGTATTTTAATATCATCAAAATTCATAATATGTTTATCAATATTTACATTTTCCACCAAAGAACAGGATAACTTAGCAGTGTTACAATCAATCGCTTTTGTGAGAAACCAATCTTCCAGATAATCATCAATAATTTCGACATATTATCCTGACCTTTCTTCGAGGAGAAAGACAACTACTTTCCTGGCTAATAACACGCAGAATATTGAAGTACATCCCCTTCGAAGACCGTGACGTCGATCGAACCCCTTGTCGATACGGACATCTGTGGTGATTCGCAACCTATAGAAGAAGGGGCATAGTACACTGACCGGTTTCGACCTTCTTGGGTCTCTTCAAGAGCGCCAGCTCTACTTCTCGCAAGTGTGTAACCACACGAGCCAAATAGAGGTTGTCGGAGGACGGAATCTTCAGTTCGGATTAGAGACTCTGAACTGGAAGGCATTTCGGCACTCATGAAGAGACCCAAGAAGGTCGAAACCGGTCAGTGTACTATGCCCTTCTCCTATCGGTTGCGAGTCACTACAGATGTCCGAATCGACAAAAGGGTTTATTCAATTAATTAATGTTATTGTAACCTAAAATTGTCAAATAGAGGAAAAATCTGAATATGAAATAATTTTCTACTTGTTATAAGTAGTAGGTACTAATAAATATCACTTAAATTCTTAGGATCGCTTTTTTTGCTAAGGATATATTTTTTTGGTATTCAGTTGTGTGTCTAAAACTCTAAGAGATTCAAAATCCATGAAGTGGTTATAAGTTGCATATTTTGCTAAAGCATATCCATTGGGATATAATCTAGAATCAATTTTGTGTAAATTAAAGCGATTTTTTAATTTTTGGTTAGTGTGGCCTATATATTTAACATCACAATTTTTACAAGGAATACCACATAGGTTATAGTATATTACGTAACGTGTGTTGTAAGAAGCATTTTACGCACGAACGGAAAAGTTACGCACGAAGCGTTACAACACGAGTTACGTACTATACTTTACCTACGACCCACTTGTACTTGTGTTTACAATCTTGTTAAGGTATTTAAAGTACAAGTAAAAACGTACATCCTCGATGCCCAGCCAAGTTTCATAAGAGTCGCTCCTCGATGCCCAGCCAAGCATCTTAGAAGTTCACCCTCGATGCCCAGCCAAGTTTCGTAAAAGTCGGTCCTAAGTAATATTTATTTTTATTAAAAATGTATGTAGAATTACCGGAATTGCATAAAATAGCGTATACACCTCTCGACTAAAGTGACATTAGTCCCTTAGGTGTATTACTTCCCTCAGGAATCAAACACCATCCGCGGGATAAAATGGGCCACATTAGTCGCTTGGTGTATAATATACTATTGTTTACTAATATGATATACATTCAGACAGCTAAAAGATGCGGATTTAATGAAACGGAACCAACTATCATATAATTCCAAATAACTCTTAGTATTAAATGCAATCTCATATCTAATAAATGTTATCTACCATTTATATATAGAATAAAATTGAACGCTCAATATCCAAGTAATAAATTTTGAATAAAATGGCTACGTCTATTGACAGTTGCTAAGTGGTTGCTATGGAAGCCGTGCGATTTACTTTACAGCCGTGCGTTTTGTTTTACCGTGCGTAATAGACGTCTTACATTGATTGCCGACTGTGTGTTTCTGGCTACTTACAGGGGTGGTCGTAGGTGAAGAATATTAGTTTTATCCTTAACATTTGTATAAGTCGATTTTATTGTTAAACGTGTTTTCTTGCAATTTTTATGTTATTTAGTGGTTTGAAAGTTCTAATCAATGTTTGTGTTATTTCTCGAATGTATGTAAAAGAAATATAATAATTGGGGATTTCATTGTTTTCTATATTTTAAAAGCAGTTACACAATTTATATTTTACTGAGTTATTTGGATATCCGATTTCTAAAAATAATTGATGAAGGATTTTCACATTCTTTTGGTGTAATACTAGGTCTGATATCTTTGTTATTCTGGTTTTCTTTTTTCAGATAGCAATTTTTTGATTTTTTGAGAATATTTTCTAGGTATTTAGCATTGTTAACTAATTTTATCCGAATTTTTATAAATTACTAATGAAGCACATTCTAAATATATTCAATATAAAAGACATTACTGAATAATGATACAACTTCGAAAAATGTATTAAATTGTTTATTTACTTCAAAAGAGTCTTCAATGTAGTATTATGTAGTGAGATCACAAGCTTTTTTTCAAATTTCTGTAATATAAGAGCCTAAGAAATTAATAGGGATGCATAAATATGCAACTATGGGTCTAACTAAGGAAATTGGTTTTTGGATTTTTGGAAAAACATAAAATTTTGATGGAATAACATCATAACAAGTTAGTTTTTCTTCTGTAATTGTATCTAAATGTTTAGTATTATATAGTTTATTATTAATTGTGTTACATTTATTTTGTATTGATATTGTGGGATTCATATCTATTCTGATATAAGAAGAACTATAATTAATACTTTCTTACGAACCTTCAATATAAGATGATAACGACACTACCTTTGTCACTGTTCCAGTAAACGAAATAATAAATCTATTCCAGTTGGGTTTTACACACTGTATATTGAAAATAAAACAGAGAAGGTATTTACGAGTTAAATCGGGGCATTCTGTACCTATATATCCGAACTTTCTATCATAAAATTAATTTTTGAAAAATTTTCAGGTGATAATATTTCATGAGTAAATATCCCATAACATACTCAAAATGGATATTTCACACTCCGATTCCCCAAACGAGTTATAACGAGCCTCATTTAATAATTGAACCACAAGAAAATGAATTCCTCCCAAAGATTTCTCGAGATTATTATCCGAGCTAATTCATTAGCAAAGTTTCAGTGACTACATTGCTTAATACAGGCGTACGCCATTTAACATATAATTACTGGCATTACTGCCAATCATTAACTGCCAAGTTGAAAGTTAAAAACGCCGACACCTTTGGCCCTAATATCAAGGTGGTCTTTAACTGCACTCACTTCAAGCTCGAGCACGATCAGGATTTGAAGTGGAAGAAGAATGTAAACACCTACTTTACGTAAAAATTCAGATGCTTATTATTATTCAGTTGTATAATGCGTGCCATCAGAGAATGCAGTTTCAAGAAATTTTTGAAAAATAAACGAATCACTCTGATAAATGTATTTTGTGTAAAATAAAACTACACGAATAGACTATGAGATCAATGTTTTAGTTGAATTTATTTTATTGCTCAATAATTTAGAATATAAATATTGCAAAATATGAATGAAGAAAATATATAGGATCCTACAGCTCTCTAATCACAAGGTTTATAAATTTTATGTTTATTCAACTAATACCAAAGTCATCTGACATCTACAAACGAGTTGAGCAAATACAATTATAATTAATCTATGGTCAAAAAATTTATCTACGAAAATAAAAAGATAATAAATTTGTACTAGAAATATACTGTAATGTTCTTCTTATTTATTTAAAAGTTTTTATTTCAACGTGTGGGATAAATGCATACACAGGGTAGGTTCACTTACTTAATTTATTCATTCACTTCACTATTCACTAATTTATATTATATACACAGTATATTCACTTACATTGATTTATATAAACACTTCACAACTTAGATTATTTACTTGTTCACTGTTTATATCACGAGATGACTTTATCAACTCAACTTCTCCCGCTGGTCGATCCTTTATATATTAGTGCCTTTTGAACTAGATAATTCTAGATTGCGGCTTACACAAAAACAATCGGCTCTCTGGAAATTTCTAGATAAGACTGGTCACACAAACAAAATCTAGATAAGATAGTCACAAAAAAATCGTAAACAGTTCTATGAAATACCTGCGCAACCACCAACATTTTAACTTTCATACATGGCTTAGACGGAGTCGGATTCAAGGACGATACTAGTGTGCTATTTTTTAACATCACCCTCTCCTTAAATGGAAGTTCCTCCTGGGACTTTTGTGTAGTCGAGATTGGATGTTTGAATCGGCAACTGGTCCCATTTGTACACTTTCCGATCTTTGGAAATAGCAGGGCACCGTCTTCATCGGATACTGATAACGGAAGTTGTAGCTGCAAATTGATATCTGGACACCGGTATCTTGGAAGATAACCTCTACCATGTTCCTGATGATTCGCCAATCCAACTGGTTACTCACTATCTTAGGCAAAGCCAGTTTCATCACACTGGATTCCAAACACATGGTCTCGGAGGATTCGAAGTGCTTCCCATTTTGAGTTACCACGTAGAAGACGTACCGCGAATTGTGTTTCAGTCTCAGTGTGTTGCCAGGGGCTGGCATCTGGTCTTCAAGTTTTTCTAATTGCCCTAACTTCTTCCTAAAGACGGTTGCCAACTCTTGTGCGTTCTTGATACGGGCGGGGATGTTGTATGCCAGTGAATAATCTTCCGGGATATTGAACAAATCTTGTCGTTGTTCTGAAGTGACTCCATATCTAGCTTCCACGGTTCCTCAATACGCGCCCATAAATTAATCGAAGGTGGGGTTATACATATCTCGAATATGGTTTACTCCTTTCTCTAGGTCATTGTCTCCTTCGAATAGCGCTAGTCGGTTTTGGTGAAACACTTTTGGTTTTTCGTTGGGGATCTTGCTTATGCGATATATAACATCATTGATCGTTTTCTTGATTAAGTATGGACCTTCCCAGGATTTTTGTAATTTTGGAGCAAATCCTTTTCTCCTCGTCGGGTTGTGTAAACATATTTTGTCCCCTCCTTTAAAACCACCTACTGCGGCCTGCGTGTCGTACCGACTTTTCATTCTGTCGCTGGCAATTTGAAGATTTGTTCGAAATAATTCATGATTATTGTCTAGCCTTCTTCTCAATTGGATCACGTAGTCTTCTCCTGCTAAATCTTCTCCAAGCCGACAGCCAAATTCCAGGTCACAAGGAAGCCTCATTTCACGTCCAAACAGAATTTTTGCAGGTGTTCCACCCGTAGACTCATTGACGGCAGATCGATGATAAGCCAATGCGAATAGGGAAAGATACTGGTCTCAATCTGTCTGATAAGTATTTTGCATGAGTCCTGTTCATTCTCTCGACCATTCCATCTGACTGTGGATGTAGTGCTGTTGTATTGGTCTTCTTCATTCCCAGCTTGTCGCAAATCTCCTGGAATATATGGCTTTCGAAATTTCTACCCTGGTCACTGTGGACTTCCAAGGGCACTCCATATCGACTGCTACATTCTTTCACCAATACATCCGCGACAGTTGTGGCCTCTTGATTCGGGAACGCGTATCCACTTTGTGAAATATTCCATTATAACCAGAATATATTTACCACGCCACTAAACAAGAAACATAACAGATCTTTTTTGTGATGTTCTTTTCAGAGACATCTCCTAGATGTCTTAATTTTATTACTAACTCCATGTCATGTAAATAAAACATATTTTGATGTACACAATAATACTTGACCTCGCAGTTTCATACACATCCTATGAACTTCTTTTTAGCAACTTCCTATAGGAAACATTTATACGATGTTAATTTGTATACTTCGCACTAATGTCACATACAGAACGTTACTGTGATATTACAAATTAACATGCTTCTAAGATGATCACATGTTGCAGTTACTTTTACATCTTTCGAAATAATTTTTAGTAACTTCCTCCGATAACGTCTGTACGATGTTAATTCATAAACACACACTTTAGATCAAATTGTGCCCATGGAGACCTTTGATCGATCATCGTAAACTACATCAAACTTGATTTTCAGCCAATTGACTGGGACCCATTTTCCATAAGATACATGCGGTGTTCTTCAAAGGAATAATAACATATTTTATTTCGAGAAGTGACTTTCATGATTTACCTTCTATTACATGCCTCACTCCATTTGGCAGATAAAATCAGGTGTGCTATGAAATTCCATACTTCTTTTCTGTATAAAATAATATACTATTCTCTTCTTGTTTTTCATCCTGGAACAAATTGTATATGAACATCGTGGAATTGTAACTTAATGAAAACTAAGCATTATTAATACACTGTATACAGTGCTATTCAAAAGTCCTCTCCCCCCCTCGTATCTTTTGAACGGCTACACTTACATTGATAAAATTTGGAGGGTGGAAATAAAGTGTTGTAAACTTCTCTACGAATGGTAACAGGTGACGTAATAGTAATAGATGACATCACAGTGCCACTCTGACCAATAATTTCAAATAGGACCTTATGGCTAGTGATATCTCGTTTGAAAGGCATTGACATTGGCAACATAGCCATAATAATTTTATTTGGGTTTAAATTAATTTTGACGGATAAATTAAATAAATACGAAAATTATTGAAATAATTTTTTTAAATTTAATTAACCAAATATCAACAATGGATTCTTATAGCAAGCGTTCGAAATATGCTCCGTCTACTTCCTGACAGTAATACATCGGTCGGCGAGGTCCTATAGAATGGCCACCTCGGTCACCAGATCTGACACCATTAGATTTTTTTCTATGGGGTTACTTGAAATCCAAGGTTCATACTACGGCACCAGATAGTATTGGCGTTTCGAAAGAAGGAATTACTGAAGAATGCAATGCTATTTCAGCTGATACATTCGAACGAGTACGACAAGAGTTTACTAATACGATGTATTACTATCAGGAAGTAGACGGAGTACATTTCGAACACTTGCTATGAGAATCCATTGTTGATATTAGATTAATTAAATTTAAAAAAATAATTTCATTAATTTTGTTATTTATTTAATTTATCCGTCAAAATTAATTTAAACCCAAACAAAATTAATATGGCTATGTAGCCAATGTCAATGCCTTTCAAACGAGATATCACTTGTCATGAGGTCCTATTTAAAATTATTGGCCAGAGTGGCCATGTGACGTCATCTATTACTATTACGTCACCTGTTACCATTCGTAGAGAAGTATACAACACTTTATTTCCACTCTCCAAATTTTATCAATGTGAGTGTAGCCGTTCAAAAGATACGAGGGGGGAGGGGACTTTTGAATAGCACTGTATAAAAAAACGAATTATGAAGAAGATATATGAACACATTATCAAGTTCAATGAGTTTATAATTAATTGTATCCAATTGAGTATCCAATAGCTGTGTTTCTACAATAATAAATAATTGAATGCTGTTTGTTGACTGGAGCATTCAGTATCATAAGTTACATATTCTTCAACTAGATTAATATAGGTACTATTGTAAGGGACAACTACAGATCATTTATTGTACCCAGTGAAATTTCAAATGGAAATGAGCTTTTTAACAGAAATTTCTGTTTTTAAAGTCTTAAACATTATCTTATTTTTCACAAGTATTTTTAGTAATAATGTTAAAATTTCTAAACTTGCAAAACTATATTGATGGCTAAGACTACTACTACAAAAACTAGAACTACAGATACTGGATTCAATATTTTTTGTACTGTTTAATACAATGTTTGTATCAGACTATCTGAAATGGTTAGTCCCCATTCATTACATAATTACCAACTATTTGTTTTTTATTTTATTTGTGTAAGTAGCTTCTGAAACATCTTGAACATTGAAAATATTTCCTTCTAGATTCAAATATCTGCCAACATATGAGCATGTTTTATTATTAATAATAATATCTACCCTATTGCAATTTTAAGTTTTTTGTAGGGTATAATGCACATCTAGGATTTGAAAATTGAAAAACACTTATTTTGTAATCTATATTATATAATGTTATTGTACAATTCCGCCACCTATGATTACAATGTATAATAACAGATTAAAGTATTGAATGAGTATTAAGTTTTAATAATTATGATTTTGGAATAGCTACTTACCGATAACAATTGTTGTTCGTCCATTATAACAAGAATTATATAGAAACTGTAGCTGAGTAGGAACTAACGAATACCACTTTATTCAAGTACTACTTGCAAAATATGTGCTTCCTGCAAATAAAATTTAATACATAACTGAAAACCATCCGCCATTTCATGCTTGTCATCTGAGGTCACAGATAACTACTGTTTTTTTGTCTATGTACTGTTTGTTTCGTTCGTCAGTTCCTCTTTTGTTTTCTTTTTTTTATGTTACTATGATGTTTAATATGAGATATTACTGAGAGTTTTATGAACTAACATCGTACAGACGTAATAGTAGGATGTAACTAAAAATTATTTCGAAAGATGTAAAAGTAACTGCAACATGTGATCATCTTAGAAACATTTTAATTTGTAATCTTACAGTAACGTTCTGTATGCGACATTAGTGAGAAGTATACAAATTAACATCGTATGAATGTTTCCTATAGGAAGTTATTAAAAAGAAGTTCATAGGATGTGTATGTAATTGCCAATTCAAGTATTACTGTGTACATCAAAAACATGTTTTATTTACATGACATGGATGTTAATAGAGTTGGTAATAAAATGAAGACATCTAGGAGATATCTTATTAACGTTTTAAATAAACATCACGAAAAGTCTCCAAAAAGAACATCACAAAAGAGACTTGTTATGTTTCTTGTTTAGTGGGCAGTCTTTTGAAAAAAGCTTTAATTGACATGGACGCAAAAGCTAGTAATCAGCCACGGGAAGACACCTGCAACTCATCGGCCATCAGACGAAACTTGATAAGCTCATTTCGTTCTTCTGGTATCTATTCTTTAGATCATCAGCAAGTGTTCAAGAAATTACCGAAGGAAACTGAACAAGACAATCCGACAAATGAGGTTGAAAGTGCACTAATTGCTTTGCTAAAAGAGCAAAGATTTGGTGGCACAAGTCGGCCACAGAGGAAGAAAATAAGGCTGGCTGTTGCAACCGGATGTAGTATATCGACAGCGGGGGTTGATAATGGGACGACAGATAATAATAATAGTGACGATATGTTACCCTCCACTTCAACGCAGAATGAAGAGGATCACGCAGCTAGAGAATCTTTGCCAGACAGTGAAACTGAAATTTGACAGTGGAGAAGCTCATGATAGATATGAAGTTGGTCAGTTTATTCTGACAGAATTTTCTTAACAACGAGGGAAAAAGCATACAAATACATTTGTAACATTTTAGAAGTGGTACCAGAAATTGTTGTCGTGGGAATGAAATCCATTGGAAAAAATAAAAGAAAATTTAAATTCATTGCCGACGATATCTTCGTGATTAGACGTGAAGAAGTAATCAAGATCCAGGCCAATCCTTCGGAGCATATCGACTCTGATGGTAATTCGTTCTATGAATTTGAGAGTGATATCGACGTTCGGGAAGTTTGAAGTGTTATCATGTTTATTATTTTCTTCGTACGTACCTACTCATTTGTAGTACAAACTTTTTTTTTAAGGACTAAAAACTATATATGTGTTTATGTGCCTTAATTGCATTATTTTTGTATAGACGTTTACATTTTGTTTTTACTGAATAAATGAATATTTGACATAACTTATTTGTTTTAATCTGATCAAAGTTCCCCCACTGAATGAATTTGCTTGCACAACCTAAAATATCAACCGCAGATTTTTATTTTTGTTCATTCCAGTGGGGTTACTTTGATATTCCATATAAAACGCAATGGCGATCAAAGTATACCCAATAGCAGTATAACTTTGATCACATCATTTTTATCTTTTATTTCAGAAAATACTTATTTTTTTAATTCCATATCTTCAGGATATGTTAATTGGGTAAAACCGATTAATCATGATTTTTAGTTCACCTAAATTGATTGATAAAGACAAGTTATTAAAGTCTGAAAAAAAATTGATCAAAGTATCCCGATGACACGTGCACGTAAAATTAAAAAAATTTTAAAAATTCTCACAATTACAATTCAAAGATTAAAAATTAAAAGCTGAAATTCAAGGAACGTGTTAACTTTTTCATTAGTAAGAGCTGTCTGCATGGATTTTGAAAACGTTTGTTTTTCAAAGATTTTCAAGGTCGTATCTTAAATACGGTATACGATTAATTAGTGTTTTAAATGGAACTCACGGTTTCTAGTTAATTCCACAATATAATAAAAGTTATTGAAAATTCTGAAAAATTGACAATTTTTTCGATAAATCAATATCATCGTCAGAATGACAGAAGTTACATTTTATTTGATGCCTACCTGATGTTTAGTAGTTATTTTTGGTTAGACCAAGAAGTGACCTAACTTGTGATTGACTTAATATCTGTTTATAGAAAAGAGAAGATGTGATATTACAAATATTGAAGCTCAGATATTATTAGCACTATGGTGATATCTTGGATATCATTTTTCCAATTAAGATCAGTATAACTGTGCAATGATATAAAAAACCAGAAACTGTTCATTGACAACTTCTAATTAGAAGACATTTAAGAAACCCACAATATGAAGTTATCAATGAACAGTTAAATATAGGGAGTTCTCCACTAATAAACTGTCTTCTTAAGTGATAATTGTAAAGATCAGCAGATATAGTTTTCCTGGTTTTCTATATCATTGCACAGTTATACTGATCTTAATTGGAAAAATGATATCCAGGATATCACCATAGGGCTAATAATATCTAAGCTGCAATATTTGTAATATCACATCTTCTTCTTTTTTCTATAAATATATATTAAGTCAATCACAAGTTAGGTCACTTCTTGGTCTAGCCAAAAATAACTACTAAACATCAGGTAGGCATCAAATGAAATGTAACTTCTGTCATTCTGACGATGATATTGATTTATCGCAACAATTGTCAATTTTTTAGAATTTTCAATAACTTTTATTATTTTGTGGAATTAACTAGAAACCGTGAGTTTCATTTAAAACACTAATATGAGCAGATTCCACGAAGTGAGGTTCGAGACAGTTCATTTCATACGATTAATTGTTGTACATACAGCCATTTCTACAATGAAACCAATATTTTAATATACTCGAATTTGAAACCTTAATCTTCAACGCATTCGAATATACCGAGGCTCGCAAATAATAACATCGTATCTCCAAATTTGGGAAAAATGGGTTAAGAGGACTTTCTTATAAGGTCAAACTCGCTTTCTCTACTGCAACCACTATTTTTCAAATTTTACAAAAAAAATTCGTTATTTTGGAAAAAGTAGATACATCGTATCCTATCCTCATAGCGAATTGGCCCAAATATCATCGTAACTGCAATTACGATTTTCCTCCAAAAAGGTATAAAATTAACAATTTCATCGTATCAACAGTTACTCCTAGGTTTAAACTAATAATACTTCAAAACAGCATCGTATGTGAACATACGATCATATCAAAGTCATTATAATTAAACTGTATCATCGTATGTAGACATAATATGATGTTATTATTGTTTTCAGATGTCATCTGAACTTAACATTCGATGTTTTTACTCGACTAAAACGTATTTGTACGTAGTTAGGATGTTACTAACGCGTTAGTTACGATCATTTTTATTTTACGAAATTAAGACATTAGTTTTGTACTGTTGTGTATATTTGATAAATAATCAGCTATTAAAATAGCAATATAAGTAGAGGACAGTTAATATTAAGTCTTGTAACCAGAGGTAGGTATACTTTTTACATATTCATTCAGCTCACATTGTTTTGTGGATATATTCGAAGTTTGAGGTTAGAGTCGAAATCTAACGGTCTTTTTAATTTTAGATGTTATAAACAAGAGCAATGATGAGGAGTGTACAAACTTAGAAGAGCAAACAATAAACTCTTCCATTTCGTTAGAACATGACTATAACCCTGGATTCACAGAAGTAGAACCAGGTGTATTGTTGAATAATAACGAAATATTACAGTATCAGGAAGAAGTTTCCAATAATTCGTTTGGTTTGCAGAATATCAATATAGAAAACACAGTCGGTGATATTTTGCCTATTAAAGATAATAATATAATTGAGGTAGGTAATGAGAGTTATTATTTAATTTCAGCTGAGACGTAGAAAGATCTGCTCACCTTAAAGTGTGTGATAAACTGTAAGAGGTGTATGAATTTTAATTTATTATTGATTGATAAATAACTATTATCTGTTGCAATTCTATTTGGAAATATGTGTTTTTCATTCCAATTACCTAGTTTTTATTTGTCTTAGAAAGAATAAATAGAATGTTTTATAAATCAAATGAAATTTGTACTAAGGACCGATTTTTTATAATTTTAGTTTACAAATGACATTCAGCAAACCGACTCCTTGGACGATGGCCTCGCTGACGGTAATGGAAATATAATTCTGCCCATGAATATGGGGATTTATCGGAAATTTTTGAAACGAATACTTTATGTACAGATATTGAACTCTCCAAAACGGATGTAGAAAAGAAATTGATGTCACCTGGTAGAAAAAGATACAGACAATCACAAACTTGGAAAGTACAGGAAGCTAAAAGGAAAAGGAATCTAGGACAGGAGTATGTGTCATATCCCACGAAGAAAACTGTAAAAGCCAGAGAAATTAAGGAAATTTGTGAAAAAAAGAAATGTAGACTGAAATGTTACACTAAAATTGCAGTAGATCAAAGATGTACCATTTTTAAAAACTTTTGGAAACTGGGTGATCACAACAAACACATGGACTTATTGGCAAAACATGTGAAAAAAGAACAAAAAACACTAGAAACTGTAAGAGACAAAAATTCTCGACGTCACTTCACATTGACTTATTACTTTACGGTTGGGGAATCGATCACTAAGGTTTGCAAAACGTTTTTTTAAATACTCTAAGTATAACTGATATTTGGGTGAGAACTTTTTTGGCCAAGCTTGATAGAAATGAAATTGGAAGTCCAGATAATAAAGGTAGAGTTTGTAATAAAGATCCTGCCATAGAAAAAATGAGAAAATTGATAAGAGAACACATTCAGAGTCTTCCAACAACTGAATCACACTATATCCGCAGACACTCGAAACGTCAATATCTTCAAGTCGATATACAGTCCTTAGCTCAAATGTATAGGTTGTATATGAACTGGACTAAAGAGAAATATATCCAGTTGCTACATGCAGACAATACCGCTATGTTTTTGAACATGAATATAATATTGGATTCTTTTTGCCGAAGAAAGACCAATGTGAGGTATGCGACAAGTACATATTAGCAGACGATGGAAAAAAGGCAGAATTAGAGACTGAAAGAATAAAACACCAAGGAAATGAAGAAGCTCTTAGAAAACTAAAATAAAACGACAAACAGCAAGCGAAGGAAGACAAATCATTGAACGTAGCTTGTTATTATTTACAGAAGATATTAATAACTCCCTATAAAGACGTCAGTATATTTTACTATAAATTGAAATATAGCACCTATAATTTAACATTTTTTGACATTGGCGATATGAAAGCACACAGTTACGTATGGCATGAAACCATTGCAAAAAGAGGTGCCAACGAAATAGGTATCTTTGTTCTCGATTATATAAAAAATCAGACACAAAAGGGCGTAAATACCTTTGTTTTTTACACAGATAACTGCGCAGGTCAAAACAGGAATCGGTTTGTCTTTGCTATGTATGTTCATGCAGCTGAAAAATACAAAGTTTCAATAACACATCGTTTTCTGGAAAAAGGTCATACCCAAAATGAGGGGGATAGTGTATATGCTCTAATCGAACGGCAAAAAAAGGTAAAGTTATATATACGCCTGATCAATGGATGATGCTCATTAAGATGACAAAAACTTCGGGAGAACCTTACGAGGTGATTGAAGTTAGTCAAAGTCTTGTTCACGATCTGAAAAAGTTAGTAGAGGAAGAGAGAAACTGGAAAACTGATGAAGAGGGAAATAATATTAAATGGAACGAGATCAAAGAAATTGAAATTACTTTTGACGAACCTTTTAAAATCAAAATTAAGTATGATTTTCTAGACCAAAATGGTCAATGTGTGCTCAACTTATTGAAGAAGAAAATCAAAAAAAGAATAAATACCACCCCCAAAACAGCATACAAAGAATTGTATCCCGCATACCAGAAACTTATTCCAATATCAAAAAAAAAATATGATCACCTTCAGTTCCTATGCAAGAATGGAATTCCTGAAATTTACCACTTTTATAGAAACCTTCCAAAACAAACATGTGAAGTAGATGAAAATACAGATAATGAATAAATGGATACTGAGAGCGTTAAGATAGAAGTGAGAGTTTATTAACAAACGTAATATTAATAAGTTACCTGATACATTGTTCCTATGAGTAGATATTAGGTTTAAGTTATCTATGTGTTTTTTTATAAAACGTTTTTTTATTTTGGAATAAATCTCTGTATTTTTAGATTATTCATTGTGTCATTTTCAAATCTGAAACTAAAATCTACAGAGTTATAAGAAAAAAAAATTGGTAATATTATTTCATGAAGGACTAAAGTAACTTATAGTTCCTCAGAAAAATGAAGTGAAAAAAAAATAGGATGAAAATCAAATAAAATAACATTCATTAATTCTATAGTGAACTATGAACAACATCGCGTATCTTTAGTTAAGATACTAGCGATTCTAGAGATGGTTAAGAAGTACATCTTATCTTCATATACTTTATTCGGTACTTCAGTAATAGCAAATATTTACATCGTATCTGTTTAAAATTAAATTTACAGAAGTGTTGGCTATTTTTAAGCAATATGTTACATACCGGAAGATTTGTATATAAAATCATTATACCTTGACCAAACTTCAAATGTTATCGTTATAAGATTGTCCCAAACAACATGGAAAACTTTAAACTCATTTTCTGCAAAATGACGATTTGTAAGTTACGATGTTATTATATACGAGCGTCGATACGTTTGTTTGAAATTTGGAGTATTGTGTTGCTCTTAAATTCATAAATAATTGTAGGGTAACATAAATTTTTCTGTTCAGTTTATTCATATAACGGGTGTCCCAAATAAGAGTGACTGATTTTAAACATAAATGCCCAGCTTATTAATTGCTCCAAAGAGATGGGGTGTTCACTAGTTTCGCTAATTTATAAAAGAGATTTTTTTAGGCTTGGCTGGCATTTAATCTCATCAACACAGGGTGTTTTACAAATGTTGGTCAAATTCAAAGGGGAAAATATGTATTATTTTAAATGGAAAACCCTATAATTTTTGATCTCATTCGAAAGAGCAATCATTCTCCTTTCCAAAAATGTATAGTTACTATTGTCAAAATTGCTGATTTTGTTGTTATGCGTCAAACGGTCACAGCATGAGTTGATTTTAGGCATCAAAATACGTTCATATAAAACTACTAATTAAAAATGTACTACTACATGACACCTCGAATATCTTCGTTGTTAATGGAACAAAAGATAGAAAACTATACATTTTTGGAAAGGAGAATGATTGCTCTTTCGAATGAGATTGAAAATTATAGGTTGTTCAATTTAAAATAATACATATTTTCCCCTTTGTATTTGACCAACGTTAGTAAAACACCCTGTGTTGATGAGATGAAATGCCAGCCAAGCCTAAAAAAATCTCTTTGATAAACTAGTGAAACTAGTGAAACCCCCATCTCTTTGGACCAATTAACACGTTGGGCATTTATGTTTAAAATCAGTCACTCTTATTTGGGACACCCTGTATTTGAAAGTTGGCGGAAACTAAATTTAAAGATTGAATCGTGTTGAAAAGAATTTTTTTTATTTAATAATACGCATCAACTGCGTGGTTCATTAGCGTCATTAAGGTATACAAATAGAAGCAAGTTATACATAAAATAATGTCTAAATGAGTCTCAGAACATCTATCGACTTAAGAAACTTCTTTAAATTGTGCAAATTACATGATGATCCTAATATGTCTGCAGGTTCACTAGAAGGAAGTTGGGCCTGTTGTCGTTTCGCTGCTAATTGCGGACACTGAGTAAGTAAGTGTTTCACGGAGAATAGTTCCCTGCAATAGTTGCATTTTGGTTCAGGATCTTCACTGAAAAGATGACTGTGTGTTAGTCTAGTGTGGCCTAGGCGTAGTCGAGTCAGTAGGACTTGATCTCGACGATTTTTAGGTGACGCAGACCAGGGCTTTATTGACTTTTTACTTCATTTAACTTGGATGTAGCACTTTTCCACCGATTATCCCACGCACTATTTATTTTAGATCTTATTGTACATTTTATATCCGCACTCATTGATAGTCTAATAGTTTCGGTTGTGTCACTGTCTGCGGCTTCTTTGGCGTATTTATCTGCTTCTTCGTTACCATGAATTCCTATATGGGTATCCATATGAAGATAACATTCTTATAGCTTTGTTCGACAGAGTAGAGTTCTTGTTTCACTTTTGTCACAATGGAATGATCTGGATAAGTGCCTTGTAAGGCTTTTATTGCGCAGAGGGAATCCGAAAGAATGAGATGGTTATGTGCGTCAGATGCATTTATGAGGATTAATGCTTCATATAGTGCATACAGCTCTGCTGAGTAGATGGAGCAGGTTGGTGAGAGCTTAAACATGTGGGTCGAGGTTGTGGTCACTATTGCAGCTCCGACTTTATTAGAAGACTTTGAGGCATCAGTATAAATGTGGAGGTAGTCAGGGAACTTTTCTAGTATGCTGTTTAGCATAGATCTAATAATGTAGGAGTTTTCATAATATTTATTATAGGAAGAAAGACTGGTGATGCAAATTGGAGTTTGATTTGCCAGGGTGGAATTGAACTAAGTTCATTGGGATAGCATTCTGGAAGTGAGAAGTTAAGTTTAGATAGGTAGTTTATAATTCGGACATAGTAAGGTTTGGAAGTACTTGGTTATTGGTACAGGTGAGGAAGTTTTCTGTGATGCAATTTTGACTGGTAGGGTTGGAGAGATTTTTCCTTTTTTTAGCTGCATACACTAGACTTAGGTACATTCTTCTGTCTTCTAGCGATGGTTCTCCAACTTCACTATATAGGCTCTCGACTGGTGTAGTGCGGATTGCCCCTGTTATTATGCGTAGGGCCGTGTTATGAATGCTATTTATCCGGTTTAAGAGTGATTTAGTCGCTATCGTATAGGCAATTGAACCGTAATCAAACTTGGACCTGATTAATGTACGATAAAGCGTGAGCAGAGTTTCGCGATCAACACCCTAATTTTTATTAGCCAGCATTTTTAAGAGGTTCAGTCGTTTTTGACATGTCAGGAGGAGATTGTTTATGTGGCATTTCCAGTTAAGAGATTCATCAAAAGTCCTTCCTAAGAATGTAACAGTTGTTTCAGTTTTTAAATGTTTTCCATACAAGCGTAGATTAACGCACTCTGGAGTTTTCCTTTTCGAAAAAATAATGAGTTTCAGTTTCTCGGTTGAAAAGATGAAGCCTGTTCGTTCTGTCCAATATTCTAAATGGGAGAGGAACTCTTGCGCGATTTTCTGACTGTTTTTAAGGTTCTTACTTTTGCAGTAAACGACCAGGTCATCGGCATATAAGCGTGCTTTAAGTGGCGTTTTTAATCCTTGTAGAACATCGTTCATAAGGTCAGGCTTAGTACAGAACCTTGTGGAATGCCGTTTTCTTTGAAATTTTAAGTCAGACATTGTGTTGTTTACTTTAACTTTAAACGATCTGTCTTCTAGGAAGTTTGTGATGAAGAATAGGCAATGTCCCTGTATATCCCAACTATGTAGCTGTTTAATAATATAGTTATGCCAGACGGTGTCGAATGCTTTAGTAATATCGAAGAATATCGTTAACCATTTACTTTTTAGTGTAAACGCTTCATTTATTTCGCTTTGAAGTTCAATGATGTTATCTAACATTGATCTTCCTGATCTATAGCCACTCTCTTCCGGTATTATTAGTTTGCGTTTTTCCAGTATCCATAGTAATCTTTTGTTAATCATCGTTTCTATTAATTTGCTCATGATATATGTGAGCGAAATAGGGCGGTAAGGGATTTGGTTTCGGAATTCGAGATTTATGTATGGGGATTATTAGCGACTCTCGCCAAGTTTTTGGGAATTTATGTTGTAACCAGATAATATTAAATAACTGGAGTAGATGTTGATGAGCTCTTTCGTGAAAATGCTTAAGAAAAATTATAGGAATGTGATTAGGTCCAGAAGAGGAATTTTTGAAGCTTGATAATGCTTCGTGATATACTGCCATGGTTAGACGTGAATTTAGTGAATCATTACTTTCCGCCCTAATATAAAAGTTGTTTTGATCTTGGAATTCTTTGTGAAAGTTAAGTGAAGTGATCTGGTTGGTTTCTTTGGACCTCTGTTCGTAGACATTAGCGAGGGTATTTGCTATGTCATAGTTGTTATTTAAAGTGTGGCCTTCGACCTCAAGTCTGTTAATTTTATTATTGCCTTTCATGCCAGATATTCTTCTTACTTTTTTCCAAATTTCGGTCATTGGTGTATCTGAGTTTAGTGATGATACGTAGTCAGCCCATGACTTGCGTTTCGCTTTTTTTATTGTATACCGGGATTTTGCACGCAGTTTCAAAAATTCTACTTTACATTGTACTGTTTTTAATCGTTTATATTTATTAAAGGCGTTTTTCTAGCTTGTATGGCGGTTTTGAATTCGTTGTTCCACCATGGCACAGCGCATTTCTTATAATGATAGTTGATTTTTCCGATTGACTTAGTTGCGGAATCTATGATCATATTTGTGAAGTGGTTTAGTGATTCGTCTATGTCAGAAGAAACTGTACAGTATTCGATTTTATCTTCAATTGAGGATGAGAAAATATCCCAATCTGCAGTTTTTATATTCTATGCGGGAGCGATGGGGCTGTCACTACTACTGTTGGAGTTATTATATATAATGATTGGATAGTGACCACTATTGTATGTGTAGTCTAGTCTGTCCCAAGTTAGTAATGGTAACAATGTTGGTTCGCAGATCGAAAGATCAATACACGAGGAGTCTCCAGTTTGAATGTTGAATCTAGTAGGTCTCCCATCATTCAAAATAACAAGGTTGTGCCGATCAGTTGTTCGTTCTATGATTTTACCCTTAGTGTTTAAGGAGGATGACCCCCAGTTGGATTTATGTGCATTAAAGTCCCCTACGATGATTCTCGGTTGGGGTATCTGCTCTAGCAAATCATTAGAATCTTGTTGATTGAGTTAAAGTGCGGGTGGGAAATATATATTGCAGATGTGGGTGTCGTTTATATCGTGAATTTTGATAGCAATCGCTTCTAGTTTTGATTGCAGAGGAATTTCCTGAGCTTCGATGGTATTACGTGTTAGAATTGCTACTCCACCACTTTCTCTCTGAGAATCATTAGGATGCTTGCAGAATTTCTGATATTGGCTTAAAGCTTGAACTTTGTTGTCTTTCAAGTTAGTTTCCTGGAGACATATTATTTCTGATTTATATTGGTCTAATATATACTGTAGCTCCGGAAGTTTGTCAATAAAACCATTTTGATTCCACTGTAAAATTGAAGTGAACATATTGAACGGGAGAGTTAATAGCTGGATCGTTGTGAGGAATCACTATCTGGTTCTGAGGTCTCCGTGTCTGAGGTCATTTGGAGATGTATTAAAAGTTTCTTTTTTAGTTTTGTACATCTAGTTTTTATGCATCTGTCTTTGAAATATGGGTAAATATTTGTCAGTATGTGTATTTGAGCGGTAAAGTCTGTTGTGTAGTCTTTAACTATACATACGGGATCCGAAGATCCATAAACATTTTCAAGGAGGTCCGATATTTGATCGAAGTCCAGAACAAAAGGAGGCTTCTGTTCAGCGATAGTCTGCCATACGGGTTCTATAAGTGCCGACGTGGAAGCTGCGTCTTTTTTCTTTTTCGATTTTTTGAGGATTGTTTCGGTTGGCTTGCTGAAAGGATCTGTTTGCAATGTGTTCCCTTCGGCATCAGGTTGCGGGGACGGTGTGGTGATTTCATCGAATGTACTGATTGATGCATTATGAGATACAAAAACTTCCGTAGATAAGTGTTTTTGGGATAATCAAGATTTTTCTATGTTATTGTGGGTGGATAATGAGTGTTGTGGGGGGCTTGTGGTGAGAGTTTTTGGTTCGCTATTATACTGCTGGGATTGTGTGGTAGGTGAGTGAGAGGTATTGGTTTGACTATTTGGTGTTACGGACTGTATTGGACAATTAGCTGCTAGGTGTCCTGATTTTTTACAAGAGTAACATATTAGAGAATCGTCTGAGAGAAATATTCTATAGGAGGTGCTGTCGTGTGTTACTAAAATTGATTCAGGTAATGGATTTGTTGGTGGGCTTATGAATACTTGTCGTCTGAAACTATAGATGTGGCTTTATTGAGGAAGATTTGAGCTTACTCTTAAAAATGACATCGAGAAAAGTGATTTGATGGCTAAATTATTTAGCTCATTTATTATCAGATTATGAGGTATTGTAGGGCTCACATTCGATAGTATAAGTCGAACTGTTGGTGTGACAAGTCTTCTGGCCTGTACAATTTCGCCATTTATTTTAATTTTTCCATCATGTTCGGTCATGAATTTATCGACTATCGTGGTACTGGTTAAGTATATTTACATCCGGTTGTGAGATAATTTTGAAGAAAACAAAATATTTTTTGGTTGGATAATTTCTCCAACTGCGATTGTTGAATCTTTTCATTATTACGTGCGGGAAAAAATATTGCTTGGTCTTTTTTAGGAAACTGTTGTTGAGTGATTGAGAAGTAGGTGTTTTGAAGGTCCGTCAAGCTGGCCACCCCCGGTTAGATTTTTTTGACCAAAATGACAGCACACATAAAGGGCACCTAGCACAACCTAGCACAACAATTTTTATAGCTAGCACACCAACAGCTCACAATAAAAATGCTTTTGAATTCGGGTGGGGCCAGGTTAACGAGCCCCCCCTAGTTGGAATTTTTTCGCCAAAATGCTAGCACAGATAGAGGACACCTAGCACACCATTTTTTATAGCTAGCACACCAACAGCTTACAATAAAAATGTTTTGGAATTCGAGTGGGGCCAGGTTAACGCTAGCCCCCTCCGGTTGTAATTTTTCCGCCAAAATGCTAGCACAAATAAAAGAAACCTAGCACAACCCAGCACAACATTTTTTATAGCTAGTACATCAACAATGCTTTTGAATTCAGAGGGTGGAGGTTGTCTGCAAAATAACATTATGGTTACACGAATGAATGAAAATGTTGGATGTATTTGTCTGTAAACATAATTTTCCTATAGAAATGGACCCTAAACAGCATTATTGTTGTCAGCTGTTACCGGATTGTGCGTGATATATATATTTTCCCATCTAGCAGGGTATTTGATTAATTAATAATTAACTATTATTTAATTAATAATTATTTATTTATTTTCAAATAATGCTAAATAACGAAAGAATACAAAACACTTTCACTTCTAAAAATAATTTTGTTGAAATCATAGTAATTTTAATAAAACAAAATAATTAAATCGAACCATTTAGTCACGGAATCATAAACAATCCGTGCACAGATAAGTTGCAAATTACGTCACACTATAAAAAAGGCAACGACAAACGTTTGCGTACAGACATGTTCGATAAATAAATGTCCAAAAAAGCGAAACCGTTGGATGTGTCGTTTGGACAAAGTTGTGCAAGTTGGGAAGGGGCGGCTGAGATCCCTAAAAATGTTCCAATATATTGAGAATACATGTTTTGGACTGATCGTGGTTCACTGTAGTCCTTATTCAAAAGAAACACTGAGACTTTATATTTAAATTTGCCAGAATTTTTATTGCCGAAATTGATGGTTAATTAACCATTGTAATGATAACATAAATATTGCATTTCACTACCAGATTTTCTTCAAATTCCCAAGTTTACTTAGAACGTGCAGCTTTTAATTCTTAGAGCCGGTCAATCAGAGCTTCACATATTTGTGTGGACTATCATAAGAAACCAACACTACTATGTATTTTTCAAAGTTGGTAATATGTTGAATAGATGAGGCTTTTACTTGATGAAGATCCATACTGAACGAAGAAATAAAACAATATAGTTTGTTTAAATCTTCATTTATTTGAACTAATGTTCAATTTAAACTTGTTGACGCGTTTCACTAACACAGTAGCTTTGTCAAAACGAATGAAGGTAAAATATAAAAATGTCTTAATATATACAGTGCTAAATCTATTTACTAAGGTTAACAATGGTATTGAAAGAAATTACCTGGAAACTCATTCACTACAAACATTCCTAAGCTATCTTCTAAGTAAATAGGTTCAATAAAGGAGACTGATTGATATCTATTTGGTCGTTAAGGAGATTACCTGAATATTTATTTTTGTTAATCTCTAGGGCCTCTAATAAATTTAAACTAAAGGATTTACCGACTACATGGAGAATTTGAAAATTTGGGTCGAAAATGTGTTGGTTTTCTAATAAATGATTTGAATAGTTAGAATCTAATTTTTTGTTGTCATAGCTACGTTTGTGTTCCGAAATTCTAGTTTTAAAATTTCTAAAAGTTCCAACGATATAAATTTTATCACAATTGTCATTACCACATTTTAATTTATAAACTCCTGATTTGTTTAATTCTGAAGATTTAGATTTATTATTTTTAATGAATTTGGATAAATTGTGATCAGTTTTAAAGGAAATATTCATGCCTGAAGTTTCTAAAAATGATTTCATTTTTAAGGATGGTGTTCCAAAGTATGTTAAGCTTTTAAATTGTTTATTATTTTTATCTGAAGGAAATACTTGTTCCAAAGTCTGTTTTTTTATCTTTTCAGTCTCCTTTATTGAACCTATTTACCTGGAAGATGGCTTAGGAATGTTTGTAGTGAATGAATTTCCAGGTAATTTCTTTCAATACCATTGTTAACTTTAGTAAATAGATTTAGCACTGTATATATTAAGACATTTTAATATTTTACCTTCATTCGTTTTGACAAAGCTACTGTGTTGGTTAAACGCGTCAACAAGTTTAAATTGAACATTAGTTCAAATAAATGAAGATTTAAACAAACTATATTGTTTTATTTCATCGTTGGTAATATGTAACTGGCAAAGTATGTTTGTTCGGTTGCAATCTTGCAGATTGCAGTTTTGAAGCAGATATCTTCAACCGATTGAGCTGAAATTCTGTATATACGTCTAATTGCATGCCAATCCATGATTAGGTATGTCACGTCATTCTAAATTCAACATGGCGGATCACCAAAGTTGGCGAACTAAAGAAAGTAGACTAGTTTTTTGTACTTTCTTACAATATGGGTATGAAATGGAAGGACTTGCTAAGAATACTCATGTGAGTTATAGTCCGTCTACAATTTTGGTGTACTTGGGTATTTTGAGTCCTTTTTTATGACATTGAGGTCGGATTGTTCGACTGTGTTGCATCGATTGGTTCACTTTGACTTGTGTTATTTGCCGAGATAGATGTCAATAGCATTGGTTTGCAACCCTATATTGAAGAGCTGGACTGTTCGAAATTAACCGGCAAACGATATTGCAACAATGGTGTGTTGAATGAGATGAACATACAGAGAAACCTGTTTAGCGGTAACTAAAAAGTAAAAAAATAAATTGAAAGTAAGAGACATTTTAAAAACTAGCTTTTATTCAAATGCACTAAAATAAAATGAACTTTCCCTTTAAAACTTTTACTATCAAATTATAACGTCATTGCACAATTTATATTATATAAAAGCTTGTCGTGAAATTTACCTGTGTAGATAAACAAGTAAATTAAATAAATTGACCTGATTGATTTTAAATTTTAGAATATTCAAACTAAATCAAAACGAGTACTGAAATCTCGCGATAAGTTTTTATATCATATAAATTGTGTAATGACGTTATAAGTCGATAGTAAAAGTTTTGAAGGAAAAGTTTATTTCATTCTTTTTAGTGCATTTGAATAGAAGGCTTGTTTTTTAAATGTTTCTTATTTACAATTTATTTTAATTGGAAAATGAACGGTTTTGAAGATTAAGACAAACTTTTCCGCATTAATGTACTCCGGAGGCTGTATTGTGCTAACAAACCGAATTTTTACCAAAAATGGCCAAAAATGTGATATATCTGGATTGGTAAGTCCCATTTCACTGGCTCTGGTGAGCAAAAAATCATAAGAGTCCATCCGTGTGATGCTCTCAACAATATCCAATCATAAAATTGGTCACTTGTTTACACTCCGGAGGATGTATCGTGCTAACAACCCGAAATTTCTCAAAAATGACCAAAAATGTAGTATCTCTGTATTTATAGGACCCATTGTACTGGCGCTGATGAGCTGTAAAACACAAGCATCTGTGATGTCGTGAACAGTATCCACTCATAAAATTGGTCACGTGTAAACACACCGAAGACTGTATTGCTAACAAACCTAAATTTCTTGAAAATGACCAAAAACGTGGTACTTCAGGAACCATAGCAACCGTTGTACTGGTGATGGTGAGTTCAAAATCAATAAAGTTCATCTATGTAATGCTTTAAACAATATTCAATCATAAATTTGGTGACTTTATGCAGTACGGACACTGTATCGTGCTAACAAGAAAAAGCGGCCGACGACAGTGACGATGACATACCCACAGGATTTTTTGTCTAAAAACTTGTATTCAGTATTTTTCACGCTGAAAAACGTGCAAATTATTTAATAAAATTCCACGATACCAACTTTTTTTGGGGTAAACCAATACTTTTTTCGCAATCTTAGATAGGGTTGGCAGAAAAGTAAAAAGATTGGATTCGCAAGAACCTTCAACGCACAAAAAGTAAGTACACCTGAACATAACCAATATCAATTATATTCGTCTAATCGGACGGAAGGCATTCACATAAAATAATGGAGTATATAGATTTTTTTCACCTACATGATTCCAGAGTCGTAAAAAAAGAGGCAACTACCTGGATAAAAAACTAACAAATGGTTTTGTTAGGCAACTACATTAATAATATTCAAAAAACGATTTTTAAATTTTGTTATTTATTTATGGCACAATAAAATTGAAAAATATATGCAAGTTACAGGCCTAGATATTTCCAGAGTGGTAAATAAAGCAGTCATTTTGGCGAAAAAGTTCCAACCGGAGGGGGCTAGCGTTAACCTGGCCCCACCCGAACTCCAAAGCATTTTTATTGTAAGCTGTTGGTGTGCTAGTTATAAAAAATGGTGTGCTAGGTGTCTTATATCTGTGCTAGCATTTTGGCAAAAAAATTCCAACCGGGGGGGCTAGCGTTAATCTGGCCCCACCCGAATTCAAAAGCATTTTTCTTGTAAGTTGTTGGCGTGCTAGCTATAAAAAATAGTGTGCTAGGTTGTGCTAGGTGCCCTTTATCTGTGCTAGCATTTTGGCGAAAAAATTCCAACCGGGGGGCGGCTAGCGTTAACCTGGCCCCACCCGAATTCAAAAGCTTTTTTATTGTGAGCTGTTGGTGTGCTAGCTATAAAAATTGTTGTGCTAGGTGCCCTTTATGTGTGCTAGCATTTTGGTAGTAAAAATTTAACCGGGGGGGGGGGAGCTTGACGAACCGAAGAACTTCTGTAGTCAGAAGTCTCGCCGGATATAATTTCCATAATTGTTGCCTTAATGCGGGCCTGTATTCCAATTTATATTTGTCATACCACTTGAAAAACTGCGAAATTCGACCGGTTTTGTAGTAAGTAGATAAAATGATGCAGGTGAATTACGAATAAACGTTTTTTTTTCACGAGTTTATGTGGTGTGAGTCAAAAGTGACTTACGTGTCCGATGGACGAGCATTAATATTCACTATACTGTATGTAATTGAAATTAACTGTCTGACGATGATATTGATTTATCGAAACAATTGTCAATTTTTTAGAATTTTCAATAACTTTTATTATAATGTGGAATTAACTAGAAACCGTGAGTTTCATTTAAAACAATAGTATTTAATTGAGTTTAACTTTGATCAATAAACACTGTTAAATTTGAAAAATATAGGAGCTGACACAAATACTATTTACACATTCGTTGCCAGAACCAAACCTCTGTTGAAAAGAATTGATTCATTCCTTATTTAAGTTAATGAAAGATATATAACTTGGACTAATAGACACGAAGCTAAAACTATTCTACTAACATGATATACAACGGTACTCATAAACAATCTATCTACTATTATTTAACTATTTAATCCAGAGCACAATTTAAAATTGAGCTCTTTCACAAATTGTTAAATGTACAAGAAAGGAAGAGTTTGTTTCCCGATTAATAGCCTCAGATAGTGAAACGTATTAAACAAACACGTTGTTAAATTAATGGCATTACTTCGAAACATGCATGACAGGTCAGAAAGATTTTGCTCTATTGTAGGCCTGGTGCAAGGAAATATATTTCAAACATTTCAAAAAAGAATTAATAATGTTACAATTACGAAAAATGGGATGCTTGCACAATTGGGAATTATAAAATCGATTTTACTGCAAGGGGCGTACAATAGTTTTACTAGGAATGCTCATTGAGTTCATCAAATGGTATGCCATTATTTTAATTAGAATCAGGCAGGAAACTAACAATATAAAAAAACTGAGAACATCAACGTGAAGATATGAAAAATATAGAAAACGAGAAAACCTTTTACTAAAAGTGATGAAAATAGATACATATGATTATAAGGTGCCAAAAGAGGCAACTGGAGAAATTAGAAACTTGCATGAATCTGGAAATTGGAATTTAAGGAGGAAAAAATTTGAAGGTAAAACTTGTTTGATTAAGAGTGTAGTGATCCCGAAAGGACGGTAACGGTGAAAGAACATTAGCTTAGAAATTTGATTTAAAAATTAGGTTAATATTAATTACAATATTTAGCGAGCGTTGATCTAGGAAGGTCAATGTTAGTTATGCGTGAAAGCACGTTCTAGTCAAAATGTAAACAGACACGTTCAATTAATAGACGAAGGTCAGGCATGTAGTACAGCGTACGTACACTTCCTATAAAATGAAAGTATAACGAACCAGGGGAATTAATTGTTATTAATAGTCTGAATAAGTCAACTGATATTATATTTGGTGTATTTTTAAATGTATTAAAAAAGCCCAGTGATTTTGTATAAGTGATGTCGTTTATTCCACTCCCGAATACCGGTTACTAGGTAAGTGTTTTCCTCAAAGATAATATGCCTTTATGGTAAACGTAAAGTATACGAGGGACACTTACCAAGTAACCACTACAAGAGAATATCAGTATACTCCAGAAAACACACGAACTAAGGATAATAAGAACAAAATAGATGAAGATTAACGAAAACTTTACAGGAGAATACAGCATGAATAGTATTTTGGCAGAATAGATATGAACGATGGAAGGAGAATAGAAAGGCCAAAAATCGAATATATGAGGATGATAAAGGTAGTAGTACATTTAGTTATGAGATTAATCGTATTGTTGGTCATTATTCCTATTGTAGTAATATTTTTGGTGGGAAAATTACAGGATTTAGTCACAAACATAGTAATGGCTGAATAAGTGATGAACAAAGAATTGTAGTACCTAATAAAAATATTCACAAAGAATAAGTAATACAAAAATCAGCAATGGAAAATAAAATGCTGGAAGTGAAAGGTGTGTAAGAAATAACAAAAGCTGCCAAAACCAACGATAAACTAAGGAGAAAACAAAACTCGAAGACCAGGAAGATGAAAATAAAACTGGTATAAGCTTAATAATCCTTTTTTATTGTGTGGTAAGTATTTGATTTTGTGAATGGTAGTCTGTTCAAATGTTTTCTCCGTTATCCCACATTTGCTATGTAGAATTATACAATGTGTACAAGGTGTAACATAAAGTTATGTCATGAATCAAATAACATAATCTACTTATCATAGTGCAAATATGCTTACAAAAAGTTACAGCCCTTTGAATTCACAAACTGCAATTGAATTGTTCCAAAAACGAAAACCGAATATTCTGGTAAATAAATTCCTTTTCAAAAAATAGATTCGCAGGAAGAGTTCTATTTCCTAGTTGCTATACGTTAATTTATACAGCGCACTCGTATTCTTTCATTAAACTTCAGACGGTAGGATTAATATCAGGACCATTCCGTGCATCAAGGCTCTTTTCAATCCAACGTTCAGGATAAATATCAAAAATATGTGTAAGATACTCCCTGTATATATATTTCTGTATATTTACTTTTATTTAATTACAGGTTTTTATATGATACATACCTTATCGATATATGGACGAGTTTTGCAAAAGCAGTATACGAATAAATACGTTTCACATTAAACGTTGTTTTATTTGTAATTAGTGATTATATTCAAATTATTATTTTCATATATATAACAATATGTTACTCAGATTCGTCAGTTGAATATGTTATAAATAACAATAATCCGTTCATCTTGGTGAATTAGTCCACATTGTCTTCCGTTTTTCTTCCTTTTATAGCTCCTGGTGTGTTTTTGTTTTGGTACCAATTTCAGTTTTTCCCTTTCTTTTCTGGAGTTCTGATTTTACTTGTTATTTTCGTCTTAAATATGGTCGTCTTTTCGGTATTTTATTCAGTGGTATCCAATCAGTTGTTCTTCTTTGTGGTGACGTTTTTTCTTTCCTGTATATGCGTCCATACCATCTGATTCTTTGCGCTTTGGAAAATATTACCATGTTTTCTATATTTAGTATCTCGTCAATTCACTGATCCATCAGCGGTCTTATTGCGTTATTTCGTACTCTTTTGGGTTCCATAATTGTTCTGATGATTCGTCTTCCAAAAATTTTCAATTGTTCTTCTTACTTCTGTTGTACTCAATTTGATGTTTCTGCGGCGTAGAATACGATCGTACCCTCAGATCAACAAATGAAATAGATATGTTTGTTTCGATTTTTTCTTGTCCCAAACATCGAGTCGCATTCTAAGGTCACTTACGGATACTCTCACTGCTTTGCCACATTTACAACGTCTCTTTAGTTGCAGAAAAATGAAATTAGAGATTTAATTGAAAATTTGTTGAATAGTTTCGGAAATAAAAAAACCACATTAATTTATGTATTTCAGTCGCTGCTTTTAAAAATAATTGGAAATACTTGAATTTTATTTATTATTGGCACATCTTATGTAAATTTGAAACATTTTTTTTTTGTTTTCTAAAATGGGTTTGGATAGCCGGATCCATTCAGCCACGAATTTATTGTACAGCTTGTTTCAATAGTTAGCATAGGAGGATAGAAATAGTATATATGTATATTGTTAAAGTATACTGTAAACACTGCATTGACAAAGCAAGTAGTCTCACGACCCTAATCAACTTAACGAAGGGTATTAGTAGTGGATACTTACAACAGGATTACACAGCGACACTTTTCACGCTAAGGTGCCTTTCATAGCGACTTTATAACAGACAAAACGGGCAACGGATAGAAGGTGAAATGTATAACATATAGATAGACACGAGAAACAAGACTGAACAGATCTACACTGAAACAGAAACAGACATTCAATACTAAATTATTCTTTTAGTCCTTTTTAAAAACTCCCATATGATTTGATTTAGCCTAGGATTTCGCCGAGAGAGATAAAAAGCTGTGGCTGAGGCAGCGGAATCCATTCTTTTACAAGGGATTTCATCAAATACTTGACTGCATCGTCATTATGTAAGAAACCAAACATCCAGTGATTGATGTCATCAACATTGCCGTCGCAATAACAAGATTCCGATTCACCTAGTTTGAATCTGTGAAGGTACGCTTTTACAGTGGCATGATTAAAAATACATCTGACGAACATGGAGTAGATGTTTCTGTTGGGATAACTTCTTGCAGCAAAAGGCTTAATAGGTAAAGCAGGGTGGATTTTGGTATAAATATTGCTTCGATTATTATTCGTGCCATTCAATATCCCAATTTTGCTTCAAACATTGTCTACGTATAGCTATTAGATCACTTCTATCTAGCCAACTGATTTCTGTACCTTTTAATATCGCTTCTTTAGCAACGTAATCTGCTCTAATGTTACCAAAAATACCAATGTGTCCCTTTACCCAAATGGAACAAACAGAACTATTTATTCCGTGTAATTTTAGTTGATTTTATAAAATTCTTACAACGAGCCCATTCTTGTGAAGCTGATTATGTGAGTTTTCTATAGCAGATAACGCAGACTTTGAATCAGACATGACTAAAACTTGCTGATTAGAGATTTGTATTTTAACGGCCCATTCTAGAGCTTGGTGTATTGCAAATAGTTCTGCGGAATATATTGAACAATGCTGGTTCAACTTAAACATTAGAGATTCTTCATAGTTTTGGATGTATACAGCACAACCGATTCCTTATTTTGAGAACCATCTGTGAAAATCTCGCATGGTTTTTCAAACTTTCCAATCAGTTCATGAAGAGCAATGGGGTTATTACTATCAAAAGAAGGAAAGCAAACGTTGGCCCGGGAATATGAGATATCAAAAGAGGCTTGATAGAATGTATTTTTCGCTGAAGTCTCTAAATAGGAGGAGACATTGGGATATACAACGGCTAATGTTGGAAATTTTTCATTGTGCCACCACTTATCAACTAAATTAGACTTAGATATGTCAGATATTTTTCGCAGTAGTTCAATCTGATCGTTAGCTTGACATTTAAGGATAAACTTACAGCTACGAGATTTTCTGTGGGTGTGGATTCAAGTGCACCCAAAACCAACCTCAGGGCTTTATACTGAATTCTATCTAGTTTTTTAAGTCGAGTGTTCGTGGCAGACCCATATAGGAAGCAACCGTAATCAAGATTGGATCGAGTATATGCACAATACAACATTAAATTAACTTTTATTCCAAGTAAGTTTAGTATTTAGTGTAATACCAAGATAGGTAAAATGATTGTGCACAGGTATACTTAAGTTACCTATCATTACACTGGATAGGATCGGTAAACGATGTAGAGTAAAGAATACCACAGCGGATTTATTCGGGGTAAGATCAAGTCCTTGATTAAAAAAATATTTTCTAGTACTATATATAATTTGTTTTGTAGAATCAATACATTGATCATAAGAGTTTTTCATGGTATAAAAACAGAAATCGTCTGCATATTGTAAGATGTCAGAATTAATATCCATTCCATGAAGGTCAATGATGTATAAATTAAACAAAATAGGGCTAAGAACAGAGCTTTGAGGTAAGCCTTGGTGAACTACTCTTGGACCGATCAGTCTATCGCTGCACCGGACGAATACTTGCCTATTAACAAATAAGTTTACCAAAACATATGCACACATAGTTGGAATGCCTAAGTGCGTTATTTTCTTGAAAAGTATATTTAGGATGACATTGTCATAAGCGCCTGAAATATCAAGAAATAGGGCAGATAGATAACTATTGCTTGAGTAAGTTAACTGGATATCAGTTGTTAACTGCGAAAGACAGTCGATAGTTCCTATTTTACTCCGGAAACCAAACTGGGATATCGGAAACAAATTTATGCTTTCACACCACTATTCTAGTCTAGTTTTCATGATATGTTCAAATGTTTTCAATATACAAGACATAAGAGAGATAGGTCTGAAGGCAGTGGGGTCGTTTACTTTGGGTATCGGAATAACCAGGCGTTCTTTAAGAGAATCACAATTATCCCCTTTAAGTAAAATGTTGTTATATATTTTACAGAGATAGTGTTTGGCAATTACGGGGAGATTTACTAACATGAGATAGTTTATCCCGTCAATACCGGGAGATGTATTTTTTGAGGTTTTGATATTTGCTTCAATCTCGTCAGGTATTATAGCAGTTAGCAAAAAGTGAGAATCAATGTGGTTGTTCGGAATTTTTATAGTTAGGTGTGCATAATCAGGAGCAATTTTTGTTGAAAGTCGTTCTACCATAGATTCATTAATGGCGGTATACTTTTTGCAACCCTGAATCTTATTTATTCTTCTCCAAATGTCTGAGGGAGGAGTTTGTCTGTTAAGAGTGGAGCAGTATCTTGCCCAGCTAGATTTGGCTTTTCAACGGAAAGTGTGTTTACAGATAGCTTGATGTCTCTTATACTCGTTAAAATTTGAAAGAGTTAGATTCGATTTGTATGCTTTGAAGGCATTGTTTCTTAAAGTCGAAGCAGCAAGGCACTCGCCATCCCACCACGGTGGAGTTTTGACATGTTTGGTTGAGGGTCGGATTAACGTACAGGATTTGTTCGCGGCATTTGTTATCTATTCTAATAAGAATAAAATCATTTCGTTAGTACTATGTAGAGTTGGTTCCGGTGTAAGAGCTAGTTCTATGAAGAGTCTGAATTGATCCCAATTAGCATTAGACATCGACCACTTAGCTGATGATATTAATATTATATTTTGAATCTTGATGTCATTAATAGAAATTCGGATGGGAAAGTGATCAGATCCATATGTATCTAGCAGGACGGTCCAGTCAAAAGAAGAACATAAGCTTGAAGATAAAATAGTAAGATCCACAACCGACTTGGCCTGACCGGGAGGAGTAACTCCCGTAGCAGATCCGTTATTGGCGATAACTAAATGAGGAAAATAATCTAGAGCTTCCACTAATGTATTGCCTTCCGGGGAACTCGATACTGATCCCCAGCCATGATGTGCATTAAAACCACCAGTGACAATGCAGTCATTGTTAATTTGCGAAAAAAGATTAACGTAATCTTGCGCTGTTATTTTAACTTTTGCCAGTCGGTACACACTCAATATGGAATACTTTCTCTGATCAATGCTGATATTTACACCACAATTTTCCAAGTTTGGATTAAAATTATGAACAAATGAAATAGACTCGTAATTAATATTACTGGATAAAAGGATGGCAACACCACCATATCCCCTACTTCTGCTTCTGCTCGCTACACTAAAGTTATTGAAACAAACAGTATCTGAAGGTTTGCACCAGGTTTCCGATATAACTGCTATAGCAAAATGTTCTTCCAACAGCAATCGATGTAAAGAATATTTGTTAGCGTTTATCGATCGAATATTCCACTGAATAATTTTAATGCTTTTAGAGCTCATTTTAATTATGCAAAAATGTTATTAACAATTTATTTAACTTTATTTTCAAATTCAATTTCATTTACTTCAAGGTTAGTAGCCATATTTGGAGAAGACTTAGCAAAATTTTGAAAGCTTTTTTTATTACGGTTTTTATTGTAGCACTGAGCTGGGTTATGAATTTATTGAACTCATTTGAAGGTTCACATTCTCCAAACTAAAATACTGGACCCGCACAAAAATTGGTCTGGAACTCCCTACGAATAGGAGGAAAATTAGACGTAGTCTCATCATTTCTCCTCCTCTTCGGAGGACTGACAATCGGGGCTGAATAGTGTTTTTCAGTAATGCTACTATTATGAGCCGCAGCGGGATTAGATTGATAGTGGGAGGAAACTTTCAATGAAGGGAATTCTGTGTCGGAGTTTATTAACGGTGCAAATTTTTTTTTTGAACGAGACTGAAGTAACATGGATTTTCGAGTACTTTCTCAGTTTCTTTAAAACAAATATTAATGTTTGCCATAGCTTCTTTCGTTTTTTTTTTTGTTTTATATATTCAGGACATTCCTTAAAAACTGACTCTTGGTTGTTATTTTTACAATAAATGCAAAATTCCTTACATTTATCAGGACAATCATTTTTTTCCTCATTTCCGCGTTTTTTACAACGTTTTTTTTTATTTGCACTGGGTAGCTGAATGAGCATAACGTAGGCATTGGAAACATTGCATAACTGGATTTACAAAAACCTCAACTGGACACCTAACTCTATTGATATAGATGAATCGAGGAATTAATTTTCCCGCGAACGTGATAATAACCATTTGTCGTGGAACCCTCTCCGGTATATCGTTTTTCTGGATCACTCGAGTCATTCTTTTGACTTTTAACCGTAATATTAGATTTTATAACATTTAATAGGGTAGTTTCACTCAATGTAGTATCTACACCGCGAACAAGACCTCGTTTTTCTGTCAAATAATTTGGTATACAGGCAATTAGGTTGTTTTCTTTAAAGAAAGGTTCATTTACTAACTTATTTACTACAAGACCCGAATCAACTTCGATCTTAATACGGTTCCTACCTATATTTAAGTCAATATGTTGAACAAAAATAAAATAAGGTCTGCTATCATTAAAATTAAATCGATTAGAAGTATTAAATGTATTACTCGTTTGACTACTATATTGGAAAGAATTCGAGTGCGAGTTTTTATTAACCTCGTTAATGACATTATCGGATTTTTTGGAATTATTACCAACATAATTATCGCATTTTAAAACATTGTGAGATTCATCCATACTAATTTCTTCTGAAAATACGACATCTTCAACGTAAATATTATTTGAAATTTCACTACCTGTTGATACGGCTAATGGCGGATCCTTACCGCTAGGCCTGTACTTACCGGCCATCCGCAGGCTAGTGCCACGGTAATTGTTTAACCAAAAAAGTAAAGTAACAAGTTATACTTACAGTATGGTTGAAATAATATTAATCTAGAAACCACAAATGCGCGTATTAAATTCAAAAGGCAAAGACGGTTTGTTATTTTCATCCTGGAACACATTGTATATCAGCATTGTGGAATTGTAACTTAATGAAATCTCATCATTATTAATATACTGTATACAAAAAAAACTACTTATGAAGAAGAGATACGAACACATTATAAGGTTAAATGAATTTATAATTAATTGTATCCAATTGAGTATCAAATAGCTGTGTTTCTACAATAATAAATAATTGAATTCTGTTTGTTGACTGGAGCATTCGGTATTATAAGTTACATATTCTTCAACTAGATTTATATAGGTACCATTGTAAGGGACACTACAGCTTACTCATTGTATTCAGTGTATTTTCAAATGAAAATGAATTTCTTAACAGAAATTTCTGTTTTTAAAGTCTTAAACAGTCTCTAATTGTTCAAAAGAATTGTTAGTAATAATGTTAAAATTTCCTAAACCTGAAAAACAATATTGATGGTTATGACTACTACTACAAAATCTAGACCTAGAGATACTTGATTCAATATTTTTTTGTACTGTTCAATACAATGTCTGTATCAGACTATCTGAAATAGTTACTCCCCTTTTATTACATAATTACCAACTATTTGTTTTCTATTTTATTTGTGTAAGTAGCTTCTGAAACATCTTGAACATTGAAAATATTTTCTTCTAGATTGAAATATCTGCCAACATATGAGCATGTTTCATTATTAATAATAATATCTACCCTATTGCAATATTAAGTTTTTTGTAGGGTATAATGCATATCTAGGATTTGAAAGATTGTGAATCGTTTTTAAAATATACTTACTATCTAAAATATTTTAAAATTTGAAAAACTTGTGAACTCTATTATATAATGTTAGTGTACAATTCCGCCACCTGGAATTTCAATGTACAATAGCCGATTAAAGTATTGAGTCGATTAAAGTATTAAGTTTTAATAATTATGATTTTGGAATAGGTACTTACCGATGACTTCTGTTGTTCGTTCATTATAACAAGAATTATAACTAAGTATAGAAACTGTAGCTAAGTAGAAACTAACGAGAACAAAGTCAATCTCATTCAAGTACTTCTTGCGAAAAATGTGATTCCTGTAAATAAAATATAACACATAACTGAAAACCATCCGCCATTTCATGCCTGTCATTTGTTTCCACAGATAACTACTGTTTGTTTCGTTCGTCAGTTCCTCTTCTTTTTTCTATGTTACTGTGATGTTTAATATGGGATATTACTGAGAGGTTTACTAAATAACATCGTACAGACGTAATACCAGAATGTTACAAAAAATTATTTCGAATGATGTAAAAGTAACTGCAACATGTGAACATCTTAGAAACATGTTAATTTGTAATATTACAGTAACGTTCTGTATGTGACATTGGTGAGAAGTATACAAATTAATATCGTATGAATGTTTCCTATAGGAAGTTACTAAAAAGAAGTTCATAGGATGTGTATGTAACTGCGAATTCGAGTATTATTGTGTACATCAAAAATGTGTTTTATTTACATGGCATGGATCCCACTAACCAAGAAATATAACAAGTCTTTTTTGTGATGTTCTTTTTAAATACTTTTCGTGATGTTTATTTAAAATATTAATAAGATATCTCCTAGATGTCTTAATTTTATTACCAACTCTATTAACATCCATGTCATGTAAATAAAACATATTTTTGATGTACAAAATTATATATGAATTCGCAGTTACATACAAATCCTATGAACTTCTTTTTAGCAACTTCCTATAGTAAATATTCATACGATGTTAATTTGTATACTTCTCACTAATGTCACATACAGAACGTTACTGTAATATTACAAATTAACATGTTTCTAACATGATCACATGTGTTGCAGTTACTTCTACATCTTTCGAAATAATTTTAAGTATCTTCTTACGATTACGTCTGTACCATGTTATTTCATAAACCTCTCAGTAATATTTCATGAAATGGCGGGTGGTTTTCAGTTTTGTGTTATATTTGATTTGCGGGAAGCATATTTTTTGCAAGAAAAACTACTTGAATAAAGTGGTCTTCATGTTCGTTAGTTCCTACTTAGCTATAGTTTCTATACTTAGTTATAATTCTTGTTATAATGGACGAACAACAGTTTTTATCGGTAAGTAACTATTCCAAAATCATAATTATTAAAACTTAATACTCATTCAATATTTTAATCGGCTATTGTGCATTGATATTCCAGGTGGCGGAATTGTGCACTAACAATATATAATAGAGTTCACAAAATAAGTTTATTCAACTTTTAAGATATTTTATTTAGTAAGTATATTTTAAAAACGATTCATAACATTCCAAATCCTAGATATGCATTATTCCCTACAAAAAACTTTATATTGAAATAGGGTAGATATTATTATTAATAATAAAACATGATCATATGTTGGCAGAGATTCCAATCTAGAAGAAAATCTTTTCAATGTTCAAGATGTTTCAGGAGCTACTTACATGTATAAAATAAAAAACAAATAGTTGGTAATTATGTTAAGGTGAGTAACCATTTCAGATAGTCTGATACAGACATTGTATTAAACAGTAAAAAAAATATTGAATCAAGTATCTCTGGTTATAGTTTTTGTAGTAGTAGTCATAGCCACCAATATAGTTTTGCAGGTTTAAAAAATTTTAACATTAATACTAACAATTCTTGTAAACAATTAGAGACTGTTTACGACTTTAAAAACAGAAATTTCTGTTGAAAAGCTCATTTCCATTTGAAAATACACTGAATACAATAAATAATCTGTACAATGGTCTATATTAATCTAGTTGAATAATATGTAACTCATGACACTGAATGCTCCTGTCAACAAACAGAATTCAATTATTTATTATTGTAGAAACACAGCTATTGGATACTCAATTGGATACAGTTAATTATAAACTCATTTAACTTGATAATGTGTTCATATCTCTTCTTCATAAGTAGTTTTTTTGTATACAGTGTATTAATAATGCTCAGTTTTCATTAAGTTACAATTCCACGATGTTAATATACAATATGTTCCAGGATGAAAATAACAAGATGAGAATAGTATATTATTTTATACAGAAAAGAAGTATGAATTTTCATGGCACACCTGAATTTACCTGCCAAACGGAGTGAGGCATGTAATAGAAGGTAAATCATGAAAAGTCACTTCTCGGAATAAAATATGTTATTATTCCTATGAAGAACGCTGCATGTATCTTGTGGAAAATGGGTCACAGCCAATTGGCTGGAAATCAAGTTTGATGTAGTTTATGATGATCGATCAAAGGTCTCCATGGGCACAATTTGATCTAGAGTAATTGTTTTAATCGCTGCTGTTCAGAACACCTTCAAATGTTTCACAGATAAGGATTTTGAAGTCTACGTTATGGAATGGTTGCGGCACTCGAAACAGCGACTCTTGCGTGAGAAAAAGTAACCGTAAGTAAATATTTTCTTTAATCAGATTGGATTTCTGTTGATTTAACGTAATGTTTCATAAAATCTTTATGGTATAAAATTTTTATTAGTTTTAATATTATTAAAAAGCGATTCTAATACATTTTTTGTAAACTAGCTGTAATGTATGTGTATCCGTTAAACTTTGTTAATTCAGTTTCAAAGTATGTTACGTTATGGTAACTACAAATTAATATACCCTTTTTTATTTCTTGCTTTCACTGAATGCGTTCAATAGTTTCCACTTTCCATACTTGTTATGTAATATGCTCACACTATTTTATTTTTTTGAGGTTGGATTCCTAGACAACATATTTCTTTTGCTAATTTTGTATCTGTTTTTTTCAAATTCACTGTACTGTTCATTAATAGTGAATAAACATTTCAAATCACTTATTGATGTTTTTGCTATTTTATTTCAAATGTATAGGGTGAACAACTAAGAACGACTGTAGGCCACATCTCAGAAAATAATCATGGTACAACTTTCAAAAAAATTACCTTTAGGTAACTGATCCTGAAAAATGGCTGAAAAATATTTTGCCGTCTCTAAAATATCCACTAGGGGTGGAATGAACACTCGAAAACATAATACTCCAAAAAAACATACTAAAGGTGTCCTAAAAATACAATTTTTGAAATCTTGATGAGATTATGAAAAAATTTAATCAAGGAGATTTTTTGCCATTATTCTTCAAATAATGGGTGGGGAAGGTTCAAACTCATGAGCAAATGTATAACTTTTTCAATTTTAACACGATATTAATGATTTTAGCCGCATTTAAAAGAGTTTTTCTGTTTAATAAGATTGTTAACAAAATTAAATAATTTTGTATCCACTCGGAAATTTCAAATGTAAATTGAAGCATTTTTTGAATTTTTATATCTGATAGTAAATCTTATATCTTGGAATAGATTCCTATTTTATAACCCCTTTTCACCAGAATTCAAAAAATGCCTCATTACATCTGAAATTTCCGAGAAAAATGGGAAAATTGTCGAATTTTTCACATAGCGTTGACAAAATTGTACAATTTTGCATATTTTATTAAATAGAAAAAACTCCATTAATATCGATTAAAAAACGAAAAAGTGTTAAGACATTTGTTTTTTGGGTTGAACCTTCCCCCACCCCTTACTTGAAGAATAAGGACAAAAAGTCCCTAACTACATTTTTTCATAATCTCATCAATATATCAAAAATTGTATTTCTAGGATACCTTTAGTGTGTCTTTTTTGGAGATAATCACAGTATAATATTTAAGGAAATAAAAAACATTTTCCAGCGATTTTTCAGGGTCCTGAAGGTATTTCTTTAAAGTTGTACCATGACTATTTTTTGAAATATGGCCGACAGCCGGCGTTCTTAGTTCACCCTGTATTTGCTGTTATTTAGAGGTTTATGTAATGTCCATACAACATCTATGAGAATACACTGTATTGTTTTTGAAATGTCGCATTTAGATCATTGACAAGATTTTATTTTATAGACATTGCATTATCAAATGTTGAAAGACATTCCAGAATGTAACAGAAATGTTGTTTTTAGTTCGTTATAAAGACTTCCTTTCGAGGAAGTTCTAGTAACATCTCAGTAATGTAGAAAGGCATCGCTTTAACATCGCTGAGAAGTTAAGTTGAAACATCACAAAAGTTAACAGCCACAAGCTGGGCATAAGCGGTTGTATAGATGTGCATTTGATGAAAACAAGAGGAAAAAAAGGAAGGACATTATCACAATGTGATGTTGAATTAACATAACTGTAATATTTATTTGCATAGTGTGATGTTAATAGAGTTGGTGATAAAATTAAGACACCTAGGAGATATCTTATTAACGTTTTAAATAAACATCACGAAAAGTCTCTAAAAAGAACATCACAAAAAAGACTTGTTATGTTTCTTGTTTAGGGGGGAGATATACAGTCGCTCTTATTGGTCACCTCATCAAGTCGAAACATAACTTTTTTCCGAATCATTAAATTCTTGTTTACCTTCCGATCTGAAAATCATCGAAGTTCAAACATTAATCCACTTGTACAATTCATTGTAAATCTGTATATAATAAACTATTGATTTCGACAATAACGTTGTTAGATTCAGATTATTTATATAGTTGATTGTATACTACAGTCGACAAAGTTCTATTAGATTATAATAAAAAACACATATTATGACTGCGAAGATGTAACATAATTCTCATTGTTATAATCAACAACTGGCCTACAATTCAGATAAATCCTCAAGTGTATATATACCCGTTGTTAATTTTTTTAATACCTCAATACTTCAACAATACTCTAGCGTAATATGAACGAAAAAAAGCGCGAAGAGATAAGAACATTTACATTTTTGCCCGTATAAAACGCGCGCGCAAATTGTAGTGTTTGTTCACGACCGTTTACATCGCCTACTATTATCAAACAATTACTTTTATCAATATCCTAACCTCTTTCGTTCGCTTCATGACTGCCTTCGATGCGAATGGGATACGCTCAATTTCATTCCATGAGTTTATTGAGATTCTCGAAAGTGCTATAATGGGATCCATGGGATTTCTTATCATCAATTTAGAAGAATTTGTTCGAAAATTGATATCATATATGAAGATAGTTAGATACATTATCAGAATTCGAATAAAAAGATATATAGTCAGAATTAAATGTGATGAATAATCCAAGAAATAGTTTGTGTGTTTATAATAATTTTGGGTTTTAATAGTAGCGCAAAACCAAGTTTCAAAGTTGAAATGCGAGTAAAATCAGAAGATCTATTGATATAAACAATTCAACTTCAGAGAATAGAAAGCGTTGGTCTTTTTCATTAGTTATAAAATTAATATAATTTCAACTAGGGTAAAGTGAGCAAATGGCGGTCACTAAACCCTAGAATACTTACCATACTAAATAACCTTTTAATATTAACCATCGTAAGATTTACGACGATAAAAAAAAACAACTCTAAAGAAAATGTTCCTAAGCTTTAATAAATTCGTAAAAATTTTGTAACATAGAACAGGGTATTAACGCACTAAATCTAATAAAAAAAGGATATACTTTATATATTTTGACTGCAGGACACACAAAGAAGGGCGCGATGTACCCCGCAAAAAGGCCGATGGCAGTGTTGGCAATGGTGGGTTGTCATACGGCGTTTTTTGGCTGAACAAAATTGACACATTGCTCGTTTATTTACATTTTCTATTGATGTTTCCTGTCCTAGCTCCAGATTTGAAATATTTTCTATCAACAGCCTTACTGGACGGTTCAAAGTTGGCCATTTTACGCGCTGCTCCAACCACTGTTTCGTGAGCTGTTCTGAGAGAATAGCCATAAACTCTTTTCTTGAAACAATTTTACATCCCTTTCTTCTTTGATTATGATTATAAATTATCCAGGCGTTGATGCAGGAAATATTGATCATACCATAAAAAAGGCAGAGCGGCCATCTTCTTCTTTTTCGTGAAGTACTTCTGCTCCCTCACATTTGATCAAACGTATCGACGCCGTATTTAGTTTTGTTATGAAACTTAACTAAATCTGGTTTTTCTGATGTCATGTTTTGTACCTCCGAACTATCATGCATAGTTGATAGTAAAATAACTACTTTTGACACCTTAGTTTTATAGGATACCATGGTTGTCACGTTATAAAAGCAATGTAGTGAGCTTCCAATAGGTCGATTTTTACTATCCAACATTTGTGGCGGTATCTCTTTTTCGTTGCTTCTCAGAGTGCCTACCAGGGTCAAGTTATATGGAGGCTTTAATAATTCCTTAGCCAGTGGTATACTCGTGAACCAATTATCCATGGTCACGTTTCTGTTGCTTCCATAAATTGCTTGGGTTAATTTTTTTACGTAATATTATCAATGGTTGTCCATCGGTTTTGGTTCCCTTTCCCAAATATACTTCAGCATCGAACATATACTTTGTGCCAACATCACACACCATAACAATTTTCAAGCCATACTTTGAAGGTTTATTGGGTATGTACATCCTAAAGGGACATCTACCCCTGAAAGCTAAGAGCTGCTCGTTTATTGTAACGTATGACCCTGGTTTATATGGTCTTCGACAGTTGCTTATTAGCTGGTCCCATATTTCTCGAATTGGTGCTAATGGATCGTCTATTTTTCCTTCAGGTCTAGTTTCCTTGTTGTCAAAACGTAAGCATTCTTCTAGAAACTCGAATCTTTCGCGACTCATAGTAGCTTTGTATATGGACCCGGAAATTTTGTCATCAAACATCTCCCTTGTAGACAAATGATTATCTTTTTGACAACCAGCAAATATCAATAGTCCAAGTAAAGCATGAAGTTCCTTCAAATTCACTTGTGAGGTAGTCAATTTTTTGGTAGTGTATTTCTGCGAACGGATTGAAATTTCGTGATTTGTGTACTCCACTATTTTTTCTAGGATACTTGGATCTAGCAGACAAAGAAAAACATCCAGAGGGGTTTCTGCCGCTTTAGCATCATTTGTAGGACCTTGTATGATATGCAAAATATTACGCGATGGTATTTTAGTTACCGCCTTTGCCACCGAGGACCACCTATGGCCGTTTTTCCCTTAAGACTTACAGGTAGCAGGCATTCCTTGACTTTAAGATTTTTAGAAACTGTAGTATTATTCTCTTCATCTGTAAATGGAGACTCTTGCATAATATTATCGCTTTCAGTAAAACCTACAGGCAGCTGGCATTCCGCTATGTTTGGATTTGTAGAAACTGTTTTATTGTTCTCGTCATCTATAACTGAACACTCTTGCATATGTTCGCTTTTAATAATATTTGTTCCAACGTTATACTGATCCCCGCTCTTTAGGAGTTTGTTTTTTCCCTTCTCGTCATGTTTGATTTTCATTTTTTTATTTTTGCTACCCGATGGTTGATCATAATCAGAATCGGAGTCACTTGAAGGGCTATATTCTGACCCCAATGGAACAAATACTTCAACGTCGTCATCCAATTCGGAGCCGCTATCCGATTCGCAGGTATTTTCATCACTTTCACCAGGAAAAAGATCTTGTAAACACTTCTCCATTCCAAATTCCAATTCTTGTGGGCTTAGTGGTCTCAAAATATCTAATTTCTTTTAATCCATATTTATCTACTGTGAAAAAATATGAAAAATCGGTCCCGATGCCAAATGTTTAATAATAACGTTAATACTTACCTTCGTGAAAAATTCGACACTACCGTTGAAATAACCCACTTCCTTGGCACTTTGCACCATACTAAATACGTGGCAGGTCGAACTCAAGTCTACTAAGGCATAAACAGGCGCTCAACTTTTATAGATGCTTCGCGACGATAAACACGTGGTCAAACTAGATGCCCGTCGTAAAATTTACGATGGTAAGTGTTCTAGGGTTAAGAAAAAAAAATTTCTAACTAAAAAATTAAGTCGTAATTTCAAATAATTTCAAGATAGTAATCACCAGTGCACTTAAAAACTTTTTTGATCTGAAAATCTTCCAAAATGTTTTCTATACTTTTATGATAACAAAAAAAGACAAAAATGTGCATTCGACTGGCATTGTCATACAGATAGGGGAATTCCGGTCACTTATGCGGACAATACCAGAAAAATGCTTTAAATATAATTAAGTAAACTTCAAATAAGCATTTTTTACCAAAATATTGTTTATTGAAATGAAAATAAAATAAAAACAAAAACAATCTAACTATCTAAGTGAAAGACTGACATTCATCACATGTGTATCCTATAGGTGTGTCCCATCCACTGCATTCAGAATGTGCCCATCTTCCGCATAAGGTACATCTGTACCACTGCTCATTATTCTTTCCATAATCATTACATATCAAACATATATAGTCATCGACATCTTCATCTTCATTATCATCATATTGAACATAACCATCAGAATCTGATAAGTTTTAATCAAATAATTTTCTTCTTCTCTCTTATTTCTTAAATTATTTCTTTTTTCATCAAGATTCATTCAGGTTGTACCTTCAATTTCTTCTTTTCCTTTAGCTGTTTCTTGGCTTCCTTTTCTTCCAACTCTTGCTTCAATGGTGTAGCTGTAAGTATTTTCGCGTGCTGTTTTTGCCTCCCTGCTCTCTTCTTTTTCTCTGCTAGTTTAGGAACGGGAAGAATTTGTTGAAGTTGAAGGAATTTCGTGTCGCTCTTTATTTGTAGAAGTCTTTGGTAGAGCATCATCGCTTGCTACAGCTTGGGGATCATTGCTGAAAAACATATCAGCATCGTTATCTTGTATGGCAATGACGTCCTGATTCAATAACTCGGAAGGCAAAAAGTCTTGTTCATTAAAAACGTTGCAGTTAAGAGGATAGATACCCACGCTTCTGAAACCGCTTCTCCTTTGCTAATTGTAGCCACAGTTGAATAAGATTTATTGAATAAAGACGCTACATCATAAGGAGTGATACTTTTCATCAACTGCGTCTTCATAAATAAATTACACTAATTTCTGTATTCGGCTATCAGGGGCCCGTAGAAGACCACATCTAATGGCTGTATTTTATGTGAACTGTGTGGTGGAATTGATACCATAACAATATGATTTTCTTTGCAAAACTCGTACGACTTCAAAGAAATATGGCTGGTGTGGTTGTCTACAATTAATAAAACCGGCTCGTCTTTCGTGAGTTTAGCGTGATTTCTAAAATGCGTCAACCAGTCACAAAAAATATGTCCATCGATCCAGCCATTCAGTGAACATTTATAAAGAGCCTCTGCAAGTCCATCTTTTTCCAGGAGAGCGCTTAGTCTCTTTCTGGGGAAGATAAACATGGGCGGAATAAATCCCCCTGCAACATTCATAGCACACATGACGGTAATATTTAGGCCTCTTTCGCCGCTAGTTACGACACCAACTCTTTTTTGTCCTTTGGTTGCGAGTATATTTCCTGGATCCTGGACAGTTGTGATTCCCGTTTCATCTGCGTTATATATTTTGCTAGGGAGAAAGTTATATTTTGACATCACTTCTTCCACCAATTTATAACTAGCTATTTCATCCTTGTTGAAACCAGTCAGACGATTTAGACTGGTAGCCTCAGCTTTTCGCACTGATATGGTGGGATTGCGTCTGATGAAACTTCTCAGCCAGTCTTTTCCAGCCAGCCTTTGCGTTGTGTTGAAATTATGTATGACATGGTTTCTCTCAGCAAACTCAAAAACAAACCTTAGTTCTTTCGTGGTAACACCGTAAATAATGCACGCCAAATGTTTAATTTGATTAGCAATTTCCAGTTCCTGTTCAGTTGAAAACACAGGTTTTCTTCCCATCATAGGTGCTGAGTCTTTTTTATTTTTTACCCTCTCCTGTAACGTTGAAAATGGAATTGCGTATTTTTTTGAAGCTTATCTTATACTCGTTCCATTTTGAATGTCTTCTATCGCTTGTTTCAAATTATCTCTGGTCCATTTTGCTTTACCAGTTAATCTTTTTCGATTTCGAGACATCTGTAAAGACAATTAAAAATGAAATAACCATTAACATAAATAGTGGGTAATGCCGGTCACTTGACCGGTATTACCCACCTGTGTTGACCCGCATTACCCGCCTGTAACAATTTTTCTTATGGGTCATTTTTTTATGAGAAAAAAATGTTTTTTATTGTATCTTTTTATAGGACACTAAAGAAAAAATGTCAACCTTTATGTATCAACTAAGTTTTTATGAAAAGAGAGTAGTATTTTATCTCCAAACCTTATTTCACTTACCGTAAATCTTACATCAGAATTGCCGAAAACACGTGGTGATCTGCACTAACCAAAGTTTTAACACAAACTGAATATCAATCGGCTGTCGAAAATCGTAGGCCAGCTGGCATATTTGAGGCCACATTGCATTGTTGCCAAACTTAGTAGTAATCATTTTTAAGGTCTGACCGGCATTGTCCATCTGACCGGTATTTGCCCACCTTACCCTACAGTTTTGTTGTTAACTAGGTTCCACATATATTTTTCATTACTCCCATTGTTTTGTATTTCGGATCGGTAGTAGTTTTATTTCATTATTTTAATTAGGTTATTCACGCGTTTGCGGTAAGTGATATGTATTTCTCGTTTCTCCACATAAATCAGATCTTGCTGAAATTCCCTGTAAAGATTATTTTTAGTATTAATTGCATTCTTAAGTCCTGCCGTAATCCACTTTTGACGCTTTATATGATTTTTTTTTAATTTTTACTATAAAAATACTTAAGATATTTAGCAATTATTCAGCTTTTATGTTTACTTTCTTTATATTAAAGTAATATTCCCAATTATAATTTTGCAGGTCATGTCTGGTTTTTTCATAGTTTATGTATGTTTTATACTTTCAGAGTTTCTACAAAAAGTTTTTATAGGAAGGCTCAGTAGCGTAGCTCGATGGTCTATTATGTTATTTTCATATGTTGCTGCAGTGACATTTTCAAAACATTCTGACTGTTCTCAGAAAGATATGGTCCAGGCAACTACGTGAATGATTTTTTATGCGTGTGTATTTATTTATCATTGAGTGTCAATTATATTCATGTAATATGTTTAGATATATGTTGACAATATCGTTTTCATCTCTTATATTTATATTAATGTTGCCAATCAATGAATGAAAATCTAATAAAGAGTAATTAAATTGTTTAATATAATTCTCTGAACACGAAACAAAGTCCTCAGGTGAGTTGGACGGGGAACGATGAATATTTGTTAACAAAATATGTTTATTATTAATCAAATTCATTTTTATCTGTATAGCTGTTGAGTTTCCAATGCTGATAGTTGCGCTATCTGCACTTAAACTGTTTTTTACATATACTACGATTGATCATTAGCGTTGGTTTTGCTTGATAAGTCCGGAAGTATAGTCTTATTGGTAGTTGGTTTGTTCTTTCCTCTTGTTTCATTGGTTTTTTCAGGTGTTTCCTTTGGTGTGTCGTTCTGTTGATAGTTTACAGTTGAGTTGTCAATTTGGCGTTGGCTGTGAAAATTTGGTGTAGAAGGGGCAGTATTTATTTTTACCCGTTGGTTATTTAGTTCCTCTTCTTCAGTACTTTCGAGATCACTGGCTTTGTAGGGCTGGTTATCTATAAATAATGAAATCAGCTGTTTCGACCCTTACTTCATGGAATCTACTCATAATAGTGTTTTAAATGAAACTCGCTGTTTCTAGCTAATTCCAGAATATAATGGAAACTCTTGAAAATTCTAAAAATTGACAATAGTTTCGATGTATCAATATCATCGTCAAAATGACAGAAGTTACATTTCATTTGATGCCTACCTGATGTTTAGTAGTTATTTTTGGCTAGACTAAGAAGTGACCTAACTTGTGATTGACTTAATATACGTTAATAGAAAAAAGAAGAAGATGTGATATTACAAATATTGAAGCTTAGATATTATTAGCCCTATGGTGATATCCTGGATATCATTTTTCCATTTAAGATCAGTATAACTGTACAATGATACAGAAAATCAGGAAAACTATATCTGCTCATGTTTAAAATTATCACTTTAGAAGACAGTTTATTAGTGGAGAACTCCCTAGATTTATCTGTTCATTGACAACTTCATATTGTGGGTTTCTTAAATGTCTTCTAAATTCCAATTCTTCAAGGAAATCCGGTTCTTGTTTCTTTTCACAAATATGCAGCACTTCTAGTTCTGTGTTAGGTGTCAATGAATGATTGGTCTCAAGTAGATGTTTTGCTTAGTGGGATTTATCTGGTGGTTTTAATCTGTATGCTCGTGAGTGTTCACTGTATCGGATTTCAAAATTTCTAAGGGAAGATCTTTGAAAGTAATATTTCGAGAAATGTTCTATTTTGGTATATATATGTAGATGACATATTAGCTTGTTTTATGGGTAGCGAACGACAATTAGATGTACTTTTCAACCACATTAATGATTTACACCCAAAAATTAAATTTACATTAGAAATTGAAGAAAATTGCTCAATCAATTTTCTTGATTCAAAAATTCAAAGAGTTAATAATAATAATAATTATTATTATTATTATTATAAATAAATGAGGGCAAAGGAGCCTGGCTCCTATTAAGCCCAATAAATACATTTCAAAAGAAATACCTCTAGTAGTGAACAAACAAATGAGAGGAAGAAGAAATAACGATTAGGCTCTAAAAGTTATTAAATAAGGAACACTGATCTAGTCTATTTTTGAATATGTTGACACTTGTTGCTGAGACAATTTCACTGTCCAAATCATTCCAAATATTGAAAATTCTGATTGGTAAGAAGTTTTGTCTCGATCTAACCGCAAAATTGTCCCTTTTTAACTTGAATTGGTGTCTTCTAAGTCTCGTGTCCGTATTTAGGGTGAAAACTGTATTTAGATCACCAAAATTATATTTAAGAATTCGAAAGGCTACAATAAGATCGCTTCCTATCCTACGCAGCTCAAATGTGGTAAGATTTGCCATGGATAATCTTTCTTCATATGAAGGTCTTACAGGTCCAAAAGCAACTTTGGTAGCCCTCCGCTGTGCACTTTCCAGCAACGTTCTATCACGAGTCAAGTCCGGGTACCAGACTGGGCCGGCGTATTCAAGGATAGGTCTGACGTAAGTGCCATACAATTTGCAGAAGCTCTAAAAGGATACTTTTGAGAAGCATTTTCTAATGAGATGAAGTCTGGTATTTGAACGTTTGGATACTGAGAGCACATGATCGGACCACGATAGTTCACTATTCACGATAATACCCAGGTCATTATGAGAGGTTACTGTGATTAGAATTTGACTGTCAATAAAATAATCAAAATGTGGGTTGTTTTTACCGACGTGAAGCACTACACATTTTTCGGTGTTCAATGGAAGTAACCATTCCGAAGACCACTGATGTATTGACATTAGGTCGTTTTGAATAGATATATGACTTGTGATGGGATTGTCATATATTTTTGAGTCGTCGGCATAGTGCGATATTTTGCTGGAAACGTGAAACGGTAAATCCCAAGTGTACACTGTTAACAAAAGTGGGCCCAAAACTGAGCCCTGCGGAACTCCACTTTTAACTGGTCTTTTGTGAGAAAAGGAGTCACCAACTCGAACCTTGTAGAAACGATCCGTCAAGAAGTTTTCAATCCATAGTTTTAAGTTTCCTCTAATGTACTTGATTATTCAATTTACGGAAAACCAACACATACTGATGTGACAATTCCATATAGTTCTAATTACCCCATGTCACATAAACTAGCGGCATATAATTCAATGATACATAGAGCTTTTTCAGTTCCTATCACCACATGTAATTTTGATGGAGAGATTAATACAATTAGCCAAATAGCAACATCCGACGGTTATTCATTACATATGATAAATAAGCTAATTAATAAAAACGAGGAAAAAGTGGCATTACAACTAATATTTCCTAAACAAACTGATGAAATAAAAATTTATGAAACCATCACATATGCAGAAAACATTTCTAATAATATTTAAAAGATAATATCTTTAGCAACGAATACAACAATTTCTTTTAAAACAGAAAGTGACGTTAGTTCCAAATTTTTAAATGTATAAACAAAAATATCACCATTAAAGAAATCATGTATATATAAACTCAAATGTCCAGAATGTAATGCTGTCTATTTGGGTCAGACCATTAGAAATTTTGAAATCCGATACAGTGAACACTTACGAGCATACATATTGAAACAACCAGATGAATCCCACTACGCAAAACATCTGCTTGACACCAATCATTCATTAACACCTAACACAGAACTAGAAGTGCTGCATATTTGTGAAAAGAAACAAGAACTGGATTTTCTTGAAGAATTGGAAATTAGAAGACATTTAAGAAACCCACAATATGAAGTTGTCAATGAACAGGTGAATCTAGGGAGTTCTCCACTAATAAAATATCTTCTTAAGTGATGTTTGTAAAGATCAGCAGATATAGTTTTCCTGGTTTTCTATATCATTGCACAGTTATACTGATCTTAATTGGAAAAATGATATCCAGGATATCACCATAGGGCTAATGATATCTTAGCTTCAATATTTGTAATTTCAGATCTTCTTCTTGTTTCTATTTACATATATTACGTACATCACAAGTTAGGTCACTTCTTGGTCTAGCCAAAAATAACTAGTAAACATCAGGTAGGCATCAAATGAAATGTAACTTCTGTCATTCTGACGATGATATCGATTTATCGGAACAATTTTCATTTAAAACACTATCTATGAATAAGTTGTTACCTATTATGTATGAGTTCAGATTGGGATTTTGTCGTGCCTTTTTTAAATGTTTCTTAGTGTAAAGTTTTCCTCGCATTGGGCTTCTGTGAGATCATTCGAAATACGTATATTTGTCCCCTTCAACTTTTGGCAGTTTTTAAGAATTTCAATTTTTTCAGGTAAGAAACTAATTCTATTTTAACTGGTCTATTTTCTGAATTTCCCAGTTGATGAAAAGTAATTAATATGTTTAACAATTATATGAATATCCACTAGACTTTTCAGATAGTGTTGTATAATATTGAGTGAGATCTTATCGTACTTCAGACCAAAAATCAAAACATTCTTCTTCTTAGCTCCCCTTTCTTTAGCCTCTACTTTCACCTTTAGATTTTTGTTTTTGCTTTCGAGTTCAGTGATTCGTTTATTCAGCTTTTCTAGCTTTAAAAGAATTCTAGTCTCGCAAGCATCTATTTTATTTGTTGTTTCCTCAGTAATTTCTGTTCTGTTCGTAAGAATTTCTTGCCATAGACTCTCAATACCTTTTGTATAACTTTGTGCATTTTTTTCATTTCTATTACTAGTCATAGTTACTTTTAAAATAAGCACAAAAAGCTTTTATGTCCTTTTGCTGCGAAAGTTAAACGGTGGAGCTACCTTTGGTGGAATAGGTACTTCGCAGTAAATTTAATTAGTTATAAAAACCAAAGTTAAATCGAGGTAAATATAGTCAGAACACTAGTAAAATATTAAAATGTGATTAAAAAAAGGAAGAGTTATTACTTGCCCACAACATTTAGTTGAAACTGATACACTAGTTTGCACAATTTAAAAACTTCTACAATCACGAATTTTTGGTCCTATTTAAGCACAAAGGCAAAATATGTAAGGTATGGAGCACAGTTCCCTATATTTTAACATCATTTTTATCTCATATGTGGGTAAAATCATTAAATAAACCCAAAAGTTCGACTATTCTACGATGATGTAAATTATAAATGTAAACCCCTCTATTTCCACTATCCTAGCGCCTCCTTTGGATTCTCCAAGGCCGTTGTGGAGATGAAACCAATGCAGATTGGGTTAATCTCAGTTGGCGTATGTGTTGGACTGAAAGGGTGTCCGCGAGGGGATGAATTAGAGTTAGGGCAATCGATGTATGCCGGTATTAAAGACGACACACAAGATTAATGGTAGTGGTTAACTATCCCCCGAATTTATCTTGAGCGGACGAACATCTGAAACTTAGTCTTGAAATTATTCTATGGATAAGTTGATATTTCACGTGATAACGGTCATTGCAGTATTTGAATTATTCACAAAATATCATTAAATTGACAAAAAATGGAAATATTGCTTTCCTAATGTCGTGATCTACAAAACAATTGGAGATAAACACATTATCACAGTCTAGAGTATTGGGGCTACTATTACTACCACTACTACCCTATTTATACGTAGTCTCATGATACGGGCTTGTTTCTTTAAACTAATTAAGATTTAATGAAATTAACTGTCTCGACCATTACTTCGTGGAATCTACTCATATTAGTGTTTTAAATGAAACTCACTGTTACTAACTAATTCCACAAAATGATGAAAATTCTTGAAAATTCTAAAAAATTGACAATTGTTTCCATATATCAATATCATCGTCAGAATGAGAGAAGTAACATTAGGTACATTTGATGCCTACCTGATGTTTAGCAGTTATTTTTGGCTAGACCAAGAAGTGGCCTAACTTGTGATTGACTTAATATATGTTAATAGAAAAAAGAAAAAGATGTGAAATTACAAATATTGAAGCTTATATATTATTAACCCTATGGTTATATCCTGGATATAATTTTTCTAATTAAGATCAGTAGAAATGTGCAATGATATAGAAAACCAGGAAAACTATATCTGCTGATCTTTACAATGATCACTTAAGAAGACAGTTTATTAGTAGGGAACTCCCTAGATTTACCTGTTCATTGACAACTTCATATTGTGGGTATATTAAATGTCTTCTAATTACCAATTCTTCAAGGGAATCCAGTTCTTGTTTCTTTTCACAAATATGCACCACTTCTACTTCTGCGTTAGCTGTCAGTGAATGATTGGTGTGAAGTAGATGTTTTGCGTAGTGGGATTTATCTGGTTGTTTTAATCTGTATGCTCGTAAGTGTTCACTGTATCGGATTTCTAAATTTCTAAGGATCTGACCCAAATAGACAGCATTACATTCTGAACATTTGAGTTTATATATACCTATTTTCTCTAATGGTGGTATTTTTGTTTTTACATTTAAAAATTTTATACTATCGTTACTTTCTGTTTTAAAAGAAATTGTTGTATTCGTTCCTAAAGATACTATCTTTGAAATATTATTAGAAATATTTCCTGCATATGTGATGGTTTTATAAGTTTTTTTTCATCAGTTTGTTTAGGAAATATTAGTTGTAATGCCACTTTCTCCTCTTTTTTATTAATTAGCTTATTTATCATATGTAATGGATAACCGTTGGATGTTGCTATTTATCTAATTGTATTAATCGCTCTATCTAAATTACATTTGTTCATAGGAACTGAAAAAGCTCTATGTATCATTGAATTATATGCCGCTAGTTTATGTGACATGTGGTGATTGGAACTATATGGAATTGTCACATCAGTGTGTGTTGGTTTTCTCTTTGTATCTTCAGATCAAGAAAATTGATTGAGCTATTTTCTATATCACCTATTTTGGCAAACATTTTTATGGACAGTTTAGAAAGAAGGATCTTTGAAAGTAATATTTCGAAAAATGTTTTATTTTGGTATGGATATGTATATAATATATCAGCTTGTTTTATGGGTAGTGAACAACAATTAGACGTATTTTTCCACCACTTTAATAATTCACACCCAACAAATGAATTTACATTAGAAATTGAAGAAAATAGCTCAATCAATTTTTTTTATTTAAAAGTTCAAGGAGTTGATAATGTATTTGATTATTCAATTTACCGAAAACCAACACACACTCATGTGACAATTCCATATAGTTCCAATCACCACATGTCACATAAACTAGCGGCAATGATACATAGAGCTTTTTCAGTTCCTATGAACAAATGTAATTTTGATAGAGAGATTAATACAATTAAACAAATAGCAACATCCAACGGTTATCCATTACATATGATAAATAAGTTAATTAATAAAAAAGAGGAAAAAGTGGCATTACAACTAATATTTCCTAAACAAACTGATGACATAAAAACTTATAACACCATCACATATGCAGGAAATATTTCTAATAATATATCAAAGATAATATCTTCAGCAACGAATACAACAATTTCTTTTAAAGCAGAAAATAACTTTAGTACAAAATTGTTAAATGTAAAAACAAAAATACCACCATTAAAGAAATCAGGTATATATAAACTCAAATGTCCAGAATATAATGCTGTCTATTTGGGTCAGACCCTCAGAAATTTAGAAATCCGATAGTGAACACTTACGAGTATACAGATTAAAACAACCAGATAAATCACACTACGCAAAACATCTACTTGACACCAATCATTCATTGACAGCTAACACAGAAGTAGAAGTGCAGCATATTTGTGAAAAGAAACAAGAACTGGATTTCCTTGAAGAACTGGAAATTAGAAGACATTTAAGAAACCCACAATATGAAGTTGTCAATGAACAGATAAATCTAGGTAGTTCTCCACTAATAAGCTGTCTTCTTAAGTGATAATTGTAAAGATCAGCAGATATAGTTTTCCTGGTTTTCTATATCATTCCACAGCTATACTGATCTTAATTGGAAAAATGATATCCAGGATATCACCATAGGGCTAATAATATCCAAGCTTCAATATTTGTAATATCACATATTCTTATTTTTTTTATTAACATATATTAAGTCAATCACAAGCTAGGTCACTTCTTGGTCTAGCCAAAAATAACTACTAAACATCAGGTAGGCATCAAATGAAATGTAACTTCTATCATTCTGGCGATGATATTGATTTATCGAAAAAATCGTCACCTTTTTAGAATTTTCAACAATTTTCATTATATTGTGAAATAAGCTACAAACAGTGAGTTTTATTTAAAACACCAATTAAGATTTTCTTGACTTTCTGTTAACTTTTTGCTATCCCGCATACAGATTATTAAGAATGTATTGAATTATTTAATTCTTTCATTACAAAAAGTACCGGGTATAAAAAGCGTCATAACATTAAGTATACCTCCTATCAAAGTTGTACTTAGATTTTTATCAAAGATCAATGAATCTCTTTTAGTTATAATGAAATTAAAGAATCGCGGCCTACAACAATGGCCGGTCTGCATCTCAATCGGATCGTCTGGTTTATAATAAGAAGCGTAATTAGCGGAATATATACTGTTATCTTTCTACTTCGGAATCAACAATACCCGAACAACAAACTTATTTTAATTACATTCAATCAATCATAATAACAATGCTGTACCGTTGAAGAATCATTCAAGGGGCTTTTTAGTGAGTTCTTATAGGTATAATATGAAGAATTAGTCTGAAAGTATCGTAAGAGAATGTTAATGTTTATTATGACATTTAGACCTCGATTCAAAATGTTGTAACTTTGGAGTAGCAGTTTTTAAGGTATACAGTAACTATTTCATTTTCAAATGGAATATATACAGGGTGAATCATTACTTATTAGAAATAATTTAACATTAATGTCCTGACTTAAAATTATGAATTTTTAACCCAAGACACTTAAGTAAAATGTAGCTCTTTACTGAGTTTGAAAACGAATTGTGATTACGACTTTGAAACTGTACATAAATTTAACAGCTGATCAAATTTTTAAAATTTAACACAAATTAAAATTAAACATGAGTGAGAACTCACGGCACAATCAAATTACGTACTTTTGTTCTACTGAGTGATAGCAAAAATATTTTAACCTTTTTTTTTAAATTTGTTTTATCTGTCTTATTTCTAATGGCAAGAAATTATATAATCTGTCAGAGAGATAATTATACTCCCTTTGTCCAATTGTTGTATTGGCTTAAGTGGTCTTTAACTATAGATTGCATTTTTGTCGTGTGTTATAGTTGTGATCGAGATATATATTTTTTGTTCTGTATTTACATACTACTGACTTGTAAAAATATATCTGTCTGATATCTAGCTCGTTAAATTCGCGATATAAAATATCGGTTGGGTACAGTTTGGGGCTATATAGAATAATTTTTAAAAAAGGCTTCTGTAAATTTTCAAGCTTTCTCAAATAAGTGTCTGCCAGCCCCCCGCCCCCAACCTATAATTCCATATGACAGGCGGGATTCCACTAATGCAGAATAAACGATTTTTAATTGGTGGAGGTCTAATATTTTTTGTAAGTATTTAAATCTACTTAGTAAACTCTTAAGTGTTGTTGCATCATTGTCTATATGTTTATTCAACCTTGAATGCCTATCTATTGTTATTCCCAAATATTTGATAAAGTCTTTTAAGAGTATCGTAATCTTTTCCTGATTGTTTATTATTTGCAAGAAATCATAGGAAGGAAGAGTATCTGAGTAACAGCTGAAGGTGATAAAATATGTTTTCTTATAATTTATAGTCAAATATCTTCGATTAAAACAGTCTTTTGTCTCCTTCATATCTCCTTCTGCTTTTTCTTTTAATTCATTCCAATCACGGCCTGTATACAAGATGACAGTGTCATCTAAAACTGCTTATAATCCCCGCACTTGTACGATTAAGAATTGCGTTCATGTACATTATAAACAAAATAGGTCCCAGTACTGTTCCTTGAGGTACTCCATATGCAATTTTCTTTCCAGAACTAATGATATCATTTTTTGAAACATAGTGTTTCCTATTTTCCAAATAACTGTTCATTTATTTATACCATTGGTTCAGAAGCGAATAATAAGCAGTCAAGAGGAATGAAGAAATAAAAATGATTTAATAAGGGTTAATAAGCAGTTATAAATTAGCATTAATAATAATACTAATAATTATAATAATTTCTTTTAGTTCAGAATAGAAGTATATGACTTGTCCTCGCACGTTGATAAGCGAACGCGCGATATTCATACAAAATAACATATTTCGACTTGTTCGCACACAGACAAGTTGAATCATGCACAAAATGAAACGTATAAAAGCAACAGCTCTGCGAATTTTTTGTTAGTTATTTGTATGTGCTTGGCCGCGATATATAGTCGTGAATCATAAGCTCTGCCGTAGTAAATAATCGCGAGTGGTGTGTCATTTTATAAACATTACTATCTATAAATCTATTGAGAATTTAATTTTTGTATGAAAATGGCTGAATCTACTTCTAAATTAAAAAAGAAATGCCGGCAATACAGTATTGAATATTTAAAATATGGATTTGCGGAATCTTTTACAAACAAATCATTCATCATCATGTTTAATTTGCCGAAAAATCTTTTCAAATGAAGCTATGAAACCTTCTAGGCTGCAAGAGCATTTACAAAAAATGCATCCTGATAAGAAGAACAAAGATATATTCTATTTTCAAGAACTCGAAAAACAGTATTTAAAACAGCCAACTATATCAAACCTTTTTGCATCGTCTTCTAAACGAGACGATGATGGGCTACGAGCCTCATATAACGTTGTTAATCAGAAAAACCACACACCATTGGCGAGGAATTAATTTTGCCGGCAGTCGAAGAAATATTAAAAACTGTTCTCCATCATAAGACACCATTTGATATCATTAAAAAAATTCCTCTCACTAATAATTCATTGCAAAGAAGAATAGATGAAATGGCAAATGACGTTGAAATATCATTATGCCATTACCTAAAGACTTGCAAATTTTCCATTCAATTCGATAAATGAACCCTACCAAGTAACAAAGCTCTACTCTTATCATACGTACGATTTATAAAAGAAGAAAAAAATTATCAAGAGTTATTATTTGCTAAGAATTTGGAATCTGATACAAAAGGACATTCTATATTTATTATCATGCAAGAATTTTTTCAAGAGAAAGAAATTCCTACTAGCAATATTTTGTCTGCTTCTACTGATGGTGCTCCTGCAATAACCGGGCGTCATAAGGGTTTTATAGCACATTTGCGAAAAGCAGTGCCAAATGTACTCGCTGTACATTGTATTATTCACCGTCAGCATTAGGTTGCAAAAAAATTAAATGAACGTCTGCATGCGTCCCTCAATAATGTTATTGAAGTAATCAATATCATTAGAAGCAATTCATTGAATGACCGTTTGTTTCATAAGCTTTGCAATGAAAATGGTGAAGACTACAATCGCTTGCTGCTGCACACAGAAGTACGTTGGCTCTCTAAAGGCGTTTGTCTGAATCGTTTTTTCAATCTATTTGACTCAGTGTTGGAATTTCTTGAAGAAAACGAACAATTGCGCGAAAACCTGATTACTTCAAAAAATGACGTCGCTTATTTGACAGACCTGTTTAAAGTATTTAATCAAGTTAATCTACAATTGCAAGGTGATGATTTAAATTTAATCAAAACTAAAAACATTATAGTTGCTTTTGCAGGAAAACTTCTTATATTCAAAAGAAATCTTGGTCTAGGTGAGTACAACCATTTTCCCACATTATCAACAGTGTCTGCAAAACCGGAAGATTTACTTACTTACTGCCACCACTTGGAAGTTCTTCATGTTGATTTTACAGAGCGTTTCCAAGATGTTTCAAACATGGAAATACCAAGTTGGGTTATAGATCCTTTCGCAAACACAGATACTGCAGGCTCATCAAATTTGGAAGAGGAGCTATTAGAGCTCACAACTAACGAAGAACTGAAAGTAAAATTCAAACGTGGTTATCAAGAGTTCTGGCTTCAAAAACCAATACCAGTTCTCTATCCTGGATTGTGGACAATAGTACAGAAGTTGTTAATTGCATTTCCTTCGTCCTATATGGCTGAGCGTGCATTCAGTGCAGTAACTGATTTGATGTCAAAGAAGAGGAACAGACTACACATCACTGAACGTGGCGATCTGCGATTGATGTTAACGAAATTGGAACCCGATATTAACAAACTGGTAACACTCCACCAGCCTCAACCGTCTTATTGATTTTTTCTTTATTATTAATTTTGTATTTCTTATTGTATTGCATTTCTTATTTCTATTGTGATTGTATTTCTTATTGATTCTGTGTTTATATTTAGAAGTTTAATAAACAAATTTATTGTAGATTTGGTAGTCGTTCAATAAATTTCTACTTCATCATTCCTCTAAAATAAAATTTAGACATTAACTGAAATTAAAGCTATATACAGATCAATTGGGACGGTACAGAAAAGGTTGGGAACCACTGATTTATACGAAGTACCTCTGAAGCCCATGTTCTCTAAGACCCTCATAAGCTGTGTGTGATTCACAGTGTCGAAGGCCTTGGCAAGATCGAGAAAAACACACATTGAATGCAGTCCCTTATCGAGATTCTGATATAGTCTGGATGTCAAAAAGTAAACAGCATCCTGCGTCGATAGTTACTCTCGAAAACCAATTTGTTTATGTGAGAAGAAACTGTGTTTATTCAGGTAACTTAATATTCTTGCTTTTAAGTGTTTTTCAAAAACTTTTGCGTAATTTGTTGTTAATGAAATAGGCCGATAGTTGGTTATTATTTGTCTATCGCCATTTTTAAACAACGGTTTGATTTTACCAACCTTCAGTGCAGAGGGCCACTGTCTCTCTTCAATAATTTTATTGAATAAGAACGCCATGGGCGACACTTTTCACTAACTCTGCCCTTATCATATCAAAGCCAGGTGATTTGTTTGATTTAAGTTTTTTTATGGTTTCAATAACTTCGATTTTATTTGTGGGTGATAGAAATATAGAGGAGCACAAATGTTGAGAAGGTAGGGGTGAATAACCTGGAACAGTAATTTTCTCGGCCAATTTACTTCCAACTGTTGCGTAATGTTTACTGAAGATTTCTACGATTTCTTCCGTTTCTTTTATTACTTCCCCATTTAAGTTCAAAACTTTATTGATGCAATGATGTTTGTTTGCTTTAAATATCTCACCAACAGTGTTTAGTAGCTTTATCTTCGTTTATTTTTTCTTTATAGTATTCGTTTTTTGTAGTTTTTAGTAACTTATTAAGATGATTCCTATAAGTAATAAATTCCTGCTTTAAATTTTCATTTTGTTTGTCAGCTCTGTAATTATGATATAGTTTATCTCTAGTCCTTATAGACTTTATTAGACATTTTGTAATTTATGGAGTTCGCATTGTTTTTTATGATTTCATTTGATTGTGAGATTATTTTAATTTACAATTTCATTGAACTTGCTGAGGAAATACTCGAAACATTCATCAGCACTGTTCATGGATTGAAATTCTGACCAATCATAATTTTGTGGTTGACTTTTTATGTTTGTATAATTATGAACTTTCTTAAGGGTTATTTTATTTGGGGTATTGGTATTTGTTTTCCCTATAACCACAGCGATAACTGTCATGTAGTGATCTGTGCTTCTTGTTTTAATTACGGCTGCAATCGTATCGTTTCCACTTTTTTCCGAAGCAAAATATGATCCAAACATGTACCACTGCCAGGTCTCGTATCCGAGTTTATATACGAATGGAAACCGTTCTCATACACGTCATTTAAGTAGTCTACTGCATCGTCACTATCTTCCATAATATTAATATTAAAACCACCGTCGAGTATATTAAAATCACAATTTTCAGCGGAAAGTTGTGCCAAATATGGTTTAAAATATTTTATAAATATTTTGGTTTCTATGTCATGCGACCTGTATAAGGCAGGAATAATTATTTAACGGTTTGGATTGAAACAGATAATTTTAGAACATTACAGAGTCCTCCTTTTACTATTTCATAGTTATACTCTAGACAATTTTTAATGTAAACCAGGACTCCATCAGAAGCATTAACGTCTCCACTATTATACAGGGTGATTCATAACTATTGGGATTTACGCTAAGGGTAGATTGTTTGGACCAAAATATTGCGATAGGATCAAATATAACTCAATAGAATATTGCTGTGGAGGAAGATAAAGAGCGTTAAAGTTTAATTTTTTTTTTCGTTTTTTGCTAATAATTTCACTGTATAATTATCGATTGATATCAAAATCGGCACAGAGCCATAATTTTATACAGGCAATATGATTTTATGTATTATTTGACATTTTGTTACAGGGGGAGCCTCGTGAAGGATTTCTGATGATGAAATTGACTGGTAACTTTTTTTGACGAAACTTTTTAGTGATTTTTATTAAAAAATATGACATAAACATCATTTCTGCGTAATATTGGTACTCTTGTTCAAACACGATATTCTCATTCGTTTTCGAGAAAACCGCAATTGAACAGTTCAGAGTATCGGAAGGGGATTTCAAATATTATTTCATTTATGAAAAGTGTGCTTTGGACTGTCAGATAATTGTTGCTGATAAATACAATTTCTTGTCAGTGAATATTTTTTTCTGCCAGCTTATAGTCAATTGTTGCATTTTTTGAAGCTATCATATACTTTTTCGATTGAAATGCCTCGTCACAATCATTTTACGAATCAAGGAATGCGGGATATGATTTGTGTATACGCACAAGAACATTTTTGCGGGCGCTCTGCAGCCAGAAGGTATTAATTGTTATATCCAGGCAGAAGGCAACCAAATCACAAAACTTTTTCAAATCTATCTAATCGTTTGGCTAAAACCGGGTCATTTCACAATAAAAATCAAAGTGGTCGTCCGAAACAAATTTCACCTAATCAAGAAGATGAAATTTTGGTTCGAATAGATGAAAATCCTACAGTAAGTTCACGTAATTTGTCATCTGCAACAGTAGTAAGTCAGTCGTCTATTATTAGAATTCTAAAAAAAGAAAAGTTCCACCCGTATCAGTTCACTCCTGTTCAAAATTTGCTTCCAAGGAATCTCCCACGACGGTTACAGTTCTGCCAACGTATTCTCAACAAGCATAATGGTGACCGAAATTTTATTAAGAATATTATGTCCACCGATGAAGCGACTTTTACCAGACGAGGGGTATGTAATTGGAGAAACAGCCATTATTGGGAAGAAAAAAAATCGCATGCTCTGAAAGAAAGATATTTCCAGCATGAGTTTGAATTTGAGTGGAGATTCTTATTTATTTTTTTTGCAAAATACTTTTAGCTATATTTTGGATAATCTGTCACTAGCTGTAACAAATAAAATGTGGTTTATGCAGGATGGAGCTCCACCTCATTTCCCTTCAGTTGTTGGAAATCATCTAAATGACATATTTCCTCAACGATGGATTGGCAGAGGAAGTGATTTTGAATGGACAACAAGAAGTCCTGAGTATAACCCGCTTGATTTTTATGTTTGGGGACATATGAAGTCCCTTGTTTATGCCAATGAAATTAACTCGAGAGACGAACTCTGGAGGAAAATACAAAATGCGGCTAACTTTATAAGGGGACAGAATAATATGTTCTTTGAAGTTCGAAAGTCATTAATCAAAGAATTAGAAAAGGCATAAAAGTCGGAGGAGGTCACGTAGAACATTTAATTTGAGTTTGCTCTTTTTATGTCACATTGTTTTCAATTATGCTTTATCGTCGAAATAAAAGCCTTAAGATACAAGTTTTTTCATTGTCCATTACTTGAAATCCCCTTTCGATACTCTGAACTGTTCAATTGCGTTTTTCTCGAAAACGAATGAGAATATCGTGTTTGAACAAAACTACCAATATTACGTAGAAATGATGTTTATGTCATATTTTTTAATAAAAATCACTAAAAAGTTTCGTCAAAAAAGTTACCAGTCAATTTCATCATCAGAAATACTTCACGATGCTCCCCCTGTAACAAAATGCCAAATAATACATAAAATAATATTGCCTGTATGAAATTATGCCTCTGTGACGATTTTGATAACAATCGATAAATATACAGTGAAATTAGTAGCGAAGAGCGAAAAAAAAATCAACTTTAACGCCCTTTATCTTTTTCCACAGCAATATTTTATTGAGGTATATTCGTTCCTATCGCCATATTTTGGTCCAAACAATCTACCCTTAGCCTATGTCCCAACAGTTATGAATCACCCTGTATAATATATCGTAGCCTGGAAGACTGAAATCACTTATATTTTCAATTTTTCTGATTTCTATCAGAATAACACAACCTATTTCCCTGCTAAATTCAGACAGATATATTTTTAACTCATCTATATTTTTTTTAACGCTTCTTATATTCTGTTGTAAAACGGTGAATTTATTATTATTCATATTTTTCAACATGTAACTAACAGAATCTAATTCTATAGTTTTAAAGCGAGTATAATCATAATCTCGAATGTAGGAGTTCATAGATGTTATATTTAACTAAAATTATTTTTTGACTGAGAATCAGTAGGTGCAGTTGGTAAACTAGTTGCTGTTGTAGATGTGGGAGGCAGAACATTTCTATTGGTCTAATAATATCTAAGCTTTAATAGCTGTAATATCATATCTTTTTTTTTCTATTCATATATATATATATATATATATATATATATATATATATATATATGGTTTCTTTTTTTTGGTTCTTGGTCTTTTTTATTTAATTATATATTGTTTATTTTGTATTCTTGGGATTGAAGACCATTTTTAAAGACATATAACTAGTAGTTAATACATTTTTATTTATTGTTTCGGTCTTTCCATGACCTTCATCAGAAATAAAATTTTTGTTAAAACTAAAAGAAATGGTACAAGTTACAAAAAGAATCTTAATAGCAAAACAAATTAATCTTACCTTCGACAGAACGTTCATTTAATTATTCAATATATTTTTTATAGCTGTTTAGGGCGTATCACATAACAGAATATAACTCACACACAAACAAAACGAACATTTTAAAAATATGACAGTCATTGATGAAAATTTGTATTGGAATACGAGTATTTGTTCTATACAATAAAAGCAGGCGTAACGAGGTTTTAATTTGTTTGTCGTTTTTGTGTTGACTGGTATTGCAAAGGATTTTATATTTATATAGGGTGTGGTAATAAATTTATTATATTTGGAATGTGCCACGTGTTTCTCAATATTTCTAAGATTTTATAATGTTATTATAAATTTTACTATGGTTTTTTGTGTCAGTCTTTAAATTTACGGAACTGGTTTTTCTTTGTATTTCTATCATTTCTAGAACTTGTATTTTCGAAATCAAATTCGTGTTGGTTCTCTGAAACATGGATAGTGAGTGCCGTTTTGTTTCGTTTGTCATATTTGTGACTATTTACTCTGTTTTTCAAATACTGACTTGTTTGTCCGATGTAGACCCCTTCACAGTTTTTACATGGTATTTCATAGACTATGTTGTATATATATATATATATATATATATATATATATCAAGTCAATCACAAGAAAGATTACTTCTTGGTCTAACTAAAAATAATTATCTTTCATTAAATCGAAACCATTATCAATTTTTTTGAATTCTATAATTTTTTCCTCATAGGGTAAATGCACCAGTGAATGAACACTCATGACATTTTTGAACTTCACTGTATTTGTATAAACCATCCGTACTGATTTTCATCTCCAGAAAAATAATACTTCGTGTTCAATGGAATAGTGAACACGTTGCATACGATAGTTACAGAAGTAAACAGTTTAACACTTGTGGAAAAATAAAATGTAAAATGTTGCATAATACTCCAGTAAATGAACGAATGCTACCATTGATTGAACATGGCTGATCCAGTAAATGAACTTATGAAGAAAATAGACGTTGAACAATTTTTAATCGATGAGTATCAACGACAATACAACATATGGTGATACAATATTATTTCAGACAAATTTCAGCATTTCTGGACATTCGAAAAAACCACGTCTTATAAGCTTGGGTGCTTCAATCATTTCCACAATTGAAGTTTTCTCGTACCATATTTGGTCAACACGCTCTGGCCATTTGGAACTATTGGGACATGCTAGTGTCATAGTGCGAACTTCATATTATGACATAAGCTCCAATAGTAATTTCGTGTGAATCTTTTATTTTTGGTCCATTTTTATCCCTGTTGATATCATCCTCTGGGGAATATAGTATATTCCTTATGTTGCTCAAATTAATATTTTCAGAATATTTACGAATTCCCGGACACTCTTAGGAACCACGTCTAATAAGCTTAGGTGCTTCGATCACTTCTACAATTGAAGACTTCTTGTACCAAATCTTGTCAACACAATCTGGCCATCTAAAGGTATTAAGACCAGCTGGTGCCATAGCGCGGACTTCATATTCATCATTGTCAATAGTTTCTACTATGCCCGGAAAATATTTCTGGTTATACGTTATTATAACATAGGTTCCTACAGTGATATCTTGTGAAACACTAGGATTTTTATCTTAATTGTCAGTATCGATTATATCTGGTAGTTTTCAGCTTCTACGGCTCTTGATTATGGAAATCGACACTACTGTTCAGAATTCAGATCATCTGTTTTACTTGTTTTTTTCTCATAACCGTCTATTAGAGTATCATTATTAGTTATACTCTCTTGCTCGGTACCGTCCAATATATCTTCAGGATTTTCAATCTATGATAACGTTTTGTATATCTTTCGTTCTATTCACATTCAATATTATTGTTGAATTGTCAGATATGTTAGCTGGATAGAGAATACCATCAATTTCTAATGGTAGGTTCAACAGGTCATCTGTTAAGTCTGTTGTGTATTCTTGTATATCCGGTATGTCGAAATTAGCAATATTCTGCGAGTTTTCTTCGAAGGCTTCTTTCTTCACATTCTTGGTTCATTCCATCAGCATTTCTCAAATTATTTGTTCCATCGGCATCGGTTACTTCTTTACATATTTTCCAAAAGTTGTAGAACTGAATGTCGACTGCTTTTTCACCTTCATAGACACTATTGCATTATATCAAAGTTTTTGAATCTACATGATGCTTAATTACTTTCAGACCAGTTTCATATTCGTCTCTGGTCACAGAAGCTTCCTTGTCACAATTTAGGTCAAGCTGTTGTCTCTTTGTTGAAATGCATTTGGAATAATTCACAGCGTCTGCACTAAATAGAAACAATCCACATTTTCCGAAACCGTTTTTGATGAGTTCCGATTTGATCGATTCTTCAAAAGCTTTTTGGAAAAGGGGGGCAAAAGTATTTTTTGTAACTGATGTATTGGTGTTCTGTTTATGTTTCAAAAGTCTTTTTCCAGTGTCCTTTGAGAGACTTGAATACTGATACGTCACAAGGTTGCAAGATATGTGTTGCATTGGACAGAAGGCAGTATAGTATTATTTTTTTCTGTACACAGAAATTATACAAATCCATATTGATATGCAATTTATGATCGTCAAGCAATAGTAAAACAGGAAATTTAATGTTGTTTCCTTGAAGCCAAGGGAACAAAATATTCGCAAGAAATTCGTAGAATGTTGCACTCGTCATCCATCCACTATCTGATCGGCTAATACCCCACTCCTCAGGTATAGTTTGTGCAATATCTCTTGGAATATGCTTGTACGGGTACACAGTCATAGGTGGAACAGAGTCTCCTAAGGCAGAAAATGTTCAGAGAACTGTTAGGCATTCTTCTTCTGGGCCACTAGGAATTTCATAAAAATTCCTGTAATTTTTGGGACCCAGAAGCTTTCCAGTTTTGGGACAAGTCTGCAAACCAGTTCCATCCCTATCAAAATATCTATCAGGCTCAGAAAGGATGTCTTCAACGCCTTGTCCTATTAAATATTCCTTCATCTCCTGAAACCATTTTCGAATATTTTCCTCTGTTACAGATGCTCTCGCCTTGGATATTCATTCTGTATTCCTTGTAGTTATTTTTGGATGCCTTTGTGAAAAAAGATGTAACCATTTCCTACCCGGTGAATCAACCACGAATTTATTGGGCCTATCAACAACTTCGAGGACATGTTGCACTGAGTACTTCACCTCATCGGGATGCATGGGAAATCCTAATAGAGGTTTGGATATTATCCAAGTTTCTAGAGTAGTTTCTTCTTCGGAGGTCAAAATGGTGGGATGTCCCATTTTTCGAATCATGGGAACTTTCCAGTGGTTTTGTTGAAAAGTGTACTTTTCGGAGTCCCATATTGTCTGCTGGCCGCATTGATGGTGATTTCATTTTTTCTTATTGCTTCCACGGTCTTCTTGAGACAGTCATCGGAATATCGGAATCTTACATACTTTTTCTGATGTTCTGGCTTGGACTTTCCACATTCCATATTTCTGTGAAATGATTGAAAAAAATATGAAATCAGAAAAAACAGAGAAAGAATAAATTAGTGTTTTAAATGAAACTCACGGTTTCTAGTTAATTCCACAGTATAATAAAAATTATTGAAAATTCTAAAAAATTGACAATTGTTTCGATAAATCAATATCATCGTCAGAATGACAGAAGTTACATTTCATTTGATGCCTACCTGATGTTTAGTAGTTATTTTTGGCTAGACCAAGAAGTGACCTAACTTTTGATTGACTTAATATATGTTAATAGAAAACAGAATAAGATGTGATATTACAAATATTGAAGCTTAGATATTATAAGCCCTATGGTGATATCCTGGATATCATTTTTCCAATTAAGATCAGTATAACTGTGCAATAATAAAGAAAACCAGGAAAACTATGTCTGCTGATCTTTACAATTATCACTAAAGAAGACAGTGTATTAGTGGAGAACTCGCTAAATTTAACTGTTCATTGACAACTTCATATCATGGGTTTCTTAAATGTCTTCTAATTCCCAATTCTTCAAGGAAATCTAGTTCTTGTTTATTTTCACAAATCTGCAGCACTTCTAGAAATGTATGTTAGGTGTCAATGAATGATTGGTGTCAAGTAGATGTTTTGCGTAGTGGGATTTATCTGGTTGTTTTAATCTGTATGCTCGTAAGTGTTCACTGTATCGGATTTCAAAATGACCCAAATAGACAGCATTACATTCTGGACAGTTGAGTTTATATATACCTGACTTCTTTAATAGTGGTATTTTTGTTTTTACATTTAACAATTTTGTACTAACGTTACTTTCTGTTTTAAAAGAAATTGTTGTATTCGTTGCTGAAGATATTATCTTTGAAATATTATTAGAAACATTTCCTGCATATGTGATGGTTTTATAAGTTTTTATTTCATCAATTTGTTTAGGAAATATTAGTTGTAATGCCACTTTTTCCTCTTTTTTACTAATTAGCTTATTCATCATATCTAATGGATAACCGTTGGATGTTGCTATTTGTCTAATTATATTATTCTCTCTATCAAAATTACATCTGTTCATAGGAACTGAAAAAGCTCTATGTATCATTGAATTATATGCCGCTAGTATGTGTGACATGAGGTGATTGGAATTAAATGGAATTGTCACATCAGTCTGTGTTGGTTTTTGGTAAATTGTATATTCAAGTATATTATTAACTCTTTGAATTTTTAAGTCAAAAAAATTGATTGAGCTATTTTCTACAATTTCTAATGTAAATTGAATTTTTGGATGTAGATTATTGATGTGGTTGAAAAATACATCTAACCATAAAACAAGCTAATATGTCATCTACATATCTATACCAAAATAAAACATTTTTCGAAATATTACTTCCAAAGATCTTTCATTCTAAATTGTCCATAAAAATGTTTGCTAAAATAGGTGATATATGGCTTCCCATTGGTAAACCTTCATTTTGAATATATATCTTATTGTCTAAAGTGGAATAATTCTGATTGATGCATACATAAAATAAGTTAACTATATCTGATATTATTCCTGGATTAATATTTTTATCTTCTAGTAATTTTCTTACATGTATTAGACATTCTTTAGGAGGAATTTTAGTGAACATATTAGTAACATCGAACGAAATAAGTTCATAGTTATCTTGTAAGTTGATTGCTTTCAACTTTTTGATTAATTGCATTGAATTTCTAATTGAGTACTGAGATTCATACCCGTAACTATTGAGTATATTGTTGGGCCTCTTTGCCAATATATTATTAGGAGCATTAACATAAGAAACTACAGGTCTAATTGGTTTCGTTATTTTATGTAATTTGACGTTTCCATATAATTGTGGGCAATGAGGATTCTCATGTATGATAGACCTTTTTTCGTAATAACTTGAAAAATAATTTGAATTATTTACAATATCCCTTACATTATTAGAAAACTTTTATTTGACAAAGAGGCTCAACAATATACTCAATAGTTACGGGTATGAATCTCAGTACTCAATTAGAAATTCAATAGAACTAATCAAAAAGTTGAAAGCAATCAACTTGCAAGATAACTATAAACATATTTCGTTCGATGTAACTAATATGTTCACTAAAATTCCTCCTAAAGAATATCTAATACTTGTAAGAAAATTACTAGAAGTTAAAAATATTAATCCATAAATAATATCAGATATACTCAATTTATTTTATGTATGCAATAATCAGAATTATTTTACTGTTGACAAGAAGGAAAATATTCAAAATGAAGGTTTACCAATGGGAAGCCCTATATCACCTATTTTACCAAACATTTTTATGGGCAATTTAGAAAGAATGATCTTTGAAAGTAATATTTCGGAAAATGTTTTATTTTGGAATAGATATGTAGATGACATATTAGCTTGTTTTATAGGTAGAGAACGACAATTAGATGTATTTTTCAACCACATCAATAATTTACACCCAAAAATTAAATTTACATCAGAAATTGAAAAGAAGCTCAATCAATTTTTTTGATTTAAAAATTCAAAGAGTTAATAATGTGCTTGATTATTCAATTTACCAAAAACCAACACATACTGATGTGACAATTCCATTTAATTCCAATCACCCCATGCCACACAGTCTAGCGGCATATAATTCAATGATACATAGAGCTTTTTCAGTTCTTTTGAACAAATGTAATTTTGATAGAGAGATTAATACAATTAGACAAATAGCAACATCCAACGGTTATCCATTGGATATGATAAATAAGCTAATTAGTAAAAAAGAGGAAAAAGTGGCATTACAACTGATATTTCCTAAGAAAACTGATGACATAAAAACTTATAAAACCATCACATATGCAGGAAATATTTCTAATAATATATCAAAGATAATATCTTCAGCAACGAATACAACAATTTCTTTTAAAACAGAAAATAACTTTAGTACAAAATTGTTAAATGTAAAAACAAAAATACCACCATTGAAGAAATCAGGTATATATAAACTCAAATATCCAGAATGTAATGCTGTCTATTTGGGTCAGATCCTTACGAATTTTGAAATCCGATACAGTGAACACTTACGAGTATACAGATTGAAACAACCAGATAAATCACACTACGCAAAACATCTACTTGACACCAATCTTTCATTGACAGCTAACACAGAAGTAGAAGTGCAGCATATTTGTGAAAAGAAACAAGAACTGGATTTCCTTGAAGAATTGGAAATTAGAAGACATTTAAGAAACCCACAATATGAAGTTGTCAATGAACAGATAAATCTAGGTAGTTCTCCACTAATAAGCTGTCTTCTTAAGTGATAATTGTAAAGATCAGCAGATATAGTTTTCCTGGTTTTCTATATCATTCCACAGCTATACTGATCTTAATTGGAAAAATGATATCCAGGATATCACCATAGGGCTAATAATATCCAAGCTTCAATATTTGTAATATCACATATTCTTATTTTTTTTATTAACATATATTAAGTCAATCACAAGCTAGGTCACTTCTTGGTCTAGCCAAAAATAACTACTAAACATCAGGTAGGCATCAAATGAAATGTAACTTCTATCATTCTGGCGATGATATTGATTTATCGAAAAAATCGTAACCTTTTTAGAATTTTCAACAATTTTCATTATATTGTGAAATAAGCTACAAACAGTGAGTTTCATTTAAAACACCAATTAAGATTTTCTTGACTTTCTTTTAACTTTTTGCTATCCCGCATACAGATTATTAAGAATGTATTGAATTATTTAATTAATCCATTACAAAAAGTACAGGGTATAAAAAATGAAGCGTCATAACATTGAGTATACCTCCTATCAAAGTTGTACTTAGATTTTTATCAAAGATCAATGAATCTCTTTTAGTTATAATGAAATGAAAATTACTAGAAGTTAAAAATATTAATCCATAAATAATATCAGATATACTCAATTTATTTTATGTATGCAATAATCAGAATTATTTTACTGTTGACAAGAAGGAAAATATTCAAAATGAAGGTTTACCAATGGGAAGCCCTATATCACCTATTTTACCAAACATTTTTATATATATCCCATTACGTAAAACATCTACTTGACACCAATCATTCATTGATGTAATGTAAATTTAATTTTTGGGTGTAAATTATTAATGTGGTTGAAAAGTACATCTAATTGTCGTTCGCTACCCATAAAACAAGCTAATATGTCATCTACATATATATACCAAAATAGAACATTTTTCGAAATATTACTTTCAAAGATCTTCCCTTAGAAATTTTGAAGTCCGATACAGTGAACACTTACGAGCATACAGATTAAAACCACCAGATAAATCCCACTAAGCAAAACATCTACTTGAGACCAATCATTCATTGACACCTAACACAAAACTAGAAGTGCTGCATATTTGTGAAAAGAAACAAGAACTGGATTTCCTCGAAGAATTGGCAATTAGAAGACATTTAAGAAACCCACAATATGAAGTTGTCAATGAACAGTTAAATCTAGAGAGTTCTCCACTAATAAATTGTCTTCTTAAGTGATAATTGTAAAGATCAGCAGATATAGTTTTCCTGGTTTTCTATATCATTGCACAGTTGTACTGATCTTAATTGGAAAAATGATATCCAGAATATCACCATAGGGCTAATAATATCTAAGCTTCAATATTTGTAATATCACATCTTCTTTTTCCTATTAACATATATTAAGTCAATCACAAGTTAGGTCACTTCTTGGTCTAGCCAAAAATAACTACTAAACATCAGGTAGGCATCAAATGAAATGTAACTTCTGTCATTCTGACGATGATATTGATTTATCGAAACAGTGGTCAATTTTTTAGAATTTTCAATAATTTTTATAATATTGTGGAATTAACTAGAAACCGTGAGTTTCATTGAAAGCACTAATATGAGCAGATTCCACGAGCACCATTGATCTATGTTATGATTCAATGAATGAAAAAAGTCGTACATTTACTGGATAGCAAGCTTAGTAGTCATTTCCTGACGGAACCCGTGAAACAGCCTTTCTAAACGAGTACATAAGGATCAGATCGATGAAATCTAGATTAACACGTAAAATCTCAATGAATGAACGTTTTGTTCGTTTACTGGGTTCAGCACATGCACCAATGAATGAACACTCGATTTATTGAATTTAATAACGATTTAGGTGTATTTTGAGGCTAGGTTTTCGATAAAATCAGTTGAAATCAATAAATTGATGTGATAAGACGACACACCACACATCTCATTTGTTAATATCTTATTCTGTACTATTTATCATCTGGTTATTGCTTAGTATCGTTCTAATAACAGATACGTTACTAAAATTTTGTCAATAAAAACACAGCGGTACGTTGATTCATAAGAACTGACTTGAGTTAACGGAGTATCGCGTTGAGAGGAACATGTTGCACGTCAATGTGGGATATTGCAGTGTTTACGAGAAAGTCACCATATTCTTAATAATTTCAGATATATTTCAATTTGTTCATTCACTGGTGCATTCACCATATTATGGAATTATTTAGAAACAGTTTCTTTTGAAACGTTAACGAAGTTTTAATAATATTTAATTAACAGTGTATTCAGCAGTAAAACATACCATCCTTTTGAAAATACGAACTTATCTGGTTATTAATGAACGTTCGATTAATCAAATTAATCCCCTAAACGGCGACACTGCTCCATATAACAATGTGTAATTTTTCGGATGAATGTCGAGCAGATCACTTGTGTTCGCTTCGGTAAAGAACAATAATTACAAAGTGGACCACACATTGAATCGTTCGAACAATGGTCAATGGCCAGTTTTTCCCATCATATCATAGAGAGATTGTAGAAAAAGAGAAAGAGATGATCTATACTCGCCGAAAATCAGCGGGAAGCTGCACGCACTCATTAGCAATGTCAAGAATATGTGTAGAGGTATGCCTATGTTCTTAAGATCATATTGACTGGTTCATATCTTTTGTATATAAATGGCAGTATCATTCACTGCCACGACTTTATGTGTTTGTAGTTTTCAAGATGTCATACTGAAATATTGCTGAGGTTAATTTACTTTTCTAATTTATTTGAATCGTACTTTCGCAGCTTCGTTTATATTCTTGAATAATAATGAATTGACAGAAATATGATAGGTAAATAAGTTTAGATAGTCAAAAAGAATTTTGACATTGACATCTCCTTTCCACTAGGTGACTCTGCAACTTATCAACTTCTATATCGTTCACTTTTCCACGAGCGTGGAAATTTGTCGCGCGAGCAGTAAGGCGATTGCTGCAAATCAAGAGAGTGGTAAAGGTGCTTTGCGTTCTACACAATATTTTTTCTACGACCATGTTTATTAATGAAAGCGAGAAGTAATTTTAATAAGTATTTTATTCAAACTTTGAAAATAAATAATTGGAAGATTGTGAACAGATCCTTTGGTTTTTAGGATCTAAACACTATAGTTTTCGCAAACTTATCGCGAGTTACACTAAACTCTCGCTTAAGAGTCTGTGTGTATAAAATTGAATGTGAAGATTCATCAATACATAAATTTATTAGAATATACATGTAATACATATATTTGCGTGAATAAGTTAAAAACTAGATATTACTAAAATAAACTGATTGACCCGTATTGCTGAGAGCGATGCACTGATTTTCCAAGAAATTATACAATTTTTTATACGATGGGATTTCATTTGATTTATGTTCTACCTGCTCAAATAACGTAATGATGTCCTGGTTAAGGCGTTGCATTAAAAGCACTACTAAGATAACATCCCACTGCTCTATAGGCAAACTCATAGCTTCTAAACAAGCTAGATTCTCTATAAATATATCTAATAATTTTCTTAGCGAATTTCCGTTAGAATCTGTAATTTTTGACGAGCTCATTATTGCATCTCAATGAGCTTTTGCCATAAGGCGTTTGTTTGAGTATCTCTTTACAATTGTATCGTACGCTGTTACGTAATTATCATTGGTCATTTTAACATGTCGAATGAGCGATACCGTTTAAAGAAGTTATGAAATAATCGAACTTTTCAACATTGGTCATTGTCGAATTGTTATGTACTAAAGCATCATACAACTTAATAAATGCGGAATTTTTTTTATGATACCCAGAAAATTTGGAAATATCAATTATGGGTAAGCGAAAGTTGAGGGTATAACATACACCGAGAGGAACAGACACCTCACGAAATAATTGACGCGTTGTGTTATGATCATTACACAATTCTTCGACAGTGGATTTGATATAATAATATTTATCAAGGAAACCTTTCCTACGATTGACTTGATAATACACTTATAATATCGTTATGTTGTTAAGTAAATTCTGTTTCATGTTCCTCTAGTTCGCGAGATCTCCATTTCAGCAAATTTCGTTGAGACCTATCAACTTTAACGCGATTAGCTAAATCCAATAATATGTGTACGTCATTGATGCAACTATTGGGGTAATATTTGTATTTAATGAGTCTATTCATTTTTTTTTTCAAATAATGCGATTATAGTAAATGTGTGGATCTAATATCCAAAAAAACTGAATTCAAATTAACTGCTGCCTGTACAAATATTTTATAGGGAAAGAATCAAAAAATCAAAAACTATCTGATTAACAGGATATCGAAATATTTAAACGAAAACAAATGCGATCTGATTAACAGGATATCGAAATCTAAAATAAAAATTTTTGAGTCACCATTAGTTTGCTGGCGAACTAATTAAAAAATTTCAATTTTTGTATCTACAATGTGAAATCAATCGTGTTTATAGCTAAAACCCATAGTGTTCCACAAAAACCAACCACTTCTTTCGTTTGTTTGAATTACAGAAGGGGAAATTTTGAAAAATCATGAATATTGTTCCTTATATCCAATATTTAGAAGATTTGTCGATTTTTTCTAAAGTTTGGCTCGCACAGACCGGTTTTTAACCGAACGCTTTAACTTAAACTGACCGTTTGAAATCATATAGGAGAAATTTGCGGATAGAGAAACAGGAAATTTGAGGAAATAATAAAATTGTTGCATGAATCCCATACTTAGAAGAACTTTCGGTTTTTTCCAAAGTCTAGCTCACACCGACCGGTTTTAACCGCCCGACATACGTGTAAAATCACAAAAGGGAAAATTTTGAAAAATCATTAAAATTATTTCATATATCCCATATTTAGAAGAATTTTCGATTTTTTCTAAAGCCTGGCTCGCACAGACCGGTTTTTAACCGCACGCCTTAACTTAAACTGACCTGTTTTAATTTTATGTCTAGAACATTTGGATAATATTCTGTGAGAAATATGTAAGTCTTACCTTTACATCGAAGTTCGTTTTTTCTCGATTTTTTTGGTGCTGGAAATAACTTTGAGAAGGGAAGGGAGAAATGAGGAAAATACCACACTTGTAGAAATTGATTACTAGACCGAAAGCACTCCGTGAGGCCAAAATAACCTTTTCACGAAACAAAACAAAACCTATTATTAACGAACAATAGGAATTGCAATATATATATATATATATATATATATATATATATATATATATATCAGTACCGTCTCACTCCGACTGTAATTAACTTCTTCGTTTTATTTTATATCTGACAAAAGTTACTCAAAGCGACGTCGCCAAATCCTCCCCACAAAATTATTTTACTAAATCAAGTTATGCTACGACATGACCATTTGAAACCATATAAGAGAAATTTGCGGATAGAGAAACGAGAAATTTAAAAAAATAATGAAATTGTTGCATAAACCCCATACTTAGAAGAACTTTCGGTTTTTTCTGAAGCCTAGTTCACACCGACCGGTTTTAACCGCCCGACTCACGTGTAAAATCACAAAAGGGGAAATTTTGAAAAATCATTGAAATTGTTTCATATATCCCATATTCAGAAGAATTTTCGATTTTTTCTAAAGCCAGGCTCGCACAGACCGGTTTTTAACCGCGCGCCTTAGCTTAAACTGACCATTTGAAGCCGTTTAGGAGAAATTTGCGGATACAGAAACTAGAAATTTGAAAAAATAATAAAATTGTTGCATAAATCCCATACTTAGAGGATCTTTCGGTTTTTTCTAAAGCCTAGTTCACACTGAATAACCGCATAAGGGGAAATTTGGAAAAATCATGAAAATTGTTTAATAAATCCCTTATTTAGAAGAATTTTCGATTTTTCCTAAAGCCTCGCTTGTACGCAGCGGGTTTTAGCCGCACGATTTAATCCAAATTGGCCGTTTGAAACCATGTAGGAGAAACTTGGGGATACAGAAACAGGAAATTTGAAAACATAATGAGAATTTTTTCATAAATCCTATATTTCGAAGAATTTTTACATTTTTCTAAGAAGATATCACAGTTTGAAGTAGTTATTAGATAGAAGGACCTTTAAGAGAAAATTAAATTCTAAAAATACAATAGTTTATATGGGTCGAAGGATCAATGTTACCAATAGCTAAAAAAAATATATAAATTGCAAGGACGAATGAACTGTAATTAATTATTGTCTTAATATTTGCCCACTAACCTGTGATAAGGTGCGATTCTTATTACTAACCAGTACTGGGAACACGTGGGAACACATGCGGTCTAAGCGAACTCGGAGTCGTAGCGGAACTACTTACTTTCAACGAATAATTGCCTCCCACGATATACAGTGTCGCGCAAAGCAGCAAACAATAGGCAATAACGAAAAGAATTAGAATGAAACAAAATTAATTTTCGCTAGATTCGTAACAGAGCTAATGACGCAAATATACTACGCACAATTGGTTTTTTCTGCCAAATGGCAAGAGACACAGCTTACTGATTGGATGTGTGAGATGTCGCCTTTGGTGCGTATTTTTACTGCCTCGACCTTGTTGTCAGATCCAGGAAATTCTTCTATTACTCTGGCTCTTGGCCAGCTGAGAAGGGGAACATTGTCCTTCTTTAAAAGAACAAGGTCGTTGATCTGAAGATTGCGAGAAGGGGGTAACCAGTTGGGTCTGTGTTGTATTTAAATATTCAACTGATCATCTCTTCCAAAATGGTTGTTGAATGCGAGCTGATTTTTCATACAAATTCAATCTGTTTTCCGGGACGTGTGCAAGATACTTTTCAGGATGTGCAGTAAGGCTTGTGCCTTTAAGAAAGTGTCCAGAGGTGACACATTCTAAGTCAGTAGGATCATTGGACAAAAAACAAATATGTCATGATTTTAGGATTGCCTCAATCTGAGCTATCACAGTACTGAGTTTTTCGAAAGAGAGGTGTGCATTACCAATGTTTCTTTTTAAATGATTTTTTCGTGCCCTTAATAGAACTCTCCCCAGTATGCACGCCACTAGTACGGCGAGCAAACGTTTATTTTTGTATCCGCAAATATTCTTAATTTCTCAAAATATCTTTAATTGACGAAATCTATATAAAACAACGCAGTAATATAGTAGCAATTAACAGTGCTAAATTTATTTCTAAAAGTTGAAGTGTAAGTGCAATAAGTGCAATAGAAACTAATTTACCGTGAGTACAAGACTTTCATTTCAAGAATTTAGTATCGATCAACCCAACGAAAAGTATACCATGCCTACGTTATCAGTTTGTGCTAATTGTTCGAAATCGGTAGGAGCTGCCGATCGCAACAACCGATCCACATCTCTTGCACTGATGTGTCTACCGATGATCGAGTCACGAGGCAGAAAGTACGAGGACTATGTATTTTAGGCAACTCTTGTAATTCAAACGTTGGAAACTTTGCACAAATTAAAGACCTTTTGCTAGATTTTAAGAAGGATATCAATAATAAAATAACTGAGTTTGAAAACAAATTGTCAGAATTAAATGATAAATTAAATCAAATAAATTCTTTAAAATCAACGGAAATGACCGATACTATCCAGAGCACGTGGGCGATATTCAGTCCAAAAAGGATGACGATTTAAATAAAGTAAAGTCAGTGTTGAACGTTGTCGGTTGTCAAGAAAATCACCTGGCATTCTACAGAGTCAGTAAACCAAAACCAAACCAGCGTTTTCCTCGCGTGTTAAAAGTTGTAATGTCTTCGGAATACCAAGCTAAACAGATACTAAGAAATGAATCAAAACTGTTGGAAAACCGAGCCACTGAATCTTTCTCCATAATAGATGATAAGACACCTACCCAACAGCAGCGACTCAAAGATCTTCGCAATGAATTGGAAACTAGAAAAAACAATGGTGAACATGACTTGACAATCAAATATATTCAAGGTACTCCAAAGATAACGAAATTTCGTCAATAATTCGCATTCTTCAAACTTCAACGACTGGCTACTTTTTTATACCAATCTTGATTCCCTGTCCGCCAAATTTAATGAATTATTATGCACTGTGCAATTGATAAAACCACATATTATGATATCGGAAATCTGGCTTAAACCAACCATACTCGACTCTGTAATCCATATAAATGAGTACACATTATTTCGTAAAGATGGAGAACACCGTGTAGGTGGGGGTGTGTGCTTGTACTTGGTTGATGTCATTACTTCTTCATTCTCAGTCACGGTGGATGACTTTTATATTCCAAGTATAGATGTCATCCATCTGTGCATTGCTAAAAACTTATTTTAAACTAATCTCGTTTGCTTAAATCGACCACCAGACACCCACCGTGGTGACATATTGTTGATCGATAAAATGTTGGAAATGTCGAAGCTTGATAATCTCATACTAGTCGGTGACTTCATCTTTTCTGAAATGGTCTGGAAAATGACATCTCTATATGATGGTGTTAGTTCGCATAATCTTTGTCAAAATTTTATTTTAAATTCCAACCTATCCCAACTTATAGAAGAGCCCACCAGATTTAGAATCAACAACCAACCGTCTACTCTGGACCTTATTCTTACCAATGATGACAATGTACTAACAACTCCTAAAATTAGTTCCCCAATAGGTAAACCTGATCACGCAGTCATAACAACTCACATTCAGTTTAATGCAAACTCCTCTTCAAGTTTGAGTAACACACTCACTTACAATTATACTGACTTTAACAAAGTTAACAACGACTTATCCCAGCTCGATTGGCATTCTGTGTTGAATTTGTCTATTGATCCTTCGACAATGTGGAATAACTTCCTTCATATCACCAGTAAAACAATTAGTGAGAATACAACCCTACGTAAAGTTTCTAAAAATAACCTAAAACCTCGGATAAATAAGCAGGCAATACATTCAATCAGACACAAGCGACACCTCTGACGAAAATATAAACAAACAAGGCTTACTGTAGTTTTCAGTAACCATCGCAATTTTTCTAATCGGGTCAAAGTACTATTTGATAATCTCAGGCAAAACTTTGAAGAATCAATTATAGCCAGCGGAAACTCAAAAAAAAGTTTTTAAATACATACGTTCCTCACTAAATTCGCTATTCCTCTGCATCTAAAAGATGACGGTAGCTTTTGCTCGTCAAATAAAGAGACTTCCGGAACACTCTCATAGACATTCTCAAAAGTTTTTACAAACAAACTTCCTAATGGCAATACGCCTGACATCATAACCCCCTGTCTCTTCAACACTCTTGACAATATTCTGTTCACAAATGATAAAATCAAACAGGATTTGCTAAACCTGCGTACTAACGCCTCACCTGGCTAAGATGGTGTGGCACCCTACTTTCTTAAAGGATGTTCAGACGCTCTCGCTACTCCGCTATGCTTAATAATGCAATCGTCCTTCACAAACAGCTCTCTGCCTTCTAGTTGGAAACTAGCTTCAGTCACCCCAATTATCGCCCAATAAGTTTATTACCCTTCGTCAGTAAAGTAATCGAATCCATTATTTCCGAGACTATGATGGATTTCCTCCTCGAACAACATATTATTCCAAAACAACAACACGGATTTTTCCAGGGCGGTCAACACTTACCATCTTACTTCATTGTGTGAATGACTGGACATCATTCTTGAATAATAGAGAACGTATTGATATATTGTATTAAGATTTTTCTAAGGCCTTCGACCGGATTCCCAAGCGAAGACTCCTGTACAAGTTAGAACATTTCGGTATTAGAGGAAACTTAAAACTATAGATTGAAAACTTTTGACGGATCGTTTCTACAAGGTTCGAGTTGGGGACTCCTTTTCTAATAAAAGACCAGTTAAGAGTGGAGTTCCGCAGAGCTCAGTTTTGGGCCCACTTTTGTTAACAGTGTACACTAGCGATTTACCGTTTCACATTTCCAACAAAATGTCGCAATATGCCGACGACTCAAAAATATATGACAATCGCATCACACGTCATCTATTTATTCAAAACGACCTAATATCAATACATCAGTGGTCTTCGGAATGGTTACTTCCATTGAACACTGAAAAATGTGTGGTGCTTCACGCTGGTGAAAACAACCCACATTTTGATTATTTTATTGACGGTCAAATTCTAATCACAGTGACGACCTCTCAGAATGACCTGGGTGTTATCGTGAATAGTGAACTATCGTGGTCCGATCATGTGCTCTCAGTACCCAACCGTGCAAATAGCAGACTTTATCTTATAAGGAAATGCTTCTCAAAAGTATCCTTTCAGAACTTCTGCAAATTGTATACTACTTACGTCAGACCTATCCTTGAATACGCCGGCCCAGTCTAGTACCCGGACTTAACTCGTGATATAACGTTGCTGAAAAGTATACAGCGGAAGGCTACCAGAGTTGCTTTAGGACCTGTAAGACTTTCATATGAAGAAAGATTATCCATGGCAAATCTTACCACGTTTGAGCTGCATAGATCACGAGGCGATCTTATTGTAGCCTTTCGAATTCTTAAATATAATTTTGGTGATCTAAATACAGTTTTCACCCCAAATATGGACACCAGTTCAAGTTAAAAAAGAAATATTTTGCGGTTAGATCGAGACAAAACTTTATAGAATTTTCAATATTTGGAATGATTTGTCGAAAGGGATGTGACAAGTTCCAAATCTATGGCCTTGGTAGACCTACATACAAAAATGCAATATAACAATTTTGAAAAGAGGCTTTTCGCAAGTGAGAAGTTTTGATGAAGAGAGGTCCTCAAAAATATATTCCTACCTTCTGGAGAGGTCTAGTGACGGTAATTCTGTCCTTAGGTAAATTTCCCATTATTTGCTGAAGCGGTTGGAGTTGAAATCGAAAACAATTATTGCATTTTCTAATAATGCTCTTGATTTCACGAGATGCGTTTAGGGGCTAAAACTGCAGTCTTATATTTGCGAGTACAGTTTGGGCTCCAGCGTGGCCTAAGCGGTTCTGTTCGTGAGTTAAGAATAACATAACAACGTGATTTTTAGAGGGTGTTCTGCTATTCTAGTATGTCTGCGTTGGCGAGACGAACACCAACACATAAGAATTCATTTTCAATTGAAAATGGTTTAAGTGACAAGATATTTTTATCAGATATATGTTTCTCAGCCTTGAATTCACAAATATCGTTTGAAAATTTTTTAACAATTTGATTAATGGCAGATTCAATTTCGTCAATATTTGTTGAGTTGAGCAATGTACCATAGAAGTGTATTTTCTATTTTATTTAATGAAACTGCTTACTGATAAACATACACTAAATCTTTATTATTCGTATTTTCAACATAACAGTAATATCTACATCAACAACAAAAAGTGACATATTACAGTAAACAACTATTGACATTCTGTCAATTAATATGGAACACCAAATATGAACTGGTAATAGTGACACGCTAATTTGATTGTCTCAACACCCTCTCTCAATCAAATGTTCTTATAAAGTATATACCAAATATTCTATCAGGTTCCAAATCGCAAAACATTTTCTTTAATATCGATTATATACAAAAACTGACTAATCATTAATTATTGTAAAACATAAACTGTAATCTAGTAAAACAAATACAATTTTTATTCTTCATCTCTTAATCCTAAACTGTACCTATGTTTTATAAACAGTTCTCCACCTAAACTTTTTGTAAGTGTTTCTGCTGTTTGGTCGTTAGTAGAAATATATTGAAACGACAATACAACCTTATTATTAACCAAATCTTTCAAAAATTTATATTTATCATCAACATGTTTTAATCGTTTGTGTTCATATTTACCCGTTAACTTAACGCAGGACTGATTATCTTCAAGAACAGTAAAACTAGTTTTTGCATAGCAAAAAATCTAGTAACCACTTTTGCGACTATATTCCTTCTTTCGTAGCCTCTGCCAAAGCAACATAATATTCTGCTTCAGTTGATGAAACAGCAACGCAGTTTTGTTTCTTAGAATTCCAGCATACAGTACAGCCGAATACTTTAAATAAGTAGCCAGATATTGTCTTTCCGTCTATTTGGTCTCCAGCCCAATCTGAGTCAGCATAGCCGATAAATTTCTCAGAACAATTTTCATCATAAAATGTGCAGTTTCTTTTATATACCTAAGAATACGTTTTAAACAAGTCCAGAGCTGTTTAGAAGGTTTTTCCTGAAATCTGCTGCAAATATTAATTGAAATGCTGAGATCCGGACGAGTTCCCAGCATTAAATAGATAATGCTTCCTATTAATTCACGAACTGGTTTCTTTTCCTCTATGTTCCCTTGTAGTAGGTTTGTTTCCAATTTTGGATCCATTGGAGTTTTACTGCCTTTATATTCAGACGTGTTGAAATTTTTCAAAAGATCAATTGATATAGATATATACCTTTTGCAGTTTTTAGAATGTTAATACTTAAAAAGGTCTCCATTAGTCCAAGATCATGCATCTTAAAACTGTTAGTCAATTGCAATGTTACAAGATTAATTCTCTCCTTATTGTCACCTGCAATAATCAAGTCATCACCATATAACAATAAATAAGTTATTACACTGATTAGTTTCCGACTGTTTAAATCCTTGTTGCTCAGCAAAATCGTTGAACCTTTCATTCCAACAATAGGGGGCCTGTTTAAGTCCATATAATGCCTTTTTCAGTTTATAAACTTTATTTTTGGCATTGTCATCTCCCTCGGGTATTTTAATGTATATATCCTCTTCAATGACACCGTGTAAGAAGGCAGAACTTACATTCATTTTTTGAAGTTCTAAATTTTTAATATTTGCTACTGCTAGCAATATTCTCACAGTTGTATAGCGTACAACTGGTGCATAGGTATCGTTGTAATCAAATTCTTCTTTTTGCATTGCCCATTGCCACTTATCTTGCATTATATTTTGTTTCCTGCTTCATCTTTCTTGACACGAAAAACCCATTTAGTATTAATTATTTTCGCATGTTCGGGTTAGTCCACTTCTATCCATGTATTATTCATTCGTAGTGCCTCCATTTCTTCTTCTATAGCTTGTTTCCAAATCTTAAAGTCTGACCTACCCTGTACTTCTTCAAAATTTCTTGGTACATTATCTACATATATGCTTCAGCATTTAGTGCTAAATGTTCATCAAGGTAGTCTTTCAAGTATTGTGGTTTTTGTTTCCTTCTGGTACTTTTCTTGCAAGTTTCTTGATTATCTTCATCCTCTTCAGTCATATTTTCTTCCAGTTCAATATCTTCTTGTATTGTTTCTTTTGATTCAACATCTTCTATTTGTATTCCCACTTAAACAAGTGTATATTTTTCAATTTCTGAAGAACTATTTACTTCCAATATTGTGAATATTTTTATTTTCACTAAATATTACATTCCTACCAACAACTATTTTTCTTCTAAATGGATCCCACAAACGATAGCCGTTATGTGTGTACCCTACCATAATAGGATTATCAGTTTGAGACTCAAATTTATCATTTGGTTTTTCTTTTGGAATATGGTTATAGGCTAAGCTAATAAAGAATTTTAAATTTCCCAAATTAGGCTTCTTTCAGAAGAAAGCTTCGGCTGGAGCTTTGTTATTTAAAGCAGAAGTTGGACTACGATTTATTATGTACGTACCACACAGCACTGCTTCACCCCACATTTCCTTTGTTAGTTTTGACTCTAAAATCATTGCCTTAGCTTTTTCTAACAGTGTGCGGTTGAATCTTTCAGGAGTCCCATTTAACTCCGGGTTATAAGGTATGGTAAACTTATGTTTGATACCTTTGGCCCTGCAAAAATCTGAAAATTGTTGCGAACAATATTCAACACCATTATCGCTACAAAGAGAATGCATTTTCTTATTAAATTGACTCGTGCATCAAAATTTTTTAAGCATTACAAAACCTCACTTTTTCTTTCAATTAAGTCAACCATAGCAATGTGTGTATAATCATCTATAAATGATACAAGGTAGTTTTTATTGTCAAAAGTAGGAGAGGTAATTGGACCACAAACATCACTATGTATCAATTCAATTACTCTTCCACTTTTTTTATTAATTTTTGTTGGAAAAGGTAACCTCATAGTTTTGCTCTGTATACATATATATTTCACATTTATCTGTATCAAATAGAGTTTTATTTAAATTTAAGCCATCAGCTATGTCAGAAAGTGTTAACATATTCTTTTTAGATAAGTGACCTAACCTACTGTGCCATAAATCAAAGTTATTATTATTTTCACATAAGTTAGTTTCCATTTTATTTAATTTAAATTCTAGGACGTATAAATTTTTGTTTCCAATACTCTTAGCTATAAGTTTGTTATTTTTGTAAATAAAAACATTACCTTCTTTAAAATTTTTAGACCTGCACTTTCCAGCTTTCTAACAGATAACAAGTTGTGAGCTAAATTTTTAACATACAAAAGAATTTTGATTTGTGCAGTTTCGTCAGTTTGCAAAAACACATCAATGGAACCTACATGTGTACATTTTAAAGTTTCATTAGCTTTAGCTACATTGATGAGGATATTATGTTTACATACTTTTGAGAATATACTCATGTCATTTACCAGATGATCTGTTGCGCCTGAGTCTATATACCATTTTACTATGTTACTATTACAAGTTGTGTTCAAAGCTGTTCCAGAAGCTATAAACGCTATGCTATCACTTTCTGCTATCCCTCTTTCGATAGTCTGATTTACTTGTTTTTTAAACCAACACTGGCTCCTTGTATGTCCTGGTTTTCTGCAATTATGACATATAATATTCTTCTCTCCATGATTTGAGCCTGTTTTCTGGTTAGATTCCTGTGCATTGACATGTTAACCTCTTTTCTGAGTGTAACTATGTTTATAATTGCTTGTATAAGCCACTGACATGTATAAATTGTTGTTTGTTTGTGTACTATTTTTTTATCTCACGATCTAATAACTTAGCTTTCACAAAATCTAATTTCAGTTGGGAAGAGTCCATAGATTCTAATGCAGTTACAGTTGGATAATAACTTCTTGGTAACGTTAGAGGTAGATGGCACATGACGTCTATTTCCTCAAAAGTAGCACCAACAGACTTGAGTTCTCTAAAGGTATCTTCAAATTTCATCAAATGGGATTTGAGTGAATCTCCTGCTACCAGTTTCATAGTGAGCACTTTTTTTTCTAATACAATTGACTAGCTATGCCTTTTATTTGAAAAACTGATTCTAACGCTTTGCACATCTGAAACGCCGTTTTTTTGTCCTTCACATATTCAAGATGCCAGTTTAAAACGCACTGCACAATTATTGATTTGCATTGTTTATCCAATTTATTGAATGCCTCATCTGATTGTTCATTTTTTTTTCAATACAGATCTTCACGTTATTTTGATCTAGTATAATTTCCATTCGAAACTTCCAATGGTCATAGTCCTTGCCATCAAAAGGTTTAATTCCAATTCTTTCATTGTTTATACCCGCCATTTTGTTTTTCACTTTGTGCAGATCGTTAAGTGTTTTCACTTAATCAAAACCTTCTATGTATGTATTTGTTGTTCTGGGCCCATAACCTGTTGAATTTAGCAATGTACCATAGAAGTGTATTTTCTATTTTATTTAATGAAACTGCTTACTGATAAACAAACACTTAATCTTTATTATTCGTATTTTTAACATAAAGTAATATCTATATCAACAACAAAAAGTGACATATTACAAAGAGCAGCTATTGACATTCTGTCAATCAATATGGAACAAAGGATATAAACTGGTAATAGGTGACACGCTAATTTGATTGTCTCAACAATATTTGAGGTGCCTAATTTTTTATCACAAGGATGTTCACCATTATAAACGAATCTGTGGCAGTATGCAACAGTGTGTGTGAGTCTGGAATATTTTGAGAACAAGTTTTCCCAGAAAATAACGATAGGGTTTGGAATATTTCTTATAACACTGAGAGTAACCTTTTTCTGTTCAGCCAAATTGCTTAAACTTAATTACTTATCAACATTATTAAGATTCATCGAGGAGTCTAGTAACCAGGCAGGACCGTGCCACCATAGTGGAGAATTTAAAAAATCGTGAGCGAATAAGCCTCGAGAAAGTGGGTCAGCTGCATTGTCTGCCGAACTGACATGACGCCACTGCAATTTTGCTGATAATTCTTGAATTTGTGAAACTCGATTAGCAACAAATATTAACCAGTGTGAAGGGTGTGAGTTTATCCAGCAAAAGGCTATTTGCGAATCTGTCCATAAGCTTATGGACTCGAAACTAAGTTTTTCAAAAATAAAAGTGATTCTCTGTGTTAATTAAGCGAGCAATGCCATTGGTTGAAGTTCTGATCTAGGAATAGTGCCAGTAGGACGAATTGGGCAAATTCGAGATTTAGAAGCGACTAAATTACAACTGACCGATTTGTCAGAGTACAGGGGGCGAAAATAAACACTTCCAGAATATGCCTTTAGAGAAATGTCTGCGAACGCGTGAATCTGAATATATACAATTTCTTTTTTCTTTTAAAGTGACATGGAATTGTAAACTTTCCGAGAATGGGAATATTTTTGATGAAATTTTTCCATTAATCTACAAGTGCGGGTGGCAAAGGTTCGTCCCAGCCAATTATATGTTTCCAAAGAGTTTGCATAGATATTTTGCCTAATAAATAACAGGGTCACTGAGTCGTCCTAGGAGGTCTAACTTCTGGGCGATAATAGACAGAGCCTTTCGTTTTGAGACCTTTTCACAAATTAAAGTGTCGGGGAGTGAGATTGAAAACAAATCTTTGACAGGTTGCTATGAGAAGCCTAGAATTTTATTCCAGACAATTTCAATTTTTATATCTCTCGAGAGGGATTGAAATATAAATAGGTAAGTTTTCGCCAAATTTCGTGGAAAAATATTTTTTTTTGTAAAAGATGAAAATAAAAAACCAAAAACTTGGTTATTTAAATTTTTCGCATAAATTTTGAGGTTATATGGAAGAAAAGTGAATATACAAGTTGTAGACCTTTTGATTACCTACAACTTTGCCGTTCAACTTTTTTCCATAGGACTTGTAGTTTTGCCGAAAATCAAGATAAGTCGTTTTTTTGTCCTTAAAAACTCAACCCCTACTACTTCCCGACCTCAGATCGCCCGTAAACTATTTTTCCTTTCATTTTTGTTATAATCTTTTCCTTTTCCGACGGGTTTCATCCTACTATTTTTTTTTTCACATTTTACCATTTTCAAAATTATCGACCCTGGTGTATTTGTCTTACGGTTACGTCGTTGGAGAAATAAAATCGAGTTACCTACTTCCTTCGACATTTGATGAACAACTAACAATTGCAGCAACGTTCTTCTGAACATTTGACTAAAAATACATGATTTCGACAACGACGCATTTACCTCCTAGCGGTAAATAAATGTACTAACTATTATGATGACATTGTTTCACATGCAAAAATAATAGTCCAGGCGGTAGAGCAGTAAAAGTAGGGTGTAATGGATGTTGTTTGTTAACGCAAAAATTTTTATGCAGAAAGTTGCCGAATATTGTGTTCAACAATAATCTATGTTTGCCTACTCCAAAAAGAGCTTGCTAAATGCTGTAGAATAACAAATGTACCGAATTATCGAAAAACTACCCATTTGTCGATACAGTTACTCTTTCTTTTTTGTTTATTTAACGATTTCCTATAAGGTTATGAGAAACGCGAATCGAAAAACTTCAATTTCCATGAATAATATGCAAAAATTAATAAAAAATCATACGTGAACTTTGAGAAGTTTTTTCGGTAAGTAAAAATTGAAAAATATTTAAAAATTTTCAGAAAAGATATTTAAATATATGACAATTACGCTTAAAAATTTTTGTAACGATCGACCGCGTAGTTTTTCACTACCACAATTATTAATTAACAAATTATAAAAAAGTTGATCGCCCGTACCTTGTTTAAGCAACGGTGAAAAAGGAGCATGCAATTTCTAACAGTTACTTAGTGTCATAACAAACAATAAGCAATTATAAAAATTTCCATTTTACGTTTTAATAATTTTTTACAATCTTTTTAAATTTTGTCAAATTTTTTCCATTATAAACAAGGACGGTTAGTTATGATAAACGTTTGATTAGTTGCATGATTTGATGAACATTAAGCAAAATTATTTATAATGGAAAAAATTTGACAAAATTTAAAGAATTGTAAAAAATTGTTAAAACGTAAAATGGATATTTTTATAATTACTTATTGTTTGTTATGACACTAAGTAACTGTTAAAAATTGCTTGCTCCTTTTTCACCATTGTTTAAACAAGGTACGCGCGATCAACTTTTCTATAATTTGTTCTCTTCTATAGGGGGCGGTGGTCCAGAAAAGGTTGGGGACCACTGATATAAACAGTTTATTTATTTTGGTATAAAAATTCACAACAAATAAATTTTTTCACGAAGTACTTTTCTTAACAAACAGAATGACAATAAATAAACTATAATGTGAAAACAACGCAATAATTAAAAATTAATTTGAGTAACATACATTCTACACAGGGTGTTTCCTAAGTAATCTAAAATATTGTAGATAGCGCTTCGTCACTCCATTTCAAGACGAAAAGTTCTTATAAATATGCCTGATAAGTCTTGTCGTTAATGAGATACAGGGTGTTGAATTGTTTTGTTATTTCAAGTTTGATGTTTTCTAACTCGGTTTGTAATGCCGGTGGAAAAGTGCAGTATTGTTTTATGATTGTACTCCCCTCTTTCGATTTTTACTAATGTCATTCTTTCCAATTCATAAACATTGCCACCCAATTTGGCTAAAATTTTTCATTAAAAATCACCCTAAAAAGGGGTTAAGTACAACAATAAAAGATATACGGCACTTTTCCACCGGCATTACAAACCCAGTTATAAAACATCATAATTGAAATAATAAAAAATTCAACACCCTGTATCTCATTAACGACAAGCCTTTTCACACATGTTTATGAGAACTTTTTGTCTTAAAATTGAGTGACGAAGCGCCGACTACAATATTTTAGATTACCTAGGGAACACACTGTAGATTGGAGTATCATTACATTTTTAAATGATGTCAAATCAAGATAAAAGTGTAAAATTATTTATGATAAGTTTATATTAATTTATTTATTTATTAATATACTCCTATAAACACACAGAGCTGGACAACCTACTGGAGTATAAATGCTAACTACTTAATAAAAAAAGTGTTAGCAATGAGTAGTTAACTACTATTATTGGCAACTTTTTGAGAAAGAAAATATTTAAGTATAATTACTGTGACTGTTATGCAGGGCGCTCATGGAATCGGATCGGAAAGGATGGGCGCGGCACCGCTCAGACTGCCAAAGTCCAGCGTCCGCTCATCAGATCAGCGTGCTTCAGTCCGCAAAGAATCTTTGTGCCGACTAGTAGTAAATTTATTTTAGTTGTGTAAAAGACATATTTACATTGTGTATCCTATTTGAGTTAAAAGATATGACCTTTTCATCGTCCGACGAAGACGATATGATCGCGCTGGCGTGCCTTGAAGTAGAGAGACGAAACAGGAGGTTTTGGATCCATGAAATTAATCTGAAACAAGATACATTTGGAGAGTTTCGACATCTGTTTCCTGATTTATTAAGAGATGACCAGAAATTTTTTCAATATTTTGGAACGTTACAGGAAAAGATTTTTGAGTTGGTTAAATCATTGCCTTTAAAACAGCAGGATATAAATTTTCGAAGACAATTTGACCTGAAGAGCGTTTAGCAGTTACACTAGAGTAAGTTAATAGTTATTTATGTACCAAGTCAGTAAAGTGGTTCTTTATCGAACGAGTCTGAGATTACTAGTCGAGCGAACGACGCGAGTGAGCCGAGTATAGGCGAGTTCGATAAAGGCACTTTACTGACGTGGTGCATACAACGTTTTATCGCCAACCGTAAATATTTGCATTTGAAAAAATTAGATATCATAATTAACACATTTTAATTACGAAAAAGTCAACATGATAGCGACAAACAATTTTTTTTAGCTAAAAATAGGTACGTTACAAATGATTTAAGAATTCTCCTTATCTAAATGAACTTTTAATTCTTAGATAAAAAAAAATATTTTATAAGTTTTCAAGATGTGGCATCCATGACTGTTCATAGTCTCCCGTTAGTTCTGGATCAGAAAGATAGGAATTTGCTGGAGATGATGTTGTGGAGGTGGGTTTTGTTGCACAGTTGTATGCTGAACTGACTCTAATGATTGATATGTGTTGGAGTGACGTGCGCGTAAATTTTGTAGTCCATACTCTGTTACTAGAGATGAAATTTTTGCTTTAATTTCAATTTGTAAAGGTGCTTCAAAGGTGCGTACGGTCCCTTCCATAGCCTCAATAAATTTTGTGAGGTGATCCTTTTCTTCGTTCACTTTTTTTGATGCTAGTTTTTTTTTCAAAATAATTTTGTACTATCGTTGACATGGGTGCCTGTCGACGAACTTTAAAGGATGTAGATGAACCCAATGAAGAATGTGAAGATATGGGCATGGTATTTGGAAGATATTGTGGGGAATTCGGTTGAGAATCACTAATTTGGGAATTTGTGGTTTTGCTACCATCTTCATCTTCCTCAGATCCATTATCAGCTGGTAGCAAATTTGAAGACTGTTCTCGCTCACTAATGTAAAGAAGTAAAAAAGAAATCTGTTTTTCGAACTTCCATGGTTTATACTTTGTAGCGGGTTGACCACATTTGGTCTTCCGTTTCCTAATAGCATTTCGGAAATTATCCCGTAGATATCTCCATTTTCTTTTACATTCAGCCGCTGAAAAATATGTATCGTTATTAGTAAATTGGGTTTTGCATTCTTTAAAATGAATTGATTAAATTAAATGAATTTTTGAATTTTTCAAGGGGAATTAACTACTTATATAATATTTTTAACTTGTAGGTTTTTGGCTTACGGAGATTTATTTGCTACAATTGCATTTAGCCATCGATTGGGAGAAACTACAGTCCGAAACATTATTCACGACACATGTTCAAAAATATGGGAAACACTACAACCTATCGTAATGCCAGCTCCTACAACAGAACAGTGGCAGAAAATAGAAGATGGATTTTCTCAAAAATGGAATTATCCAAATTGTTTGGGAGCCCTGGACGGCAAGCATGTGGTATTTGAAAGGCCACCTAATTAAGGGTCTCTTTTCAATAATTACAAAAAGCAATATAGTATCGTGCTTCTTGCCCTAATAGACGCTGAGTATAGATTTATAACTGTCGATATAGGAGCATATGGACGATATAGTGACGGTGGTATCTTTCATTCGTCAGAATTAGGCAAACATTTACTTTGTGGAAAACTGGGAATACCGCCAAATAAAGCTCTGCCGGGGACAAACAAAATGTTGCCCCATGTAATAGTGGGAGACGAGGCATTTCCTTTGCTGCCGTATCCGGGCATACAAAGCGTTAATGATGAAGCTGAAAAATCTACAATTATCGACATTAGTGTTGCCCAAATGCAAGAACAAGACGAGACTTAGCCAGTCTTGGTCTTGGTCTTGCGCCAATACACCTGGTCTTGGTCTTGGTCTTGGTATTGCGGTCCCAGTCTTGGTCTTGGTCTTGGTCTTGCAGCAAGAGTCTCGCAAGTCTCGCAATTAGGTATTAGCCTATTGCTATTTATTTAACATGGTTAAAACATATAAAACACAAATTAAAGACATTCACTTGACTGTATTTTAAAGAACATTATCTGTCTAGAAAGAAATTGATAGACCCTCACCTCATATTAATTCATTTTACCAAGAATCAATACAATTTACTGAATTTACCATTTATTTAAATAAAAATACAACACAAGTTATATTAAAGAACACTACAGAATAGCTTTGACATTACTGTTACTTTATATTCATTCTTTTGACCAATAATTAATACAAAGTAACCATCTGGCTGACTCATCACTTAACCTATTTCTATGTTTTCTAATTACTAATGATGCTTTAGAAAATAATCTCTCTGCAGGTACTGAAGTTGCAGGTATTGAGAGGAAATCACGGGCCATCTTCGATAAAGCCGGATACTCTGTCTCATGCGTCCTCCACCACTCTAAAATGTCTTCGGAGCTGGCGGCTCTGGGTTTACTTAGGTACTCCTCCAACTCCAATTGAAATAAATACTATTTTTTATAGTTCATTATCTTAGATAGCCGCAAATCAAAGGATGCCGCATGTCATTGTAGCGTCCTGCTTTTCGCTCTTATTATTATAAGTTAGATTTTAAATTAGTTTGTGTTTTTCGGCCTGTAACTTTCGAAATATTAAGAAAATAAACATTTTCTCGGTAACATACTACATATAATTTTATTACACTTTATTCTATATAGTTTATTTTTCGTTTTTATAATTTTCATTTTATTTATTGTCATACTATATTTAATATATTATTTTTTATTTACTTATTCGGACAGCGTAAATTCCCCCTTCAACTAAAATGCACTGATTTCATTTATATCTGTACTTTACGTGTTCCTATTTTCTGCCTATTTTATTCTTCAAAATTTTATGTACTAGTACTTTCTTTCATTTTGTTTCGTTTGTTTTCTACGTGTCAATTTCTTGTATTATAAACTAAGCCTGTCCGCTCCCTAAAACGACACTCAGTACTAACTGCAAGACGCAAGAGTCTCGCAGGCTTAGTCTTGTTCTTGCTCAAATCTTGCATGGTCGGTCTTGGTCTTGGTCTTGCCTAAAATTACGCGGTCTTGGTCTTGGTCTTGCAAAATGCAAGAACAAGACCAAGACTGCAAGACCAAGACTGATTTTGGGCAACACTAATCGACATAGCAGGGCAAGATGAGTAAGTGAAAATGGATTTGGAATTTTATCCAAATAATTTCGCATATATTTAAAAAAATTTATTATTTCATCAGAGCATCTAAATTCAATTGTACAGGCTACTACCATATTACACAATTTCCTTCGAAATGATAAATGTGAATGACAGCCGGGAGAACTTGCACATGAAGAAAAACCAATAGGCATAGCACCTATGGTAAGACAGGGTGGCAATTTTCAATGAGAAGCACATGCAATTCGAGAAACATTTAAAGATTTTTTTATTTCTCCTCAAGGTTCTGTACCTTGGCAACGTGAAACGGTTTATCAAGGAAGAAGAAACATACCATGATATGCATCAAAGGAAAACTTTCGGTGCACAAAATTTGTAACATATTTACATTGTATGTTTATTTTATTAATTTAAAATATATTACCTGTGCGTTGAAGAATTGTTCCTATTTCTTCCCAAGCATTTTCCTTTCGTGCACCGTCGTGTTATTATTTATTATCTTTATCATACAGGTGCAAATATTCTCTGACAGTATCAATCAAAAGTTTTTCATCCATAATATAAACTAATTACCACACACCATAGTAAATGACATGAATAAACAACTATCTCCCCTTCTACACGTGATAAAACTGTTCGGACCTTCGGAATGTTTTGCCCTCTCTACCAAAAAAGACCGATACCGAAGCCAACCGACGGACGTTGCCGAGCGGGACGTTAGCCGTGCGCGATTGCTAATTTGTTTCCGTGTATTGAAAAACACTGATTCCATGGGCGCGCTGCTTTAGACATTTCATTTCCACTTAAAACACAACTTTATTTCTTTACTGGAAGTATTAAATATGTCTATATCACAAGCTTAAACCTAATACATTGCATATTTGTATATTTCTACATTTAAAAGGATTAGGTCCTAGCAGTCTATGATTGTTAAATTGTTTCTTAAGGGCTCTTAAAAATTCTACCATCTTGTGGAAATCCTTCCTAGATTCTGGTTAAGCTTCAACAAGTAAACACACAAAATAACAACAATAAATAAGTAAACACACAAATATGTTTCAAAATTTATATCAACAAAAGAAAACAAAATTCGCTTACTTGTACTAAACAAAAAAAATCAAAAAATGTTTATTTTTTTGGTTCTTTGAATTCCTTTTTTTGGAGTTTTCGATTATTTTGGAATTCTTGATTTTTTAAGTTTTTAAATATTTTTTGGATTTCTGAACAATTTGTTGATTTATTGTTTTTTTATTTCTTGTCTTTATTGGATATTTTGGATTTTTGGTTACCGCCAGGCCAAATACTTAGACATAATGGCTTAACAGAAGTTATTACTCAATTTAATTTCCCATAAATTGTCGTATCATGGGCTATTATATGAAAATCGGCAAGGGCTCAATACCTTCCATCTCATAGCTGGTGGAGGGATATCTTCCACATGTGGTGAAAGTGGGAATGGCTCCACACCCTTACTGGTGGGGGGAATAGCTATAAAATAAAACCCAGATTATTATTTTTTCAATGGCAACTTTTTAAAATTTCTAAAAATATAGCATGTTATATTGAATAAAATAAAACTTACCATCAATTTTTGTTAATTCCCTGTCATATGGGAAGGCAAATCAAACTGTCTTAATAACCTCCTTCCGTCTCTCTCAAATTCAATGTAAAAAAAAACTGTTTTTGAAAATGAAGGGGACATATCCGCCATTGTTTCCTCGTCGACAAATTTAATGATTTAATTCCACTGCGTTCTAGCCATATTAATTTTATATCTTCGTGGGTTGGAGGAGCAAAACTGTATAAAAAAATATTTACTTCACTAATGCAACAATTTTCAGTTTAGCTAATGTAAAAAACAACCATGATCTCTAAAGTCGAGTAAATTATTACAAATTCTGTATTTTGTAAAAATGAAGAAAATAGCTGTTAATTGAGCAAGAAAAAATGCTCTAACTTTTTAATTAAACTTATCGAGCACACCACTTATTACACTCCTTCACAATACACTTTGACATTGTCCTTTCAATTAATAACAATAATATAATCATTAAGCAACGAAACGGCAAATAAATATTACACTATAGCAATTAAAAAATACACCAATATACCGAAACCACATAATAACCTCAACACTTGATCTAAGAAACGATCCAATTGCGCAAACGCAGTTATAAAAATCAATAAAATTTGATTACTAACGACTTTACAGTTTTCGTTAAATGTTTCGGAATTTTTTGAAACTACCGATTTTTGTTACTCGACAGGCTCTATAGATGGCACGGTCTGCAGTGTCCCTAGCCTGGTTGTTGCTTCGGGAAAGCGATATACTAGTAGCTCTAATCAGATTTATATTGATCTCCATAGTCTTCATTATCTCCCACAATTGTGAGACAGGGACTTTTTAATACGCTTTCTCGAAATCAATCAAAGTTATGTGTGTTTCTCTGTTTCAATGTACCCTCTTATAAGTGTTTTTAAATGAAACTCAAGGTCTCTAGTTAATTCCACAGTATAATACAAGTTATTGAAAATTCTAAAAAATTGACAATTGTTTCGATAAATTAATATCATCGTCAGAATTATCAGATTTATCGAAACAATTGTCAATTTTTTAGAATTTTCAATAACTTGTATTATACTGTGGAATTAACTAGAGACCTTGAGTTTAATTTAAAAACACTAATATGAGCATATTCCACGAAGTAAGGGTCGAGACAGTCAATTTGATACCCTCTTATAATCTATTACAACAGAAAGTTGATATTAATACATTAACCTTGCGGGACTCATGCTTCAAGTACTTAATCTTTTATTTCTTGCATCCTTTCTATTAGCTCTGTAATATTTTTTCCATATTTGTTCCTATCAACTTTATTGAAATGGGTCTATTCTGTCTTGTTTACCTTCAATTGTAAATTAACTTTGAGTGTTTTGAGAATCTCAACCTAATTTATTTTCGTTTTCTCCTTCGATTTATTTATTTCTTTCTCTACATCTAAATCCCTTCTAGCGTATCGCCTTTGTTGACATGTTTATTCACCCTAACTTTGACTGTATTAATTTTTTGCTTCCAATCTTAGTTTTCTTTGTTTCATCTCCTTTTTACTCCATCGATAATAATCTATATAAATTCCATTTTAAACTCTATTCTTTTTCTTCTTCTGGTATTTATAATTTAATTTGTTGTCGCATTTGTATATCGACTTGTGAGATCGCCGTTGAAATAACAAAAAAGTAACCTTCTCAAAAGAATTGTAGTATTATAGAACTTGAGAGGTGACAGAGTGAATCCAGTACAAGGCATCATCTAATTGGAATTCAAGTATAGCAATTAATTCAAAATCATTTGAAATTTCAGAATAAAATATTCATAAGGTATGGTTGAAAAATACTATAAATTGTAGAAAACAAATTATAATATATGAACAACTGTAAAATGTAATTTTCATTAAATTACAAAATGTTCATAAAAAGTATATATCGAATGGAATATCCGGAAACCAATCAACGATTTATCCTTGTATACTACCGAATTCGAGTATAACGAAAGGATGTAAATTCATGCAGAAATTAGGAAAATGAGGAATATAGGAGAGCAATGTGTTGCCCTTTCGATCGCATATAAGGAAAGGGCTGAATGTGGTTAACACGCACGTGCTGTTGCTGGACAATTTGCTACGTGCAACAGTGGCGTAACGTACAAGAAGACGAAGGGACTATTGAGATTTCGATTTCCAATTTCTAATAAGCGGAGAGCAATGTCTTCCTCATTTCTGATTAATCGAATATTTTTTGTTTCAATTTCTCTATATGAATTCAATAGTCTTGATCCTTCTTAGTTTCCTACTTAACTGGTGTTTTGTTATCTATTATTTTTCAAACATATCTCAGTAACATAGACCAGGGCTGAAACCTTTAAAAATGGTACAGAGTGAAAACAAAATAATACTAGGATACCCGTTCATACGTAAGCAGTATTACCAGAATGATGTTATCCAATATATTTAGGAGACTTGCACTGCACCTCCACATAATTTTAATGAAAGAAGGAAAGTGATGAAACTGAATATTCAATTGAATTGAGGTTCTCATTTATTTTTCATTTATAGTTTATTATGGCAGAATTGTGTAATTTTAGTAGGACCTGGAAATTCAAAAATTGTAGCATCTGCATCAGAACACATAAATCACAACTTTATTAACAACTTTTAAAATACAATACTTTTAACAACTACAAATAACTCCTCAAAACTGTCAATAAATTAACTATCATTTCGAAATACAATCCAAAACTCTCGAAAATGCTAACTTCTTCTTTCAAATCTGAACTGTCACCTTGACCGGACTACTTCGCCTATTCAGTCCTCTCCTTCTTCCACTCCAAGCTGTCATTCCAACATCCATGAAAACAGATGTATCATTGCTTTCGCTTTTCAAGTTATTTGCCTCGAATAACAGGAACATCGACGTCTTCTTGAAACCAATTGGTTGGGTGTTCAACAAAATAACGAACCGATATCTCGATATGAACAACCTTTAATATACTTTTTGGTGTCAGACGAATTCGATAAATTAGGTCGTCAATTTTCTCGACCACCAGGTAGGGACCTTCCAAATTTCGTTAAGATTTCAGAGTAAAACCTTGTTGTAGAACTGGAACTTCTCCAATACTTCATAGAAGACACTGTCAGTTAAATTATAATTAAATATTTTGACAGACAGTAGTCAGTGGTCATTATATTCCCAGAATAGAATGTAGTTGTCACCCCAGCCACCCGCCAACGCAGCGACATCTACGACACCCTGTCGTCGTAGTGATCAGCGCCCCGCCCGCCAGCGCCATCTAGTGGCGAAAATTGGAAGTAGTGGTCTAACATGAGCCCGAAATAAGCCAGGACTAACTTAGTATATTTACAGAAATTATTAATACTTCAAGCAACTACAATTCGAAGAGACGAACTGTCAAGCAAATGAATAAACTTGTTGCATATCCGCAGTGGCGCAATTGGCTAACGCACAACAAGATAGCCGTGACCAATGATAGGGTTGAGAGTTCGAGCCTAAACTGGGGAAGATTTTTATTTTTGTATTTAAAAATTAGTTTAAAAAAATGTTGTATCGCTATTTTCGATTTCAATTTAATATTAGTGGTAAAATAATAAAGAAAAAGCTGAAATTGATGTATAAAATAAAAGCATTCTCTTGTGTAATATTGGTAGGAATCAGAAAGGGATGTTTTCAAATCAGAAAAGTTAATTAAAAATTGATAAAAATTACATAAAATGAATTAAATTTTCTGTTTATCAAAAGGACTCACATAAAATAAATTAAATTTTCTTTCTGTCAAAACTAGATAAAATCTTCTATGAAACACGTTATGAAATGCTTTTTTGTGCAACTCGTGTTATTTTGCGGGACCTATCTCATCTCGCAAAAATTTCACTCGTTACACACAATGATGCATTTCATAACTGGTTACATAAATAGCTATTAGAATTTGCAATATGCACTTGCTAAGAAAAAATATTTTTACTTAAATATGAGGAACTAGAAGCCTCGTACGGACTTGAAGGTATCATTGAACCGAATAATAATGAGAGCGATTCAAGGTATATTCTGCCTTTTATATGGTCCCTTGTCCTATTACGAGTTTTTCCGAAAAAGTGCATTGGATATTTATATGAGGATTCGAAGTTGTATAAGCTTATTATTATATTCTAAATATTACCTAACCGAAAAGGGTATTTTGGAACTTTTATGAATGGTTTATGCCATTGAAGCATGGGTATGCTTTGAAACATTTACGACATCCGGTTAAGTTATTTATTGCTTAGAAATATATTGTGGAGTTAAGATAGTTTTAATAGCTGTACTTTTTCCGCCGATTTCGCTCAGTGGCGTATCGGCGAAACGAAACATGTTGGATGTATTTCCAACAAAGGTCATTATTTGTATAGTAATAAATAGGTCTACAATGTATTATAAATAGTAACTAACAAATAAACTTGAAGTAATGTAAGGATACGACATTTAATTTAGTTAGTAAAATTGAATTAAAATCCTAATAGTGTACATAATTAGTGAATAAATCTCAGTTAAATTTTGTTCATTACACTATATTAGGATAGCGTATTTTGGGGTCTGAAATTGCGCCAAGAAAGTAGAAATTTCAGCAAAAACTAACCTGCAAAATATAATCTCATACTTGCATATTTTCTAGAGATTTATCTTTGCTATATAACATATTCGGAAATATATCGTACGCCTCTGTTTATCGCAATCCCTTTCTAACCACCCACCAGCCGATCCTCGTTCGATTAATGTATCGTATGTGTGTGTGTATGTGAGGACCTTCCATGTCTTCTTCTTCGATAAATGCCCGTTTGTTGTTTAATCGCTTTTGGCACTACCGAGCTTCGCACCATATACCCACCGTCGGAGAAACTGCGAAAGATAATTATAGGATTTTGCATGGGTTTGGGAGTGAGGCAGGATTTAACTTAGATTTGGGTAATAATAATGGAATGAAATATAAAGGTGAATTGATCAAATTGAAATTCGTCTTTTTGTTTTCATTGTTTGGTCAAAAAACTATATGTACATTCGTAAAATGCCGAATATTAGTCATTACGATTCTTTCTATTGAGTTGATAGAAATTTTGATTTATTTCATATGAATATTTTTGCTGACGTAACAGTCACGTGATGGAAAAGCTCCACCGTTTCTACTGTAGATACTGTTTTTTCCTAACCTTGTTCGTGAGATACAAGCAGATCAAGGGGGTTGAAGAAAAACACGTTTTATTGCTTATCATCTCGGGCTGTAGAAATCGTTGTTAATAAACTTGAAAGGATATGAATGAATTGAGAATCTTGCTCGCTATGAGTATTACAAAAAAATTAAAAATGTTATTACTATTGCCATTAAAACGAAGAAAACGACCGTATGTCAAGTATTGCTTAGATAATTTTGGTAGGAGCATTAAACAAATGTAGCAATACATAAGAAATATGAACATGAACAAACAAATAAAACCATACCAGATCATCTGAATAATTCTTATAACATAAATCTCTTCCTTCTAGCGTTCGGAAAGTAGACATAAGTTGATGAACACTTATTGCAATTTAAAAAAAATATATTTTAAAGCTCAACTACGAAGAATTGTTACGGCTTATAAATCAACATACTATCAGTGAATATTTACTCGAAATTAAACCTAAGGTTATTGTTCAAGCGTCCGTAAAGTATGGAATAAATTTGATATTTCCAAAACCAAAGGTCTTTTCACAGAAACCTGAAACTCGTCGATTTTTAATTTTAATTCTAATATTCAACATTTACAACAAAATTTCATTATACAGGTCGATCTATATTAATGTAATGACGTTATCGGCATTTTTCAAATGCAACACCCTGTGTTTCGTGTCAGTTTTAGATAATTCGTAACGAACTGATCCCGAAAAGGTACGATACTTGGGATCTAACGGACAGAATTTGAAATATTTGCGCTTAGAAAATAAGTTTTATTGATTTTTAATAAAAGTAGAAATTATTGATTTTATTATTGTGAAATGTCATTATTTCGATTGATGTTCAATAACTGTTAAAAATAGGACAGTAGTTGTTGTATCAATTCGTGAATTTTCTGTAGTATTGCTTCGAATTAATTTGAAGTAGAAATGAATTTAAGTGTAAAGTAAAGAATTGTCATGCTTTTGATTGGGTATGGAGACAGATCGCAAACTCACATGGAAGCGTGTAACTTATCTAATGAAAAATATCCAGAAAGACAGTCAACAGTATGTAAGATTGAAAAGAAATTTCGAAGAACTGGTACAGTTGAAAATGCACGAATATCCAGTCGTCCCTTTGTAAATGATGATCTAAAACTAGATGTTCTACTTGCTTTTGGAGAAGAAGCGCACACTTCTTCTCGTAAGGTTAGTCGTGATTTCTATGTCGGTGAAATTGCTGTACACAAAGTATTAAAATTGGGAAAATGGCATCCCTTAAAAATCGAACTCCTACAGGAATTATACGATGATGATTCAGATAGCATTTGCAATCGGAGTTGTTTATAAACTACATAATCAGAATACAAATAGTTTTCTGGACGATTTTGAGGACAGTTTACTTGAGATAAGACCGGTTGCAGATCAAATTGTTTGTATGGGTGATTTTAATTTAGATTTACTCGACTTAGAAAATAATGAAGTGAAAAAATTTAATTTAATACTCGAATCATTGAGTTTATCACAAATAATTGATGTTCCTACAAGAGTTACGGCTACATCAGCGACATTATTGGATTATGTCATTGTTCAATCTGACACAGAAGTGTAGAAAGGTACAATTCATAGTAATATATCACACCATTCTATTGTTGATTGTAAATTTGAAATTGATAGAAATAAGCCGATGCCAAAACTATGTATAGAAGTTTCAAATATTTTAATCAGGATGTTTTTCAAACGGATCTACTAAATACCTCATTTTTTCGAATATCCGACCAAGAAACTGTTAACGAAAAATTATCATATTTTATCAACTGGCTAAATGACTTGTTCGATAGGCATATTCCTTTGGTTACGTCTAGAATCACAAGCAGGAGCATCATGGATAACAGATGTTATTAAAATTATGATGAGAGTTAAATTTAAGGCAACAAAATTACAGAGACATTTAAATTTTTACAGGCAAATGCGGAATTTAATTGACCAGGATATCTGCAGGGATAGAAAACATAAATTAATTCCTGATAAAAATAATGAAATACCAGTAATTTTATGCAAGCGCTACGAACTGAACAATTTCTTCAAAAACTCAGTTTCTGATATAAAACAGTCCAAGAATGTTTTACAATTTTACAATAATAACAAAATAAATAATGAAAATTTCGAATTTGAAGAAATGAATGATGATTTTGTGTACACAGCTTTATCACAAATTAAAACAAACGCAATGGGGTTGTGGTGGTTACTTAGCAAGTGTCCCTCGTATAGAATACTTCAACCATAAAACCATTCATCTTTGAGAAACACTCACCTCGTAACCATTCTTTAAGGGTTGAATAGATAACATCGTTTAAAAACTCACTGGGATAAATATATTAAGAATTATTAACAGTAATTATAACTACACGATACATACATTTGTACCATTCAAAATAATAACAATGAATCACCGCGAAAGTTATCGACACTTTGCATTTATAGGAAGCATGCGATCTCACGAGTCAGTTACCCGTAGGTATGACCTTCCGCATATGTGAATGCGATATTTACATTTAATAGAAACGTGCTCTCCGTATGTTCACCTGACCTTAATCAGATCGATGCCCGCTATTAACATTGAAACTATTATCCACACAATTTAATCTCTTTCCCCTATGATAATGTCTTTTTACGATACTGTCTTTTCGGGATCATCACAGGGTGTGATGGTATAAATATAAAGCTTATTAGACTTTGTTGCCCCCACATAATACCTTATATAACTCACATGATAAACTTCTGCTTGACAAGAAACGTGTTTCCATCGGTGTGGAAGAGTGCTGTGGTGACGATGATACCGAAGCAACAAAACCCAACGGAAATGAAGGACCTTAGGGGTATAAGTATATTGCATACTATCTCAAAAAATTTTGAGAGAGCAGTAGAAGTACAAATTAAAGAATATACTGAGCAGTATTCTTCATTGCCTGAGGTACAATCAGGATTTCGGAAAGGCTACAGCTGTACTACGGCGCTTTTGCATATTGTCGACGATATCATAGCTGCATCTGATGTTAAACCATATACGATTTTGATTTTGTTAGATTTTAGCCGCGCATTTGATACAATTATTTACGATTTAATGTTAAATATTCTTAAATTTATAGGGTTCTCTCCAGGTGCGCTGGAATTGTTGGGTAACTATTTAAGATATAGAAGGCAAAAAGTATCGAGAAATGATTGTAGTTTAAGTTACTTAAAGCTCAGATCTGGTGTACCACAGGGATTAATACTGGGACTTTTGTTATTCTCAATATATACGTCTTGTTTACTATCTGCTATTCAATCATGTCAAACTCATATATATGCTGACGATACTCAGCTTTACTTTAGTTTTCCAGAAGATCTAACAAGAGATGTGTCTAACCTGATTAACACAGACTTAAATGAATTTGTTACTGTTGCAGAGAAACATTGTTTGTGCCAAGACATCACAGGGAAAATGTGTACCAGTCGGTAAATATGAACATTCGGGGAGAGTGCTTGGCAATTGTTAAAGGAACGAGAAATATTGGTGTCGTGATAGGTGCAGATTTAAGGTTTGAGAGTCATATAATTAAATTAATACAACGCGCATATTATACCTTAAAAATATTCATGGAAATAGACACCTTTTACCATTTCATATCAAGAAATGTCTATGCGAGTCACTGATCTTATTAATTTTTAATTTCGCTGACCATGGCCCACATTCAACTGTCTAGTCTAAAAATAGAAATCAAAAGGTTCAAAATTCCTGTCTTAGGTTAATTTATGGGATTCGCAGGTGCCAGAGAGTCTCCCACAAACTCCAATTAATTGGATGGTTAAATATGCATAACAGAAGAATACATCATGCGTCATGTATATTTCATAAAATTATAAGAACAAAAAAGCCGTCGTATCTCCACCGTAAAATTAAATATCGAACAGATGTACATAATCCTAACATTAGATTCGGGGGAGTGATTACGGTACCAAGATTTAGAACTGAAGTCTACAGACGGCCCTTCAGATATCAGGTTTGTCACTTGTACAATTCTTTACCCAACGATATCAAAAAGCTGGGTACTGGAAGGTTTAATATCAATTGTAGAAATCCGTTGTTTCCTGATCAATGTTGATGACGTTGGCCCGTGTTCAAATAGTATTTTGTTTTCCTCATAAGATTGTAAATAATATCAATTATTACAAATTTGAATTACATATTTCAATGTGATTTTAGGATTAAGTGGAAGAGCGTTACTTGTAGGTAATTTATGTACTTGCAAGGAATGAACTTCGCCCTTTATTTCTCTAACATGTATATGGAGATATCATACTATTATTATTATTATCTCTCTTTTTTCTCAGATATTCTCTGGTGAATTCAGAAATATATGCGGACGTTAAGTCAAGCATAGTTTCCATTCTGTTTTTATTATTATTCGCTGTAGTTCTCATTTAAAAATTTTCTAGTTATAGAGCAAGTATCTAGTATGACGGACTTCTGTAGTGGTATGTATGTTGTTGGATGAAGTTTTAATTTCTGGATGCTGTCGTGTAGATTTATTGGTATAACTCCTGTGTTAGATAATATTATCGGTATTATAATCACTCTGTCCTGATTCCAATGATGTTATCGAACTTCGAGAAGGCCTTTTTAAAAAACGAACTACACAAAATGAGACGTTTATTAAATGAATTTTAACAATACAATCTAACGTTTATTTTAATACAACGATATTTATATGTTTTATAATATGCTCATTGGACAAAATACGTTACATGTCTTTAATTTCTTCTGAGAGATGTATGTATTTTTCAATTTTCTCTCCAATTTTTTTTGTATATGGTGTGTGTTAGGTATGGAAATTTCTATTAAGTAAGTAGTTTTGTTGTTTTTGGTTGTTAGTGTAATGTCCGGTTTGTTCTGCGGTATTGTCTTGTCTGTGATGATTGATCTGTTCCAGTATAGTTTAGAACTGTCGTTTTCTAGTACGTTTTGTGGTGCATATTTGTATGTAGGAGCGATTTCTTCTATAAGGTTGTATTGCTTCGCAAGTTGTTGATATATGTGTTTCGCTACATTATCATGTCTTCTGGTGTATTCTGTATTTGCTACTATGTTGCAACCTCCCGTTATATGATCAATTGTTTCTATGTGCTGTTTGCATAGTCTACACTGTTGGTGTATTTGGATCCTTGATTATATGTTTGCTGTAGTATCTGGTGTTTATCGTTTGGTCTTGGATTGCGATCATAAATCCCTCTGTTTCACCGAAGATATTCTTCTTTGTGAGCCACATGTTGGATGCCTCTAAGTCTATATGCTGTTGTGATAGATGTTGTGGATGTTTTCCGTGTAGTGTTTTTCCTTTCCAATTTTATTTCTTTGTTGCTGGCGTTATTATTTTATCTGTCGGATTGTATGTATGGCTAGAACATTTTAGGGGTATGCCTAATGTCTCAGAGTGTATGATTGCTTTATGGATGTTGCTTGTTTCCCCTCTTTCTACAAAATATCTTCAAGTTGTCTACCTGAGTGTAGTTCATATTTTTAATGTCTATGAAACGTCTTCCCCCTTCTCTTCTGTTAAGTGTAAATTGTTCTTTTGCTGAGTGTATATGATGTATTCCATGTTTGTGACATTATGACCGGGTCAAGGTGTTTAGGCCTTCAAGATCTGTATCACTCCATTTAATTACTCCCATTGAATAAGTTAGTATTGGTATTGCGAACGTGTTAATTGCTTTGGTTTTATTGCGTGCTGATAGTTCTGTTTTGAGTATGGTGTACTTGCAAGGAATGAACTTCGCCCTTTATTTCCCTAACATGTATATGGATATATCATACTATTATTATTATTGTTATTATTATTATTTTCTTGTTTGAACCAGACGTCGACTGCTGTGGTCATTAGTCTGGTCCCGCGGGATAGTGGTATTATATTAGCCATGTACAAGTTCTTCTTTTTGTTTCTTATTTGTTCTAGTATTACATTTTCGATTGTTATTTGTTCCTTGCAACCCATGTATTTTCTTTTACACCCTTTCTGCTCCTCAGTGAGAATGTTGTTTGTTTCTAAATATGTGTACAGTTTCTCACATATTGCTGCTGTAAAGATTTTGTACAATGTGGGGAGGCATGTGATCGGTCTATATTGTGACGGATCTTGGATTCTATCAGGTTTTGGAAGAAGATAAGTAATACCGTTTGTAAGGAATTCTGGTAGTTTTTCTAGTTCTCTGAAAGCGATATTGAATTGATTGGCCAGGTGATGATTAACAGCCGTAAGTTTTTTTAACCAGAAATTTTGGTTGGCCAAATTCTTTATTACCTTTTTCAAATCTTCTTCCGTGAATGTTATTTGTTCGATGTGTAGATGATTGTTGTTCTGTATTTCTGCCTTGATACAAGGCGTATTTTCCTTGTGACTGGTTTCATCGGACCATATACTTTCCCAAAATGTTTGCAAATCTTCTTTTTTTGGTGGTCCCCCTTTTAGATTGTGGTGTTTATTAAGTGATCTGTAGAAGCCTTTCTGGTTCTTTAAGAATAAGTTGTTTTGTATTTTTCGTAGGTAGCTTTCCTTGTATCTTCTTAATCTTTTGGATGTAACAGCAAGTTTTTGTTTTAAGGTGTCCAAGGAGTCATCAATAATTGCTTTAGTTTCATTAATTATTCTACCCTCTAGCTTTTGTTTGACTTCGACTGGGATTCTATTTAGCAGCTTATTTGACTTGTTGTCATTCGATAATCGTTGCAATGTACCAATATTTTTTCTTAGATCTGTAATTTTCCTGCAAAGTCTTTGCTCCCATTTTGGTTTCTGTGGTTTACGTGCCTTGAGTGGTTCTAGTATTTTCTGTTTATTGGTTTTGACACAATAAACATGTAGTTGTATTTCTTCCAGGTCCATATCTGCATCTAGCTGTTTTTGAAAACTTTGGTTAGCAGTTTCTGAGAGAGAACGTGTGTATGGAGTATAAAAAAGTTTTGACAGCTATTATTATTATTATTATTATTATTATTATCTTCTTTCTTCTCACTTGATCAAGTGGTATTTCTTTTCTGGGATGACAGGTTGTACCAGGTCGTCTCAGAGTCTATTGCTTGAACTGAGGAAAGATGGCATAATATTACATGTTTTCAGGATGACAGACTTTTGTATGTTTGTATGGGTATTTGGGTGAAGACTTAGTTGTTCAAGGTGTGAGTTAAAGGCGTGTGGGGTGATGCCTGTGGTTGAAATGATGAACGGTATGGTTTCTACTCTTTTCTGTTTCCAAAGTGTCTGAATTTCTATGGCTAATTCAGTATACTTTGCTATTTTTTCTCTGTATTTTACTTGGATGTTGGGGTCGTTAGGAATTGATATGTCTATGAGATAGGTGATTTGCTCTTTTTTATTTTGGAAAACGATGTCCGGCCTGTTGCATTTTATTGTTTTGTCAGTACGGATTTCTACATCTCAGTATAGTTTGTATTCGTTGGTGTCTATAATTGTGGTTGGGGTGTATTTGTAGTAGGGTGTTTCCTCTGTTATGAGTCCATATGTCTTTGCAAGGGCTTGGTGAATAATTTTTCCTGCCATGTTGTGTCTTTCGGTATATTCTGTGCCTGCTAAGACTTTGCATCCACTGGTTATATGGTCTATGGTTTCGTTAAATTGGTGACATTTTCTGCATTTATCGGTCTGTATGTTTGGGTCTCTTATTATATATTTTTGATAATTACGTGTAGATATGACCTGATCTTGTATTGCGATGAGAAAGCCTTCTGTTTCAGGGAAAAGTCTTCCTTCTGTAAGCCATTTATAAGAGAGTTTTTTTGATATGTGATCATGTTCTATGTTTTCCATGCAGTTGTTTTGTTTTCCATGAAATAAGTTTTTCTGCCATATTTTGGATGGAGTGTAAGTATCCAATGGGAGATTGGATGTTGATAGATCAAGTGGTGTATAATTATTGTCAGCTTTGCAAACTGCTTGGTGAAGGGATGTTTGTTTATTTAGAAAGAATTTCCGGAGCTGTTGTATCTGTCTTGTATGTAATTTTTGAATATCTATCATACCTCTTTCTCCATCCTTTCTGCTAATTGTTATTCTTTCTTTATATGAGTTGGGATGGTGTTTTCTGTGTCTGGTGAGCTCTGATCAAGTAAGGGTATGGATGCTTTCCAGATCTGTTTGGGTCCATTTGATTATGCCAAACGAGTATGTTAATATTGGGATTGCATATGTGTTTATGGCTTTGAAAAGATTACGGGAATTGAGTGGTGTTTTCAATATTGCCAGTAATCTTTGTTAGTAACGTTTTTTTCATTATATTTTTATATCGGCATCGTTTATCTTAGTGTTTTGTTGGAATCCAAGGTATTTGTATGTTTCGTTTTCTGTCATGTTGTCTAGGATTTCGTTGTTTAGGGTTTCTTTGTGTTCGCTTTCTTTCCATTTTCCTCTTTCGATATGTAGTGTTTTGCATTTACTTATACCAAATTCCATTTGTGTATCTGTTGTAAATGTTTTTATGATCTTAAGCAGTCCTTTAAGATGTGTTGTTGGTGCGTATATTTTTATATCATCTATGTATAGTAGGTGGTTGATTTTATGTTGTACCATTTTTCGATATTTTATGTTAAAGCCATATTGGGAGTTATTTAGAGCGTTTGAGAGTGGGTTTAGGCACATACAGAACCACAAAGCACTTAGTGCGCCACCTTGGAAAATTCCTCGTCGAATGTATAGTTCATCTGTCTGTATGGTTTCTAATTCTGAAGTTATGGTAATTTTCGTTCTCCAGATTTTCATTATTTCCGTTAGGAATTGTTTGATTTTTGTGTCTATTTTATAGATGTCTAAGATTTTTGTTAACCAGCTATGGGGTATGGAGTCGAAAGCCTTTTTATAATCTATGTAGCACATGTGTAGATTCCTGCATTCCTTTTTGGTTTGTTGTAGAATTATCGAATCTATTATTAATTGTTCTTTACATCCTTGACTGAATTTTGTGCAACCTTTTTGTTCTTCCGCGAGTATGTTATATTTTGTTAGATGTTTTTCTATTTTTTTACATATGGTAGCTGTTATTATTTTGTATAGTGTAGGTGGGCATGTTATTGGTCTATAGTTGGATGGATTCTTTGTGTTTGTGTTTTTCGGTTTCACATAGGTATTGCCTTGTGTCAGGAAATTTGGAAATGTGCTTGGGTCCAGTATACTTTTGTTTATTTCTCTGGCGAGTGCTTCGTGTGTGGATGTAAGCTGCTTATACCAAAATTTTTGTATTTTATCTATTCCTGGGAATTTCCAGTTGTGGGTGTGTTTGATGGTCTCTGAGAGTTTTTCCTGGGTAATATGATGATCCATTTGTATTTGTATGTGATTGTGTCGTTCTGTTTCTGTTTTGATCCAATTGTCGACGTGTTGTAGGGGTGTAGACCATATATTTGATCAAAAATGTGTTAATTCTTGCTTAGAAGGTATTTCAGATATTGGGTTATTTTCTAGTGTTGTTAAGGTTCTATAGAATTGTTTTTCGTTTCTGTTGAAGGCTAGGTTGGTATATTTCCTTTCATTGGATTCTTTGTATCTTCGTAGTCTGCCGGCGTAGACGGTAAGTTTTTGTTTCAGTGTGTCTAGGATTTCTAGCTCTGTCTGTGTCGGATAATTTTTCATTATTTTCGTTATAGAATTTATTATTTTTTTAGATTTGTTTCCATTTTTGTGGTGGGTCATGTGTCCTATATCCCTTCTTAGGTTATTTATCTTATTTTCTATTCTGATTTGACACTTTGGTTTATATTTTCTTCTGATTTTGCCCACTTGCTCCGGGATTTTTTGGCCATTATGTCTAATTATTGTAACTGCTGCTGTGTATATGATTGTGTGAATATTTTCCAATGTGCTGTTGTGTGTTATATACTTAGAGATTAGAATGTTTGTTTTTTAATAATTTGGGAGGTATTGGGCTTAAATATTAGTTTTGGGATGGGACTTCTTGAGTTTGGGTTTGTTCCTTGCCCATATGATAGATTCGTTTCCATTTCCTCCTCTAGTAGTGAGTCTCCGTCCTTTATTGGGTGTATAGGTGATATAGATGGTCTTGCTATTCCTTGCTTTTTGTCGTTGGTTTTTGTTGTGTGCTCGGGTATGGGTTGTGAAAGCATTTGTGTGTTTTCGCTATCTGTTGTTTCTCCTCCCACAGTTTGAACATCTATGTCTTCATTGTTATCGCTGAGCTCACGGGCGACTTCTTTCTTTATTAGTTCTAGTTATATAGCAGTAAGTCTATTGTTTTTCAAGATTACCTATTTCTGATCTATCAGGCGTTGTTCTGTTACGGTGTTGGATAGTTCAGGGTATGCTTCCAGGAAAAGTGTGTGTAATTTAAGTCTGTATCCTGTCTGGATGGTTTCCAATTTTGTTGCTTTGTAGTAACAACGCATGACAGTTTGATTCATTTGGTCATTCCATGTCATCCGTTGTCGTGTAATGCCAGCTTTTGTGGTTGCTGGGAGTCCAGGCAAAACACGTTGGGCTGGTGTATCATATATTTTTTGGTTTGACTGATTGATGGGGATATTGTGGTTTGTATTGTATTCTGGTGTAATGAGTTCAAAATGTCCTGCTGATGGGTTGCCTATTAGTAGCAGATGTATTGTTGTAGCATGTTCTGATTTGTTTATAATTGTTGGTTTGTTACTAATTATTATCTTTTTTGTTCTCGTTGTTCTGTTTTTAGAATATACATGGAAATATAACTTTGATATTTCTGATAATGCTAAAATCTCTAAACTTGTTCCATATGTTGTTATTTTCATCATATGGGAATAGTAATTGTCTATATTACTGAGTTCGTGGTTTTCGATTAAGGCGAATGATTTAAGTTCCTCCCAATGTTGTTTGAGATATTTCATAGATTTTTCTCTTAATTCTTTGTGTCTGTTTTGATGTCCGTATAGGTATTGACTTACTGCTCTAAAGAGAAAGCTCCCATCTCCTATAATATCTGATCTAAAGAAAATTTTTGTTTTTTGATGCTGATTCATTGATTGATTAGAAGTAACTATGTCGTCGTTTGTTTGGTCGAGCAATAGATTCCTGCGCCGTTCTCAACCGTCACGGCGCTCGTCCGAGGCTTGTCCTTGTCTTTCAGGAACCGTATTTTCTCACTTATTAGGGGGTTGGCCTAATACGTGGTTTCTCCCTCTCGCATCAGCCTCAGTCTTCAGTTCTCGCCATCCGGGTTGGTTACCGGATCTTGAGGTCATCAAGCTGAGTTAACCAGGGTCTGCCGAACGTGGAGGTGCGAGTAGGAATTGATAAGAGAGGCTATTTGAGACGCATCATTATCCTTATTATTATTATTATTATTATTATTATTATTATTATTATTATCTTCTTCCTTTCTCAGATATTCTCTGGTTAGTTTAGGAATATATGCGGACGTCAGGTCAAGCATAGTTTCCATTCTGTTTTTATTATTCCCTGTAGTTCTCATTTAAAAATTTTCTAGTTATAGAGCAAGTATCTATTATGACGGACTTCTGTAGTGGTATGTATGTTGTTGGATGAAGTTGTAATTTCTGAATGCTGTCGTGTAGATTTCTTGGTATAACTCCTGTGTTAGATAATATTATGGGTATTAATCGCTCTGTCCTGGTGTCACATGTCTTTAATTTCTTCTGAGAGACGGATGTATTTTTCAATTTTCTCTCCAATTTTGTTTTGTAGATTGTGCGTGTTAGGTATGGAGATTTCTATTAAGTAAGTGGTTTTGTTGTTTTTTGTTATTAGTGTGATGTCCGGTTTGTTCTGCGGTATTGTCTTGTCTGTGATGATTGATCTGTTCCAGTATAGTTTAGCATTGTCGTTTTCTAGTATGTTTTGTGGTGTATATTTGTACGTAGGGGTGATTTCTTCTATTTATTATTATTATTATTATTATTATTATTATTATTATTATTATTATTATTATAGTTGACTTGAAGAATTACCTTATACAGTTTTCTCCTGGTGTAGAAGTTTTCAAGCTAAACCGTTCCGATTCTGCCTCTTACTCGTCTTTCAAGATATCAGTTCCCGCTAGTGAGTGCGATGCTATTCTAGTTAGTGATATTTGGCCCTCGGGGATTTCAATCAATCATTTTTTTCCGCCAGAAAATTTCATAGTAGAAACCAGTGATTGTGAAGTTCCTATTGTACCATATTTTAGTCAGGTATCCTCAGCATGCTCTGTTTTCCATATTAATGTTCAAAGTATTTCAAATAAAGCCGATGACTTACATGTTTTTCTTGAAGAAACATAAAAGTTTAAAATTTTATGTATATCGGAGCATTGGCTAAATGCTAATACTTTATCCTTTTTCAAGTTAAAAAACTATAATCTTGTATCTTCATTTTGCCGTGGAGATAAATCTCACGGAGGTGTAGCTATTTTTTCACGTTTTGATTTTTACCTTAAATCAGTTGATATTTCTGCATTTTGTCGACCTGTTCACGCGGAGTTTTGTTGTGCTTGCATTCCTGGTGCTAGTACTTGCATTGTCACGGTTTACCGGTCGTCGTGTGCTGGTAATGTTGATATTTTCAAAACCCAGATTAATGGTTTGATTGATTTTCTTAATCTTAAATTTAAAGTTCTAGTCTTTCTTGGCGATTTCAATATTGACCTAAATGGAGATACAGGGCATGCTCGTGACTTGAACAATATTTTTAATTTATACGGCCTGAGGCATTACATTGACGTACCAACACGTGTTACGTTCAACACTGGCTCATGTCTGGATAACATTGTTACAAATATTTGCCCTGAGTTGTTTGAAACAGGTGTGTGCGAACCATTGGTATCTGATCATTTGGGGATTTTCATATCTATTTTAAAGGTTCCCAACTTGGTCTCGGGGAATCAACGGGTGATTCAGGTGTTGAATGATGTCACATTGAACAGTTTTGCCCGGGGTTTGGCTGCGGTCGACTGGACTAGTCTTAATGCTGCGTCTATGGATTCTAATCAAATCGCTCAAACATTGTTGGGCATTCTATGTGTACAAAAAGATATACACATACCTACCAAGTTACACTCTCGTAGACAAACGCGAGCAAGGTGGTTTGGTCGTGAGCTTAAGATGCGCAGAACAGAAGTGTTTAGATGTAGACGCGCTTTCCAGTCTTCTGGAGGTCTGGAGGATTGGCGTTTGTACTGCAGCATCAGAAAAGTTTACAAGCAAGAGCTTAGATCCGCCAAAAGGATTTCGTATTCTGAGGCTATTTTAACGTCAGATAATCAGAATAAAATGATCTGGAACATAGTAAACCAGGAGAGAGAGAACAATAAATGTCGTAATACAGTTTCTGCGTTAACATCTTCGGAATTTAACAGCTTTTTTGCTAACATTGCAGAAAAAATTTCTAGCTCTTTGCCGGCAGCAGTTTCTGATCCCCTTAACTTTGTCAGTGTTTTACCTAGCCCTTCTGCCTCTTCCTTCTTACCTCCAGTCGTTGAATGTGAGGTTCAAGCTGCTATATTACAGCTGAAAAACTCAACATGCACTGATTGTTATGGTCTGAATAGCCGTTTAATAAAGGCTGCTCTTGAACACGTTACTGGTCCTTTAACATTTTTATTTAATGCTTGCTTGACCGAGGGTAACTGGCCTGGTGAGTTAAAGATTGCTAAGGTTTTGCCGTTGCATAAAAAAGGCGACTTGAACTGTGCCAATAATTTTAGACCGATTTCCATTGTTCCCATTATATCCAAAATTTTTGAAATTGCAAAGGTGATTGGGACCGTGGTCGATGGCCTTGACGAACGTCATGGTACTTCTGCTGTTCTGTGCGATCTCGCCAAGGCGTTTGACTGCGTGGACCATTCTCTTTTGCTTGCCAAAATGGAGCATTACGGCATTCGTGGTTTACCATTGGTGCTCATTGGCTCTTACCTTGCCGATAGAACCCAGTATGTCAGCTTTGATGGGCATGAATCAGTTAATATGCCAATCCGATTTGGAGTTCCACAGGGTTCAGTCTTGGGACCCTCACTGTTTCTAATATTTATTAATGACCTGCCGTCAGCCGTTAACGGATGTACTTGTATTTTATATGCTGACGACACGACACTACTTTATGATGAAGATGAGTCTGATGAATCTGAACATCTTTCATTAGCAAAAAATTGGTTTGTGGCTAATAGACTTCAATTGAATGAAAGCAAGACCGTCAAAATCACTTTCACCTCGGACAAGCTTGCTCATAAGTCACAACCAGTTAAGCTTCTTGGGTTAACACTTGACTCGAGTCTTACCTGGTCTGCTCAAATTGAAGCCTTGTGCTCTGCGGTGTCCTCGCAAATTTATGCACTGCGGCAGCTTCGGCATTGCTTGCAAACCAAGGCCCTTCGTACTGTGTATTTTGGCACCATTCACTCACTTCTCACTTACGGCATTAGATTTTGGGGAAACTCGAGTGGGGCTTATAAAGTTTTCGCTCTTCAGAAATCCGCCGTGAGGATTGTCGGGAATTCTCCTTATGGTTCGCACTGCCTTGCACTGTTTAGGGGGTGCAGGATTTTACCGGTTCCTTGTCTGTACATTTATGAAACATTAGTATTGGTTCACAAAAATAGATCCAATTATAATTCGCACTATAATATTCATACCTACGGCACGAGGAATGCGGTGGATCTTGTGGCCCCTTTCTCTAGGCTTAGGACTACCCAGGCGAATAAACTAAATGTTGAGTATTACAATGTTTTTAATAGTTTTTATAGAGGTCTCGATCTCCAAAATAGGAGTCTTCGTGAATTTTGTAAATTCGCTAAGATGTTTTTATTGGAACATTGTTTTTATTCTATCGAAGATTTTTTAAAACTTGCGCCCGCCCAGAGACCGCCGTTGTTAATTTTATTTTTTAGTTGATGTTTTATTACCTTTAACCCAGTTTTAAATTATTGTTACTTTTCTTTTATTAATTGTTTCAAATATTGTTTTATTCCTTTCATGATGACTGACTTCAAACATAATACATATGTACATGTTGTCAATAAACGTATATCTATCTATCTATCTATCTATCTATCTATCTATCTATCTATCTATCTATCTATTATTATTATTATTATTATTATTATTATTATTATTATTATTATTATTATTATTATTATTATTATTATTGGTTTCAAGCAAATAAACTCAAACTAAATGAATCAAAAACTCAACATATTCTTTTCAGTTTTGACAAATTTGCAGAAAAGTCGGAGCCTGTTCAATTGTTGGGAATTGTATTCGATACTTCGTTGACTTGGTCGAGCCAGATTGATCGATTATGCTCAAAAATATCTTCTCAAATATTCGTATTGAGACAGTTACGTAAAAATATTAGTGACAGTCATCTGTCTTATGGCATATCGCTATGGGGTAACTCAAGCAGGCTCCATAAGGTTTTTTCGCTTCAAAAGGCAGCAATCCGAATTGTGGACGGATCAGCATTGTATAGGAGTTTTTAAGAAATATAAGATTCTGTGTCTACCCTGCCAATATATCTTTGACCAACTTCTAAGAATACATCGGGACCTAAATTCTATTTCGAGTCATAGCGATTCACAAGGTTACAGTACTAGAAATGCAAATGATCTAGTAAATATCTTTTCACGTCTGTCAACGGCTAAACGGGACCGACTTGATTTCAATCTGTTTAATAAATTAGATAAACTATACCCGGAGGAAAAAATAAAGGAAATGAGCGATACGAAATTTTCCAAATTTGTCAGAATTTATCTGATAGAACACTGTTTTTACAGCATTGATGAGTACATGAGCTATTCCTTTGAGAGTGCATTATACTTGAATACCTGATGAAATATGGTTAACCTACGATAATTGTTTATTTTTTCTATACAGTTCTATACTTTTATATGTTTTTATATAGTTTTTCATCCTTTTATAATATGTCTTGGTGTACTTTCAGATTTTTATTCTATTGTAGATATTTTGTAACTATTTCTACTTTTTATTGTGTGATTGTTCTCTTTTTTTTGTTTTTTCTCATAATGTAATTAATCATCTATTAATCGTTTGTAATTATATTAATATTTTATATGAGATGACTATAAACGTGCCCTGTATGTAAAATGGTCAATAAACGAATATATATATTATTATTATTATCACTATTTTCCTTTTTGTGTCACCGGATTTACATCCGGCGTGTTTCAACGACAGTCGGCCTCAACAGCAAGACTTTCGTTGGGTGTCACTATTCTAGAAATGACCTAACAATATTTGTCGCATCCAGGATTACAGATTTTTGCATTAATCGGTAGGTTGACTCAGGAATATCAATGTCTTTGAGGGAAGTACTTAGTTTCTTGGGAATTAGCCCCATACAGGATAAAACAACTGGAATGATCTTGACTTCTTTAAGATTCCACAATTCTTTTATTTCGGTCCTTAGCTCGGCGTATTTGCTTAGTTTTTCATTGTATTTGCTTTCTGTGTTAGAATTATTTGGGATCGATATGTCAATAGGCAGAGCTTGCTTGGATTGTTTATTAATGACTGTGATGTCCGGCCTGTTGTGTCGTACTGTTACGTCCGTCATGATAGTTTTATCCCAGTAGATCTTACCATACTGATTTTCGATAACTGGAGGGGGCTTATATTTGTAATATGGCTCGTTGTTTTGTGGATCAAGGTTAAGTTTTTTCAGTACTTCTAGGTATACTACTGTGGCAACTTTGTTGTGTCGTTCTAGATATTTAGTTTCAGCTATGCTTGGGCAACTAGAAAGAATGTGTTCAATCGTTTCTTGACTTCTGTTGCACTTTCTGCACCTATCTGTTGGTATTTCTTCCTTCAAGATATACTTTTGGTAATTTTTTTTTTTTTTTTTTTTTTTTTTTTTTTTTTTTTTTTTTTTTTTTTTTTTTATTCACGTTCAGGATCATCGGACTCCACTTTTTCGACGGTACCTTAAACGGGTCAACATACCGTCAGTTTTTAAGGGGATATCTTGTACCTACTTTAATAGATTTATTCCCCAGTAGAATTAATCCCGGTAGTTTTGATGAAAGTTTATGGGCTCAACAGGATGGTGCGATTCCACATTATGCTGCAGATGTTTGAAGGTAGACGTGGACATATTGAATGGCCAGTGAGGGCGTTAGACTTAAATCCGTTGGATTACTTTATGTGGGGCCATCTGTTTATAAACCGAAACCAGCAAGTATTGAAGAATTAAAAACAAAGAATTCGGACAGAAATAAACAATATTATTATTATTATTATTATTATTATTATTATTATTATTATTCTTATTATTCTTATTCTTATTATTATTATTATTATTATTATTATTATTATTATTATTATTATTATTACTTATTATTATTAACTGCCACCGAGACTGTCTCCTCGTAAAAAACATAATTCTTTCTGATGAAGCCACTTTTACATTCAATGGTGAGGTCAATCGTCAGAATTGTAGGTAGTGGGCCAAAGAAAATCCCCCACTGGATGCGTGTGCATCATGCAGAATGCCTGCAAAAGGTAAATATATGGGCTGACATTGTAACAAACAGGATCATCGGACTCCACTTTTTCGACGGTACCTTAAACGGGTCAACATACCGTCAGTTTTTAAGGGGATATCTTGTACCTACTTTAATAGATTTATTCCCCAGTAGAATTAATCCCGGTAGTTTTGATGAAAGTTAATGGGCTCAACAGGATGGTGCGATTCCACATTATGCTGCAGATGTTTGAAGGTAGACGTGGACATATTGAATGGCCAGTGAGGGCGTTAGACTTAAATCCGTTGGATTACTTTATGTGGGGCCATCTGTTTATAAACCGAAACCAGCAAGTATTGAAGAATTAAAAACAAAGAATTCGGACAGAAATAAACAATATTTCTCAAGAAACCATAAACAAGGTTCAACAAGAATTCATCAAGACATGGTGGAGTGTTAAATTTGCTCTGGATTAAAGTCTAGTGCATCATTGTGCATCATTGTATTCAGTGAACCTCTGTATGCTTCTGTTGCTATAGGCACGTAAGAAAATCTAAGATAGCTGTTCCATTGACATTTTTTGTGTGAAACCATTTCAATAATTTAAAAACAACAGATTTGCTGACCCGTTTTTTTTACTGAAATACCGAATTTATTCCACCACGGCAAAAATGTTGTTTAAGGTTCTTGAATAAAAGTGAATATAAATTCGAGAAAGTGTACTACCTAATATCATAGTGCATAGTGCACCATTGTGTGTATTTGAGACTCGTAAGTGTCGATAAATCGCACAGGCCAGGACCGTACTCAGGTACACATGACCCGTGCCAAAAGTTTCAAATATTGAATTGAGTCCACCATATCGGGGATTTCTGACTACAGGAATCCCCAAACCACAACGATGGATACCAAAATATAGAAGTCTAACCAAACAAACCGGAAGAAACATGTCATATTCTTCGGTACTTAGTAAATAACAGTCAACAAAATTTCCAGAGAAGAACCAAGCTATAATATTTCCTGCGATTGAAGGAACCAAAATCCAAGAATATCTCCTAGCCTTAGGAATACTCGTCAACCCTAAACACATTCCGTTCGCATCTAGAATTTCGAATAATAGAATTTCTATATACCTCTTCAGCCCATAGTTAGTAACTATCTTTATGAATGACCACGGTGCAATTGGTGTCAACAACCAAATTATACGAGCCAGAAGATTGATACCTCCATCTGAACGTTTGATCTTATCTAACATGAGCCCAACAATCCCACATTCACATTTAGAGCAAGCCCTACAACAACTTGGGCTCAGCCTATTATTATCTATATCCTTTCTCAGAGTCAACATGACCAACCCAGATTTTGCACATAAATGAGTTTCAGAAGGCAAGTCTGCATTAATCCTCCCGAAAATATTGTCCTCCCGGAGTCTATGTTGGTCAACCATGAAAATACCTCCTATCGAATATTCTTATCGTTATATAATCTAACCTGCTTCAAATGCAAGCAAAATGATCACATATCTTCTCAATGTACAACTGAGACACCTGAACATCTAAATGAACCCCCTGCAATGCCCCCTCCTGAAAATCCAGAAGAACCAGCAGAGGATACTATAACCTCCCTAATTCCAGAAGATTCCCCCATCACTCCCGACCAAGAAAAACAAACTAATTCAGCGAATAAGAGGAACCTCTAAGAAATATTAACTCCAACGGAAGAAACACCATTTGACCCATTCCGAAAACCATCGTCGAGTATGAGTAAGAAAAGTCGCCCTGGAACCACAACTTTCGAAGAAAACATGCAATCAACTGGAGCATACATTGATTCTGACAATTTTGTAGTCAACTACAATCAACAAGATTTTTTGAAAAGGTATACGGCTCTAATGACCCTCTGAGTGTGGCGAAACAGTACACAACCGATATGCATGGTCTAATTCATATATCTAGTAGTGCGTACCCATATTTTAAAGACAGATGTATCTAGAGTAGGTGTAGCAAAATTAAGAAAAAATTATCGAAACAGTTGCTAGCAGAAGTATCGTTCATTTCAGATTCTGACAGTGACCACTTTCCCATCTCACTCACAAGCTCTCAGCATGTTGTAGAAGAACCTATTGTGACAAAAAAATGGAAACTAAAAAGAGCTGACTGAAATCTTTTTGCAAATATCATAGAAACCAAGGTTAGTAACTTCCACATGCGAGATAGTATCGATAAATGTGTTGATGATATTACCAAAATCATAACGGATGCAGCCCAACTAGCAACAGGAAAGACAAAGCAACTGAACAACCACACTCCAATTCCTTGGTGTAATCAAGAATGCGACCAGGCAATGAAAGCCTCTAAACACGCTTTCAACAGACTAAAAAGGCACCACACACCAGAAAACCTGATAACTTTTAAGAGTCTGAGGGCAAAAGCTCGATGGATTATGAAAAACAGTAGACAATGATCATGGGCAAGATATGTATCATCCATTAGCAGTTCACCACTAAGTATGATCTGGGACAAAGTAAAACGTATTAAATGTAATATAATAAAACAGACCATGGAATCTCACGGATTGAATATCAGGGAAAATCAACTTCCAGTTGTACCGAAATTTCTCAAATCTTCTCAGACATCTATGTAAAGAATTCTAATAGTGCAAACTACACACCCGAATTTCTGAACTACAAAAAAAATGAAGAATCTGAAGGGATTGATGTTTCCCAAGACGAAATGAACCCTATGAACGTACCTATATCCTATGAAGAATTCCTTGAAGCCTTGGTTTCTTCCGAAAACTCCAACCCAGGACCTGATGATATCCCGTTCATTTTCCCCCAAAACATGCCAGATACAGCTAAGCATATTCTCCTGAAAACATTTAATAAGATATGGATAGAAGGGGTCTTTCCTGAGAAGTGGTCAGAGGCAACCATAGTTCGTTTAATAAAACATGGTAAACCATAGACAGATCCTCAATCATACAGACCAATATCCTCAACATGTACAATGTGTAAGCTGCTGGAAAAAACTGTTGATAATCGACTTACTTGGTTCCTGGAGAAAAACCACCTGCTCACACCAAAACAAAGTGGTTTTAGGAAGGGTAGATCAACATCAGACAATCTAATTAACTTGAAATCATATATTCACGAAGAATATGCTAACAAACAAGGCACCATAAGTAAAGCTTATGACATGACCTGGAGATATAACATTCTTAGAAAGCTGCGCTCCTGGGGTATAAATGGCAATCTTCTAAAATTTGCTGAAAACTTCGTGGGAGAAAGATACCTCAGCGTTAAAGTTAATGGAACAGTTTCCAGGAAAAGAGTGCAACAGAATGTTACCCCTCAAGGTTCGGTTTTGAGCGTCACCCTCTTTCTAATTGCGATAAATGAAGCTGTGAAGAATATCATGTGCCCAGAATAAACTAAGTGCATGTTTTTTACTAAAAAAGAGAACTAGCACTGTCTAATCTGGAACTATGTGTCCGGAATATCCAAGTGGTTTAACAGATGCAATACCTAGGAATGATTTTGGACAGAAAGTTTAACTGGAATGCCCATCTTAACCATCTCAGAACATCATGTCAGAGCGGCATCAATCTCATGAGAATTCTGTCAAACCAAAATTGGGGTTCCGACAGACAAACGCTATTACTTCTCTATCGAGCTCTAGTAAGATCCAAAATCGATTATGCTATAATATATGCCTCAGCAAGTAAATCAGTTCTGAAAATTGTTAACACGGTACACAATACAGCAATATGGCTGGCCCTTGGAGCATACAGGGCATCGCCCGCTGAGAGTCTCTACAGTGAAGCTGGAGAGCCATCATTGCAGCTGCGACAACAGCAGCTGAGCTTAGCGTATACATCTTTAGTCTCCACTGATAGTCAGCATCCAGTATATCATAACACCTTTTCAAACCGTTTTCGCAATCTGTATTAAAACCGAAGAAGAATAACATACCCTACCTATCAGAGGATCAACAAGTTCAGTTCCGAATTGAATCTGACTTTCCCAGTTATCCTTTCCAACAACAACTAAGACACGCCACATTGGCTTATCGCCTTGCCACCATGCAACCTATACCTCTCAAAATTTGACAAATCTGAAATTATTCCTAGTCTATTTCACAATCATTTCCTCTCATCAATAAATGAATATTGTGATTATACTCGCATCTATACAGACGCTTCCAAGTCAAATCAAGGAGTAGCATCAGCATTTTTAAGCCCGAATACATCTGGTAGATTCAAACTACCTCCACAATGCAGCATTTATACTGGTGAACTTTTCGCAATCCTTCAAGCAATCAAATACGCCGCTCATGAAGATATCCACAATACTTTAGTTCTCACAAGTTCGTTAAGCTCGTTTCAAGGTATACAACTCATTTATTCAGATCATCCCCTGACAAGGCTCATCAAAGAGTATGTTCACACAATTAGGGAAAAATCCAGACGATTGGACTTCATGTGGGTCCCGTCACATGTTGGGATCTCTGGCAACGAGCGGGTTGATAAAATTTCACGTGAAACCATGAATGAACCAACCTTTCAAAAGCAAGAGGTAGTTCCGTATACTGATCTGAAAAAATATATGAAATATGTGGTCTCTAACTACTGGTCATCTGTTTGGGCAGAATCTGGAATAAAACTTAGAGAAATTAAAGATGATATCAAGCCATGGAGAAACATCCCTAGCCAAAGAAGACACCAAATAATAATCACTCGTTTGCGCACTGGACATACAAAGTATAACCATGAACACTTGCTGAAAGGAGAAGAAGACAAAATCTGTGATATGTGTCAGGTGCCAATGTCAGTTAAACATTTCATGGTCGAGTGTCCGAGGTTCGCGGAACAACGTCAGACGTACGGTATAAGTGCAGATTTAAAATCAACTCTCGGTGTGTACTGTAATTTTGGAAACACAATCGGATTCCTCTCTAAAATAGGTTTAGTCAACAAAATGTAAATTACTAAGCTCATTACCATGTTGCTTATTACTGATTCCAATCTTTCATATGATGCTATTCAAATATTATTGTATGTTATAGTGACGTTACCACCCTAAATGTTATTTCATGTCGCTGTTATGTTATGTTGCTAATAACCCTAGTGTTGGATGCAACTATCATTTTCTAAATAAAAAAAAAGTATTTATCAACGTTTAGGTTTCTGTCAAATACAGCAAAGGCTACAGTTCGAACATTCAAAATAAAGTCATGTATTTATTACTGGATTACTTTCCCATTGTTCAATTAATCATTAGAAAAAAATATAAAATAATTAATTAATGTCTATTTTTATTAGTTATCATCGAAATTTATTTTCTAAGCGCATATCATCCAAATTCTGTCCGTTAGACCCCAAGTATCATACCTTCCATCTCGTTACTGATTATCTAAAACTGACACCAAATACAAGGTGTTGCATTGAAATAAATTACCTGTGACGTCATCGCTCATCACATTAATATGGATCACCCTGTATAATGAAATTTTGTTGTGAAATATAGAACATTAAAATTGAAAATCGACGTGTTTAGGTTTTTGTAAAAAGACGTTTGGTTTTGGAAATATCGAATTTTTCCCATACTTTAGGGACACACTGTATAATAAATGTTCTTGTGATGGAGCCAAGACGAGGAGCAATCAGCTCACTTTTTTGAGAAATTATATAAAACGTTCACGTATAAACCATTCCTAATAATCTGTTATCTTCGGCCGTTTGGGTATAGAGAGAGCTTTCGTAATGAGGCAGATTCCTTAATAGCGATTATTAATTTCAGCCAAGAGGGAGAGTGGAGAGCGATGAAAATTTACATACGGCGTCGTATGAGTTGAAATGTGGAGGCATGTTTTGTGTACGTGACCAGCAATTGTACAATTCATATCGAATCGGCGAAATTTAGGAACAACGATAATCATACACAAACTCTAGTTAATTCCATCTGGTATAGAGAAATAATCATAGAATAATTGATTATTTTTATCCATAATTTCTAATCCTAAAAATATTATCACTCGAATAATATATTTTTAGTTGTAGGGAGATGCCCAGCACTTATACTGCTCATAAATGGAAGTTTGAACCCTTTGGAGCATATTCTTAGTTATATTGGTGAACGGGTTGGGATAACTACCCAATCCAAAACAGTAGAGAATTTAAACAATTTGTACTTGTATACCAATTCTTCGATATGGATGGTTGTAAGAAACCAGCACTGGAACGACAGTATTCCTTCCCAACTTTCTCAAAGTAGTGGAAATAAAGTGTTTATGAATATTTTTAATCTATATTTCAACAAGTACATGCATAACAATATAAAAATTTGCATCTTGTAGCATTGGTTTTATCCCGTATCTCTTTTAAATTTACAAAAAATTAAATACCTTTACGAAACAGGTGACAATTCACGGCACTGAGAGTATTTTGTAACTTTTTACTATCAAAAAAGGAATTCTTTTTAAACTGGATGACAGTGACTAATACACTTGTCACCGAACTGTTTTTAAGCACACTATATATAATCAAAATAACACTACTGATAGAGATGAAATACGTTGAACTGATACAGGTGATTGAATGAACTAAAATGTTACAAACTGTTTTAAAACATACTTCCCGCGTTGAAGCAATTGACTTCAATGAATTAAAAAACACAAAGAAAAAAACTTAAATTTAATACTGAGGTTAGGTGTATTACCTGAAGCAAGTTACATAAGCAGCGATTATCCAATCATTAAGGTACTTCACATTATAGAAAGTGCGTGGACAAACACCATAAGTAAACGATGACTATAAATAGCACTAACGTAAAACAAACTCTATACAACAAAAACAGAAATCATAATGCTGAAGTAAATCATACATGTTGCACATCCTGGGTTTCTGCACACTATTGCCAAAATGAAAGTCCATTTTCTGGTATGTCGGTCAGATTGACTTCAAGATATGCAGTCATACTGGTACCTATAAGAAAGTGACCTGGAGTGAGACAGTTCATCTCTGAAGGATCATTACACAGAGGACAGAGAAGCCTGGAATTTGAGACTGCCTCAATTTGGGCAAGAATAGTGCTTAATTCTTCAAATGTTTACGTAGAATCTCCAATAACACGTCAAAGATGGGCCTCTGTGCTTTTTATAGCTGCCTTCCATAATCCTCCCCAATGAGGGCTATGCGGAGGGATGAATCTCCACTGAATGCGGGTTGAAACAGCAAAAGTAGCAATGTTGTTCTCAATAACGGGCTTTTGAAAAAAATTATATAAATCTTTTAATTGGTTGCTGGCCCCAATAAAATTAGTTCTTTGGTCACTGTATATCACAGTGGGATTGCCCATTCTAGCAATGAACTCGTATGGCCACCTGTTGGTAACATATGAAAGTCATTTGAGGTTATTTGTTGCAAATAATTATCTTCAATACATTGTTTATCTTTTAATATACATATTGTCCCTTACTAATTTGTTTATGACTGCCCAGTTGAAATTATTTTTAAGGACAGCAATTCTGATATTTTATTTTGTGTACACGTTTTCACCAAGTCTTTCAACGATGCACCGAATGCTAACGCTGATAAAGAATCTTGATTTAAATAAATAATATTTTGATTATCAAACAATATATTGTTTAAATTGAAATTAACTGTCTCGGCCCTAACTTCGTGGAATCTACTATTAGTGTTTTAAATGAAACTGACTGTTTCTAGCTAATTACACAATATAATGAAAATTGTTGAAAATTCTAAAAAATTGACAATTGCTTCGATAACTGAATATCATCGTCAGAATGACCGAAGTTACATTTCATTTGATGCCTACCTGATGTTTAGTAGTAGTTTTTGGCTAGACCAAGAAGTGACCTACCTTGTGATTGACTTAATGTATGTTAATATAAAAAAGAAGATGATGTGATGTTACAAATATTTAAGCTTAAATATTATTACTCCTATGGTGATATCCTGAATATCATTTTTCCAATTAAGATCAGTATAACCGTGCAATGATATAGAAAACCAGGAAAACTATATCTGCTGATCTTTTCAATTATCACTTAAGAAGACAGTTGAATAGTGGAGAACTCCCTAGATTTATCTGTTCATTGACAACTTCATATTGTGGGTTTCTTACATGTTTTCTAATTTCCAATTCTTCAGGGAAATCCAGTTCTTGTTTCTTTTCACAAATATGCAGCACTTCTAGTTTTGTGTTAGGTGTCAATGAATGATTGGTGTCAAGTAGATGTTTTGCATCGTGCGATTTATCTGTATGCTCGTATGTGTTCACTGTATCAGATTTCATTATTTCTAAGGGTCTGACCCAAATAGACAGCATTCCATTCTAGACATTTGAGTTTATATATACCTGATTTCTTCGATGGTGATATTTTTGTTTTTACATTTCACAATTTTGTACTAACGTTACTTTCTGTTTTAAAAGAAATTGTTATATTTGTTGCTAAATATATTATATTTGAAATATTATTAGAAATATATCCTGCATATTTGATGGTTTTATAAGTTTTTATTTCATCAGTTTGTTCAGGAAATATTAGTTGTAATGCCACTTTATCCTCTTTTTTATTACTTAGCTTATTTATCATATGTAATGGATAACCGTTGGATGTTGCTATTTGCCTAATTGTATTAATCTCTATATCAAAATTACATTTGTTAATAGGAACTGAAAAAGTTCTATGTATCATTAAATTATATGTCGCTAGTTAATGTGATAAGGGGTGATTGGAACTATATGGAATTGTCACATCAGTGTGTGTTGATTTTCGGTAAATTGGTAGTGAACGACAATTAGATTTTGGTAAATTGATTATTCAATTTAACGAAAACCAACACACAATGATGTGACAATTCCATATAGTTCCAATCACCCCATGTCACATAAACTAGCGGTATATAATTCAATGATATATAGAGCTTTTTCAGTTCCTATGAACAAATGTAATTTTGATAAAGAGAATAATACAACTAGACAAATAGCAACATCCAACGGTTATCCATTACATATGATAAATAAGCTAATTAATAAAAAAGAGGAAACAGTCGCATTATAACTAATATTTCCCAAACAAACTGAAGAAATAAAAAGTCATAAAACCATCACATATACAGGAAATATTTCTAATAATATTTCAAAGATAATATCTTTGGCAACGAATACAACAATTTCTTTCAAAACAGAAAGTAACGTTAGTACAGAATTGATGAATGTAACAACAGAAATACCACCAATAAAGAAATCAGGTATATATGAACTCAAATGTCCAGAATGTAATGCTGTCTATTTGGGTCAGACCCTCAGCAATTTTGAAATCCGATACAGTGAACACTTATGAGCATATAGATTAAAACAACCAGATAAATCCCACTACGCAAAACATCTTCTTGACACCAATCATTCATTGACACCTAATACAGAACTAGAAGTGCTGCATATTAGGGAAAAGAAACAAGAACTGGATTTCCTCGAAAAATTGGAAATTAGAAGACATTTAAGAAATCCACAATATGAAATTTTCAATGAACAGATAAATCTAGGGAGTTCTCCTCTAATAAACTGTCTTCTCAAGTGATAATTGTAAAGATCAGCAGATATAGTTTTCCTGGTTTTCTATATCATTGCACAATTATACTGATCTTAATTGGAAAAATGATATCCGGGATATCACCATAGGGTTAATAATATCAAAACTTCAATATTTGTATGTATGTCTGTATATTTATTCCTAATCAAGAAATTTACAATGAAAAAAATACAGGTTATAAAGAGACAAAGAGAACGAATGATAAGAATAGTACACTTGAGAAGTGAGTGAACACTTGTTTCGAGTGGAAATATTGGAATAATAAAATTTATATTATAAAAATAAAATACATAGCACATTAGCAAACAAAAAAAAATAACTAATATCTAACATCTTACATGTAACCTTTAACTTTTGACATTTTACAATATATATTTACGAGAGAAAATAATTTAGGTTTATTTGTTGAGTTTGTCTATACTACATTCATATTTCTATACAATCATGTACCTTATGTCTGGATCTTTCCAAAAAATACAATTTTAATTTATTTTTGAATGAGTGTTCGCTGTTCAATACTTTTAATGATTCCGGTAACGTGTTGTATAATTTTGTAGCCAGGTAAGTATAAGATTGTTGGGTGATTGTTTTTTTCATATGGGGTACAGGTTGGTGTGTTGTCTGGCGGGTATCATAGGAATGTATAGTTGTTAGGAACGAGTCCTTTGTCTTGCGAAATTTAATAATTGTACAATAATAGAACAATTGCCTTATATCCATCACTTTTGCGTCTATATACAGCTGATCAGATGAATATTGGTATGGTTTATTCATAATCACCTTTAAAAAACGTTTCTGTGTTATCTCCAATAAGTGTTTGTGGGTTTTTAATGCAGTCACAAATTTATTGGTTGTAGTATTCACATTGGTTGTACTATAAATTGAATCCCACGTTGTATTCTTTAGGACATTGTTTAATTTATTGGTTGCAGTATTTACATTGGTTGCAGTATTTACATTGGTTGCAGTATTTACATTGGTTGCAGTATTTACATTGGTTGTACTATAAATTGAATGCCACGTTGTATGCTTTAGGACATTATTTAATTTATTTATGTTATTACTTTCATGTTTCAATGTTTTCTATTTATACATGATGCGTTCGTTGAGTTTAGCATTACTTGCAAGATAGTAGTTGCATGGTCAGTTAAATTCGTCTGGATTACTATAGGCACAATTTGATCTATAATCTGTTGTTTTGATTTTATGAATATATGATCCAGACAGGATTTTTCTCGTGTGGCAATATTAATTGTAGCGCTATATCTGAACTCATTAAGGTTATTATTATATTCAGTTGAAATACTATTGCTTTCTAATATATTTATGTTTAGATCCCCAACGAAAAGGTACATATCTTCATCATTATCAACACTTGCTTCAAAATAATTTTGCAAACATGTTACAAACTACGCTATTACTTTTATTAAGTTGGATTTCAACCTGTAGAACGTTAATATTTGGGTAGGTCTCTATTATTTTATAAGTATGGTTATAATTACTCTTAATGTACATAACAACACCATCATTTTGGTTGTATTTACTTTCATTATAAATGATATATGGTGTAGACTTGTATCCAATATATTCCATGTTTCAGTGAATACAATGCAGTCTATATCAGAATTTAATGTTGTGAAGAAAATTTTGAATTCATTTAGATTTTTGTTGATAGTGCGAATATTATTAAGTACTATTTTAAAATTTGAATTCAATTGGTTTATGGACAAAACCTCTGTACACTGTTCAATAGTTTCTAATTCATATGTCTCTATATTCGGTACTTCGAAATCTCGTATATATTGTTCCATGTCAAAGATACACACTAATTAAACAAGAATTATAGATAAAGTCAATCACGAACTCAGACAAGGAAATTTAACTACATAAATTAATATATAGATAAAATTTGCAATTAAAAAGCAGAAAGATGTGATAATAAAGATTAAAATTTAAACTATTTAGAGTTAATTAATAAAACTAAAATTTATTATAGAGATCTAGGTAATATAGTTCCTTTCCATTATTTAGTCTGTGATGCCGAGCGAGTTTTCGGCTCCTTAGTGTCAGCGTTGACTATCAGTGATAGTTGTGGATTTACCTCACTTGTTTTTTGGTCTTCAGACAAATTAAGAGTATTGGTTGGGCTGATGGTTTCTGTTCTTGATATTTTTGTCAATTCCTCAAGAGTGTGAGACTTGTTATTCAAAACCAGTTAATTATTTTTAATAAAACATTTAGAGTATTCCCCTGTTTTACGAAAATGTATGAAGTACGACTTTAAAGTCGTTTTTTACTATCTATCTGTTCTTTTATCATTTCGATCTCCTCTTTTACACGTCTGATCCTTATATTATGTTCTTCAATTTTTAACAAAAGTTTTTTCTCTATTTCATCAATGACACATTTCAATTCAGTTTTTGTATTTTGTAGCGCTCCTAGTATTTTTACGGTTGCTTCTTTTAATATTTTTTAATAGTCAATTCATTCATTGTGTATATTAAAAATTCAATAGTGTGTGGTTTGCTTTAGTTTATTATTGTAAATAATACTACTTGTAGATAAAAACTTAATCAGTTATTTCCAGTTTTCAACGTAGAAATTTCGTGAGGTCTAGATGTTCCCAGCCATAAATATTCATTTCGAGATTTAAATACTGTTTTATAAATCTCCGTTTTATATTATATCTGGGGTAGGATCATTCTTGAGTAACTTAGTGTAATCGGATAAATTAGAATAAGAGTTACTCACAGTTTTCTTCAGTTTAACAGAGGCGATGTGAAGAACGTTGTTATCACCTTGAACTACGAACTACTTTGTAATATCACATCTTCTTCTTTTTCCTATTAACATATATTAAGTCAATCACAAGTTTGGTCGCTTCTTGGTCTAGCCAAAAATAACTACTAAACATCAGGTAGGCATCAAATGAATGTAACTTCTGTCATTCTGACGATGATATCAACAATTTTCATTATATTATGGAATTAGAAGCATTGAGTATCATTTAAAACAATAATATGAGTAGATTCCACGAAGTAAGGGTCGAGACAGTTAATAACAATATATTGTTTGTTATATTAATATTGAGGACATTTTTTACCCAACTCTTGAATTTTTTTATATTGTCTATAATTTGCAATTCAACACCATCACAAGGTCATTTCAATAGTTCTACAAGGTCAGGTTGATCAGACCTGCCATTGTTAGAATAATTTATTCCTTGCTTGGATTTAACTGATTACGCTTTTGTCATTACAAAAATCTCTATCCTTATCTTTCGACATATTTTTAACTCGTTTCAGCTAATTGCAATTCAAGAAAATGCATCGGCCGTTACGTTTTCAGAGCCCTTTACATAAAATACTTCGAAATCTTATTCTTCTATCTTTAATCTAAATTAAGTTAACCTACTGGATGGATTTGCAATGCCAAATAGATAAATTAGAGGCCCGTGGTCTGTTAAAATAGAGAAGACTCTATTATAGAGATATGTTGTAAACTTAAAAATAGCCCAGACAATCGAGATCATTTCCCGTTCTATTACAGCATAACTTCTTTCAGCTTTATTTAGTACCCTACTAGCATATGCTATTGGCTTATCATTACCGTTTGACAAGGTCGCCTCAAGCGCTATTTCAAAGGCATCTATCCTAAATATGGATCTAATGTATTCCGTAAAATTAGGAATTTCTAGAACTGAGGGGTTTACTAAAGCTGATTTCAGTTTTTCGAAAGAACTTTGACATTCATTAGACCAACTGAATGTAACTCATTTTCTAGATAATTTGTTAAAGGGCGCAGCTAGATCCGCAAAATTTTTAACTTTCCAGTGGTGACGCATTTGTCTAGGAGACCGAAGAACACAAATATCGCCATGGTTTCGAATAGGGAGAGGTCTGCTGGCTATCGCTTAGCGTATATTGGTTATCTGAGGCGACAGGCAATCAGTATTCATTTGACTGTGATCGGGTGAACGTATCGTCTGCTGTGCCTGTTTTCGGTCCCAGTATCCTACGCCACCACTCAGCGAAGCCAGTTTTAATTAGTCATTTTTTGATTTCGAGGTAATTTGTTTTATTCTTTCTGTTTTTCATCAATATTAATTGTTGTTTTTTAACAGAATATATCATGTGCTCCTACGAAAAAGAGCCGGCCCTGCTTTTGCAAATGTTGCAAGAGGTGGAAGCCAACGAAGAAGATGTTGTATTCGACCAATCCGATAATGATGAATCGGATCACGAAGAACAAGATTTGGAGAGCAGTGATACAGAACAAGATATTGTCTGATGCGGAAGATATACCAAATTATAATTCCACAAAATATTCATACATCTCCAAAGATAAAGTTACTCGTTGGGGTAAATTTCTAAAAATTGTGGAAAGAGGTAGAGCTAAGCAGAGAAACATAATAAAACGACTTCCTCGTCCCATACTCGTTACCAAAGCTTCAACTGACCCATTACAAATTTGGGAGTATTTTATAAATTATTAAATGATAAATATGATAGTGCTAGGTACAAATAATCATATCGGTCAATTGTCGATAATTTCTCTCATAAGAAATGCTAATTTGACTAATTCAGTTGAAATTCGTGCTCTGATAGGTCTTCTATATATGGCTGGAATTTGACATACAAATCGTCAGAATACTGAAGGTTTGTGGAAAACAGATGAATCTGGAATTGAAATTTTTCCGTTTGACAATATCCTTACAGAGGTTCAGATTCTTACTCCGTTGCATGAAATTTGATCTCAAAGAAACACGTGCGGAGCGAAAGGTCTTAGATAAACTAGCTCCTATTCGTAGTTTCTTCGATGCCTCTACGTCAAACTGCAAGAATGGTTACCATATGTCTGAATTTGTAACAGTGGACGAAATGATTCAAGCTTTCAGTTAGAGGAAGGTGCAGCTTTCGGCAGTAGATACCTTCCAAACCCAATACGTACGGCATGAAAGTATTTGCCTTATGTGATGCTAGAATATTTTACACAAGTAATTTGGAAGTACATTTTGGTAAAAATGTTATTGACAAGAATTTTAATTCTAGTAGCGCTGTTGTTCTTAGACTCTTGCATCACATTTTGGGAAGTGGGCGCAATCTTACAATAGATAATTGGTTTACATCGCTATCGCTTGTTAAGACATTGGCTGTGGATCATAATATCACAACCATAGGTACAATTGAAAAAAATAGAAAAGTACTACCTGTCGCTGCGCTTTAAAACTGTCGCTGTGCTTTAAAAACATGAATATTGTTGTATTATAATTATCACATCGGCAACATTGTAAGAGAGTTCACAGTCCGCTCACTGACGCATGCTTTTCAAGAAAAAATTGAAAGACGTCAAAAAAAGAAGACGATTCACGTTGATTCTTATCGATTGTCATGTTCACGTTGTTTTTGTAAGAATGAAGTTATATTCCAATTTATCACTTATTTCCATAAAATTAAAAATCCAGAACCAGCTATCGACACTACCTTTGGAACAAAACCTGTTCAACGACCAGTAAGTACTAGCATGTTTGGATTTAGAAAAATTTGCACCCTCGTTTCTCACATTCCAAAAAAGAAAAAAAACTTTGTTCTGTTGTCCTCGTTTCACCATGATGATGAGATTGATAAAGAAACAGGTGATGCGAATAAACCAGTTATCATTACAGACTATAATAGGACGAAAGGAGGAGTATATGTGCCAGTTATGATTGCTCCAGAAACACACGTAGATGGCCTACTGTAATATTTTCACTGGCCCTAAATATAGCAGGTATAAACTCTCAGGTGATCTATCATGCAAATAATCCCAATGAAAATATTTTGAGAAGAAATTTCCTCAAAGATATAGCCAAAAAACTGATTATGCCTCATTTACAGGAACGAGCTCATGTTCATGGACTTCCCAGCAATTTGAAATATAGATTAGTAGAGATCTGTGGAACTATTTTCGATGAAAATGACAACTTTCAACAAAAAACTGGAAGATGCAATTTTTGTGGAAAGAAAAAGAATCGGAAAACAAGATTTTCTTGCTGCAAATGTGGAAAATTCATGTGCCTGGAGCACCTCATTGGTATATGTTCAACATGCAATGGAAATCCAATGGAATAATTTGACTCACAAACTTTTACGGGACTGGCAATATATTTTTTTTTGTATGTTTTGGATTTCATAGTCTTTGTTCTCAATAATTCGTATCATTGTTTAAGTTTCCAAGTTGGTGTTTATTTATAAAAAATTATAAATAAAAATAATTAAAAAAACAAAAAAAAAATTATTTTGACGTGTAAATTTGAAAAAATTAATTCCTAATTGTGGTACAATTTCTTGAATGAACCTTTTGTTGAAAGTCATTTAATTTTTTTGAAGGAAATACCACCCCCTCCCCTCCCCTCTGTGAGACCAGCGCAACCACTGGTGCAACAAGCTTTGGCACCACCACTGGAAGGTTAATGCATTCTCTATAATAATTTGCAAATGCAACAAATCGTTTTGTTTCATTGGAATTTTCAGGTACTGAATAATTTAGCATGAAGTTTACTTTTTCGGGATATAGCGCAACACCTTTTCCAGAGATTTCATTACCTAAATATTATAATTCTTTTTTCAAAAAGCACATTTTACCGGATTTAACTTAAGGGTTACCTTTCGAATTCTTTCTAATACATTGATTAAGCTTTTATTATGTTGCTTTAGATTATTACTGAATATAATCAAATCATCGAGATAAATAAAGCAAGTTTCATAATTTAGTCCCGACATAGCTAACGTCATAGCTCTAGAGGGAGAAATATTGAGCCCCATGGGTAACCTAGTCATCTGATATTGTGCTGTATCAGTTGTAAATGCGGTGCAAGGCCTAAATTCTGGATCTATCTCTAGCTGATAGTACCCTTGATATAAATCTAAATGCGAAAAATACGTTGCTCCTGATAAAAAATACAATATTTCATCAATACAAGGTAAAGGGAACCTATCACATTCGATTTTATTGTTACGTTTCCTATAATCTATAACAACTATCCATTGGTTTTGTTGATTACTTCTTTTTTTCTGTACGATTAGCAGAGGGGACGACCACTCAGATGCAGCTGGCTCTGTGACACCTGGTTTTAACACTTTATCTAACTGATTATGTATCTCATTATTTTGCGAATAAGGTAATTTATAGGGCTTTACATATGAAGGAGTTGTCCCAGTCTTTAAATGAGATTTTTGTTGACAAATATTTGAAAATGTAAAAGGATCGTTCTCGATGTAGAATGTGTCTGTATATCTTGCACAAATTTTATCTATTGACGATTTCTCTTCTTTATTAAGAGAGTTTGTATTTATTGTGTTCAATAACCTGTCTACTCTATCTACAGATATAGATACCGTACTAAAAGAATGTATATTATAATAAAATAACTGTTATATTTTTGGTTTTAAATTTTTTAATTTAATTACCCTATCGTTCGAAATTAAGATGCGTATTTGAAGTTTATTTCCAATTGGCTTGACCACTGTACTACCGCTCATTACTTTTCCACAAATTTTCTCTATAAATGCAATGTATTCACCGGAATGATTAACATTAAAATACTCAACAATTTCACATCTAGCAGAAATATTGTTTTCCATTGTTATCACTTTAACCTCAATTATGGCGACGACATTTAATGAAATTAAATAAAAAATAATGAGATTGAAGTGAAACAAGTTAATTCATTTGCCAGTTTGATGATATTCTCAATGAGCCCTGTAAAATATTTATCAATGTTAGTCATGTCAATAGGAATGTATCTCTAATACAGCCGGCTCAGCCTTTATTCCAACAAAAAAACGTACATTAAATTCAATAGTTACAATGTTATTAATTAATTTCAAGCCTTCGGCGCTCCATTGTTCCCAACATTTTATTGTATTTACTTGAAAGTCCTGATTTATTCGAAAGCTCATGAGAAGGATATTCATGATAATTGCTATAATCATAATAACGATTGTTAATTGGGTCAATGAGGAGAAATATTTGTCTTAATCATTTCATAGTTTCAAAAAACTGAACACGTATTAATATGAAGGTTTTGTATAACTCGATGTATTATTTTGCGTAAAAGCTTGGAATACGATTAATTTAATAAAATATTGATACGCCAGAATCCCCGAATCTTTTTTGCACGAAAATTTTCGAATCAGTTGTATTGGAGAATGGGCAGATCCAAAACCTGTCGATTTGATGATTGCGAAAAAGTATTGAAACCATTGACATTCAATATGTATGTTATTTTATGAAGGAATAGAGAAGAGGATCTAACGACTGCTGCTAAACCCTTAATATTAGGCTTTGTAAATAAAATTCTAGTCCTATCAAATGATGACATGAGTGGGTTAGCTTGCAATGTACGCAGTTATTGAATTGCATTCGGTTTAACCCAGATATGCCCAATGACCTATATGTAGTACGCTTAAAACTCGTCAAAGCTCGGCGATGATCAACGGAAAATATCGAAGTTTGCAAGTATTTTCAGGTAGTATAACCTCAACTGTCGTTGATGATAGCACGTGGTTATATTTCCAGTGAAAAATCCTGCTCTTTACCAATCGGCAGTTTGTTATTATTCGAAGATAGCTGAGTTTGGCGTTAAGTTTGTAAGGTAGGACATATATTGGATATTTATAAAAAGTATTGTAACACGATTGTGGATTTCTTGAAATAGTTTATTCAGAAACAAGGAATACAATTTACAATTATTTTAAAAACGTTTATAAATTCTCGCTAAGTCGTTCAACTTCACTCCTGTTACAGTTGTCAACTCTCCTTCCCAACTGTCGCACCTCCTTATATATTCATTTTCATTCTTCCAGAATGTTCCAGAACGATATTACGAACCTACCAGAATCATCGATCAAACAATCTAGAACAGACTATTGCTGTTCAACCTAACTGACATAGGACATCTCAAAAGGGAAAGAAGAGTACCCAACCTAAAACTACTTAACAGGGAAACAAAAATAACTAATCTAAAACTAATTAGCAGGGGAAAGACGCATATCTAAGTAACTTAACACTGTCACTGTCATTACAATGAAACTGTCATTTACGGGTTCGTTACACTGCCCCCTCCTTAAAATAACTCCTCCTTAACTGAACTGGATTCCCTATTTCAAAACCTAAGTTGTCGAACTCGCTTTTCTTCAGGATATGTTCCCTTGAATGGCTCCACACGATCATGATGAACGACCATAGGCTTTTCCCAGGGAACTCTAATAATCCCATATATGACGTCGTTAATTTTCTTCTTGATAGTGTATGGTCCCTCTCAGTTCTGTTGTAGCTTAGGACACCGTCCACGTCATTGTCGAGGGTTGTAGAGCCTTGTCCAGTCTCCTTTTCCATAATTGGTCTGTTCCACTCGGGTGTCGTGGTACCTCTTCATCCGGTTACTGTTTAGTTGCAGTTTGGTACGCACCATTTTGTGGATATCCTCCATCTCTCTACGGAGATCTTCGACATATTCTTTCACAACCTCATCTTCGCCTGGCTTGGAGCCTAATACGAAGTAGCATGGCAGTCTCATTTCACTACCAAACAGGAACGGTGCAGGTGTTTGACCGGAAGATTCATTGATAGCTAATCGAATGGCCATTAGGAAGAATGGAAGGTGTTAATCCCAATCTTTTTTGTGTTCTAATACAACTTTCGATAGTTAGCTGTGGTGCGGTTCATTCGTTCCACCATTCCATTAGACTGGGTATGCATGACAGTGGTTCTGGTTTTCTTAATACTCAGCCTTTAACAGACTTCCTGGAACAAACTGCTTTCAAAAGTTCTTTCTTGCTTCGAATGCTGATGAATTCATTCACCAGGACATTGGCTAAGGGGGCAGCTTTTTGATTGGGAGCAGCATAGACTTCAACACATTTCGAAAAACAGTCAATCACTACCAAGAAGTATTTGTTACCAGCATCACTTCGAGGTAAAGGTCCCAATATATCCGCAGCAATTCTTTAAAGGGGCTTCCAGCCAAGTATTGCTGCATTTCAGCTCTTCGCCTTCGAGTAGGCCCATTGCTTGCTGCACATACGGTACATTTTCGGCACCAACCTTTGAGGTTCGCCCAGTAAAATCTCTCTCGGACCTTCTGCAAGTTCTTTGTCACGCCGAGATGACATCCTGAGCTATCATCATGAAGCTGTTGAATAAATTCCGGGACATTATTTTTAGGAACTACCAACTATTTCTTTGTTTCCGTTCCGTCAGAGGTTTCGACCAGTCTGACTCGAAGTCCATAATCTAAGGTCAACTATGACTATAAGTATGAGAGGACTCTCTCTTCACCGTCTTGTATTTGGAACAGGATGTCTCCAATGCCTACATTACAAGCGTCTGTCTCCAAAATCAGTTTTTCTTCTGGTAGCGATTAACAAAGGATCGGAGCCGACCTTAGCTGTTTCTTGAAAGAGTCGAAGGGTTCTTGGCATCCCATATACCAGAAAAAGGTTCTTGTTTCTTCAGTTAGTCGTGTTAAGGGTTTTGCAATGTCTCCAAAATTCTTGACATACTGGCGGTAATAGGAACATAGGCCCAAAAAGCTTGGAATTTGATGTTTGTCAGTCGGAGATGGCCATTCCTAAACTGCTTTGATTTTAACAGGATCAACATTGACTCTTTCCTTGCTCACAACATGGCCTAAATAGCTGACTTCTTTTTGAAACAGTTGACACTTCTTTAGGTTTAATATTGGATTGGCATCTATATCTTAAGTACTATTTCGAGTTGGATAGATGTTCTTGAAAAATCTTGCCGGCTATAATGACGTCACCTAAATATACAAGACATTTTTCCCAAGATAAATCCCTGAGAATGGCCTCCGTCAGTCGTTCGAAGGTGGCGACATTACACAGACAAAATGGGAGGACCGTAAACTGCCATAAGCTTGATTCGCTACTAAAGGCGGTCTTCTCCTTATCTAGGGGATCAATTTCCACTTGCTAGTATCCGCTCTTCAAATCCAAAGTGGAGAACAATGTAGAACCCGCTAGAGCATCAAGTGCGTCGTAGATCTTGGCAAAGGATAACTGTCCTTTTTAGTAACGTAGTTAAGTTCACGGTAATCAATGCAGAATTGCATTTTTCCATTTTTTTTCACTGATACCACAGGAAAAGTCCAAGGACTACTGGATGGGTCAACTAGCTTTTGAATAATCTCTTGAAGGGCTCTATCTGCCAGTTCTTTTTTGACTTGGGGCATCTGCCGGGGAACTTGACGAATAGGTCGTGCATCGCCGGTATCGATATTGTGTTTCACTACATCCGTTCTTCAGAGTTTTTTTCCTGAACCAAACACAGCTTTCTATCGGTGGACTAGATATCTCATTTGATTTTTTTCCTGAATCCGACAGGGATGGATCTAAGTTGGCCATCAGATGCTCTATTTCGCCGGTAATGTCTTTTTCCGAGGTTGTTACCTGTTGGCCGACGGCTGTAACTGGCTCTAGAGTACAAAATTGCGTACCTTTATAAAGGGAAATCAAGTGATCGTTCAGGTTTATCAAGCGCACTGGTACTCCTTTTGCTGATAGAACAAGAACTTTGCCGATGAGAATTCCTTTTCCCAGAATCAGGTTATCAATCTTAGGTTGTATCATTGCTGGTGTACTGTTTTGATCTAGACCATCTAGTTGACCACTCGGTCATAAAAATATCCTGTATGTGTAATTTGCAAATTAAAATTTCAATTGTTTCAATTTATAAATATTTAATTTATGAATCCATCCCTAATCTACCGTTCAATAACCTTTTCGATTCATTTGAGCTAACTGGTATCGAGGTTCTTTTCCATCAGTAAAAGAACATAGAGAATGGAAAGGTGAAAATATGTGTGGTCGACTTTTAGCTCTCTAAAAACCGTTTCAAATAGATAGAAAATAGAATTTACGACAAGGACTGAATTCAATTCTCAAAGATGTTTTTGACCAATAGATTATTTTTTAAAGAAAACAATGATTATTCACAAATGTATGATAGAGATTCCTCAATTTACTGTCGATAGATGAATATAATCTATACCCGACCGAAATCATGTAGCGTTAGCTAATTCCCTTGTCTGGCCCTCTCACATTTTGGGTTTCTAGCGACTACCGTATATATATTACATACACAGTGGAATGTATAATGTATGAGAGTAAATGTATCCATTGTTCGAAGTGTAATGTAGATTATTGATTCAAATTCGGATCTTGCAGATGTCGGTTTTGTGTTTAGTGCGTATGTGCTTGCGCTATTAGTGGCCAACATCGCCGTTTCTCCTTCTAGCCCTCACAAGGACCACCAAACCCTCAAAACGCCCCCTCCCCAACCACCTTCTACCAAAACAGTCGGTTCAATGTGTGTATTTATGTATATATACGACCATTTAATTCCACAATAAATTTACATATTATATGAATACATGAAGTAGTTTTCTTTCATTTTTTAATAAACTACGAGGTCTCGCAAAAATGATATATTATTATTCTTATATTCTTGCATCGAAAACTGTATGTGCCAAAAGTAATGAATTTATTGTTTCGATATTTCTAATTCATGAATTTTTATTGAATTGATTCTCAATAGAAATAATAATTCTCAACTATTTAACTCGAACTGATATTAGAGAGATATCACCAATTGCAATACCGCATGCTGTGAGGTATTCACGTTACGCTATTTTTATAACGCTTTACCTAAAATTAAACTGGAAATAAGAGCTATCACCATCACTCTTATTTAAAAACGTAGCGTTCCGTTATGTAGAAAGTAACATAACCTGTCTTTTTGTGTCTACTATTTAAAAAAGTTAAAGTAAAAACCAAAGAAACTTTCACTATTCACATAAAAAAAACAAAAAATTGTAATTAAGTATGGATGAAATTCTTGATGCGATGATCTTAGCTGGAAATAAACGGTTTTAAGGATTAAAACTAACTTTTCCGCATCTGTCGCCCTGAACAATATTCTATCATAAAATTATCACTTCGGGGGATGTATCGTGCTAACAAACCGAAATTTCTCCAAAAATAACCAAAAATTCAGTATATCTGGATTTATAGGACCCGCTGTAATCGCTCTAGTCAACTTAAAATCGATAGGGTACATCTGTGAGACACCTTGAACAATATTCAATCATAAAATGGGTCACTTGTATACACGCTGGAGGCTGTATCGTGCTAACAAACTGAAATTATCCAAAAATGACGAAAATTTGGTACTTCAAATACCATAGCACCCGTTGTACTGGCTTTACTGAGTTGAATATCAATAGGGTCCATATTTGAGACGCTCTGAATAATATCCAATCATAAAATTGGTCACTTGTATATACTCCGGAGGCTGTATCGTGCTAACAAACTGAAACTTCTCCAAAAATGACAAAAATATCGTACTTAAAGTACTGTAGCACCTGTTGTATTGGTTCCGGTGAGCTGAAAATCAATAGGTTTCATCAGTGAGATGCCCTAAATAATATTCAATCATAAAATTGATGACTTGTTGAACTCCGGAGGCTGTATCGTGCTAACAAACTGAAATTTCTCAAAAAATTAGAAAATAGCACCCGTTGTACTGGCTCTGGTGAACTGAAAATCAATAGGGATCATCTGTGACATGTCCCTAACAATATTCAATCATAAATTTGCTGATTTATTACAATCCGGAGGCTGCATCGTGCTAACAAGACATGTAAGGAAAAGTGGCCGACGACGACAACGACGACGACGACGACGACATACACACAGGATTTTTTTCTGAAAACCATTTTTTCGTGTTGTTGTTGATGGAAAACGTGGAAATAACTAAAAAAAATTTTTCAAAATTCCTACTTTTTTTGGGGTAAACCAATACTTTTCTCGCATATAGAAAGGTTGGGCGGAAAAGTAATAATGAAAATGATATTGACTATGTTATTTCGCATAATATACTTGGAGTGGAGCAAAACCAAATAGAAAATCCCCAAGGCCTTATTATTGATTTTTTTTTGTCTTTGACGCCCGTCATTTGGCCAGTCACAACAGGAACAAACTATTAATTTATAAAAAAATATTCACCTCACTTACAACATATCTAATTCTAGGAGAAGACACAACCGTATTATTAAATTTGATTTGGATAGTATGCAAGATGATGTAATAAACAATTTTAGGTTTGAACGGAAATGTATTTATAGGTTGGCAGAGACTCTTCGAATCCCTGAAACACTTTATATTTCCGCTAGTAACTCCTGTTAGAGATTAGTGTTAGTATTACTATGGTTTATCACCTTTACATATTTTATTGGTATTTTAAGGAGTTACATGTAAAATAAGTTACATATCCGGAAAGGCTAAAGGATATTCAACATTTGTTTAATCCTTCTGCTCAAAGCATCTCTTACATTATTATCTATCATATGATATCATAACATTTTTCACTAATATATACACCTGCTGCAAGATCATACAAATTTAAACTGGTCAAAGTAAGAGAGGATGGAAATATATGCGAAGGTGATTGGATTTTTGTATCCATTATATTAAGTGTAAATTTTGTCTCAAAGTTATGTCCTATACCCACAACCTTTGTTAATCCTCAAACAAAATATTTTATTTGGAGGTTGTTCGTGTGAGGTGTGGAGAAGTTCAGAATTGCTGGGGTTTTATAGTTGAGAGGCAAGATCAATTTGCGGACCTTCTATTGACCAAGAAGAATATTATTCTGGACATAAAAGAGTAAGTTTCCTAAAACTCCAATCAGTTTTATGTCCCGATAGAATCATTGTGAGCATTTCCGGGCAGATATAATTACGCAATATTCTTGATCAGAAGACATTCTTTATCACGAGACATCAGAGGCGGCCGCTTAGAATATCTAATAGAAGACAACAACATTGTGATTTTAAACACAGGTGCTCCAACCAAATTCAATGTAATTACAGGAGAAACATCATGTATTGATCTCAGCTTATGCTCTCCACAATTATCACCAAAACTGAGATGGGAGACATTGGAAGATCTCCATTCGAGTGATCATTTCCCAATTATTATGTATATTGACAACCTCCTAAGAAAATCCTACACAAATCGTGAGAAATGGTTACCAAACCTAGCAAACTGGGAAAATTACTCATCAATCATAAATATTTCTCCACTTGTCAATGACATCCAGACCTCCGTGAACTCTCTCACAAACGCCATTATCCAAGCTGCCACATCTAGCATCCCAAGATCCAAACCAATAAAATCACATCGACCTGTCCCATGGTGGACTGAGGATATTAAAGTTGCTATCAGAGAAAGAAAAAGAACATATAACTTATTTAAAAAACATCCAACCATAGAAAATCTCATAACCTTCAAAAGGGCTAGAAAAATCACAACAGCCAAAAATAATTCGTGGGAGAAATATGTATCAACGCTAACATCAGAAACCAATTTTAGCGACATATGGAGGAAAATCAAAATAATTTCGGGAAAAAATACTCTAGATTTTCCCGAATATATGATGAACCAAAATAAGATTATAGATAACCCCCAAGAAATATGTGAAATATTTGCGAATTATTTTGAATCCCAGAATAGCACAAACAACTACGAAAATGAATTTTTAATTTTAAAAGAACGAGAAGAATCTGTCGATATTGATTTCACGCTGCTACAAGAAGATGATTATAACCTGCCATTCACATTTGATGAAATGAAACAAGCCTTAGGAAACATCCCAGAATCAGCAGGAGGCCATGATGAAATCCTGTATTGCATGCTGAAAAAACTACCAACAACGAAAACGTACAAACTTTTGGAATTCTTCAACAAATTGTGGCTGTCAAACATTTATCCTAAACAATGTAAAACTGCTATAGTGATCCCAATCCTCAATCCCGATAAACTATCATCCGACCTGAACGGCTATCGACCGATTTCACTCACCAGTTGTCTGGGGAAAATATATGAAAAAATGATTAACTTCCGACTAACCTGGTGGTTAGAATCCAACTCTTTGCTTTCCCAATTCCAAGTAGGCTGCAGAGAAATAGGTCAACAATGGATCCACTGACGTACCTTGAGAACGAAATTCAAGAAGCATTCACAAAGAAAGAACACCTAGTAGCCGTAACTTTCGATTTACAAAAAGCATATGATAGAACCTGGAGATTCTCAATTTTAAAACAATTACAATCATGAGGCCTCCGAGGTACTCTACCAACAGTATTATTAGGATTTCTCTCAGACAGATCATTTCGCATTCGTATCGTAAATCGAGAGTCTGATAAACTGCTACAAAATGGTATCCCACAAGGATCAGTTCTCAGTGGTACTTTATTCGCAATAGCTATCAACTTTATTTTAGAAGAAACAAACCAACTTACTAAGAAAGTTCTCTATGTCGATGATTTAGTTATGTCATGTCGCCACAAATCAACGGATACAATTGAAGATGTATTAAATACAGACCTAAACAATATAAATCGATCAGCCGGGTTTTACTTTCTCTCATGAGAAAACCAATTGTATACAATTCTGCAGGAATAAAAAACCACATCCCGAACCCCAATTATACATGCAAAAAACCTAATTAATATCAAAGATACTGTTCGTATACTAGGTATGACATTGGATAAGGGTTTATATTGAGCAGAACACGTGAATTACCTTGTCAGCAAATGCCAAAAAGCACTCAATATCATTAGATGCTTAGCTAACATCAGGTGGGGTGCAGATAGAGAGATTTTATAGAGTATGTGTCAGTCCCTTATTCAAGGAAGTTTAGATTATGGAGCTCATATATACAACTCCTGCACTGCAACACGCCTAAAACAGCTAGACCGAATACAATCATCTGCTCTACGTTCTGCAAGCGGTGCGTTTAAAACAAGTCCAATAAATTCTCTCCACTGCGATACCAGACAAATGGCTCTTGATTTGAGAAGAAAATACCAGACCATAATATATTGCGCAAAAGCTATAGTTTATCCATCTCACCCAAATAAAAATCTCGTTTCAAACGAACAGCTAAACAAAAAATCAACATTCTATCGTAATAAAGAGCTATGCAACATGTTATCAATCAATCTGGAAGGAGTTATGCCTGAAAATATTTCAGTGACTCCCCCTTGGACTCTTGTTACCCCACATACTGATACTACACTAGCTAGCTTAAAAAAAGAGGAGAAAAAATTGAAGAAATACTCAAATCTTATCCCAATAACCTCATAACTTTTACCGACGGCTCCAAGACTCAAAATGGCGTAGGGACAGCCTTTGTCACAGAAAACGAAAGACACTTCTGGTGCCTAGATCCTATGAGTTCAATTTTTACAGCGGAAATCTATGCAGTCTGGCAAGCACTCCTATATTTTTCCTTCTCAAATCTTCTCTTCTGCCTAATATGCACCGACTCCCTTAGTGTCATCCAAGCCAATGGCAAAATTTTTCCAAATGAGCCCTATTGTAAGAATATTCTAGAATTAAACACTCACCTCACCTCTTTAGGTAAAGCTTGTACTATCATATGGAGCCCGGGCCACTGCAATATTCCTGGTAATGAACTTGCCGATCAAGCAGCCAAAGCAGCAACACAGAACCTAAGTGACGTTGGATGCCCTATCCCCCTGGAAGATTTGAAAAGGCAGTAAAAACAAAAATACGCTTCCTTTGGCAACAAAGATAGACTAACTTTGGAGGCCAGCTGTCAATGATCAAGCCTAGTATAAATAAATGGATCTACCCAAAGGCAACAAGGAGAGAACAAGTTGTTATGTGCAGAATTCGAATAGGTCACACTTATATCACACATCACTATCTATTGACTGGTGAATCCAGACCACAATGCGAAACATGTAAGACACTCTTATCTGTAGAACACCTATTGAAATGTAGAAAATATAGACTTCAGAGAGTATTTGATGGATTGGACGCCGACTTATACTTAAAAGCGATGGAAAACAACCGTACTTTAAAGAAAATACTTACTTTCCTACAAGCAATCGACATATTTAGAAAAATATAATTAATTAAAAAGAGTGAAAGAAAGGATTCAAAAGAGCTAATGGCCAAAGTAGTCGAAGCTCCAAGAAAAAAAAGAAAAGAAAAAAAAATAATAATAATATTAATAGTATGGTTTAGTTTATTGACGTTTAGCATACAAGTAGTACATATCGTCACAAATTATGAAGTTTTTTAGATATCGATATAAAAATTAAAAACACTTATCCATATATAATTGTAGATTTAAAGATGTAAATTTCATCGTCCTCTAAAGTCCACTAAAATATTAGCATATAATAGCACAATAGCAATTAATAACATGAATATATAATACGTAAAAACAAAAATAAATGTAGACGTTAATTAGTTTGTATATATATATATATATATATATATATATATACGATTAAAAATCATCTTTTTGGGAACCGATATGTGAGTCAAGGGTTACTGCAGAACGCAATAAAGTCATCCACACTATAAAAACAGTTTTCCAATAATAATTTCTTGATTAATTTCGAAAAACCAATTTTATTCAAACTTTTTATGTCCCTATAGTATTTTTGCAACGCATTATATAAATTATAATCCAGCCTGTTGTTCTGAGATAAACAAATTCTAGATCTCTGAGGCACAATGGAAGTCGCAATCCTAGTGTCATATCCATGTACGTACGAGTGAAGTAATAACAGATCAATATTGCAGAAACTCGTAGACATATACACAAGGAAGCGGAAGTATTTGTAATTTTTTCCATGTTTTTGGCAAGGATCATCATACTCAGCGTTTACAATGATACGTACAGCCATTTTCTGGAGTGAGAAGACTCTCGCAACATTAGTGGGACTGGCCCACAGTACAATACCGTAGTTAAGGTGACTATGTACAAGGGCGAAATAGACTGTTTTTAGAACCTTCTGACTAAGACAGTTCCTCATTCGCTTTAAGGCAAATATTTGGGAAGCGAGCCTTGAACATAAGCCCTCTATGTCAGCCGCCCGTTCCAACCGCGAGTCCAGAGTTATCCCAAGTAAGCTGATATGCTCCGAAATTGTTTTTAGTTTACTAGATGTGAAACGGATGCTCTGTGTTTTTCTTTCGCTACAGCTGTTATCTTCTCTTTGGCGAGTATATGGGAATAACCAGCGTCCGCCATATTATTACAATTAAGAGGATCTGCTTGATTTTGTTCATCTCTTCCAGGCTATTCCGCAAGGAGTTGACTCGAACTTGGCTGATTTATAGGGACCTTTTCTGACAATACCGCTGCATCAGTATCCTGGTAAATGATGATCGGTAACAGAAGAACAGAGGAAATCTTGTTCTGAGAATATATTTGAATTGATAGACCATATTGCAGAGTTTTAAAATGCTTTTCTCATATTTTCTTACTTTTTCGTTTTCGTTTATTCCTGGTAATCGGCCAACACAGTTTATAGTTAAAAATAAAGAGATTTATTTGTATTGTTACATTCTTTTCTCATTTATTTCAATTTTTTAAAGTACGTTTCGGCGTCCCAGACAGAAGTACGTACTTAAAACGTTCCCAGGATCTCCTTTATCAGACATCCGAAGTCCCCGGTACGTCCGTTTCAGACCCTTAGCCATCGTCAGGACGTCCTGAGGACATCTTTTGTTACTAAACCATACGTCCCTTGGAAGTCCTAATTAAGACATCCCAAGTACGACCCCTTAATTTTGATAATGTACCTCCCAAGTACGTCCTCTTATATGTTTCAATGGACCTTCTCAGGATCTTTTTAATGGACACAGGAAAATGAATACGATAATATCTTTATAAAAATTTATTCAAATATTCATATTGTACATTCATATTTAAGGACTAAGGACCACGACATGATCATTTTCAAAATTTTCGATGCCTTCCACCTTTTTAAGTGGAAAAAAATTTAAAATCAAAACTTTAAAACTCTATAAAAAATTATTATATGACACAATTTGATGAAATTCTGATAAGTCAGTCCAATTTGCCTTTCTAAAGGTAGCATCGGATATATTAGAGTTTAATGGAAACAGTTATCTAGTTATTGTTGACTACTTAACTAAGTGGCTGGAAATCATACCCTTAAAAAATAAACAAAGCTCTGACGTTATACAGGCATTCAAACAGGTATACACGTACGCGTAACCACTACCTTTCAACGATTCTAAGACTGATTTTTGAGCTAAACATCTCAAAATTTAAATTTTGACTATCCGTGCTTTTGAATATGAACAAATGAATTGAAAAAAAAAACTTCTTGGATCAAGCAAATATATATTAAATGCTATTTCTCCTGGACATTAGAGTTTAGAGAGCACCCACTTCAGAATTCAGTATCCCAGTATAAATTAAGTTGAAATTGTCAGAAACTAAAAGATATTTACATTAAAATGTCAAACATTTGCAAACAAAACCAATATCCATAAGAACAAATCATGAACTGAATCATTCCTGTTAGTGACTCTTTTCAGATATTTATTCTTTACAAATTTCATGATACTACATTATTCTGCTTTTCCAAAAAATTGCTGACAAAAAAATCATTGCAGACTGGGATTATCAGCTAAATCACCGCAATAGGTTCAATAGATATATGTGTACATAAAAAAAATAGTTGAAATCGTACATCTCAAAAATTTTATATAAAAGGGTGTCCTGGTCCATAGTATGCCACACTGTGTATATAATATGTATAACAGTTTTACACTTTTTTATTTTCTTTTGTTTGAATTCTCTCGCAACTTCTTTTTATAAAACTCTGGATCGCCCCCTCCACGTCCTTCTGGTTGAAATTACACTTACTTGCAGCACCTGATAATAATTAAATATTAACACTAATTGAAAAAATGTATGGGTATATAAAAGTTGCCAAACAATATACAGTCGTCGCAACATCTTCCTATTAGAACGATATTTTGTTTAACCGCTTGTCCACATGCAGTCCACAATCTTTTTATTACATGATCCTAGGCAAAAGTAATCATTTACAGCCATAATTCTTCAAAACTCCAATTAATAACCAAGATACTCACCTATTTAAAGATGGTATATTTATTAAGTAGGAAACCTTCATATTGCGGCAACCTTTACTTTGAAACAGTAATTTTTTCAAAAAGTGTAATGCAACACAATATTTTGCTGGGACATCCTGTATAATACTTACAAATCAAGAGTTTTGCGATGGGAAATTTATCCAGAGGTTTTTTCCCCTTTCTCCCCAACCAACTGTATGATTTCAATATTTCATCTTTTACGGTAGCTGACAGTGTACTCTTAATAAAATTATAAGGATTTGAGCCCCCATATATTGCCAATTCATTTACCTAAAATCAATAGAATACTTAAGAGTTGATTTTTCCATGTGTCGTCTAAAAATCGTTGGAAGAGTGGGTATTGTTAAAAATTTATTTTCCGCATCATTGAAATTTTCTTGATATTGTTTCTTCTTCAAATGTATCAATTTCATCCACTGTTCCAATTGGGAAATTAATATTGGAATATCGAACAAAAAATGAAACTTCTGCATCTCTAGGAGTATTTTTAAGTTATTTCTTGAAGAACATCGACCAATATGCCTCTGATTATGTGATTTTGATTTTTAATTTCTATCAAAATAGTGTTTTCTACAAATAAATTAAGTTACTGAAATCATTTCAACTACATATCAAGAAATTCACAGGTCCACCATTGCAAACTTTGTTGTTACTGAAGATAATATCTGAAAGTCTTATTTTATTTACACTTACGTATGTGCCAGAAGGCTCAACAAACTCATCAAATATATTTATGCACAATATCACAAAGCTTGTTGATCACAACACAAAACTATACCAAAGATTATATTATACACAGAAATTATACATATAAACAACCAAAATGGCGACTGACGGATAAATTAGATCAACGTGGGATGGTGACGAAGTAGCGAATGTGCTGCCACTCATGCGCATTTGATGAATAGAAATAGTGCTAAATTTGAAGGAACTGAGAATAGATATATTACGTATTTTCTGATTTTTGGTTATTATATATCTGAATCAGAAAATTGTGGTTTCTAATAATGTTTATTATTTTCTTATTTTTGACTCTAATTTGTGCGTCCCCAGGACGTACAAATTAGAACGTCCCTAATACGTACAAATTAGAACGTCCATAGTACGTACAAATTAGGTCTGGGACATTGGGACCAGCTTAGGACTGAATATGGACGTCCTAAGGATGTCCTGTGCGGACTGGGGTATTGCCATTTTGAAGTGTTTCTTTTTCTACATTATAAATCTGCTGTCGACTGTGGACATTGCGTTCTAAAATATCTTAAAATAAAATAAAGGTACTCGAACCTGTCTGATTCTTACTTAAAAGATTGAGGTATAGCAACATCTGCTAATTTGGGGATATAATAAATTGTTATATTTTTATCAGGGTTGCTTACCATCTAATCTGTTAAATCAAAATTGTAAAAGTCGGTTGTAGATCACTAACCTGATCAAATTGTAGATACCTCTAAATAGTTACCAGACAAATTACGTAAAATAAATCAATCAAAAATATGATAGGACTATACCTAAAAGTACGTTCAAGAAATGTATTTCCAGAGAAAATGTATTATATATTTAATGAAATTGACTGTCTCGACCCTTACTTCGTGGAATATGCTCATATTAGTGTTTTTAAATGAAACTCAAGGTCTCTAGTTAATTCCACAATATAATACAAGTTATTGAAAATTCTAAAAAATTGACAATTGTTTCGATAAATCAATATCATCGTCAGAATTATATTGTGGAATTAACTAGAGACCTTGAGTTTCATTTAAAAACACTATTATATATTTGTCATAATATGAAGTATCATGTAATAAATGAACATAACCTATTATATTTCATAATCGTGTTAGTATTAATCTCGAATTATCGTTATACAATATATCGTCAATATTTCAATTTCAGTTGATACTCAATTCAAATTTATCAAAACTTCGTTTCGTTGTAAATCGCGATCATAATAAACGTGTCTCTGCCGATCACCCCTTTTCAAACTATTATAATACACAATTTTATACCCTCTTCCATTCATTCGATTCAATCGATTACATCTATCACATGAGTATTGAAAGACAATTTATCAAAAAAACATAAGGTCAAATGAACCCCCAATCATCCCATCATCGATACGCGAACATGATTTATTTCAATATAAAAAGGTGAAAATTGACAGTTTATTGGAGTATTTGTATGTGATAATGGGGATATAAGAGGGTGTGGCGTGTCGTTATTGATAACAGGGTCGAACCAGAGGTATTTTTGGCAGTGGAATGAATTTGAAAATTTAGATTTCCTGCTATAAATAAACAGAGGAAATGAACAGTTAGTTAATAAACACATCCTAAACATCAAAATATTTAACTACCATACAATAATTATCGAATCACTTCAGTAAACGTATAATTACAATTAACAGATATTGTATAAATTATAATTTAGTAAAATTCAGGATTTCTAAAATGTAATTCTGAACTACAAGTGAAGGAAAGTATTATTTTAATAACGTGGCTCATAAATTTGGAATCATACTGTATTTTACTATATGAACGATAAAGGTTCAATAAATTAGATAGAATTCCATTCAAGCATTTTTATGCAGATACGGTATATTGTAATTAAAAGGGAAATATTAATTGTTGTATAAAAACGAATATATAGTGAAATAATTATTTCAAACATTTAATTATAAAGTTAGATTCATAAAAGTTCTTCAATTGAAAAAAAGTAATTTCTTCTAGCACTATAACGTAAATAAACATAAATCTATCACCTGGACACCACATGCAAATCAGGCTTTTGAAAAGGTGAAAACAGTCTTAACTACCGCACCTATCTTAAGTAATCCCGACTTTACCAAACCCTTTTTTCTTGTGACGGACGCTAGTGATGTTGGCGTAGAAAGTGATCTTTTCCAGTTGAAAGACGGACTAGAACATCCCATACCTTAGATGAGTAAAAAACTCACTAAAGGGCAGAAAAAGTTTAGTACTACAGAGAAGAAGCTTTTAGCAGTTTTGTTAGGAATCGATCATTTTCGATACCATCTAATAGGTAGTAATTTTACAGTTATTACCGACCATTCATCCCTTGCTTGAGGAATTCAGTGTTGTGATTCTGAACCTATCTTGATTTTTGTAATAAATAGTTACCTTATGTAACTTTTATCTATTCATTTCTCCCTTAAGAGGGGCATCCTCACAGGTATATAAACCTAAAAACCTACACAATACTAGTTACTAATTTAGTAGTTATTTGGTTAAAAATATTCACGCTAGATGTCGATAGTAGTACTGAATCGGCTTTTACTTATTCAACATATTTTCTCTCTCTGTCTTTCCACTCTTGACGGTTCAAAGAAACGCATATCTATTCGAATGTTTTGATTTCAAATATTTCCACTTATATTGTAAGCACAGAAACCTTATCTCTGTTTTTAATGTTGCGTCCACAGCACACCTGTGCATAGATAAGAGAATATTATATACACGGATCCAAACAAAATGTGTTGAAATAATTCATAATTTCCATTTGAGTGTAGATTTTGGATTATTTAAGAGTTTCATAAATGTTTTTGAAAGGAATAAATTGTTAAAAAGTACGTAATCGTATTGACCCGATATAAAAAATTGTAGTTATGATAATGTAAATTATCCTGCAATCCGTATTTTTTAATTTTAAAAGCTATGTTTGAGGTTAAGTTTACTGGATTATTTGATTAATGTGAAAATATGAGATAAGTAATACTGACGGTTTGTTCTAGTATCATCAAACCATCTTTCAACATTCTCTTGAATCCCTGTTTTAATGATAATATGGGTTTGTTAGCGAAAAGCGAAAAATGCTTAATTTAAGTGAAGTGACCTTTGAAGTATCTGAATGAAGAAAAATTATAACCGCTCTCAAAAGACAAGAATTGCACAATTCATTTTGATGAATATATAATAGTGATAATTGAAAAATATAACTATTATCACCTGATACAAGTTGCATTACATATTGCATGAAAGGACATGTGCTATTTAATAATATGGATACCAAGAAATTAAGAATGGAAGAAAAATATACATACTTTAAAAACATTCTACCTTTCAAAATTTGTACCATTTATATTAACATTATAAAATGTTTTCATGATTATAAATTTTTGTTTGTTTCATGCTAAGAAAATTAAACTGCGGAAAAGTTGCAAATGTACAAGATTTAAAATAGGCCAGTTAGTCTGAAAACACAGAATGTCGTGTCACAACTTTTTTCAACTACATGTGTAAATATATTTTATCTAGAAACAAATAATATAAACAAAGAGTTTCCAAATTTATTATACAAAGAAATATTTACTTGTAATACAATGCTTTATATTTAATAGAAAGAGGAAAGTGAGGTACAGTGAATAATTTCAATTTAAAATAGCAAACGTTTAAAAAACTTACAAAGCAACTATAACAACTAATAAAAAATTTAAAGCGAAAGATCTGTAATGACAAATAATAATGTTTATATTGTGGGGAGATCGATATATACAGTACAAAATCAAACATACAATCAACATGTACAAGTTTGCTTCTACCTTGTTTGCAAAGATTGATCATATGTGTTGTGGAGATTGGAACTGAAACATTTTTCCTTCATTATACAAAAAAATAGTTGGTTAATTCTCTTATTTCCAGGACAGATACACATATGTGTGATCACCTGAATGGTAAATATTTTTTTTGTTTTTGTATAATACATTATTGGTTTCATTACTTTTCCATCCAACTCATCTATATATTAAAATGATCATAATATATCAGGAAACGTAATAATAAAAACTTACCATTATAAAATTTGTAGATAGATGTATAATTTCTGTCATGTTGATTTTTCTCCAATCATATACATAAAAATTTCCACTAAACAACAAATCACAACTAATTTCAGTTTCTTTTTATTACTTACACAATTGTTATGATACGTTAAATAATGTTTTAAAGAGATCAAATTTGAGTAGATAAATATTTCAGATATGCTTTCAATTTCACGTACCGAATAAAACTAAAATAGTATTTTAAAATATTTCAAATAATCCTATTTAGAAAACAAGTAGAAAAAAAGTTTACAATAGTTGAACACACTTTAAAACGCAGGTGGTCGTATAATTTTCTAAAAAATCTAACGTTTACAAACGGTTCACCCAAGTTATGCAAATGAGTCTGCAAAAGTCGTCTTTCAAAGAGAATGAATTTTTTTATAATATACAGAAAGTCTGTTTAATGTGGAAATTTGGATATATATAGAAAAACGATTATGTTATTAATAATATAAGAATTTTAAGAAATAATAGGATAATCATTTATTTTTTTACACATATGAGGTATATGAACCCAACAGATAACAAAGCGTCAATAATATTTTACATATGAGTAATGTTTTCAATGTTTTAAATTTTTTTTCTATCGTTTAATAAGTAACATAAATAAATTCCATTGATAAGTAAGGTTGATTTTATTATGATATGTCCAGAACCCTACTGAGTTGAAGAGTAATGAATGAATAAGAGCAGCCGAGGTAAGAAAAGTTTCAGGAATCAAATAAACTACATGCTACTAAATAGCATAATAAATGGGAGGAATTACAGGTAAAATATATATATAAGTTAGTAAGCCCAAGAATGTAAGATTTTAATTTGTAACAAAACATCAATACATTATAAATTCATATTCAAAACATCATATCGTAAATATATTAAACATTCACACACACATAAATAACATAAAATAATCATAGTTAATCATATTCAACTTGCTCCCCAACGTGGGCATTATAGAATAAAAAAAAATAGCACACACTCACACATATATTATATATATATATATATATATATATATATATATATATATATATATATATATATACTCAGAGAAACTTTTATTATATTTTTTTATATACAACTTTGTGGTTCCGCCATATTTTATTCATCTTCCCTAACCCGTAATTCCCCCTAGAGTGTGTAACAACCTTGGATGTGAAACAGAACCGGGAGAACAATCCTGTCCTAGCCAAGGAGTATCAAACCGTTTTAAGACCAAGCGTACCCAGCTCAACTCGGACTGGATTTGCCTTACACGCTCAGCCGCACATTGGAGAAAGTAATTGGTGACCTGAAAGTCGGGATCAATATAGAGAAAATAAAAGGTAGGATTTTCATTACAAGTGGTGACAGGGGTTTGCGAACCATTTTTAGACTGAAACAAAACCCCACCCAAGAAGGGTGAGATATTACCTCTGGTGACAGAAATTTGTACACATGTACCCTATTGATGTTCAGCTGACTAGAACGAGTACAGCGGGTCCCATAAAACCAGATATACTACATTATTGGTTATTTTTGGAGAAATTTAGGTTTGTTAGCACGATACATCCTCCGAAGTGTATACAAGTGACAATTTTATGATAAAATATTGTTCAGGGCTACAAATACGGAAAAGTTAGTTTCAATCTTCAAAACCGTTTATTTCTATGTATGTTAGTTAGTTTTTGTTTTTTCAAAGTTTTTGATTTAAACTTACCTTTCTTTTTTATGGTTTTTCTTGAGTTTTCATTTACGAAAATGTCGGGTTTTACACTGTTTAATTTATTAATTTGTCCATTAGTCTACGGGTGAACTCGGTGGGTTATGTGTACCCGTGATTGGGATAACGGGGAGAAATCTATGTGTATAACTCTACAGGTTTCTTTTGAAGAAACCCTTTCACTCTTAACGATAAATCAATTGATTAATAACTACTTTCCAATAATAAAATTTGGGGGTAGTAAATTGTTGGATAGATTTATAGAAGAAGTCTAGAAAAACAAATAAATGCCCGATCGATAGAATGGCCAGTATTCAAAAAATGAGACTCAAAAATAGGCTCTAATTACAGATCTACAACCCCACTAAATACTGTATAAAAGATTTTCACATCCATCGTTAATACTAAAATAAAAGGGTTTAAAGATAAAAATTGACTCCGTTTTTTTTCTTTGACTTTTAACATAGATTTTCCATAAATTCTTGCTATCATATATTCAATACTTATTTCCAATGGTCATAATATCCGTATAATATTGGATATTGAAAGCCACTAGATGACTTGTTCGAAACTTAAAATCTATGCTTGGTGATAGTATGAGTTATTTTCAATTATTTCCCTTTTTTTCCCGTTTATTTTGACAGTAAATCATATTATAATTTATTTCCGGAACGATCAACTCAATTTTTCTTATTTTTAAATAAAAAAATCAAGCTGAAGGAGATTTCTTACGGGGATGACATAAATTTTAAGTGAAAGTACTCGTTTTGAACTTCCGATTTCGCAGTCAAAAGAGCTTTTTACATCAGCTGCTTCATTTTACTAGGAGCCGTATTATTTTTAATTTTTTTTACCTTCATATTCGTAATCAGCATCTGAAAAAGTTTAGATATATACATTTTCATTGAAAAATAGTGATTCTACAATTAATTGTAGACGATTTTTAAAAAATTTCGGCGACAAATAATTTTTTTGAGTTAATAGAGAAGCGCAGTTTTTCCTGCGGACTTTTAAATACAAGTATATTCATACAGGTATTTCAAAGGATTTTATTCAAATCGATGACTTATTAACAACTAATAAACTCCCTTTTTTGTCTACGTTGAATCCACTATTTGGGTTATTTCGAAATCAAGGAAGGTCAACAAACCAGGAAATCCATTATAAAAGTCGTAATAAACATGTTTCTTCCTCATTTCTAGTTTTAAATATCAAAAATCCTGTGAAAGGTGATGGGATATAAGAGGAATCGATCAATTCTATGGATAGAGTTCGATATAAAATGAAATATTCCCAAAAATGTAGTTTTCAAATTTTTTTTTAATCAACATTTCAATTCATTATTGAAAAACATCCCATCTTTTTTCTCCAGGTTATAGTCAATACACTATAGACGACTTACATCTGTAATTTTCAAGAGAATCCCATAACTAAAAGGCAAATACCGATTTTGTGTTTCAGTTAAGACATGTTCACATGGTCTGCGCTCATGGTAAGGTCACGTACTGGTTCAGAACGTGACTGATCCCGTTCCATATTAGATTACACATCACAGATCTATTCCATCGGACTGTCGACGCTCTAATTGCCATTAGTATTCCTTTATTATTCCTCGCAAATATTATATTCACATACAAACATACAAGAACAACAATCTACAAAGGATTTTCTAGGTGATGTTTCTGTTTCTCGTTTTGGCACGAGTCGGGTTTGTACTGATCGATCCCTAAAGGTTAGTTCATAGTTATCATTGCTTTCGAAGAGTATAAGCAGATATATTTGATTGGAAAGAAACGTGTAATATACGGGGAACATATTTTTATAATAGACATACAGGGTCTCTCAAATTTTCGAATACCTCGATTGTTTGAAAATGTAAAAAAATGTTTTTTATCGGTGTACCCTTCAAATAGGAAACAGTTTAATGGCGATATCTCACAGTGAATCGCCTGTTGGTCACAGTTCTCTAGTATTGACGTAGATAGCAATCTCTCTGATGAAGATAAGTCCCAGTACTTGAAACAAGATATTACTCCACTGACTAGAGCAAGAGCGCTTGTCGAGAGCTTTGCTCCATCAGCCAAAAACTATTCAAAAGGCGCTGATAGCGTTGAAGGATCGTTTTGCCCGCTAGGACTTGTAGATTGAGCATTACGTTCGAGCTTCATTGCAATTTGTATCGAATTAACAAGGAATGGAACTGTTTGGAAAATCAGGTTAGGGCATTGGAGTCGTTTGATATTGTCTCTGATTAGTACGCTGCGTTGTAATTTCTGCTAATTGAGCCATGCAATCCAGCTGATGTTCTGAAAGTTTGGCAACGTTCAAACACGAAACGTGGTGTATTGTTGAAGTCCCAAATGGATGCGCTCATGGTATTCCTGAAGGCTGAGGTTGACACTGAGCAGAAAGTGGTAATGACCACCAACGGAGCTCTAGCCAGTGGTGGTAATTCCAATCAGAACCGGACTGGTAGAAGTGCCACAGCTGTCGGCTAGGCCAATCTAAGCATCAAGGAAAGTTGTGTTTTTGTCAGGTTGAAGTTGTTGATTGTGAAAAAGCTGCCTCCATGTCTTTTGAAGAAAAAAGGCCGTTTCGCAGCAAGCACGTGCAAAGAATTTTTTTATTTAAAGTCAACTGACATTTGTTGTAAATACGGAGACATATACTAATATAGTAGTTTTCAATGTATCAATATCAAAAAAAGAAAAATTATTATACCTAATGATATTCTTAAAAAATACTGGATGACTACTGCCGTTGAGGTCAAAATTAATAAAGATTTTGAAAAAATTGATGACATTTTTTTTGTTCTCTAAACTTCTTTTAGTATAATTCAGACGGTAATGTTAATACGAGTTTAAAACCATCTCTTATTTCAAGGAATCCTGAGTAAAATGACAGGAGGAGCTAAATAAGTCATATCAGTTTATGGATGTACACAATGGGAACATACCAAAGAAACTCTGATCTACAACTTCTCCGAACAACGTAATGAGAATCCTCTTACAGAAGATTCAGTTAATCTATGTCAAGGACCTATTGAACCTCCACAGCTGTACTACGAGAAAGTAATGGGTCTGATGAATACAATTCCCAACTTTATAGAATTTCACAACAGCGGTGTCAATGTTGAAATTGTAGCCATTGGTTTTGTGCAGATGTAGGGGAGCCCGGGGCTGGTTGACGCACCAGGTTGGTTGACGCACCTAATTTATTTTAAAACAGTACACTTGGCAACGTAGCCGACCGGTTTGTCTTAAAGCCGCCACTAAAAACCACTCTCGAACGTTCGTTTCAGTTTGATTGCATCAGTGGTGTTGTGTACAATTTGTTTGTTGTTTTTTGGCAGTGGTAAGTAATTTTTTACTTTTTCACAGTTTTTGTTCGAGAAACTTCATCATTAAAGATAATTGAGATCGGTTTGATGCTACATAAAGCTTCAACCGTCCCAAACAAGAACTGTTGAATATATTTTCTAAGAATAAAATAGTATAGGTGCAGTTGCATCACACATACAAAAACGTGGTCAGGGGCTGGTTGACGCACACAACAAGTGGCTGGTTGACACATGCGTCAACCAACCCCGAGTTTAAAATAAAATATTTTAATTTTTGTTTTGTATTTTAGCGGGATGCGTTCTCGTAAACGAACATCAGAAAAGGGTATCACTCCACCAGATATCATGCTAAGGGCAGTTAGAGGGGTTAAAATGAACAACAAATCCATTAGGGCAACTGCAAAAGACTTTGAGATCCCAGAGGCAACTTTGAAACGTTTTTGCAAAACATTTACTGAGGAAGAAATAAATGGCGATGCCGCAATAACGACAAAAGTTGGATATTACAGGAATCGCCAGGTATATTATATTTTAAATTATTTTTAAAAATATTGAAGCTTCAAAAAATGCCTTACGTCTTTTATAATTTTTAGGTGTTCACAGATCAACAAGGAAATCATTTGGAGGAATACCTTAAAACGGCAAGCGACATATATTATGGATTGTCTGTCAGAGAAGTGAGAAAATTCGCATATGATTATGACACTGCTTTGCGCATTAAATACCCTGAATTCTGGAACGTGACAAAAATGGGTGGAGAGGATTGATTTACATACTACATGAAACAACATCGGGCTCTTTCGGTAAGAACTCCAGAAGCAACCAGCTTAGCTCGCGCTTCTAGTTTCAACAGAGAAAATGTTTCAATGTTCTTTGACAACTTAAAAACGGTCCTCAACCGCCTAACCGAATTGTTGGCAGGCGTGGATATAAGCAGGTGGGACCCGTAACCTCCCAGGAACGCGGCACCTTAGTTACTATGGCTTTGGCGGTATCTGCAACGGGAAATTCTGTCCCGTCGTTCTTTGTTTTTCAAAGGGTTAACTTCAGAGAACATTTTCTCGCTAATGGCTCTCCTGGAGCAGTTGGAACCGCAAATCCTTCAGGTTGGATGAAAAAAGAGCACTTTTTGGAGTTTGCTAAGCATTTTGTCAAGCACGTTGGTTGTTCTAAAGAGAGACCGGCACTACTTTTGCTAGACAATCATGATTCGCATTTGTCTGTAGCTGCCCTTGATTATCTAAAAAGTAAAGGTGTACCGGCGATATCATTTCCAGCCCATCGCTCACATAAGCTCCAGCTTCTCGATCGGTCTGTCTATGGACCATTAAAACATTACGTTAATTCAGCCAGTGACTCATGGATCACTAGCAATCCCGAACGCACGATGTCAATATACGATGTCCCTCTAATAGTTAGAGACTCACTGCCACTGGCAGCAACACCGAAAAATATTATGGCGGGATACAAGGTGTCTGGAATTAGCCCCTTCAGTAGAGACGTTTTTGACGATCAAGAGTTTTTACCAGGATATGCAACTGACCGTCCCAATCCCGCAGAAACTAATTCTGACAAGGACGTGGTTCCAGTTCAGCTTAACTCGATTTTAAAACCACGACCGAGGTGTTCACAGGAACCTGATGATCTTAATCAGCCAGGATGCTCCAAATATATAGTGTTAGCAAAAAGTCCACTGCCTGGGAAAGGAAACAACATTTCAACTATCAGTTCTATCCAAGAAACAAATGAGAGCTCCCTCCTACTGTAAGTCCATTTCAATTGAAACCGCTACCAAAAGCCGGACCTAGAAAGCAGGACGCTAAACCTAATTGAAGAAAGCGTGTGACAGCAATTCTAACTGACACGCCAATAAAAGATGCTCTTGAAGAACAAGAGAAAAATGTAAAGTCTGTTGAAAGAAATATTTGCTCAAATAAGAAGTCCGATGCAAAATAGGAAAAAAACAAAAAAAAGGAAAATAGTCAAAGACGATGATGAGTCCGATGAAGAGGAATGCTTTTGCCTCTAATGCACAGATAGCTATAAAAATAGTGCCTTATCCAAAAAATAAATCCGGTGCACTAGTTGCGAAATGTGGGCACATGAAGCTTGTGCTGGGGAACCCTTCTTTATTTGTGTAAACTGTGAAAGCGACTAATGACTTATATTTTTTTCAAGTTATAATATTAAATGTGTTATTTAAGTTAGCTTTTTTAGAATTAAAGCATCTTTTGTTCCTTGGAAAGTTATCTTTTTTATGTTTGTTCCTTGGATAGTTACCATTTTTAGAATTTAATATAATTTTTTTTTTAATTTTATTATAACAGATGTTTTACTTTACTTCTTTGTCTGCGTCAACCAACCCCATGGTATGCGTCAACCAACCCCGGCCCGTGGAATTTTTTTTTCTTGTCTAATATGAAAGATAAAACATTAAACTTTCCTATTTGGTACCAAAAGCACACCAAAACTTAATAATGTGTAAGCTAAAAATAAAAATACAAAAAGTGCGTCAACCAGCCCCGGGCTCCAGTTTCTCTAGTATAAGTCTCGCAGTTACTTTTTTCCTTATGTTCACCGAGAGTAGTGGAGTTATAATTTGCACACTGGTCACTTCAGACTGACAATATGTCAATGTAATCAATTTACGTTTCAAGAGTATTGACATTTTCTGATGGTTGTGAAATAAATATTCGTAAAAGTTATAATTCTCTGGGGTTTTTACTAGTTTATTCTGGAACTACCACGATTACTATATATTATTTATTTTGGGAGTCCTTTCAGACTGGTAGTTTGATTGTGAACGTCAAATTTTGGAGTCTCACCAAGATAAACGGTCAATTATCAAATCAAAGTCAAGATTAACGACTGCAAGGCACTGGTGGAAGCAGATCCTATCAATGAATCATTTCTTTAAGTTAAGTTGAGCGTACTAGAGAAAATCCATGCCGACTCGGAGGAGCATGATACTAGAGTTGTCGATATGATGTTGGATGAATGTCTGAACAACGACGCACAGGACCAGGAATACCAGACCATAACGGACTATAAGGAGTTATTCTTGGAAATCAAGCTGAAAATTCAAACAGTGCTGCATCCTATAGCCAGTCCACCGAATCCAGATTTTGAATGTGCCAGTTTATTGGGTGATCACAAGAAACAAAAGAACTTTCAGTTACCGAGGATTGAGCTGCGAAAATTTGACGGGGACCTGAAAAGCTGGTTAGGGTGGTGGAGTCAATTTCAAAAAATTCATGATGATGAAGATATTCACGCGTCAGACAAAATACAGTACCTCTTTCAATCCTTGGAATGGAGCAGTGAACGTAAAAAGCTTGTCAGTAGTTACCCACAAACGGGCACTAATTACCCAAAAGTTGTGGAGGCACTTAAGGAGCGTTTTGAGTTCGAAGATCTTCTACTCCAAGTTCACGGGAGGAAACTACTCACATTGGTAATCTCGAACGTAACCGCAAAAGATAAGTTACCATCAGCTTACTTGTATACAAACCTGGAATCTCATCTCCAATCGCTGGCGACACTCAATCTTGATAAGGAGCTTCTTGTCACCGTCCTTTTCCCACTGGTTGAATCCATCTTATCAGGGGAGACCCTCAGAGCGTGGCAAAGAAGTCAACAAGTTAGACTTGATGGATCCACCGATGTCTCGTTTAGACCTGTTGATGGAGTTCATCAAGCAAAAAGTGCAAAGCGAGCAGCAAATTATGCTGGCTCAAACTGAATTTGTAAATCTCTCTACTGGAAGTGATGGCAAGAAGAAAAAAAACAAGGAGGCATCATCGGTGGGAGAAGAAAGTAATGAAACGGTGGCCACCACAACCGGGTTCATATCAACAGCCAGATCACCTTCAGGATGCGGATTCTGTGACAAGAAACATGAGACGGTGTGTCAAAGCGTTATCAATGTCACTGGAAGAGGAAAATTGAGGAAAAGCGATTATGTTTCCTCTGCTTGGAAGAAGGACATCACGCGAGCAAATGCAAATCCGTTGCACACTCTGAACAGGAATGTCCTACACAATTCTCTGTGCCCTTTCTAACAACAGTTCAAGCAACGAAAAAGGAGATCAAAATATAGAGCCTGTTAAGCCAGCAGGCACAGCAAACAACTCTCTTCAGACGTATTAATGTATACATTAATGACTCAGCTTGTATCTCGAAGCGGAACTGTAATTAATGCAAGATTGGTTGAAGATCCTGGAAGCCAGAGCAGCAACATAAATGCAAAGCTGATTCCTCAATCGCAGTTTGAAAAATGCGGTGGCGAATCGATTCAAAACATCATATTTGGAACATTGGTGTCCCCAGTAAAACGAAGGGGAAGTTAGAAAGTAGCATTAAGAACGATCAATGATGGGGATGTGAAGACTTTCGAACTCTTAGAAAGAAATGCTATATGCGGTAAACTACCGAAAATACCCAATGGGTTTTTGATTGTTGAACTGCACAACAAAAGGAATTACTCTCACTAACGTTTGAGGAGGATGTGAAGATATCGACATTCTACTTGGCAATGATTTGTGGGCACACGTTCTTCCTGGAAAAATGGAATAACTTTCATACGGACTTGTCGCAATTGAGACTATATTTGGCTGGTTACTGGGAAGACCAATCACCAAAGCAGCCATTAATATCGCAACGGTGGTTACTACACTGATGACCACGGATGTCGAGATCAGCAACGTATGGAGGATTGACACTATTGGTATAACTGATCCAATAGAAACGAAGGCAACTGAAGAAAACGAACAGGAAGCACCTGCGTACTTCACTGCTACCGTGATCAAACACGACAACAAGTAGGTAGTGGGCTTACCAAGGAACGACTCCAGCTTGTATTCAAGGCCCCCAACCAACAAATAAGTTGCAGAAAAGCGACTCATTCGCACCACCAGGAAACTAAAGAAAGAGAACAAAGTGCAAGATTACCATGATGTTTTTCTGGTATGGGAAAAAGAAGGATTCATTGTGAAAATTGATAAGGATGATGACACTGGCCATCATTTACCGCATAGACCGATCTTTAGAGTGTCACGATGTTTGTAAACCAGTCTTTGACGCTTCCTGCAGAGTTGGCTGGAGCCCTTCTCTCAACAACACTCTTCCCAAGGGTCCATCCTGCTGAGTTGTCCGGAGCCCCTCCCTCAACGACATTCTTCACAAGGGTCCGAACTTGCTAGATATAATTCCAAAACTACTATTACGCTTCCTAGAGAAAATATATGGAGTATGAGCCGACAGACAATGGGCTCACAGCTTCTCGGTGGAGTTCGGAATCGGCTTGTCCACCAGTGATGAGTGCGGTTTGAACTCCGGAGAGGATGATGATAGAGACGTATGTATTTCATTACTTGGCTTACTCTGGAACCGCTGTGGGGATACGTTATCCTGTGATGTCAACGGCGTAGGAATATCAGAAAAAAATACCAAGAGACAAATACTCGGCATTCTATCACAGGTGTTTGATCCCATTGGTCTCACCTATCCAGCATTAGGACAACCAAAATTACTTCTGCAAAGTTCATGGACCCCAAAAATTGGATGGGAAGAGCCAATGCCTGAGGAAACAGAAAAGAAGTTTAAGCAGGGGAAGGAGGGAATGAGTCAATTACGCCAAATCGAAATACCACGTCTAATTCAGCTTCTATCATCCACCAGACGAGAAATGCACACATTTTGTGACGCAAACTCAAATGTTTACGCATGTGTGTATTTTATGCGATCCGAGAACAATAACCACATCAACATCAAATTTGCTGACTGTTAAGAATCCCGGTTGGCTCCCATTGAAGGTGCAAGTATTCCGAGAATAGAACTAATGGCTTGCGTAGTTGGTGTAAAACAAGCAAATCTAGTGCGTGAAGCCTTAACATCTAATAATGTTCAATTCCATTTCTGAAGGGACTCCAGAACAGCACTGGCCTGGGTTCGACGTGCTGGAGATTGGGGAGTTTTATGGGGAATCGGGTGGAGGAAATCCGTGCATCAACAAGCTGTGATCAGTGACGGAATGTTCCTGAAATACATTATCCAGTCGATTTTCCTTCCCGTGGATTTAGTCCAAGCCAGATTTTGAAGTCATGATGGTGGGAGGGACCAGCTTGGCTAAAACTTTCGAATAGGAATTGGCCAGTGGTAGCTGAAGTTTACCAAGAAGAATAAATAAATAAAGAACTCATAGCTACATCTTCAGCAGCAGCAACAGTAACTAGGGCCACGCCAACTGTATTCTCCTGCTACAGCACAACATCAGTGTTGACGTTCCCTGAATTAGAAGCAGCAGAGAAAATTCTTATCCAAAATTTTCATTTCCAGAAAACTGTTCCAGCATTCAAGGGTTAGTAGTCTACAAGGATAAGAATGACTTGCTCCGTGTCAAAACTGCCAAAGTACTACATCAATGTATAAAGTGCAAGAGACATACAGCAGTTCTATCAACAATTGAACCGGTGACACTTCCCGAAAATCGAGCGAAAATTAGCAAGCCATTTTGCACCACCGGAGTCGACCGTGCTGGACCAGTTTACCTGAAGGATGGAACGAAATCCTGGTTCATTCTCTTCACTTGCGCAGTATTTCGGGGAGTGCACTTAGAAGTCGTGACAAGTCTAAGTACAGATGCATTCATTTGTGCACTTGAGCGTTGCATGTAAGTATTTGTGGCTGCTCATGTACCTTATACAGCGATAATGGTACCAACTTCGTGGGAGCTGACCACTTATTCAAGACGTTGGATTGAGACTATATCAATAAGCTTAGCAACACTAAACAAATTTGCTGGATTTTTAACCCGTCCACTGCAACCTAGTGGGGTGTATGGTGGGAGAGACTGGTCTGGTCTGTTACAGATCCCCTCAAATGAATACTAGGTCGGGCGAAGTTGTCATTTGACGAGTTACGCACTTGTTTGGTAGGAGTAGCAGCTGTGATCAACGCCCGTCCATTGACAGGTGTGACTGAAAATAACGGCGATCTCACTCCACTTACACCCAACATTTTCATGAGAGGAAATATGACAGGTTTTCTGAATGAGACCAATGATGCTGACTTTCTGTCAGAGTCCTATAGGAGCAAGAAGCGGCTCCAAGTTCAAATACAGTCGCGATTCCGGAAGGAGTACCTGTCGCAGATGTGATGAATGCAAACGAGAAGAAAATCCTGCCGGTAGAAGTCGGAGACATTGTGCGCGTGAGATAGAAAAAAGCACTTTGAATGGCCGCTTGGAGTCATCAAAGAACTGTTCCCATGAATAGATAAAAAGGCGAGGGTAGCGAAGGTCAAGACCCAATGAGGAACTTTTGTTCGACCTCTTCAGTATCTTTATCCACTGGAAGTAACGAATAGAGATGCAGTCCCGGATAAGTCATAAGTTAGATATTAGCCCACCTGTAAAAACTAGAGTAGATAGGATAATTAAACCTGTTAGTAGATATGGTCAATGTAAATAAGTATTTCACTCATTGTTATTCGTAAAAGTGGTGGGAGACAATGTAGAAATTATATCCATTCGTTCTGTGCAGTTGTACTTTCTCTTGTATAAATCACGCAGTTACTTTTGTAATTCTGTTTACTGAGAGTAGTGGAGCTATAATTTGGAATTCAGACTGACAGTATGTCAGTGTGATCAATTGACGTTTCCCCAGATAGCACTAGATATTCAATGGACGTACTAAAAATATTCGTTTTCGGATATTGTATTATTCTATAGACGACCCACTTTAAATAAATATATATATATATATATATATATATATATATATATATATATATATATATATATATATATATATATATTATAACGTATAAATAAAGATAGAAACACTGGTATAAACAGATTAGTTGGAAACTGATTAGAAATTAAAACATTAGACTATATTTTGTTAGAATCATAAATATGAGACATTAAAAGTGCTCATATTAACTAAATGAAGTAATACAATTTATGTATATAATTAATAATTTGAGAAGAATCACATAGAATTGACAAAAAAAAACATTACTTGATCATATAACAAAAGCCATAGAGTAAATATCGTCCATCGTATTAAATACCTCATGTCAGAAATAATGATGAACATATAATCTAGAAAAGAAACATGAATTAATAAATATTCGAAATAAAAAAGGATATTGTTCAATATTATAACACATTGTTTACTAAAAACATATGGGTTAGAATATTTAACGATGTAATACCAATACGCTTAGCGACATACGCTAGCGACACACGCTAGCGACAAAATATAGATGTCCATAAGTATCAGCGACAAACGTTGAAAGTAGAGTAATTCCATAGATGACATGAATAGGAATTAATTAATGTATTTAATCCAATATAATGAACATTAAGAATTGGATTAAGGAATATTAATAAATGTTTTAAAAGAATTTATGTTGATGACTAAACACAATTGATAATTATAATAAGAAATTAAACTGAACATTGATATTAAAGACTATTGTATATCGCTTGAGAAAAACTATTCGTCACATACTAACAAGATGAACTTCAATATTGAATAAACAATTTTAGTGAGATTAATTTTTGTATGTAGGTAAAGATATTAGAATGTTAAGTGAAATCATAATTTTGAGTGCGTTAAAAAAGAAAAACGCTGATTGGTTTATGTGACATGACAGAAGGAACTTTCAAACAACAACAAGTGTAACAAACATTTTTATGGAGATAGTGAGCTGAATTTCAACAAAAGACTAATGGTTGATTGTTGAAAAAAGTTGAAGAAAAAGGGTCGGTGGCTTGGCTTCGTTTCTGGAAGGTTGGGTTTTGGAAGTGCTCCAGAAATTTTAAGAAATTATCCTCAAGTGAGGATAAAAACATAACAAACCATTGATAAAACATTCACATGTACTTACCCAATAATTGTAGCTGATTTTCCAGAGTGAAAATCATAATTTCACATAACTATTCAACTTTAAAACTTCGGAAGCTGTTTTTCCCGAATCCCGAGAAGCAGATCCTGGTTCCTGAACACAAGGTCAGTGTATTGTTGTACAACAAGAGTTATATAAAACTCAATAACTTCAATCAAATGTTTTCTTTAAAATCTCATGAGTAAAATAGACTTTTAAATAATGATCGATCTGAAAAAGAATTCAAATTAGAGACTCAATATAGCTATATTCTTAAATAATTTCTCAATGATTAATGGCCAATTTAAATAAATAAAATTTAATACTTACGCATTTTTCAAATAAGAAGCTTAAGAAAGATGCATCCAATTCTTTTATGTAATATTTAGACTCTATGTATATAAATTTCATAACTATTTCTTGTACCATATTATTTGTGTTTCTGTATGTATAAATTTCCAACATAAATTCTTTTAACTTATATATAATTTGAAGTACGTTCTATCACACAGCATATAAGCTCGCTGTGAAACTGAACAGACCGACGCGTATAACAAATGTTTACTCTAGCGCATCGTCACCTCATATTTTGAAGCATGCGTACAAAACGCCACACGAAAGAATAAATCAATAATTTCATTTGACCCATACATGGGCGGCACATAAAATTTTTATAAATAAAATTAAAATATTAATTACAAATAAAATGTTTATTTATTTATTTGTTATAAATAATAAATGGCGACCCAACGTAGGTGCGTTGAATAAATTCAGTAAATAATTAATTGTTCATAAAACAAAAATAAATTTGACCAATTTTTGTGACGATTTAATTTTATAATCAGTAATAATTTCGGGGAAAATTTGTTTGGAGTTTTGTACTGTTTTGTCTATTACAAATAAAAATTCTGAACAATGGAGTCAAACAAAACAATAAAAGAATTAAAAACAACGGAGTTGAAGGAAATTTTGGAAAACAGAGGATTGGACAAAACGGGAACCAAACAGGCGCTCGTTAGAAGGCTACGGGAGGCTGTAATTAAAGAGGGAAAGGATCCAGAAACATACTGTTTCAATCAAGAAGAAAATAATGAAGATCGGGATGAAGAAATGATTGGAGAATTAGAAAATGTAACGGAATCAAGAGAAAACATGCAGCCAAGTGAGGAGAATATCACACAAGCTGAGGAAAAACAAAAAATTGAAGAACCGAGAATAATACATGAGGGAGAAACAAGTAAGGGAGACAGTGAAAACCAACTTCTACAGAGCATAAAATACATATTAAAAGAACAACAGGAAGATAGCAAGAAAATGATGGAAGAACAAAGTAAGAAAATGATGGTAAAAATAGAAGAACAGAAAGAATATTTGAAAGAAATAATTAGAGAGAAGATGGACGAACAAAATCAAAAAATTGAAAGAATGAATAACTCACTGGAACTAAAATTACGGAAACAAGACGAAAAGGTAGCCGAGATCAGAAGAAAGCAAGACGAGATGAAAAAAAGTTTAGAAAACCAAGAAGAAAAATTCGAAAACTTGGAACAAAGTCTAATAGAGAAAACGAAGAAGGTCACGGAAGTAAATATTACCAGAGCTGTTGAAATAATAGAAAAATCCGGAAAGAAGGATATAGAAGATGTGAGAAGGAGCATAATCAAACATGGAAAGGATATCGAATCCATCAGAAGTGATGTAAAAAAAGAAATACATGAAGTAAGAGAAGAAACCGAAAAGGACATAGTGAAAACAAGAAACGAGATTAAAAGAGATGTGAAAAATGAATTGGAACAGATTAGAATGCAACTAAAAGGTGAACAAGAAATGATCACTTACGCATATCAAGGTGGACACGAGGAGAATATCAAATTTGATGGTAACATCAGGAAGATACATCCAAAAATATTTTTGAGAATATTAACAAATAAGATAAAACATATAAGAAATTTCGAAGATATAAGGGAAATATTGAGAAAACACCTTACTGGACAAGCTCTATTGTGGTTCACAAGTAATGAGATAGACTTCAACAACTATAAGGAATTTGAAACAGCGTTTCTCAAATTATATTGGGGTGAAATCACACAAGGAGAGGTTAGAGAGAGACTATATTTTGGACGATATGATGAGAATAGAGGGAATACCATGTATCTCTACTCGTTGCTACTCTATTCTCAAGCGCAACACTTAGAACCAGTGATTAAAGAAGAAGAAATAATCATGTTCCTATCCAGACATTTCAAGTCACAGATAGCTGAGACAATAGCTATACAAAACATCAGGACGTTTGAACAACTATCCAATTACCTGATGAGGATAGAAAGAAACCTAACTAGTAATAGAAACAAACAAAACGAGAATAGAAATAATATAAATTACAACCAAAACATAGAACATTCTAATAGAGGAAACAATGGAAATAATTCAAACAATACCCACTACGAACACAATAACAATAATAATAGAAGTTTGAATAGTAATATAAATAATAGAACGATGAATACTACAAGATACAGGAATTATCCAGCAAATAATTACAATCATAACAATCAAGGAAGGGAAAGAAATAATTTTAACAATGTAAACAATAATTATAATAATAGAAGATACAATAATAATAATAATTTAAATAACAATAACGATGGTTATAACAATAATAGAAATTCAAACAATAATAATCATCAGAGCAACTACGTTACAAGGAGGAACTCTGATGGCAATTTAAATCGAAGGAATGATGACGGCCAAAATAGACGGGTCAACTTCCAGAGGAGAGCTAGTAGTCAGGACAGGGCAAACTCTCCAAACAATCGAGTTGAACTACATGAGTCGTCAAACAATAGTCATTCTCCCATGACAACGACTGCTGATGGTGGTGTACAAAATGCCACTAATCAGAATTTTCATTGAAGGATGGTGTAGCACGCAATCGGTATAGTTATGTCCATCCTAGAGAATTCCTCAAAGACATAGATTGCCTAGAAAATATAGAAAACAATTTATTAGTATCTATTACGGGAAAATTGTCACATTTAAATGTAAATATTTTAATTGATACAGGTTCAGAAACATCATTAATCACAGAAAGTATTGTAAATAAATTAAACTTGCAAAAATATATTATGAAAGTGCCAAAAGTAAATTTAATAGGTCTAAATGCAAAAAGTTTAGCGAGGTTAACAAATCTATTATTGTAAAACTACAATTACAAAATATTCATTTAGAAGTACAATTACTGGTTATACAAGGTATGGAGTACGATATATTATTAGGTTCAGACGAATTACTAAAGCATAATATAGATATCAATTATGAAACAAGAACGATAGGTGTCAATGGAATTGGAATAAAATTTAATGAAAACAGAGAACAAATAACGAACAAGAAAATTATAAAGATTGCAGAAGGAAAAATTAGCAGGCTAGAAGTAGGAGAAATGGAAATGAATAATGATTGTTATGATAAGAAAAATGAATTTGAAGAAAGAAGAGATGAAGAAATAGTTTTAGATGATGAAAAGAATATTGATAATTGTATTGAAAATGATATGAAATATAATAATTGTAAAGATGGAATATGGAATGGAGAATATGAAGAAAATGATATTAATAATTATTTAAAATATAATATGGGATGTGATAATTATGAAGATGGGATATGGAATGAAGTACATTTGGATTGTGGAAGAGGAAGAAAGGAAGAAGTACGGAAATTGTTGAGAAAATATGAAGGTTTATTCAATGGAGAGGCAAGAGTTGCTAAAAATTTTATACACAATTTGAAGGTGAAGGATATGGAAACGTTCAGAGCAAAAAGTTACCCAATTCCATACAAATACAAGGATAAAATGCAAGATGCGATAAAAAAACTAATGGAAGACCAAATTATAGAATATAGCAATACTTCATATATAAACCCCATTGTTATTGTACAAAAAAAGGATGGAGACATGAGAATCTGTCTAGATGCAAGAAACTTAAATAAACATTGTATACCAGAATTTGAGGCACCATTAAATATTGAAGCGATACTTGGCCGAATTTCGAAGAGAATTAAGAAGAGAACTACTTTTAAGGAAGGAGAATTAGTAATAATTAAAGCACTTAGAATTCCTAATCATAAGCGTAATATTTGTGCAAAATTACAATTACCTTACGAAGGTCCATATAAAGTAGTAACATCTAACGGCATAAATAGTTATAAACTCGTACATCCTGTAACTGGCAATGTTAGAGGAATTTTCAATGTGGACCAATTGTATCGATTCCATCCTGAATTCAATGAAATTCAATAAGTTTAATCTGCAAAGAATTAGTTATAATTAGAATGAAATATTTTTAAGTTGAAACAGGGAATTAATTACTTGTAGGAATAAGGTGTAAGATAGGTAAAGAATTAGAAATAGATTAATTAGGTATAATAACGAATTAATGATTGATTTTCACAAAGATAGAATATAATGAAGTAGATTAAATGATAATAGATTATTACAAAATAAGAAAAAAGTTAAGTACTATTGAATGAATTTTATGTAAAACATTCTAAATCATTGTAAACAATAATTAGAATGATTTTATAAAAATTCAGGGAATGTTATAACGTATAAATAAAGATAGAAACACTGGTATAAACAGATTAGTTGGAAACTGATTGGAAATTAAAACATTAGACTATATTTTGTTAGAATCATAAATATGAGACATTAAAAGTGCTCATATTAACTAAATAAAGTAATACAATTTATGTATATAATTAATAATTTGAGAAGAATCACATAGAATTGACAAAAAAAAACATTACTTGATCATATAACAAAAGCCATAGAGTAAATATCGTCCATCGTATTAAATACCTCATGTCAGAAATAATGATGAACATATAATCTAGAAAAGAAACATGAATTAATAAATATTCGAAATAAAAAAGGATATTGTTCAATATTATAACACATTGTTTACTAAAAACATATGGGTTAGAATATTTAACGATGTAATACCAATACGCTTAGCGACATACGCTAGCGACACACGCTAGCGACAAAATATAGATGTCCATAAGTATCAGCGACAAACGTTGAAAGTAGAGTAATTCCATAGATGACATGAATAGGAATTAATTAATGTATTTAATCCAATATAATGAACATTAAGAATTAGATTAAGGAATATTAATAAATGTTTTAAAAGAATTTATGTTGATGACTAAACACAATTGATAATTATAATAAGAAATTAAACTGAACATTGATATTAAAGACTATTGTATATCGCTTGAGAAAAACTATTCGTCACATACTAACAAGATGAACTTCAATATTGAATAAACAATTTTAGTGAGATTAATTTTTGTATGTAGGTAAAGATATTAGAATGTTGAGTGAAATCATAATTTTGAGTGCGTTAAAAAAGAAAAACGCTGATTGGTTTATGTGACATGACAGAAGGAACTTTCAAACAACAACAAGTGTAACAAACATTTTTATGGAGATAGTGAGCTGAATTTAAACAAAAGACTAATGGTTGATTGTTGAAAAAAGTTGAAGAAAAAGGGTCGGTGGCTTGGCTTCGTTTCTGGAAGGTTGGGTTTTGGAAGTGCTCCAGAAATTTTAAGAAATTATCCTCAAATGAGGATAAAAACATAACAAACCATTGATAAAACATTCACATGTACTTACCCAATAATTGTAGCTGATTTTCCAGAGTGAAAATCATAATTTCACATAACTATTCAACTTTAAAACTTCGGAAGCTGTTTTTCCCGAATCCCGAGAAGCAGATCCTGGTTCCTGAACACAAGGTCAGTGTATTGTTGTACAACAAGAGTTATATAAAACTCAATAACTTCAATCAAATGTTTTCTTTAAAATCTCATGAGTAAAATAGACTTTTAAATAATGATCGATCTGAAAAAGAATTCAAATTAGAGACTCAATATAGCTATATTCTTAAATAATTTCTCAATGATTAATGGCCAATTTAAATAAATAAAATTTAATACTTACGCATTTTTCAAATAAGAAGCTTAAGAAAGATGCATCAAATTCTTTTATGTAATATTTAGACTCTATGTATATAAATTTCATAACTATTTCTTGTACCATATTATTTGTGTTTCTGTATGTATAAATTTCCAACATAAATTCTTTTAACTTGTATATAATTTGAAGCACGTTCTATCACACAGCATATAAGCTCGCTGTGAAACTGAACAGACCGACGCGTATAACAAATGTTTACTCTAGCGCATTGTCACCTCATATTTTCAAGCATGCGTACAAAACGCCACACGAAAGAATAAATCAATAATTTCATTTGACCCATACATGGGCGGCGCATAAAATTTTTATAAATGAAATTAAAATATTAATTACAAATAAAATGTTTATTTATTTATTTGTTATACATAATATATATATATATATATATATATATATATATATATATATATATTCTTTCTCGAATATTCTATAGACCACGAAATTTCTTAAATATTCTATGAATATTCTATAAATATTTCCCAGGAATATTCAAGAATATTCAGAGGATATTTGCTGAATGTATATAGTAAGATAATCCAGAATATTCATAGAACATTCCAATAGGCATATTCTACAAATATCCAAGTAATATTAGGAATGTTATAAGGATATCTGTGGAACGTATATAGCAAAATTTCAAATATTTGTAGAATATCCCAATATGGATGATACCTGTTGAGCGGGTGACACTGTACTCCTCCCTTTTCATATTTAGTTTCAAAGATAATTGATTGAAATTTGGAAGATCCTGTATACTTAATGAACGACAATAATGTACATATCAATTCTTTTCCAACTTCTTGTTCCACCAGGAATGATAGCAACTTTCGTTCAATATCGCCAATTATTCTATCCATAAGCTCCATTCGTGTGAGAGAGAATAGAATTACCCGCCAGGGAAAGCTTCTCTCTCGCACTTATTCAGTAAGCAAACGGTATGTCCCAAATTTAAATAAATATTCTTTGAAACTAAAGGAGAAAAGGGGAAGTACAATGATCCAATGTTCCCTGGTATATATCTTATAAATATCTAAGGAATCTTTCAAAATTTCGAATTGAATATATAGGAAAAAATATTTTTAATTGGAAAAATTCAAGCACGGAAAACACGGAATTCAATTTAATTTATTTATACATAAATATAAGATGTACCTCATAATATAACTGAAACTAACATAATTTTCAAATCCGAGATTACAAAATTCACTGACTTCCTCCATACTCAACGAACTTTTTAAAACCGATTTCTGCCGTTCCTTACATTTGGTTGAGAAAGTTCCCGTTTTCAATTCAACTTCTTTGTTTGTTATGTTCTTGTCCAACTTTTGGACGGCATCTGAAAAATAAAATAATTATATTTCTTGTTAATAAGCAATTTCTATTCTACTTTGTTTTTTATGCATGTATGTATAACAATCAAAATATAATCCCAAAAACTGAAACTTAAAAGATGAAGTTAGACATCAAATATGTAATTCAAAAAATATGAATTTCTACTCTATTTACAATTGAAAACATTTATTCATTAATTTTGTTGCAAAAATTTATGAAATCAACAATTATTTCAATATTTTCATGCACTAAAATATAAAAAGTAACACATAAATACTCCAATATTTCGAGGCAGTTTCATTTTGATTTGGATATAATATTGAACGTTCAACTTACAAAATATTCATAGTATTCTTCAGCAAGGCTGACTCAATTTCTTCAAACTTTGCCTCATCATTTATTGGAAGTTTTAGCAGCAAATCGATAATTTTCTAAAACATGCATTGATAAATCAACAGGCATTAAAAAATATAATAAAACGTACCTGTTTCGATGCGTAAGGTCGTATGTATTAGTTCCACCCGTAGCATATAATACACCGTAGAAACTTAAACAACTTCACAGTGGCAAAAAATTGACTAATTAATTAACGATCAAAAATAATTAATCATATTACTACTATTTCACAAATAACAATAACCTATATAATATGGTCGAACCGCCATTTTCACTGGTCGTTACCGTCAACTGTCAACTGCAACAACTGACACATGCACATGGAACAAAAATCAATAATCATAGAATATTCTTAGAACTATTTGATTCGAATATTCTAGAAAGAATAATCTGAGGATATTCCAACTGGACTTACATTGAATATTCGATTTAGGTGTACCCACAGAAATTCTAGATATCCCCAGAATAGCCCTATAATATTTGGATATATATCTTCCAAATCGAAGACTGTCAGAACATCCCATGGATATCTGGTGCTATGTGGGTCAGTAGTATTGATATTTTTTTATGGTTGTAAAATAAATATTGATAAAAACCATAATTCATTTTTCTGGGGTTTTCTCCAGTTTATTTTGGAACTATCACGAGAACTATATACTATATATTTTGGGAAGTCCTTTCAGACGGGTAGTTTGATTGTGAATTAAACAGTCAATATACGGGCAAGTAAAAAAGAGCTTTTCTCTGAAGCAAGCTTTAAACACTTTCCACCAGGATTTCAGGAACCCTTAGCAGCATCAACTTCAGCAGATTAGACTAAGACTACAGGTGCAGCCAAATTATTTCGTTTCACAATGCACGAAAGTATTCCCTACTGTGATCTAAAATTTTTCTTGCCAAGCTTTACATACATATATTGAGCTCTAACCTGACTTGCTGGAATATCATTCCCTCCAAAAATGTTTATTCTTCCATGAGATTAGCCTGTTCAGAGAAGGTGACTCGAATGGATAATTTTTCTCAATTGTGAAGCAAAAAACCTTTTGAAGCTGCAGTTGAGAAATTGTAGGTTAACTGTGCCATCTACCAGTATTTTGGAAAGACCTATTGAACCGGACTTACTGGCATTTTCTCCGTAACAAATTTTTTACTCTTTCCCAACACTCATTTGCAAAGAGGCACTAAATTTTGTGGAATCAAATATTGTTAAATTAATTGTAATAGATGAATTGCAAAATCTTAAAATGGTTTATTGAATTCAGAAATTGATAACACACCAAAAAATATTGACACATAATATTTTTTTTACCAAATTAATATTTAAAAAAAATTAAATGTCTATACACTCAAGAAAACTGTCACTTAAATGTTAACATGGCGTCTGTGGGGTATACACAGCTTTAGAGTGCATTGTACATCGCTCGTTTAAAATATTTTAAGACGTATTTTAATATTTTTTATGATATAATACAGGTGCAATGGGCAGTTTAAATACTTCCATCGGTGTTCACGATTACCCACACTGTTAAATCGCAGAAGCACCATCAGATAGAACTCAACTAGAGGCATGGAATAAAAAAGACGGTAAAGCACGTGCATATATTGGTTTGTTCGTTGAACACGATCAAATTATTCATATTAAGAATAAAACATAGTGGGAAGCATTAACAGAATATCATCAAAAATCAACTTAATCGAAGAAGACGGTTATATCGAATGATATAGCCTGAATGTGGCAATATGTAAACACATTTAGATGCAATGGACGAATGTATAGATCAATTGACAATATTAGGTGAACCAATTGCAGATGCTCTTTCAGTTGCGTTATATTTATCAAGTTTAATCGAAAGTTATGGTATTTTAATAACGGCTCTTGAATCACGTCCCGAGGCTAATTTAACTAAAACTATGATGAAAAACAAACTTTTGGAAGAATATAGACGACGACAAGAAATCGAAATTGTTAATGAAGGTGGTGAAAATGCATTGAAAGCCATAAAAGAAAATAATGTATCAGACAGTTCGAAATCAATGTATTGTTTCTTTTCTAAAAAAAGGTCACATTAAAAGTGAATGCCGTAAATTTGCAGCATGGAAAAAGAACAAAGAGAAATAAAATCAAGGTCAACGACAGGCAAATGCAGTACAAAACAAAAGTGATAATGAAGGTGGTTCTGTATGTTTAATGGTCAATAAAAATATAGATATAACCGAATGGTGTATTGATTCTGGTGCATCGTCACACATGTGTGGTGATGAAACATTCTTTAAAAGTTTGAACGCATCAAGCAATGATTCGGTGAATTTGGCTGATGGTAGAAATTTACCAATAAAAGGAATCGGTGTCATTGAATTCAAAACTGCTGTCAATAAATTCAAATTGAATGATATGCAATTTGTACCTGGATTAAAATGTAACCTCTTATCAATCAGTAAGCTTGCAAAGAATGGCTGCAGTATCTTTTTTAAGGGCGAGAAGTGTGACATCAATAAAGATGGTAAAACATTAATAAAGGTAAAATCACAAAATAATGTTTATAAAACAACACCATCGAATCACGCTTACAACGCATCAAGTTCGGGTGAATCGAAATACATTCACGAATGGCATGAAGTTTTTGGTCATCGGAATTTAATTGATATAAGAAAATGGCAGATTTATCAGTCAACATGAAAATTTCAGAATCACAGTGATATACGTAAAACATGTTCACAATGCAAGAAAACCAGAGATCCTCGTAACTCATTGACCAGATCAAAAGAAAAGTTGGATATGGTACACACAGGTATATGTGGACCTATACAGTTGCAAACACTTAAAGGGAACAGATATTTACTCACTTCAATTGACGATTACACTAGATATTCACATATTTGTTTGGTTAACCAAAAATCATATATTCGTGATAAAATGATCGAGTTTGTTGAAATGATGTAAACGCAGTACGGTAAAGTACCAAAGGTTATCAGATCAGATAGAGGTGGTGAGTATATGGATGGTAATTCACGTAAATATTTCAAATCAAAAGGAATTAAAACTCAGTTATCGGTACCTAAAACACCTCAACAAAATGAAGTGGCTGAGCGCAAAAATCGTACTTTAATCGAAATGACACGCTGTATGTTGGCTAGCTCTGGTTTACACAAACAGTTTTGGGGCGAGGCAGTGACGACGGCTAATCACATTATAAATAGTTTACCTACTAAAAGTGTAGAATTAACTCCATATGAATACTGGCACGACAAGAAAACAGATATAAGTTATTTTCATATTTTTGGAACTCCAGCATATGTTCACATTCCAAAAGAACAACGTAAAAAGTTGAACGATGTGTCTGAAAAATCAATTTTCGTTGGATATGGACTGGGAACGGAAGGCTTTCGACTTTTAAACACTGATACTCATCGAATAAAAATAAATCGTGATGTCAAGCATAGATAAATACTTTTAATACGGGGAAGAATGGAATCTCCTGTACTAATTCCGAAGCCACAAAGTTTTGTCGAGTGCTGCGCCATCTATTGTGGTGGAAGGTTACCATTCACCAACAGGGAAAAAATGAAGGAAGAGATCTGCATGATTAGTCACAGTTCACTAGCTACTACTAGATGGCAAGCCAATCAAATACTGAAGGTTTTTTAAATTATGCCTATATTGTTTTTTTCTTAAATAAGCAAATAAAAACAGTGACACAAAATTTAAACACTTTTTGAAACAACCTGTGATTTTATTTTGGCTTAAAAGTAGGATCGGTTGTTTCAAAAAGTTGTTTAAAGCTTTTATCCGTTTTTATTAACCAGTATAGTTTATTAAAAGACGAATGTCGACAAATAGTTTCAAAAATTTGATATAAAATTTTGTTTATAAAATAGTACAGGTGATTTTCTTTATTTTCTTCTCAAACTTAAGATAGGAATAATTTATTGATAATAGCATGTGCTAACAAATATTACACATATGATACAATATAATGGATTCCAATGTTTTTCAAACACAAATTTTTTTCCGATATATATATATATATATATATATATATATATATATATTGTGTATTTTGTAGTGTATTTGTCATCCAAGGGGCGATTTTCGTGTCTTTCCTTTTACCTTTTTTTGTATATGTACAGTCGTGTATATATTTTTGAAACGTTTCAATGAAAATATTGTTGCATAGTTAGGATCTGGATTCAAGTATAAAAAATCCCACGATTTTTGTCTGATTGTATTTTTAAGTTTTGTTTCATCTATGTATTTCAGTATTCCTCGTTCCTTGGGGCATCTGGTCTTTTCCAGTACTATCTGTAGTATTGTTGAGAAATGATCTGTAATGTCGGTTTGTAATACTAGGGATATCGAATACGTTGAATTTGGATTTTAAAAATATGCGTCGAATGTCGAATTACTGGAATTTTTTCATATAACGTTTTCACATTATTTTCAAACAATGTTACTTGCAGGTTACTCGGAATTCTTTGTGTTTTCAAGAGAGTGCCAACGCTTTCAATTGAAGTGTTGATTTTTAAATTTAATTGAGATATTTCATCTATCATCAACCTTTTAAATTCTAGAATAAATTTAAAATATGATTAAATATAAAAATTAATAAAAATTCTTTAGTTAAGTCACCTAGATCATCAGGTGTATCTATCTGTGGTGATGATTTATCTCTTTTGTGAAGTGTTCATCTGATTCCACTGCCACAAGGTTTTGACTCTAAAAAAATTAAAAAAAGGTACATTATAAAATTAAGTATTTTCATACTAAAAGTCAATATGCGAACTTTAGGTTATTATAAATTATGATTTAACTTAAGAAACAAATTACCTCTAGGACTTTTTATTGAAGTATCTGAACCGGCTTCAGAAGGGGAAAATCAACTGGATGTCACCGAACTCAGACGTCCTGAACGATCAAATAAAGGTATTCCACCAAAACGTTTAATAATGGAAATAAAGAAAGTTGAAAAAATGGTGGATGTTGATCCAGTCACATACGATGAGGCTATTTGTGGACCAACCGCTGATAAATGGAAGTCAGCAATGGATGCAGAAATTGAATCTCTACGAAATTTTTGAACTTGAGAAATTACCAAATCACCTCCAAATTCAAGTGCTATTGTATGTAAATGGGTGTACAAGACAAAAACTGATCAAAATGGGAACATTGTAAAGTTCAAGGCTCGTTTAGTGGCACAGGGTTTCTCAAAAAAGTATGGTCGTGATTATGATGAAGCTTTTGCACCTATGGCAAATCCTACTACTCTCAAAATTCTTCTTGCGGTGGCAGAGTGCAGGGAAGAAAGGGGGAAGGTCATTTTTGAATTTTTTTGAGAAATTTCGATTTTAAAGTTTGAAACCCTATTTTAAATAGAATAATGACTTATTTGTTACTTTTATGATTTAAATGATTTAACCCATTAGCGCCTACAGTCACCATATGGACCCAGCTGTAAAGGTATCGTTTAACACAATAAAAGTATAATAAAATAGGCAACCAAAATTACGTTTACCGCATGAACACCTAATTGAGACTTGTCTGGACCCGCGTTGATGAATACTCATCAGTTGTTTATTAGATTTCTCAAGCGACGGAAGTTAGAAATTCGTATTGTGGTAAAAAGTGTTTGATAATGGACATCCGATTGGTGTAAGTATATTTTCAGTACCTTTTTTTCCGAATATTAGGATCAAAACAATTTCACATATTTTAAAAGATCTTAAAATATCACTTGATGTATATATTTTTGTATCAAGATTACAAGTAACAGTTAAAAATTTGTGTAAATATTGCTGTACCCATATGGACCCACTAGGCAGTTATGTAGTCAAAATTTATATTTTTATTATTTCAGTGGACTGACACTAAAGAAAGCTATAGATTTGGCATTTGAAGAAGATTATGTAACAGACATTTTTTTTTGAGCCGCCTAAATCAAATTTCCTTACGGATGAGGACCCAGGTGACGAAGACGAAGGTGGTAACTCGGATAACATGAATGCTCGTCAACTTCGTGCTGGTGCGGAAGTTGTATTTGCAGACTCCGAACGTCTAGGAGTTGTACAGTCAGACCTAGAAGCAAGTTATGATGACAACGAGTTGCAAAACGTAAATAGCCAAATAAAAACTGATGCAAATCGCCGCCTGGCAATTTCTCTGCCAGAACCTACAACTTTTATTGACGGAGACCTTCATTATACGCCGCGCAACTTTCCAAAAGGGGATTACAATAAATATTCAGAGATGAGTTGTGTGCAACTGTTTGAATTGTTTTTTACTGATGAGTTGCTAGAAATGATAGTTTCTAAAACAGAAAAATATGCTCAACTTATAAATCAACCGAACCCTAACGTGACTCTTTCTGAATTGAAAGTATTTATTGCAATTCTCTTAGTAAGCGGATACAATAAGCTACCATCTAAAAGAAGCTACTGGCAAAGAAGCCCTGATATGCAAAATATTCTGGTGTCTGATGCCATGAGACGGGACAAGTTTCTACAAATTTGCCGTTTTATTCATTTTGCAGACAATAACAATATAGATAAAAATGACAGAATGTACAAACTCAGACCACTTACAGATATGCTCAAAAAATCGTTCTTAGAGCATTTTGTCCCAGAAGAAAATATTGCCTACGATGAATCCATGATACGCTATTTTGGGCATCATGGATTTGATAAACTTTGAAGTATATCAGGAAAAAAACCCTAGATCTAATGAGGAATACCAAAAAAATTTCGGAGAAGCTACAGCTCCCATGGTACAGATGATCGAAGAATTGGGTGACAAAGGATCTCTCAGATACAAGTTTTTCGTTGATAATTTATCCACCAGTACAAACTTGTTAAGTACTCTAAAAACTAATGGTTACGAGGTTACGGGTACTGTGAGGGATAATAGAATTCCTAGAAATTGCCCACTTGTTTCTAAAAAGACGATGGAAAAGAGGGCCCGGGTAGAATATTGTTCGACATTGAATAAGGAGACTGGTATTCAATACGTTCGTTGGAGGGACAACAAGGTTGTAACAGTCGCAAGCACATGTTTTGGTGTTCAGCCGGTCAAAAATGTAGAAAGATATTCTAAAAAGATAGCAAGACTATACCTAGGCCATATCTTCTTTCGCAGTATAATAACAGCATGGGAGGAACAGATCTCATGGACAGTAATATATCTTGGTAAGATATAAAGAGCAATATATCTATAAACGAAAATATATGGGTAATTTTTTGCAGTTATCGAGTCGGCATACGTTCCAAAAAATGGTACTGGCCAATATTCACTAACCTCATCGTCGCAGCTCTCCAAAATGCTTGGACGATATGTCGGAAATCAGGGAAGAATATCAGCCACTTAGAGTTTAGAAGAAGTATTTGTCAGGTGAGAGTATATCTATACAAACTGTTTACAAAATGTTTACAATCTATTAAATTTTCAGACCTACTTAACGACATATAAAGTTCCCGCTAAAAGAACTGGAAAAGTAGGTAGAGCAGCGGGAAGTGATTTTCGAGTGTCTGATTGCGTCAGATTTGATCGCAAGGATCATTGGATTTTCTCTGTACCTGAGGGCAAAAGAAAGAGGTGCGCCATGCCAGCTTGCAGTTCAAAAGGGCGTACAATGTGCGAAAAATGCAACGTTGGGCTTTGTATTTCATATTTTAAACTATTTCATACAAATGGGACAAATTAATAAATTTTTTCCATATTTGATCTTGGCGAACGCCTAGTGGTCCCATAAGGGACCACCATTTTTTTTCCAAAAAGAAAGATTTTTTCTTTATTTTTGCTTAAATTTAATAAAAATAAGTTGTTTTAGCACAGTTTTGAATAAAATTATTGCATACATAAAGAATTTTCTTTTCTCGGCGCTAATGGGTTAAATAAGTACCTGGTAACATTTTCATGAAGAATAAAATAAAAACTTGCTTATACAGGGTGCGCAAAACATTTATTTTTTACACAGTAAGTATGTAAAACTAGAATTTAGGTTTTCGAAGTATTTTGTTTCTTCTTGGTTAAGGCCTTTTTCTTAATTGGGATGACGGTGTGCGGCACGTTCTTATAAAAGTTAATTGCCTTCTCAGTACTGCATAGTTTCTTAAGATGTATTAAATCGCGATATTTCTCTGCAGATATTGGCTTCAAATCTGAAAAAGAATTAAATAAGATGTAGTTAAAAAAACAAGGTTCTCTTTATGATGTTTTTCTTACCAAAATAAATTTTAGGTGATAGGACAAACTGACCATCTGGAAGCTTGGGTGTGATTGTATTTTTCGATGCAACAATGCGGTTGTTGATTACTGAGGTGTTCCCGCATCCATTGTATGTGTTCCTGACGTAATGCAAATACCGAAAAACTGTAAAGTTCTTATTTTGACCCCCGCACAAGTCACAGAAGATCCGCAAATGTCTAACCTTACTACTCAGTTGAACAAAAATATAGAAGTGGAGTAAAGACGCGACTTCGTTGGATCCTTTTCCGCCAATTATTTCTGGATAACAATAAAAGGTAGCAATGTTTGTTGATAGCACGTGAATGTATTGGTAGATAGATTTGGCATGGGTAGATTTTTTTGAAAGTCCATTGCAATACATTCAAAATCAACTTGCTTCATGGCTTATTTCCTGGCCAATTTTTTTCGCTGGTAAAATACTTCTGCCTTACTTTTATGCAGGTTATTCTCCACGGATTTTTTTCTTATCTCTGCTTCAGTACTTTTTTCATTTCGTCAATAACATCTGTACCACGTAGAACCTTAAGTTCAGCTAAAAACTGGTCACACGAGCTGCAGGTATCGCTTCGTGAGTAACCAAAGCTTATATTAAAATTGGTATTAAATATTTGTCGATAGGTTTCGTATGACACAGGAGGATTCTTTGCTTCCAGATACAAATTGTGCATTTTTTCAATGTTTAGGTCTTCAGATAGGTACAGCTTTCTTGTCTTAGATCTGCTATAATGACTGTTGCGTCCCCTAAAACTGGAAATATGTGATTTAATCGTGCCTAATACGTGTTCTGGTAACTTATGCTTCTTAATCTTATAGCCTCGCTTGTCCTTAGATACCTTGCCAACATTTTTTAAAGATTTCTGAATAGTTTCAATTCGTTTCTTTCCAATACCGTGCAAGCTTAAAAATGCTTTAAAGCATACTGGCACTTCTACAGTTCTTTCATCATTTCGTATTCTCACCCTAAACGCATAAGAAGCATAATGTAAGTTAGCACAAAGTTCATTTTTAAGTCTTATTTGTTTCAGCGGTAGTACCGTAATTAGCCCGTCCAAGTACATGATATGATCATTACGATTTAAAGAATTAAAATTGTTAATTATAAATGACCGGTTTTGTTCGTTAACAACACTGAAACACTTTAGTCTTTTGCAGTAGCAATATTCACCTACCTCGTGGCTTTGTTCTCGAAGTTTTTTCATCACATTACTGACTCGAACCGTAACTTTTCTCTTTCTGGTTTTCGCACAAGGAATGATGCCTTCATTATTACTCACTATCATAGCTTCAGTATCGCAAGCCATTTTTAACTTGAAACTAGGAACACGATCTTGTCAAACACAATTTACGCAGCGATACCAGCAGTAAGCACGTCACACTCGCATGATTGCTCGAGTAAACTAAAACAGTGTAAATATGTCGGTAAATTAAGCAAATTCCAGTCAGGTCTCGACTCGAAAAGATTGACCTTTCCCATTTCTCCGCTGTCCGCACGGACATTTCCCTTTTCTTCACTGTAAGGTATATTAATAAACACGTTTTAATATTGACAGACCTCGATTCTCCCCTGTTTAGACCTACATACTTATTCTATAGGTATTTCATTCCACCATAAACTCGTTTTGCCAAAAAAATTATCTTCCCCCTTTCTTCCCTGCACTCTTCATATGTAATCACGTAGATGATATTGTTATTGCTGCGACAACCGAAGAATTAATAAATGATTTCAAATCACAGATGAATGCCGAATTTACTATTAAGAATCTCGGAGAACTTAAATTTTATCCATTTACAATGGAGCATTACTTGTATGGACAAGTCGAAAACAAACGTCAGTCGCTTTATCATCAACTGAAGCTGAAATTATTGCATTCGCAGAGGCTTCACGTGAGCTCATTTGGATTGAACAAATTTTAAATGATTTTGATCACAAATTGGACGCAACAGTTAAAATATTCGAAGACAATCAAGGTTGTATAAATGTATAAAGCTACTGAGTGGACCGTTATGTCATCAAAGAATAAAGCATATTGATATCAAATACAAGTTCGTATATGATTTGATATTATCGAAACGCATTTCAGCTGTTTATTGTTCAACTTGTATAATGATCGCTGATATGTTAACAAAACCGCTTGATGGACCAAAGTTGGTAAAACATGCCAGGGTGATTGGATTGATGTAATCAAATTTAACTATAGGTTTAGAAGGGGTGTTAGTTATTGCGACATCTAGTTAAATTTACACAATTAATTTTATATCATGTGAATTTATAATACATTATGTGAACAGTACCTTATTACTTTTCCGCCCAACCTTTCTATATGCGAGAAAAGTATTGGTTTACCCCAAAAAAAGTTGGAATTTTGAAATTTTTTTTTGAGTTATTTTTACGTTTTCCATCAACAACAACACGAAAAAACGATTTTTAGAGAAAAATCCTGTGTGTATGTCGTCGTCGTTGTCGTCGGCCACTTTTCCTTACATGTCTTGTTAGCACGATACAGTCTCCGGATTGCAACAAGTCAGCAATTTTATGATTGAATATTGTTAAGGACATGTCACAGATGATCCCTATTGATTTTCAGCTCACCAGAGCCAGTACAACGGGTGCTATGGTACTTGAAGTACGATATTTTGTAATTTTTTTAGAAATATCAGTTTGTTAGCACGGTGTTCAACAAGTCACCAATTTTATGATTGAATATTATTCAGAGCATCTCACTGATGAACCATATTGATTTTCAGCCGACCAGACCCAATACAGCAGGTGTGACAGTACTTTAAGTACGATATTTTTGTCTTTTTTGGAGAAGTTTCAGTTTGTTAGCACGAAACAGCCTCCGGAGTGTATACAAGTGACCAATTTCATGATTGGATATTATTAAGGGCGTCTTAAAGGTGAACTCTATTGATATTCAGCTCACTAAAGCCAGTACAACGGGTACTCTATGGTACTAGAAGTACCAAATTTTTGTCATTTTTGGAGAATTTTTAGTTTGTTAGCACGATACAGCCTCCAGAGAGTATACGATTGATCAATTTTATGATTGAATATTGTTCAAGGTGTCTCACAGATGTACCCTATTGATTTTCAGTTGACTGGAGCGAGTACAGCGGGTCTTATAAATCCAGATATACTGAATTTTTGGTTATTTTTGGAGAAATTTCGGTTTGTTAGCACGATACATCCCCCGAAGTGTATACAAGTAACAATTTTATGATAGAATATTGTTCAGGGCCACAGATGCGGAAAAGTTAGTTTTAATCCTTAAAACCGTTTATTTTTAATTTGGACATTTAATAAGTGAATGGCATATTCATTGTGTTATAAAACTAAGAAAAAAGCGCATGTGTTTAGTTTCTCATTGCAATTCACATTTTAGTAATTCCAAATCATCTGCTTTATTCAACAATTACATCCTACGTGATTAGTTTACTTACCTTTCCAATAACAATATAAATATCGTCTATTCTCTTCACTCCACATTGTGTAACAAATCCTGCCTCAAAAAACGTATATGCATATAAACTTTTGCTCCTTGATGTAAAAACTTGTTGTTCATACCAGATAACTAACAATATCCATATTAGTAATGCTAGAAAAGCCTTTTGGGTTAAGACTTAACCTGCTGATGGATTAAAGTATGGGTTTAACGTCACATGTTCATGTATTTTTTATACCTATAAGGCAGCGAGCAGCGACGTCTGAATGCTGGCTTTTAAGATTGTTATTATAGTCACTCATTATTGTCATTGTGTCAGAAGTGCCAAAATCACAATAAAAACACTAAAAACTCATGATGAACGTGCACACACTAACGACAACAAACGGTTTGGATGCCTCACATATGCATTTGGTTGAATTTTCAATTATTAGTGTCATATCACACCCTTCAGCAATGGACCTACGACATTGTAAAAAAATTCGAGGTGGATTTCGAGGCGACTTTTGTGATAAAATTGAAAAGGATGGTCCGTGGGACATTCTTTCTCAGTACATTAATATACCGAAACTCATTGGCACACTGAAAAATTGTTTCTATTCATACTATATGACTTTTCCAACAGTTTAACTAAGGCGTTTGAGTAATTTGTAACCTCTGTCATGCAGAGATATTTCCCTATTAAACAATTCTTACATTCTAAATCAACGATTGTTACTTTAGACTTCTCAGTTTGTCTCTAGTTGGTAAAAATAATTTTATTTCTCCAAATGAATGAACAATCTTGACTCCATGAAAAAAAAATAAAGCAATCCTCATATGAATTTCCATTGCCCGGAACTGAGCACTGAGAGACAAAGGGAGTGTAGCTCATAATCATGAGGGGATAAGAAACGAAATGCTAATCACCGTAGTAGCTTTTTAGAGAAGCGAGAGGGAAATGACGGAATGAAACAGTTGAATCGCATTTTTCGTTCATTTATCGATTTCGAAGTGACAAGTCGTTGCTGCATTTAAGTTGTGCCTGTCGAGGGAATATTCCCATTTGATGACTTTCAAGAATCCAAATGAAAAGAGCGCACGTTGAAATAATGGATTGTAGGGTGCCAGAAGTACAAGCTTTTATTAATTGTGAGGTTCAATATTCATTTAATATGACAGAATATATTCACATTGCAATGCATTAACGTGAATTAAGATATTTGAAACTCAATGATGGATTTGAAAATATATGTGTTTTCATATAATTATTATTTATCAAGGATAAATTTCTCTTTGTATCGAAACATTTTATCAAATCTCAGTTTTTAGAGTAAAATTACTGAAGGAATAATGTTGAGATCAAAATACAAATTTATTCAATAAAAAAAAGTTCGCGTGTTTTTTGATAAGATAAATTAACGACAGAACATAGAATAAAAAACTTTTTTTATTGAACAATTAATTAATAATTAACAGAACAAATTAATTGAAAGGACAGTTTTTTTATATATAATTATTGGCTCTTCGCCAACTTCTTCTATAAAATATAAAACTTCAAAAGCTTCTCCTTTTTTCTTTTTCCAACGTTTCTAATCCTTTATTTAGGTTCGTCATCAGGGCTATTCGTATAATACACATAATTATTGTTCTATTACAATTTCGTTATAAGACAATCTGCAACAATACCTTACACTAATAAAAACTGTTCTTATCTTTATTTGAAGATCATATCAACATTATTTAATCAAGGTTGACAATATAAAATTGAGAGTTTACAACAAACATTAGTTAAATATCCCTTTTTTTCCTATATTACAAAGCTTAAAATTGAAAAACTCCCCAGCTACTTTAACATATCCATTTTGGTTTCTTTTTAAAAACAATCATAATGAAACATACATATAAGACGAGGACAGTGAACTTTTTAAAATCATCTAAGTCATTTTCAGAATGAAATTGTGGTAATTTTTATGGTCTAAATATTTCCATTGCTCAATTCATTTTATATTTCAAATAGGTAGAGAAATCTTTACTGTGTGTATTGTTGGCGATATGAATTAATTTCTTTTTAAACGCAAAAACACCAAAATAATAAAACATTTTAGTACGGTTGTAGATGATATATTGAAACGGGAAGGTGGAGACATTACAACTTTGAAATTTTGTTTAGTAGATTGCTATATACATTATCCAATTTATCTACATCTTCACGAAAATTCAGTGAAATGTTAGTTTTCCTAATGTGAATCATTTATTTGATACATCTTTTATGAAAATTGGTATCCAAAATCTGAAAACTGTTGAAATTAAATTCATGGCCAGTATTAAAAGAATGACTGGACAGAGCTGTATTATTTTTTAAATTCTTGACATCATTTTGGTAGTTACGTAATGTATTTTTCAAGTACTGTGAGGTTTGTCCTATATATGATTGGTTGCAGTTGCTACATTCAATTTTATAAACTGTATTAGGTGTTTCTGTTTTTGGAATAGCAGGTTTGAATTTAGTGAAAAATTGTTTAGTTTGATTTAGTGGTTTGTCGGCAATTTGTATATTGAAAGGTTTCCAAATATTCCTAATTTTTCTCTTAAGATCAGGGATGTAGGGTAAAGCAATGTACAGAATTTTATAGACCACCAGAACAGATAAATTCTGACTAAAATTCTAACATTTTCGTCAATGTCAATGAAATAAAATTAACGGATATTGAATTACCTAAATTTGGGGGAGATTACGGCATTTTTGTAGAATTTAGAGATTTATTTGATAGTTTAATAAATTCAGATAAAAGCTTAGCGGACATTCATAAATTTCACTATCTGAAGGCATCATTGTTTGGGGGAGCCGCGCAGGTTCACATCACTTCACATCAGATAAGTATGGACTTGCGTGGAATATTTCGTGAAACATATATTATAATCGGGCAATACTTGTCGATAATCATGTGCGAATTTTTTTTGACTTACCGGTATTAGCACAAGAATCTATTATTGAGTTGAGGAAAATGCTCGATAACATTGCCAAACATTTAAGGTCGTTAGAGAGCTTTAAGCAACCGGTAGCTCATTCGGATACTTAACCTATTCATGTATTCAGCTCTAAATTAGATAAAAAAAGAGAGAATGGGAGGAAAAACGTATCAAAGGGCACGTTAGGTGTGCAGAAGCTGACGATGAGGAACAGGGTTTGCTGACTTGGATAATTTGAGGATTTTGATAAAGAGAAAATCTGATCTAATCGAGACTTATAAAGAAACATTGAAGAGAGGGTTCAGATTAGGGAGGCAAACGGTGGAAAATCACGAATAAATAGTGTACAAAGTAGCTCTCATTCTCTCGTAGTGAATGAGAATGAGATTTAGTGTGGATGAACGAGTACGCAAGGTCAATGATTTACGCTTGTGTTTCAATTGCTTGAGGTATAATCAGTCAGTGAAAACCTGCAAAGCTAGCGCGTGTAGAAAATGTCGGGATAAATACCACACATCAATTTATTTCGAGAAATCTAAGAGAATAGTACAATTAGGGAATTGAATCAAGAATTTCAGCAGCAGGTGGTATTTGCAGTTGCCGAAGGTACTGTCATACTTCCTAGTCTTAGCAATAGTCCCGTGGTCTTACAAACAGCTACGGTACAAATTTTGGATTCCAATGGAGTTCCGAGGAGATTTAGAGCTCTACTTGATGGGAATAGCCAGAGTAACCTCATCACTTCCAAGTGTGTGGAGAAATTGGGTCTTCAAAGGCATGAGTTACCATTCACGATTTTAGGGATAGGTGGACATTCAGTCAACTCGAGCCATCGTTGTGAAGTTAGGGTATAATCTTGTGTGAACGCATTCGAAGTATATTTGTCGTGTATCATAATTCCATCTATTTGTGCCCACCAGCCAAGTCATCACATTGACATAACTGGGTGGAATGTGCCCAAACATATTTTTTGGCAGACGCAGACTTCTATAGATCTGAGGAAATCGACTTGTTATTAGGGGCTGGAGTTTATCTAAGTTTATTATTCATAGGACAAATATCATTAGGTCCTCACCATCCTACCCTCCAATGAACAAGATTTGGTTAGGTTTTTAGTGGTGACTACCCTTCCAAAGGCCATTCTTGTATTAGTCGATGTCATGTGAATACGAATCTGGATGTTCAAACCCAGTTATCGCAATTCTGGGAGATTGAAGAGCCTTATGATTCTAAGCCATCTTGGTCGACTGAAGAAGAGGAGTGTGAGGATATTTTTGTGAAAACCACTGTCCGAGACCTGAAGGCAAGTTTATAGTGCAGATTCCCTTTAAACAACCCACATATTTGCTGGGCGATTCTAGAATTCAAGCGTTGAGGAGGTTTCACTCTCTAGAGTATAAACTACAGAGAAATCTCAAGCTAAAGGAAATGATCAGTGAGTTTATTAGAGAATACATTCAGTTGGGTCATATGTCTCTCGAGAATGAGTTAAATGTGTCATACTATCCACACCACAGTGTAATTAGAATTAGAAAAGAACCAAACGACCAAATTTAGAGATGTCTTCGACGGTTCTGCGAAGTCGGACACTGGGAAATCCTTGAATGATCTTCAGTATGTGGGTCCCACAATTCAGGACGATTTGGTATCTATACTTTTGAGACTAAGGCTGTACACCATAGTTATATGTGGAGATATTATCAAAATGTATCACCAAATTTGGATACATCCCGAACAAAGATGCCTACAGAGGATGCTGTGGAGAGTTGATTCATCTGAGGCTATCCAGGAGTACGAGCTAAAAACATTCACCCATGGTAACGCGTTTTCTCCCTTCTTAGCAGTGCGTTGTCTGAAACAGTTGTCAAAAGAGAGTGTAATTTCTTACCCGAAGGTTTCGAAGATAATCAAGAGAGATTTTTACATGGATGATAATATTTCAGGTACAGATATGGTTCAGGAAGCCATTTCTCTGTGTAATAATTTGCGAGCAGTTTGAAATCAGGTGGATTCGTACTACAGAAATGGGCGCTAATAGTGAGGAAGTATTGCAGTATCTTAAGTAGAGTGGTGATTTCGTAGCCAGAAAATAGGTGAAAAGGATAAAACCAAAACCTTAGGTTTGGATTGGCTATGTACGCAAGAAGTATTGACGTATCATATTTCAGAACCGAAATTCTAAAAGGTTACTAAACGCGAGATACTGTCAAAAATATTACTTATATTCGATCCTTTAGGTCTTTTGGCACCTACCCTTATTCAGGCGAACATTATTCTTCATAAACCGTGGAATAAGCTTTCTTGTAATGAAGGGGTTCCAATCGATATTATACCCGGTGGAGAGTATTTCGGCAACATATGGGTAACCTCAATTCCCTCCGCTTTGCGGGACAAAGAACTTGTAGAAATGCCATTGACATCGAAATTCATGGTTTTGCTGACGCTTCATTGGAAGCATACGTAACATGCTTCTATGTTCGTAGTGTGAATGAGAGAGGAGAAACTAAAGTGCAACTTTTGTTACCGAAGAGTAAAGTCGCTCCTTTGAAAACAATAATAATTCCGAAATTAGAGTTGTGTGGAGCTTTAGTTTTAGCACAGTTAATTCAAAAAATAAATATCTCTATGATAAGGGAAGTTAATAGCTATTTTCTTTGGCGTTATTGAGCTGGATCAAAACCCAACCATATCTTCTCTAAAAAGATTGAACATGAATTTGTGAACAAAGAACCACTTTTAGATACTGTTGTAGATAATATTATTATTAATTTGGCCTAAAACGGAGATAGTGAGGATGAAGAAGCTGATATAGCAAGTGATTTCGAAGAATCAATTGTAGATGCACATCATTATTTTACTGTTGATGATCCCTGTACATCTAAAACATATTTTTCATTATAGTGTTTGTTTGTAGGTGGTATGACTAAATACATTAAACGCAGCAAATGTAAAAATGTAAATAGGTGTTATAAAATTGTAAATATTAGAGACGAATTCCACTAGGGTAATTTAATATTTGTAGCACATCTGTACATAGTTCTAAATAAACAATAATTGACGGCACCCAGAACCAAGATTTTTTTGTTTCGCCAGTCCTAACTCTGTAAAAAGTGTGAAGGGATGTTCTAATTTCATAGTGAATATTTGCAAAAAAACCCAAAAATTTACATATGAAAGTAGAAACATCTACCACAAAAAGCTTTAATATTTTATTTATATGATTAGTATACTCACTAGACCATCTCTAAAGGCGATTTCCCCATTTTGTGTTTCAAATTTTATGTATAAACCCGAATTTTTATATTATTATCTACTACATATTTTTAAGAATAACAATTTTAGAAAGCTTAGCAGGTAAGTATGTCATCAACTATTACTACGAACAGATAGGAAACTTGTTGGCCATTGTTAAATTTTGAAAGTCGTTTAACAATCCTTATCATATTGTACGCTTTATCTACAAGACTTTCAATTTATATACAAATAAACCTCAATGACGAATATTATGAAGGGACCACTTAAAAGACATTAATTTGAAGTAATGGTGAAAGTTTATGTCTCTTGTAATCTATTTATTATTTACATCGCATAAAATAATAAAGGGTAATTTTCGTAGAAAAATCTAATGGTTTCTATGTCCTTATTCATTTAATTAACACTTTACACCCTGTAGGCATTTCCAAAAAAAACTTCAACCTGAACTGAGAACTCAATTTCAAATATTTGGCGTCAAAATTACTTATTAAGAGAATATTTTTGCGGTGTATGATATTTTGTCACTTTGTAGTGATTTTGAAATGCGTGTTTGTCTTTGATACACATAGCGCACGGAGGTTAAAATTTTCTAATATCGTATATATTGACCTGCGTGTATTAAAATCAATATACATTTATTTATAGCTCGTTTATTCAAAATATAATAAAACTTACAGATAAAGAAATGTCATTAGTTTAGAGATTTTGAAAAAGCAAGCTAAACATAAAAAAATTTTGTCAGCACAAGCGGCACATTTAGTATTACATTGTTTTGCATGCTTGGAAGCATGCGCTCTTCCGATTCTTTCTGAGTAATGGTTATAGCATATCACGCACCGTCCTCTCTTATTTTGTTCATCTAATCGATGTGTATAGGTTGGTTAAGTAGGAATATATACTTCGTCTTTGCATAAACCCTCAACAAGGCTCTCCCTAAAAGTTGTCACATCCATTTTTTTGTCCAAAGGTGTATTATACAATTTCAATGCGTTAACAAAGCAAGTGCTAGCAAATATCTTGATCCCCACCTTTCGATACCATTTTATAGATCGTCTGACAGGATTACTATACGAAGATATTTGATCGGAGACATCAATATACGACTTAACAGAGTTGTACTCGATTATCATGGAAGGTTTATTCTTCATTCTAGATCTCGTCTGCACTTCAGTCATTTCTGGACATGACTTAGTAGTTAAAAATGCAACATCTCGTTTGTCTACCCACTTTCCAACAATAACTTTGGTGTTACTCTCTTGACATATCATTTTCCCACGGTTTAGGTTTTTCTCAAAAACACGTTTCGGATTATTTTTCCTATTTTTGCGTAGTAGTCCAGGAGGAATCGGCGCATGAGTACCGAAAACTATTCCACCTCAATTTTTTTATGCGATCCTCTTTGAATTGCACTACTGATGATATAAATGCATGTTGCCATGGGGCAACCTAGTGCCATATTGTTTAAACCGAATTTTTTTAAACAATTGGAAGGAATTGTTATTTTTCAAACGGACAAATTTTTTTATATTCTTTATTGAAATACAAATAAAGAAGATCCTATGACTTTTCACGATAAAGTTATTATTTTTAGAGATATGAATTTTTAAAGGTTCGAAAAATCTCGAATTTGAGTACTTTTGACCCATGAAAAATATATTAAAAAAATAAAATAAAATATAAATAATAATTTTTTTAAATTCTTTATACAATAGTTAATAATATTTTTAATAGATATTCAAGCAGATTTCATTGTTTATACCTGTTTTTTAATTGTTAATTTCGGGCTCACAAGTATGCGTCGCTACCTTTAAGTATCGCCGTCTCTCTCTGACTCATGCGCTGCATACGGTCTCTCTGTGTCCTGAATCATTATTAATCATTTTTTTAAAAAAAACCATTAAGTCCATCAAGATTGGTGGAGAGAGCAATGTTATTAATAATTAAATTGTCTACAATTTGTTTCTAACAAAAGTAATTCAAGTATGAATCGGAACATGTAGTTAAAATTACTTTTTTGTTATTATCATAGTAATTAATGCAGTTTTATCAACAATAATAAGATATAATGGTATTTGAAAAATTTTTGGAATCACAATTATATATAAATAATAAGCTTTTGCTCAAAACATACATTTGGATAAATGCATTGAATCCGGAATATAAAACATTAGATTTTACGAATTTCGCATACAAACTAGAGAATGACACTATGATTTTGAAAAAAAATTATTAATAATGATTCAGGACACAGAGAGACTGTATACAGCGCATCAGTGAGAGAGAGACGGCGATACTTAAAGGTAGCGACGCATACTTGTGAACGCGCGAAATTAACAATTAAAAAACAGGTATAAACAATGAAATTTTCTTGAATCTCTATTAAGAATATTATTAACTATTGTATAAATAATTTAAAAAAATTAATATTTTATTATATTTTTTTAATATATTTTTCATGGGTCAAAAGTACCCAAATTTGAGATTTTTCGAACCTTTAAAAATTCATATCTCTAAAAATATTAACTTTATCGTGAACAGTCATAGGACCTTTTTTATTTGTATTTCAATAAAGACTATAAAAAAAATTGTCTGGTTGAAAAATAACAATTTCTTCCAATTGTTTAAACAATTTCGGTTTAAACAATATGGCACTAGGTTGCCCCATGGCAACATGCATTTATATCATCAGTAGGGCAATTCAAAGAGGATCGCATAAAAAAATTGAGGTGGAATAGTTTTCGGTACTCATGCGCCGATTCCTCCTGGACTATAGTGTCCCGATCAAATGAGTTTCATTATCGTTGAGTTGATGAGCCAGACTAACACTTGGACATGATTTAGTAGTTAAAAATGCAACATCTCGTTTGTCTACCCACTTACCAACAATAACTTTGGTGTTACTTTCTTGGCATATCATTTCCCCACGGTTCAGGTTTTTCTCAAAAACACGTTTTGGATTAGATTTCCTATTTTTGCGTAGTGTCCCGATCAAATGAGTTTCATTATCGTTGAGTTGATGAGCCAGACTAACACTGGTATGGTGACTAAGGTTTTTCCTGTCTTAAAAATTGGTTGCATCAACTCCATTACTACTTGAGGTGCTACTGGCTGATCTGTGGGACGGATTTGCTTTCCAGCGTAAACCTTCAAGTTGTATGTATATCCGCCTTCAGCACACAACTTAAAGATTTTTATATTTACGGCTTTTTCCAGGAATGTACTGCAAAAATTAAAGCCGTCCTCTAAATGGTATCATGGATTCGTCTATACACACATATTTTCCTGGCACCAAAGCCGCCTGAAAATTTTTATTACAAATTCTTAAGAGTATCTCTATTTCGAAGAGTCTGTTTCATTGTCTGAAAAATGTAAACAAATCAGTAGGGCTTCAAATCGGCAACGCGACATATGTGTAACTTTGTATATGCAACTTTTATGAATAAAACTAGTGCTCCAATAATCTTTCAAACGAGGTTTTGGGTTCAGTCCCATCCATATAAGTATTTCAAAAAATTTTAAAATTTCTATGCGATCAGTGTCAGTCCAGTTAGCAAGAATTGAGTTTTTCGAAATCGATTCATTGGCGATACCATTGATAATGTGTTGGTAGGTATAGCGATTCGTTTCTATTACCAAGAGATCAAGCAATTCGTCAAAAAATAGAAGTCTATAGAAAGAAAGCGGACTGTCGTCATGACGAGTTTGGACGATTGCACCTAATGTATGTTTCTCTAGCGGCGCTGGAAATAAATTCAGATTTTCCACCACCACCAAACATAATTCTGCTGGATTGCTCTAGGTGGATTATTATGAGGCGTGTTTGTAGTCTGCTCATCATCTAAATTCCCGTTTCGATCTTCGTCGTCACTACTGTTACCCTAGAATTATACATATTTCATAGTATAGATATTTTTGCGAAAATGAACTAAGTAACAAAAATAATTTTGCTCCAAATAAAATCAATATCATACCTGTCGCGGCTGTTCTTCATTTTTTGTTTCTTACGTCTATGACCATTCTTGGAAGAATCTTCACTGGAATCATCAGAACTCTAAGCGTAACAGGGATCTGCATCTGAATCGTTGAAAGGCTCATCGATATCGCTAATATCACTGAGATTTTCAACTAAATCTTGAAGCTGTGAATCTGTGAGTGGTCGTTTTCTTCCACCCGGCATAATTACCCAGAGAAATGCAGAAAAGCAACAACCACGCGCAAACTATAAAACACAACTGACCTTGGAACGAATGTTTATCCGTTAACGACTGAACCCGGTTTCCGAATCATGTTGCCAAACTTAACATTTTTTTTTCTCAAAGTAGGGACAAAAACTAGTTGCCACAGCCTAAAGGTAGTAAATCGCCCATGTAGATGCGTGATAACTGTGTTCACGAGAAATACACAGTTTACAAAATGCGCCAAACATCTGTGTAACAAAAAAATACACACAGGTAGAATTGAATATCACTTTTAATACATATAGGGGTTAAAGTGTTAATAATAAAGAACACATTAATGTTATTTTGTCTCGTAAACTCGATTTTATATAGCATTATACAATTTATTAATTTCAAATCCAAATTTAAAATACGTATTAGCATCTTCACAACCTTTAAAACGTTGCATGCGGAATGTACGTCGCCTGGTTTTCCCGGTAACTGCATTAACAACGTTGTTAAGTTGTATGGCTTTCTCGCGCTTCGTCAACTGCCAAAATTAATTTGCCAACCTGTAACAGGCAGAAGACCCAGGAACGGCACTAAACATAGGTATGCATAACATGAAATGTAACATCCGTCATTCTCTCTATGATATTTGATGATATCGAAATAATTGTGAATTTTGTAGAAATGTTATTATTTTTTCATTTTATTGTGGAATAATTTAGAAACAGTTGGTTTCATTTATAACGGTAACAAGAGTAAATTACACACAGTAAGGGTCGAAACAGTAAATTCAAGTCCTACAATTTGATATTTGTTCCGTAAGTTGGATGTAAAAGGGACATTTACCTTTAATACCATCCTCTTTTAACGACCACGACTTCAAAGGTATCTGTGGTAGCCTAAGGGTGTCAATGGGTGCAGTTAGACGTGCATTGAACGCTGGACCGACGTTCACAATGATGAGTGGGTGAATCGCGGACTCGATAAATTTGAAAAAAAAATATAAAGATGTATATATACATTTTCTGATGGACAATGCGTATTAAAGACAATACTCACTTTTTACACGATTATGTAAATTCATTTTTCGAAAAATTGGTGATTAATTAAAAAGTATTGAAAATGAATAGGAGTGATCAATTTCGTATCAATTATATCAGTTATTAGGTATATACTAATAGTAATAATAAGAATAATAATATTGATTCACGTGATATGATATACAAATTACACATATGAAAAGAAAATTGGAAACAAACATATAAAAATCACAGATCTTAGTATTACTTATAATATGACATTGATATTTTACTTTTATGTCCGAAATTTTGCATATTATAATTGTGTTGATTAACTGAGCTTTAAAATGTTCATTTTCGTGTCGTTTTAGTGAATTTTTTACATCTTTTTCTAATATTCCTTCCACACCCTCAATTCCTGATATGTTCCCGATTCGGTCTTCATTTTGATTATCTCCTGGAATTCTGGATACGTATATCCTTCTATAAAGTTTGTCTCTAAAAATGTCTACTTTTTCATTTTCATATCTATCTTATTCACTAATTTTCTCTTCTCGAATCCTTCTAGACAAAACACATCTATTTTCTTTTCAGCATATTTCATTTTTAATCCATTTAGGAGAGCTTTTGGAAATATCTTAAATGAAGTTCATTTCCTCAAAATAAATGATCCATCGGTCTACCTACCGAGCATTGGTTCTATGTTCTTTTTATGCTCCTATTTCCACGTCTCAATCCTGATATCATCAAATTGTTTGAATTGGGAAACAAATCAACAGAAATTCCATCTCATGATAATTTCTCTGAAAAACCTCGTTTGGGAACACTTCTTCGTCTAATAAACCTCGCTAGCCTAAGCCAAATTATCATTACTCAAAGCACGTCCCAAGCTTACTAGCATCACCACCTACCGTTATTCACACTAAGATTCTTCAATCTAAAACTCGGTGCATATTTGCGCTTTTAGGTGTTACCTCTAACTCTTAAGGAGACGGGGGATCCGTTCTTCGAAGACTAAATAAAATGTAAAAGGGCGCCAGGCAATCTTGCCTCCCGAAAACAACTTACACAAGTTTTCTCAACCTAAGACTACCAAATAGGTGAAGAAATAGAAGTCAGATGTCACTTACCCAAGTTTAAGTTTAATAAATGATTTATTTTTGTCAATAAAATCTTACAAAATCCAGATAGTACAACTACTATGTCCAAGTGTATCATAAAATCACAAAAATTACAAGAAATCCCCCAAATGTACTAAAATCCCATAAACCCCACCCACAATTTATCATAGGTAAGTGAAATTCCCCTCAATTGAATGATATACAAAAAAAATACAAATACATATATATATATATATATATATATATATATATATATATATATATAGGTGGGGATAACGGGGATTTCAGTCCAAGGAATCAACGCGAAGATCTTTTATTTACAAAATGCCGCCAAGCTTTCGTGTCCTTTTGACACTTCTTCAGGGCACTATAATACATATACAAATATAAATATGATTTAAAAATAGAGAAATAAATATAAGTACTTACATGTAAAATATTTTAAGTAAATTCAATATAAATAATCATTAAAAAATTTGTAAATGTAAAAATAAATATAATTATAATATACTTGATGTCATATTTCACATAAGACAAATCGATACATAATTTGTTTGTTCGTTACTTAGTTATTTTAATTTTTTTAGGTTACTTTATAATTATTTAATGAAGTTTGAATTTGAGGTTAGATTATAACCTTATAAAATGACTTTGACAGATAATTTGTTTTTGACGTTAATAGAAAAGGAAATAAGGTTAGATTATAACCTGTGAAAATGACTTTGACAAATAATTTCTTATATTTTGACTTTAATAGAAGTGAATTTAATTTTTATGAAATAATCATATAAATAATGAAAAATTATCTATTTTGTTCAATATTCAAAAGGTAGCTAGCTATAAATATTACTAAGATTTTCAATGTCACTTTTCTTATTCATACTATTATTTGCCTTGTTGATTTCAACCATTTCAAGAAAATATCTTTTAGACATATTTTGTTCAGTATGTAGAACTTTAGCTTCATTAAATAACATTTTATGGCCTGTTTCGATGGAATGCTGTGTTAATACACATGATTTTTTGTTAAGTTTTATATCACTCTTATGAGATGTGATGCGATTAGTCAAATTTCTAGAGCTGGTACCGATGTAGTTAAGATCACAGTTATTGCATTTTATTTCATAGACTACATTTGATTTTTTTAAGTCAGGTGTAGAATCTTTCAATTTACTATTTAAATTTCCAATCGTTTTTATATTTTTCTGTGTTATCTTTATATTAGTTTCATTTTTGAAAAGTTTTATTATGTTCTTTGATAAATTTTCAATATTTGGAATTGATAGGTAATTAATATTTTCTACATTTGTATTCCTATCTGTTTCATTGCTAGAGATATTATCATGAATAGTTCTATCAGAAATATTGTTGAAAAGAATTCTATTTAGAAGTGATTTAGGATAAGAATTTTCTAATAAGATATCACGTAAAATTCTTAAATTTTTTTGTTTTAAAGAAGGGTGAACTAGTTTTTCAATTCTATTTTTTAAACAAATAATGAGATTAATTTTCATTTTCTTTGTATGAAAAGAATGATAGTTTATATACCTTCCTGAATTTGTTGGTTTTATATACCAATCGGTAATCAAAGTGTTATCGTTTTTACGGATTATTTTAGTGTCTAAAAATGGAATGCTATTATTTTTTTCAAATTCAACTGTAAATTGTAAATTTTCATTATAACTATTTACTTTTTCTAATATTTCATCTGATTTATTAACTGGTATAGCACAAATTATGTCATCAACAAATTTTTTTAAAAATGGTATATTAAATGATGAGTTTTGGTGAGTTTTGGGAGAATATCTTCAAGAAGATCATCCATTACATATTGTGCTATTATTGGAGAAATAGTAGCTCCCATTGGTCGTTATATAAAAAATATATATATATATATATATATATATATATATATATATATATATATAAATATATATTATAACAATTTCAATTGACCGTTTATTTATTTTTATATGTTGTAAGTTATTTTATTTATCAGAGGTATAAAAGTCGTACAAGTCGACTTACCTTCGGCTAGCTCCTAATAAATATAAGTTAATGTTAATTTAAAAATTTTTCATAAGGTCGGTAGCATGGAGACTCCTCCTTTGAGTTCCAGACGCACAAATATAAGTATAATTTAATTTTGAATATCTACTTCTTAGATAGACATATTTTACTTAATCCAGAAACAAAGTCTTTCCTGAATACCTACCTTGGATTTTGATGATTTCAAAATTCTTACATAGATTGATTGAAGTAAGCAAATTTTTTTCATTAAATTTATTATGGATATGAATAAAAATAAAATACCAACACTTTCTATAAAATGATTTAATAAATTGTTACTATCAAAATTTGCATTATTGTTAACATCAAAACTTCCTCATACCACTCCTGCATTCCATCTAGTCATGCGCACTGAATACCTTGGATAATTGTGTCGGGGCATAAGAGAAATGTATGCTCTTATAGAGATACACGCGACACTGAACGTGGATTTAAAGTCAACCTTATATGTATGAACTGTTTATACACTTCTAACCTTCATAAGTTTGGTGAAATTATTAATATGTTATTAAAATTTGAACTATACAATTACACACACACATATATATATATATATATATATATATATATTTATATATATATATATATATATATATATATATATATAAATATATATATATATCTAAAAGCAATACGAATGAGTTGAAATGAGGATAGTAATGGATAGAAAAAGTAAAACATGCATCAGAAGAAAAGAAGAAATGGAGATTATATGAACATTTATGTACAACGTGAACAATTGATGAAATGATTTAATTCAACACGTAAGTACTATACTATCTGTTATTAAAATGGTATGGATATCCATAGATATCATATGATATTCATCATATTATAAAGTTTTTGTTGGCCTTTTTTTATGATATTATTTAAACGTTTAAAATATATATATATATTTTATTGTTCACTATGTTCTTTTGGAATTCCAAAATTAATACTCAAAAACACAGACCTTTTTTATCGAAGCTTCTGTACCTGAACTGTAGCAAGCGTCCCCCAAATTCTTGACGATTTCTCAGCGGAGAAATGCACCTTCCTGTTCACTTCTGTTTATACACACAGTTTAATCAACATTAATATTACTCTTTCAATACCTTTTTTGGCTTAAAACTTTAAATTTTTATATTATTTCATAAAATTTTGTAGAGGAGATTTATATAAAAGCCATCATCTTCTCCACCCAAGCACGATTGAATTTTTTTTATAAAATCAACATACTTTCGACTCCTCAAATGCATAGCCTGATTTTCCGTATTTTTGTCACAATAATTGTTAACTTGAATGTTTTTCTAGAAAAATTGTAAAATTATTTCTTTCAACAGTTCTGGACTTATGAACACTTTTTGATATGTATAAGTTAATATTGTGTTAGGAATTATATAAAATGTCTTATTCATACATTATACTAACAAATTATGTTATAATTCCCTTTTTAAGGTATCACTATTTACATTTAATTATACGAAATTTACAACCTAAACTAATGATTAATACATATGTAATTGTGTAGTTTTAAATCTTTGAATTTTGACGAATTCTGTCTTACATAAACTGTTAGTTATTTCCAAATTTATCTCTATTGTTCTACATTCAATTAGTAACCAACAAATTTAGGTTGGCAAGAAAATTACTGAATTTGATTACTTCCTGTTTATAAAGATTATTGAATTATTATATTTCCTTGACAGATAACTTGGCTCTGTTCCTTATGTCACCAATTATAAAGTTCTCTTTCAATTCTTTTTTTCAATTTTAAACCTTTACTAACATCATCTGTAATTGGTGAGTTGAATATTAATTTTTGTTATTTTAGGTTTCAAGTTATACTGCATTCTATTTATCCAGATATTTACGTGGCAGTGTTCAGAGTATGATGAAACATGTTGACATTGACTTGACCTGGGATTAATTGTTAAGGCAAACTTTTATATTTATTTATACGATGTTGTTGTTAGAATTTTTATTCATTCATTCATTTAAGTCCTTTTTGGTAACTGTTTTTCTCAATATCTGACAATATATTTGCTCACTTCATTGTATTTTTTTTATATGAAATCTTAATTTTTAACTTGATTATGTCTACTAGTACACCATACGTCTTAATATAACATTTCAATGTCTGCTCGAATTTGTGAATTATTTTAACATAATAGAGGACTGTTTCAATATATATATATATATATATATATATATATATATATATATATATATATATATATTAATGTGGAAAAATAATGCTACACACTGTATATATAAACACGAGTCAATTACAATTCAAGATATTAACGAGTATAAGATTATTGAAAGGAAAACTATTTCGAGAGTCAAATTTAAACAAAATCAAACTAAAGAAATTCATTTAAACTTTATAATGTACCTTGTACATATATACATGACACCGATATAAAAAGAATTCAAACTACTTAAGAGAAAAATATAAAATTTATTGAATTCAAATATTTTAGATCACAAATTTTTTATCAAAATTGAATATCTGGCGTTACTTGTTAAAGAAATCATATGAATATTCAATCTTATGAACTCAACATCCTGAGAATCTGAGAGCACATTTAAAAAAATTTAATAATTAAAACAGATATAAAGGTAAGTGCATTGTGTGACATTATTGATCTCAAATAATTTTTTTAAATATACTGGGGCAAATTAAAAAAACCTTATTGAAATCAAAGATTTAACATATAATTAAATTCATATAAAATAAACTACAATAAAATTTAATACAGTACTCCTATTTCAAATATTGAAGAATTCACTTAATATATTCTTATGCAATACTTTTGGAAAACCCTGTTTTGTGTATGTACTCAATATAATTGAAAAACCCTGTATACATAAAATTTGACACTATTTAATTTTTGATGACATTCCGATGACAATTCAAAAGATATTCAAGGTTGGAGAAATAAATAGTCATTTTAAGGTATTCAGTTAATACAAGAAATCCAAATCTATTTATAGTAATGAGATAAAAATTTAGTTTTTTTTTGAAAAAAGAGAAAGTATGGTAACCATAATATAATTTGGGTTGTTTATTGAAAAAAATATTGAATAACGTTGAATCCTCCGAAGAGAGATTTTCTAAGTAGGAGCTCTCCAAAGTGTAACATATAATTTTAGATCTATTCAAAATTTTTGTATTATAATAATTTCAACAGTGATTGATAATAGAAAGCATTATTCGGTAACCCATTTAAATTATGTGCGTGAGTGATATAAAAATACTTTGTCAAGATTGAAGCAGAGGTGTAAGATCCGGAATTCTAAAGTTTTTAGGATTGTACGAGCTGACTGTTATCATCGAATACTGGTGAGGCCACTCCAGAATTATTATTTAATTGAAAGATTCAGGCCTTAAAAACAAATTAAATTATAGATGCAACTAAATTTTTCAATTCGCATAGAATATAAAATAATTTGAAGATACAATAAAATAAAGACATTTCGGATAATTGAGTCAAGTGAAATTTTTGAAGTTGATTGAACTCTTTCAAAAATTTTTTATAAACTTTTGGTACTAGAGATAAGGCGTTATAGTTTGTAGGTAGTTCATTTAATTGATATTTGGGAAGATACGAGTTGGTTCTTTATTGTTGTAAAAAAAGGAAAACTAAATTTTGAAATTTATTTGATTTATAATTGTAAATAATTGTAAATATGTTACTCACATTTATAACATTCAAACCATTCAAGAACGTTGATAAAAATTAAACATATTTATCAAATTTAGAAATTTTATTTTAAAAAGTGACAATTGTGTATTATTGGTGACATACAAGTCATTTATACGTTGTGAATGTCAATGTCTTGGACAAACAGTCACATTATATTATTAGATATATCAAACAGAACAAAGAAATTTATATAAAATTTTTATTTTCAATAGCGCATTGATCCCACCCTGAGGTAAGAGTGATTTGGATATTTTATGTTAAATTTATCTTTCAATTAATTACAATTTGATAGCCGGGAAATTTTTGACAACTACTGTCAACTTTTGATATACATAATATATGCCGTTTTAAGCCTTGTTTGCTATATAATAAAAATACGCTGCTTAAGCTACGTATACAATAATTGTCGCTACAACTTAAGAAAATTCTAATAAAATTATAGAAAAAACACATCACATAAATATTAGACCATATCAATATATATTAAAGTGAAAAATATCTATCAAGTTAAATTAAATCATTAGCATCACTCAGATAATGTGAATCTTAGTAGCAGTAGTAATAAAAATGCAATAAAAGGAAATAATCCATAAGGACATAATTTAAACATGTCGAGAAATATTTATGAATAGTATACAATTGATAAATTGATTCAAGAGATTACTATTTAATTAAGTAACTATTTTTCTTCAAAGTATATTTCAAAGTACAGAAGATACAATAACGACAAGTAAATTACGTCAAATATAATTTTGTACATAATTATGATGATCACTGTATATAGGATCACATGAATTTGGAACCAAAATTCAACTATTATAATTTTATATTTTATTAAACACTTTCAGAAACCCCGTATATTGCATAAACTTTTCAATTATTTGTATGAAACGTCAAGGTCAAAATATCAACGCGGAAACCAACGTTCTGTTAATAGTTCGGAGTGACTATAGAAGTGCATAGAAACACAGTGAATTTATCTACAATAACGCAAGAAAAGGTATTATGATTCGATAAAAACAATGTTTGTTTATGGACAAATGAATAATGAAAAACAAAAATAAAAACATTTCAATGTTGTTGATTTTGAGCTTGGGAGACGCCGTGTGAATTAATTAGATGGAGGACGTGTTTAATTTTCTCTTCTCCAAAATTTTAAAAACTTGATATAATTCAAACAAAATCCTGAAATAAAGTTAACTAAAGTGTTTAGTACAATATTGAAAAGTGAACTAACTAAAAATATCATTCGTACGTTAATAAATAAGTGATAAAATTGTGATATCGTCTAGATATTGGTAAGATTGAACATTACCTTATTAAATATAATTTCGACGACTATCCATATATCTTAATATTGATAAGATGTTTCTATTGGTGAAATAATTTCACATCTCATCATTTCCACATCCTGAGTTTCGCTTATTCGATCATAGGCGATCGTTTTCTACAAATGCATCACATTCTGTGTCAAGAAGAACCAATTACGAACATTATACCTTGTGTATATATTGAATTTCTCCTATAAAAAACATTCAGATATATTTATATGTTAGGTTATATTATTTTTGGAATCAATTTATTAGTTAAACATTAGCTTTAAACATTCAATCTCCACTTATATATCGGACATGAAACACTAAACTCATATTAAAAGATAAATACTTACTAAATTCATCAAATAAATAAACTATATATATTCCAAACACGCCACACATTTTTTCTTCATTTTGTAAACTAAATTATGTCAACCACAGAGTAACACACCACACGACGATCGTATTAGCAATAACGACAGTTGGGATTGAACGTTATGGATGTACATTCAGAACACATAGGATTAAAATAATTGAGCGAAATTTGCTTGCGATTGAGGTAAATAATATTATAACTCAGAAAATAATATATCAGAAGATTTGCGCTAATAGAATTCCTTTGAATTTAAAGATGTATCGCCAATTTATTGATTGATAAAATATTTCTTTATTTCACCGTTTATATTTAATTAAAAATCGTTTATCTATGTTCGTCTTGCGTTTCTTTGATATCTTACCTATAGTTTCCTGTTGCTGACAATCGTCAAGTGCCGAATCTCACCCCTGAGATACAGTGATAAGAAGATAAAACAAATTTAGAATATCTTTAACTTATATATTATTTTTAAATTGTAGTTCGTGGTAAGCGAACCAATTCTGGCGCCCATAAACAACTAAATCAAATAAATTAACATTAATTAAATAAAATAAATTAACGTAATTATAAAAAAATACAATAAATGGCATCCTAACGCTGGTGCATTAAATTAAATTAATTGAAATTATTTATTATATACAATATAAATGGCTCCCAACGTAGAGGCACTATTAAAAAAAATATATAATATATATATATATATATATATATATATATATATATATATATATAAAAAGAAGATGTAGGAATATCGCGTGATATATTAACAACAACATTAAAGAGATTCATGGGTAATTCATATATATATATATATATATATATATATATATATATATATATATATATATATATATATACAAATATTCCAAGCAAGAATATATATCCCGTGCCTTTAAAACCAATGTATTCCTCCCCAGTAGTATCTCAATCGCTGAGTACCACAATTTGTACGAAAGAGTTATGACAAGCTGTAGGGGAGAGGTAGTAACAGTGAGACGGCTGGAACACTGAGACATGATAGTTTTGTATTTGTATTTGGATGATGCAGACCATTGAATAGCAACCCTACCAACCAACAGAGGGCTCTCAATACATCAGATGCGATTTAGTTGATAAAGTAAAAAAGCAGTAACAGATGATCAGTTTAGTGTGTGATAAAGGAAATTTATCAGCCTTCTTTGAATTAGAATTTTTCTTGGTTAATAACCAATTTAAGCGAGATAATTCTACTAGATATTTGTGTATTAGTGTCATGGTAGCACATTACTATAGTTTTTAGCTCGTAAATTCAAGATTTATTATTTTGTGAAAAGTATTTATAAAAAATGTGGTTAAGGAACACAGAGACTAGTCATAATTGGAACCGTGAGTCGTGTCTCAGTGTTCCTAAGGCATATCTTAGTGTTACTTATTGCATAGCGGCATTACTGATCAGGTGTAATTTTTATTACAGACAATAGTAATGCCAAGAAAGAATATAACAGACAGGGTAGTGGGGCGATTTAGCGACACAGCAAAGAGAGATGCTGTTTTGTTGGTCCAACAAGGAATGAATATCCGTCAAGCCGCTAGAGAAAAAGGCTTGTCCTTTCAGACTCTTGCCAGATATGTTCAAAAGTTAAGAAACGATCCTAATGTTAGAATGTGTCCAAACTATACAGTCAATCAGTTTTTCACTTCAGAGCAAGAGAATGAAATTTGTGGTTATATTATTACATGTGCAAAAATGTTTTATGGACTCTCTCGAGATGACACCCGTCGGTAAGTGTATGAATGCGCAATCCGAAATAAAATAAATATTCCTGAGAAATGGCATGCGTGCCAATCAGCATCCCTTGCCTGGGTAAAGGGCTTTCAAAAAAGACCCCATCTTAGCGCTCAGAATCCCAGAAGGCTGCAGTTTATCAAGAACCCCTGGATTTGATAAATTAAAAGTGGAGTCTTTTTTTAATAAACTAGAAGAAGTCTTACAGCGTCATCTTGCATTTGGAGATGGAACCAGAACTTTCAATTTAGATGAAACCAGGACGCAAACAGTGAAAAAATCACAAAAGGTGTTTGCTTGTAAAGGTGTTCGGCAAGTCAGTAAGGCAATTAGTGCTGAACGTGGAACTCTTGTAACAACCTGTTGTATAGTTGGGGCCTAAGGTGTAGTTATTCCCCCGGCTATGATTTTCCCGCGTGTCCATTTTAAAGAATTTATGACAAACGGAACTCCACCAGGAACCCTAGGGTTAGCTGCTGAGGGAGGATGGATGAACACCGAATGTTTTGTGCAGGTTATAAATCACTTTATCTGACATACTTCTAGTTGTGAAGAAAATCCATCTCTGCTAATAATGGATAACCATGTTATACATCTATCCATAGAGGCCATAGACATTTGCAAAGAAAACGGGGTGACTATATTAGCTATACCACCACATTGTACAAATAAGTTGCAACCCCTGGATGTTGGGGTTCTAAAGCATCCAAGACAAACTTTTAACATATATAATGTTGCATCATGCGTGGGCATTGCTTTTCCTCGAGCGATGACTCCGGTAAACATTACCAATGCGCTTTAGAAATGCGGGATATTTTCTTTTAATAGACATATTTTCAATGTGGAAGACTTTATATCAAGTTCAGTAACGGATATAGAATATACCCCATCTCCTTCAATACCGACTTTGCCTTTCCCAGGTCCTTCATTATAGACACTGGCCTCTCCAGGTCCTTCCACATCGACTAAGATCCACGCAAATAGTTCTGAGACTATGATAAATTACACTTCTGAAACAACATTTCTGAGCCCGAAAATTTTCAGATGTTTCTCGAAAGCTAAACCAAGAACAACCACTCAAACAACAAAACGGCGCAGAAGAAAAACCATGATAGCAACTGACACTCCTGAACGCGAGTAATTACTAAGAAACAAGAATAATAAAATAAAACCAGACTAAGAAAGAGTAAAGGAAAACATATTTTAAAATGAAATAAAAAGTGTTGGCAGTGGAATGAACCTTGCAAAAAAAAGCCAGAGAAGAAATGAAGAAGAACGTGAATCAGAAGATGATAGTTTTAATATAGAATTGCCAGACTCAAGTGGTGGTGAGGATTATGTGAGCGAAGATGGAGAAATAAATGTTAACATGTGATTAGAACGAATGCCAGTTCCAGAACAATATGTTTGAGCGGAGTTTGAAAGTAGAGGAAAGTCTGTTTACTATGTAGGAGAAGTTTTGTCTACAGCAGGTGATGATGGTGAAATGAAATTCCTCCGAAAAAGTACAAAATGTTATGGACTTTTCATGAAACCTGATGTTAAAGACATATCACTTGTTCAGAAAAATAACATTAAAATGATATTGCCATCTCCAAAGCTTCAAGGGAAGACTAAGCGTCAATAAAACCTCTTGAAATTTGAAATAACCTTCGATTCCTTAGATATTCGTTAAATGTCTCACTGTTCAGTTTTTTTGTCGGAACAGTGAGACACTAGCCAATTAAAAAAAAATTAAAAAACCTGAATGTGTTTCTAGATTTTCATATTTTCCAAATGAATATATGTTCTACTATATAAGAGAGTAAGTTTACTTGTTTATATAGTTTTACATTTTATATTTTTTAGTACAAAGTCTGGTGTAAACATTTTGTGTCTCAGTGTTACTACCTCTCCCCTACCCTCAAGTAACCAATGGCACTTTAAAAGCCTATAAGTTCCTCTATTAGAATCCTATATATCCCCCAAGTAAAATCCTATATAACCCCCCTAGTAAAATCCTATATAATCCCTGTTCACGCGATTATTTTGGTAAAGTAAAATTATAGGTACTGCTTGACAACACCGCTTAAGAATACGATTTAAAATTTACTAGCTAGGATAGTGGTAGGTACTACTCAATACTAATATTGATCGGCTCGGTAATAGAAAAAGATATAATTTTCGGTCTCCGTATTTCGAATAGCAAAATTCTGTCGGAATCAGTTTTAATTTATCACAAAAACCAACTTTTCTTGAAACAAGATGACAATTAAGTGGTTGTTACTACTCCCTTGAATTTCCCATTGGCCTTCTTTCCCCCAAACCCTCGTTATTATTTTTTCTTTGGAGTAAGTAATAGCAAGAAGCAACCACGTCGTGTATTGGCAATTAAAAACAGTCTACATTAATACAACTGAGTTACGCGGAAACAACCCCCCTAGTAAAATCCAATAATTGCCCCCAAGTGAAATCCAATAATTCCCCCCAATTGAAATCCAGCCTGGATTGATCGTTGGGTATACATATATACAAACCAGTATTCACATACAAATGAAATGTCTCAAACGAGTACTCAATTACCTGATAAAAATGAGAAAACTGTATACCTGAGTCTCGAACACACTATAGGGTTAAATCAATACAGTACACCATACGTATCTATGGCACAGAATAAGTTCACGCAATTAAATATGAAATTATTAAAATATAATATTGCGCAATAATATCATATGAGCTCATACGCTTACTACCACCAACTCAAATGACTCAAAATATTGAAATTGAATAGCCACAGTAACGTTAACATAACCTTACGATGGGTATAGTTATCACCAATCCACATTCGCAAATTGTATATGGTATGGCAGATATAATCTGATATTATATGTTGATCACAGTAATTAGTACTTGATGAACATAAGTATGGTCATAAACTGACTACCACAAGTTGCTTACTGTAACGGACAAATTAATAATTTACAACATACACCGACTGATATTATAGGCAAAATGTTCTTTACAGAAACAAGTCAAAGTTTAAAACTGGCGTGAAATCCACAATGTGTTGTTCGATGACTGCTATCCGTGGCTACCAACTCCTACTCCTGTAGAAAGCTGTACAACCCCATATCGTACTCCTCAAGTCCACGTTAAAAACCCACATTTCTTCCCATATGAGTTGATCTAACTCAAAGTTGACCCATACAGTATCCCACGTTGAAGTTATTTAAAATAATAACCAAAACGCAAAACCAAGAGAGAAAAGAAAAGAGAACAGCAGAAGAGAGAGAACGAAGAGAAGAGAAAGAAGAGAAAGAAGAGTAAGAAGAGAAAGAAGAGAAAGAAGAGAAAGAAGAGAAAGAAGAGAAAGAAGAGGAAGAAGAGAAAGAAGGGAAAGAAGAGGAATAGGAGAAAAAAGATGAAGAAGATAAAGACGAGAAAGAGAGAAAGAATAGAAAGGAGGGAAAAAGAAGAGAGAGAAGAGAGATGCCAAACCGGTCACCTGCCGTCAAAAAACTCTCTGGTTTACTTAGAGTCCATACAGTACTGAAATTTCTAATTTATTTAAACAGTAAACGGGTGGGATAAACTTTAAACACACGACATACTCAACTAATTAATCAATCAAATAAACAGTATATTGAGTTAATAAATACACAGTATATTCACTTAAACTAATTCAAATAAACAGTTCACTAATTTATATTCACTTATTTACTTGTTTATCTCAGGATGTCAAATTATCAACTAAACTAACTCTTCCTGATCGATACCTCATATATTAATGCCTTTTTCACTAGATAATACTAAATTGCGACTCACTCAAAAACAATTGGCTTTCTGGCATTTTCTAGATAAGACTGGACACAAAAACAATGTTTAGATAAGATAGTCACAATCGTAAACAATCCCCGCGCGTCCGCCATGATTTTAACTTTCACACCTGGCTTAGATAGAGTCGGATTTAGGGACTATACCAGTGTGCTGTTTCGTAACATTACCCCTTCCTTAAATGAAAGTTCTTCCTGGAACTTTTGTGTAGCCGAGACTGGATGTTTGAATCGGCAACTGGCACCATTTCTACACTTTCCGATCTTATGGAAATAGCAGGGCACCGTCTTCATCGGATACTGATAACGGGGGTTGTAGCTGCAAATTAATATCTGGACACCGGTATCTAGAAAGATAATCTCTACCATGTTCCAGATGATTCGCCAATCCAACTGGTTACTCGCTATCTTAGGCATAGCCAGTTTCTTCACGCTGGATTCCAATACATGGTCTCGTAGGTTTCGAAGTGCGTCCCACACATCGCGGTAGGTAGATCGATCTTGAAATTCATTTTTAGTTACCACGTAAAAGACGTACCGCGAATTATGATTCAGTTTCAGTATCTTGCCAGGGGCTGGAATCTGGTCTCCAAGTTTTTCTAATTGCCCGAACTTCTTTCAAAAGATGGATGCCAACCCTCGTGCGTTTTTGAGATGGGCGGGGATGTTGTATGTCAGAGGGAGAGTGAACAAATCTTGTCGTTGTTCTGAAGTAACTCCATATCTAGCTTTCCCGGTACCTCCATACGCGCCCATAAATTCATCTAAGGTAGGGTCAGATACATCTCGAATATGGTTTACTTCCTTCATTAGGTCATGGTCTCCCTCGAATGGCGCTAGTCGGTTTTGGTGGAGTACTTTTGGTTTTCCGTTGGGATCTTGCTTATGCGATATATAACATCATTGAACCTTTTCGTGATTAAGTATGGACCTTCCCAGGATTTTTGTAATTTTGGAGAAAATCCTTCTCTCCTCGTCGGGTTGTGTACCCATACTTGGTCCCCTTCTTTAAAACCGCCTTCTGTGGCCTGCTTGTCGTACCGACTTTTCACTCTGTCGCTGGCAACTTGAAGATTTGTTCGAACTAATTCATGAATATCGTCCAGCCTTCTTCTCAATTGGATCACGTAGTTTTCTCCTGCTAGATCTTCTCCAGGCCGACAGCCAAATTCCAGAGCACACGGAAGCCTCATTTCACGACCAAACAGGATTTTCGCAGGTGTTCCACCCGTGGACTCATTAAAGGCAGATCGATAAGCCTATGCGAATAGGGAAAGATACTGGTCCAAATCTCTCTGATGGCTGGTAACCACTTTGGACAGGTATTTTCCAATAGTCCTGTTTATTCTATGGACCATTCCATCTGACCATGGATGTAATGCTGTTGTCCTGGTCTTCTTCATTCCCAGCTTCTCGCAAATCTCTTGGAATAGATGGCTTTCAAAATTTCTCCCCTGGTCACTGTGCACTTCCAAGGGCTCTCCATATCGGCCGATAAATTCTTTCACCAATACATCCGCGACAGTTGTGGCCTCTTGGTTCGGGATAGCGTAAATTTCCACCCACTATGTGAAATAATCCATTACAACCAGTATGTATTTGCTACCATTTTCTGTCGTCGGAAATGGTCCAGCGATATCTAAAGCAATCCTTTCGAAAGAGCTTCCAACATTTTACTGTTTCATGGGTGCCTTTCTCTTGCGATGTGGTCCATTACTCGTAGCATAAGTCGCACATTTCTTACACCAGTCCTTCACATCATCGGAGCTGCTCATTCAATAAAAACTCTCACGGATTCGCTGGAGGGTTTTCTTCACTCCCAGATGACCTCCCGATGGACTGTCGTGTAACTTCTTTAGTACCTCAGCTACTCTTGTTCTCGGGATAACTAGCTGTCTTTTCCTCTCGGAGCCATCATCGTTTCCAAGGACTGTTTTTTCAACAGCCCTTCTTCCAGGACAAGGAAGTCCCGCTGATCCCAATACGCCTTGAGTTTCGGTGACAATCTTGACACTTCTTGCCAGGTAGGACGCCGATTTTCCTCCTTCCATTGCCGGATCATCTTCAGGTGAGGATCATTCTCCTGATCTTCTCTGATCCTGGGGGGTGACCATTCCTCGTTGACTATTGAAATTTTTGAAACTGCAACTTCCTTAGATTTCGACTTGTTGCATTGTGAATAGTGAATAGTCTACAGGGCATGACCGTCTAGGCAAAGAGTTGGCTTATCGGTGATTCACATCAGCTGGATGTTCACCCCTGTCTAATTTTCCCTGTGACTTCTTGGGTTACAGGAGTCGTGGGGCGCTTAGACGTACTGCGTACGTGCTGTAGCTCACCACACTTCCGGCATTTGACATTCTTCGGCTTCTTGTTTGCCATACCTTCCAACAGTTTGACGATCTGGTCAAGTCTGCCATCGTCCCCTTTTTCCTGCATGGTCTAACTTTGTTGTAACCTGAAGCCTTCGTTGCTGCTTCATATTCAAGAGCAGCTGTCAATGCGTCAACTAATGTTTTGGGATGGGCTAAGCGAAGCGTCCTCTGCATATCGGAGTCACGTGAGCCATCAATAAACGCCTGTATGCCCAGACATTCCATCATGTTCTCTGCTGCTGAAGTATAAGCAAATCTAACGAGTCGGACAATATCTACTTCATATTCTTGAAGTACTTCGTCACGTTTCTGCCTTCGGTTCTTCAGCTGGGATTGGTATAATATATAATATTGGCAGTTTTTCATTGATAAGATTTCGGCAGATATATCGTTCTTCAAAGTAGAAACATCGTTCTTTATAGCCAAAATATCTCTTTTCACGTTCGTAGAAATCTTCTCTCCCATGTCAGAAATATCGTTCTTCATAGCAGAAATCTTCTTGTCCAGGTTCTCTTCCATAGTAGAAATCTTCTCATCCATGTTAGCAGAAACATTAGCAGAAATGTCGTTCTTCATAGCAGAAATCTTCACGTCCATGTTTTCTTCCATGGCAGAAATCTTCTCGTCCATGTTCTCTTCCATGGCAGAAATCTTCTCGTCCATGTTAGCAGAAATATTAGCAGAAATAGACGAGATTAAGGTGGAAGCCTCGTCAGTAAATAAAACGGTTTCTGGATCAAAGCCGTCATTTGTCAGTGCCACTTTAAGTCTTTCTACTAATTCACCTTTCTTACCGGACATTTCCAACTCACGATCTTCCAATTCTGCCCTCAGTCCCGCCACTTTGAGGTCACATAGTCTCTTGGCCAATTTTACGTAGCAATTTATTTATATTACCCCACACCTGACACCAACGTAATGTTTTTCTAATTTATTTAAACAGTAAACGGGTGGGATAAACTTTAAACACACGGTATGGCTCCTTACTAATTTATTCAAACACCTAACTAATCACTGACACTTAATTTATATATACTCAACTAATCACTTAATTAAATACACAGTATATTCACTTAAACTAATTTATATAAACAGTTCACTAATTCATGTTCACTGATTCACTTGTTTATCTCACGATGTCAAATTATCAACTAAACTAACTTTTCCTGGTCGGTCCCTTATATATTAATGCCTTTTTCACTAGATAATTCTAGATTGCGGCTTACTCTACTTCTACTTCTGGCATTTTCTAGATAAGTCAGGCTACAAAAACAATGATAAGATAGTCACAATTCGTGAACTATTCTAAGAAACCCTGCGCGTCCGCCATAATTTTTACTTTCATACCTGGCTTAGACAGAGTCTGAACATACGAAAATGTTCTCGAAATTGAAAAATTGTATATCTAGGGATAGTGACTTCAAAATAGTTGTTGTTTCTCGCAGCAACATTTCTTTCTTCGGGATACAACTGTTTTTGAAATAAAGGGTCGGCCAATTTTACAGCTATGTTTACAAGAGAGCATTGATTTGAATATTATTATCAAATAGGAAAATATTTCGTACGGCAATGTCTCGTGCCATATTGTTTACAAACGAATTAAAACCATTTAAATCATTGACTTATGACAGATAGTAGATAATCACATAACCTCAATCTAAAATCCCTACGTTGTTGATTTGGACGACCGGCTACCAGAACCAACAGTTTAACTACAAACGTTTGAAACGGTAGAATGCAAACAGCTTGATCTGGTGAACGCGCCCATTGTCAAACCAATACAACGGTGAAACATATCATGATAATATAATATCAAAAATACAACTCCATAAGAACTAAATTGAATTTTCCCCGCAACATATCTGACCTTCTTGGACACAACTGCAACCTTGGCTGCATTATAAAGTTGTTAGTAGATACTGAGATAGACAAATATGAATATCAAAATGTAACATGCTTAAAGTAGCATTATCGCTTATAATTTCCGTGGTTCGGACAGCAATAGATAAAACTTAATAAAAAAATGATGACTATTATCATTGCTGGTACAAAAGCAAACTTTTTAAGTAATATCAGTATTTCTTCTTTATATAAGAGCATAATAAATAGTATCATCATTTTAAAATAAAGAATTTCTTTTAAACTTGTGTTAATAATAGAATATAATATTTGGCTAAGACAAAATAATTTTACGTCATGTACGGAGTAATTTGAATTATAATAAAAAGATTACAACGCTGTATAGGAGAAAATTACGAATATTCAGTTCAAAATAAACACCTAAGTATATTTAGTTCCACCTAGATGTTCCTGCTTAACTGAAAAATTATCGTCAAGTTCATTCTGCACTAGAATTATCAAGCAGCAACGTTTAATTATAACTGAGCTTGAATCACTTAAACAATTACGGATAGATATAAATCAGCAAAACGAATATTCTGAATCAGAGATAAAATCATCCCACAAGATCCATGTGCTGCGTTCGTAAGTGAAAACTAGCAGAATGCATGTTGGGATATTTTTCGAAAAAAATAAAAATACACTTTGTGAGTGGGTGCCCGCGTTACAATGAAAGGTGTACCCTCGAGACTGCCGTGTCGAATATGGACTACGCAAAGTAGAAGTGTACGAGGTGAAATATTAAATAGAAAACTATACGAGTGAAAAAAAATTGAAATAACTTTCTCTCTAGTCTACGGCTAATCATAAATCACCGTGACAGTCACTACATATTATAGTTATTGAGGATAATCACTAACCTCTAGGAAAATTCTCAATTTTCCCAAATTGTGAATGATGTCGACGTATGAAGAGGAGGGGGGGGGGGGTTCGAATGACTCGAAAAAATGCTTTCGGAAAGACTAGACCTGACGGCACCAATAGAAATACGTAGAGCAGTGTTCTGAATTGTGTTAAGAGATTTAAGGTATGAAGTACAAGCATTCATGTATAAAATGCTTCCATAATCCAATTTAGAGCGAATGAGGGCTCTATAGATCCGTAAGAGTGATTCTTCTTCAGCTCCCCATTGATGATGAGCGAGTGATTTCAAGATATTCATTCTAATAAGGCAAGCTCCTTTTAAGTCCATAATCTGCTGTTTCCATGACAATATTTTGCCAAATATTACGCCTAAGAAATTTTGGTGGTTAACAAGTTCGTGGAGCGTCGTTTAGGTATAAATGTGGAAAGATCGTACTATTTTTCCTGCTGAAACAGATAACTTTTGATTTTGAAGCCGAGAACTGAAGGCCGAGATTTATAGACCAATCATGGATGGAATTTAGAGCGTTTTGAAGTAGACAACATTACTTTACCCTTACAAAAAATTATGAGGTCATCCGCGTAGAGAGTGTATTTAACTGGGGCAATTATGGAATTACATATATCGTTAATGCTAAGAATAAATAGGGTAGGGCTGAGTATCGCGCCTTGTGGGACACCATTATGTGCTGTTACTTTGAAGGATCTGTTTGATAAGAAATTTTGTATAAAGTAGAAAATATTACCATGAAGCTTTAAGTCTATTAGTTTTTGAAGGATTGAGGTTTGCCAAGCAGTGTCGAATGCACTGTCAATGTCCAGTGTTACTGCTACAACGTCACTTCTATCAATAAAAGATTGATAAATTCCTGTTTGAAGCATAATTAAATTATCCATGGTTGATCTATTTGTTATAAAGCCTGACTGCGCAGGGTTAAGTATATTATTTTTCTCGAGAAACCAAAGTAGACGTTTGTTGACCATTTTTTCTAGTACATTGCATAGTGTGCATGTTAACGATATTGGTCTAAAATAATTTGCGTGCTTGAGTTATTCTTTTTGATCGTAATTATGATCGATTCCCGCTATGCATTAGAAAACTGCTGACTACACCATATTCGATTATAAAGTTCGAGTAGTTTGATTTTTGACGTAGGATGTAAATATTTGAGGAAAATTGATGGGATGTTGTCTGGCCCTGCAGCAGTATTTCTTAAAGACGAAAGAACTGTATTTAATTAATCTAAGGTAAACTGATTGTTGATTGGATAAAGGTTAGGGGTGGTATTATCAGAATTTTCAGCTATATTTATTCGGTTAGAGGGAGGTTCGTTAATTTTAGTTTTGTTTTCGAAATGTTGGGCAAGATCGTCCGCTATTTGTTGGTCGTGTGTGACAACATTTCCTTGGTGTAGTAGAGCAGGTACATTATTAGTACTACTGTTTTGGCTTTTTATTCGTCGTATCTTGGACCAAACTTTAGCTGGGGATGTGTCTGTGGTTATCGTACTATCGTACTGGTAAATTTGTAACGCGAGTCTTTTTTACTTGAGTTAAGTATTCTCCTAGCTTGAGCTTTTTCTTTTTTGAAGTAAATTCGATCCAGTTCGTTCCTAGTTCTGCGGTACTTGTAAGGCGATCTGTAGCAATTTTTCACAGCTTGGTAACAAGAATCGTTCCACCAAGGAACTGTTTTCTTCGAGGGGTTGATTGAAAATTTACCTATACATCTTTCAGCGGAGGAAAGAATTGCATCAGTGAACTGCTTGACAGCTTCATCTATGTTATCATGGTGGGTGAGATCATCCAATTGTTCCTTGACAGTTTCCTCGACGAGATCCCAATTTGCATTCTTTATTTTCCATTTGCAGTTTAAGATTGTGGTTTTCTGTTCGTTGTTGGAAATTAAGATGGGGAAGTGGTGGCTGTCATATAAACTGTCAATGGTGTTCCATGTTAGCGAAGAAGCTAGCCCGGGGTCGCAAATACTCAAATCAATAGATGCGCAGGAGCCAGATTGGACATGAAAATATATGTTACTGCCGGTATTATGAATGTTAGCATTTGTAATGTTTAGAACATTTTCAACAGATTCACCTCGTCCAAAGGTGCTTTCGGAGCCCCACATCTGGTTATGAGCATTGAAGTCACCGAATAATATAAAAGAAAAAGGGAGTTGATTAATTAGATTGCTGAGCTCAGATTCTTTCGAAGCGTAATTGGGAAGAATGTATAAGCTACATATGACAATTCTGTGGGGGCACCATACAGTTAAAGCAATAGCTTCTAATTCAGTGATCAGGTGATATTCTTGGTGAAATATATCGTTAGAAATGAAAACTGAGGTTCCACCACTGGCGCGTGAGAGGTTAGGTCTGATAAAATGGTGACCAGTGTAACTTTTAAGACACGGATTATGAGAATTGCGGAAATTCGTTGCTTGTAAACAGATAAGGTCAGAAGAGTAATCACTAATGAGTTGTTGTAGAGATTCTAAACGGGGGTAAAACCCGTTACAATTCCATTGAATTCGGGTGAAAATGAAATATAAGGAGTTATGTGATTAATAAGAGAATTTTTGCGATGTTTGGCATACCTGAGATACTGTAGAATGTTGCGAGTATGCGGAGTGTTTTGATTGATGTGAACCGTCAGAACTGTAATCCTCTTCGTTGGATTCACTTTCATGTTCCTTGAAATCCAATCGAAGCTGATCTTTTAATTTTCTTGTTATTCGGGTTATTCTGTTTTTAATCGATCTCTCTGTAAGAGTTGCATACACTAGATTCAGTTTAGAGATAAGAGACTTAATGTTATTAGTATACTTTAAGGCTTCCTGACAAGGATTGCGACTACCAAAGCTGTTTTCCAAGTATGCTTCAAAATTGTCTATTGGAAGGATATAGGTCCCAGGATTAGCTTGGTATGCTTTTTGTATACATTATTTTGTTATCTCTGTCAAATTAGTTCCTTCAGAGGAACTCAACCTTGCTTTCTTATTTTTTTTCTTCTTAATATCGGAGAGTGGTTTAGGAGGGGGGGAAGCATTTCGTTGGATTGATCGTCGTCATCAGGAGAACTGGCTTTGTCACTTGATATTTTGGAACGGCAACGTTTTTCTGCAATAAATGGAGCAGGGTTGGATTGGGTTGTATCTTTGTTCGAGAGAACTTCGCTCATTGGTGGAAGACTGGTTGATGGGAGTGGAGAATCACTTGTTCCTGTAGATGTATTGGTAGCTTCAGGTGTAGAATGTGTAGGCTTTGATATAACGTCGAGTGGTGGATTTGGGCAATTTGAGGCGATGTGTCCGGATTGCTTGCAGATAAAACAATTAATATTATCGGTTGATAGAAAAATTCTGTTATCGGTAACATCAAATGAAATGAGTATGGAAGTTTGGAGTTCAAGGTTGTCAGAAGGGGGCAAAACGTGAGCTTGACGTCTGAAACTGAGAATATGGGCATATTCGTCGCCTGGTATTCCAGCCTTTAGAAAAGAGATCGGAGATGCCAATTGTAGCCCAAGATATTTTATTACATCTTCGACCTGTTCATGAGGAATGTAGGGGGAAATATTAGATATGATGATCCTTTTAGGAGGAGAGACGAGTCTACGAATGTTTATGGTAGTGTTATTTATTGTTATTGCAGGGTGTGATTTGAGGAGGTTATCTAAAAGTTCGGAGTTAGCAAGATATATAGAAATTCGATTATTTGAAATTCTGGAGGCAAACGAGAAATTTTTTGGACCAATAACATTACCTATTCCTTGCACGTAGTTCAATAATTTTAAATTATCTTCTGCATGCATCAAAAAATCTTTTTTTGGAAAGCATTGTTTAGGTGCTGTCTTAACTGCTGATACGTGAGATGTTTGAACTGAATTGTTGAGAAACATTATGGGAAAATGCCCTGCCCTTGTACTCAAAAGCAGTATATAATGTTTATTGTGGGTTTATGTGAACTCGTTGGATAACATATTATCCATAACGAAAAATCTGCTCACCTGCGCCTCTGTTTCATGAGAAGGCTTGAACCAGGTAATTAACAATGTAAATAAATTGTTCAGTAAAAAATAGCTTGAAAAGAAACTGGATCAAGAAGTCTACTATTGATAATACATACACATGTAATTAATGGCACCAAAGCACAAAATAAATTCACTTATTTATCACGAGAATAGTAGAGCAAAATACAGACGATGTTACTCGTTCAAGCACTCGTACGAGAATCCCATTCTATTTTTAATAATGATAATATTGACCAATAATTTTCAGCCCTTGAGAATGAATAAAAATGTATTCGAAAGCTCGGGAATAAACATCTGAAAGAGTGTACTCTAGTGTTTTATTGCCACATCCCCACCAAAACATCCGATAATCCGATATATATATATATATATATATATATATATATACACAAAGTGAAAAATATCTTTTTGGGGATTGCAGCAAAAGAGGAAAAATACACTCTATTCAATTCTCCAAGCTTTTGTAAATCTTTATTTACATCATCAGGGAACTACAATAAGGAAAGAAAGACATAAATTATAAAAAGTGTTCATAAAAACATTTCTACAACTTACATTGATCGAGATTGCATTGAATACAGGGAATGTGTAAAACAGCAAGTCATTAGAGAAATAGGTCCAGTCGGCAATACATTTGCCTACTACTAGTTCAAGTTTAAAACATTATTAAAAAGTAAAAGTTAAAACATTAAAAAACGAGAATCCACACACCCACGCGGACTTGTGAGAATAATGGCGGAAACTGAAAATGTTAGGTTAAGTACAACATTCATCATTACTAAATGAATGAAAAGAATCGATCTTTGCAATGACGCGAGACACTAAAACAATCGAATTGAAACTTTCAAAAGAATACCAGGGTGGTACCAAAATTATGGAACTGTTGCGACATATCACTCCAAGGAAATTCTCATTAACGAGAATTAATATGTGATTATTGATGTTATTTATTATTATTATTATTAATTTAATGAGGGCGAAACACCTACCATGATGACACAAGTAGGAAACTAGTGAGAATTATTAATATTATCATTATTATTATTATTATTGTTATTAATATGAAGACAATTGTGCTTATCAAGCGTTAGGAGGAGGGAGTAGAGATTACTCAAATTCTGAATGTCAGTCTTCTTATTCATACAACCTTCTTCTTGGAAGATGAAGGCCATTTCCAAAAACAATCTTTTGTTATAACTTGACATGACAATAGAAGTCTTGCTGTTGCTAGGTCCATTAATGTTATCACTAATCATGCTCATAAAGATGATTGCCATCCATCTCCTTTTCGAAATTTGTTGTTTGAAGCAAGATGTTTCCTGAAAATGCACCCTGAGTGAATTGTTACTAAATCAGATAAGGGTAACGTGACGGTTGTTATGTTAAAGGAGGATTACCTCAAATTATCTCAAGATATAATCGACAATGATTCTTTCTATGTTCCCCTCTCGAGAGATCCCAGTAGGACGATTCAATCCAAATCCAACACTCTTGTTAAGAGGTTATATAATAAGAGACAGATTGATGAGATCACGAAGAAAAAATTAACTTCGTATAACTCTTCCTAAAATTCATAAGCCTACCTTGGCAATGAGACCTATTGTCGCTTCTATCAACTCTCCTGTGGACTTTATTGCCTCTTTCCTCACAGATATCTTGACTAAGGCATACAGTAATGAGAATGAGTATTTCATTAAGGACTCCTTTCTGGTTTTTGAGTTATTTAAGAGAAGAACTCTTCCACAAAACTATGTATTGGTCCTTATTTATCACGGGAATAGAAGAGCACAATACAGACGATGTTACTCGTTCAAGCACTCGTACGAGAATCCCCATTTTATTTTAATAATGATTGACCACTAATTTTCAGCCCTTGAAAATGAATAAAAATTTATTCGAAAGCTCGGGAATAAATATCTGAAAGAGTGTACTCTAGTGTTTTATTGCCACATCTCCACCAAAACATCCGATAATCCGATATATATATATATATATATATATATATATATATATATATATATACTGTTGCAGGCTATTGTGAACTCCGTTATATCTGCCCAAATTAGACTACAGATATAACGGAGTTCACAATAGCCTGCAACAGTATATATATATATATATCGCGATAGCGGTAGAAGTGGCGTCCGTATAGATTTGTAGCGCGGTGGCATCCTCCGATATACACAATATGTATATAGAACAGCCCCAATGCATATAAATCACGCACAGAGTGGCTTCCTATTATTTGGCAACACTGGTTCCTTGATCGATTATTAGTAGGTAGATTTGAATTTCTATAAGAATCGGTGTGTTCTGTATATTGTGTATAGAGCGCGTTCAAAGTGACTTCCAGTAATTTTAAATATGCATTTATTTTTATTTTGAGAGAGGAGAATGAAACATATTTTCTAGTAATAGGGATGTTGACGGTTGGTACAAATCCATGTGAAGCTATATTTTACACATAAAAGATAGTTTTTAGGAACATAAAATAACATTCTAAAAAACTTATTATTCGTTTTAAATTAAAATTATTTCTCATAACCCAGTTATGAATATGAACTATTTTTCTTGATAATTTGTTCGAACAACGACAATATTTTACGATTTTTATCACAATGGAGACTGGATCTATTAAAAGAAATAGCTGTAACTTACCGAAGATTGATTCTATAATGGTGCGTACATTGACATACTTTATTACAAATGGGAGAGACACATTACTCATTTTATATACTCTTTCATCATATTTAGAGCTACTTAACATCTATATCAACGAAATAAAACTTGGAATCACCTCTGTAAACAAACAAACTACTAATGAATAATTGACTTCTTATTTTTACCACAACCAAAAATATCTAAAATGATTTTCAATTTGTATTTGTAGTTTATCAGAGATTATAACTTACATTAATGTTAATGAAAAAGACTATACATCTCAAATATATTATGTAAGAAAATAGCAGTAAAATACGTACTACAGCATATATTATTACAAGTTACAGGGGCAACTAGTTTCGGCACACTGATCTATCATCAGGGCTTAAATGTATATATCATTCACATGAAAAGTATTATAAGAGGGAAGTTGTCACATGCCCGTGGCATCAGGCAGAATCCAAGATGTGTCAGTAGGTAATATAGAAAATATATTGTAGGAAAATTTTATTAAAATCAGGAAAATTTACATAATTATGCAAACGTCGAACAAAATTAAAATTAGATAACGTTAAGAGAAGCAATTAAAATTGAATAAATGTATAATTAAAAGAAAAAGAAAGAAAATATGGACTCGTCTTACGGCAGAATCCGTCTGAAGCAAGTCCAGTAAACGAATAGTCGTATTGGGAAAATGAGCAATAGGGAGGGCCGAATGCGGACTAATGAAAAACAACTTTTGCGTTCTGTTATTTCGCATGATAGTAATTATATACTCATAATTCATATTTTAATACTCATAATTCATATTTTAATACTCATAATTCACACCATTTATATATTCATCGTCTTAGGAAAAATAGAGTACATACCTCGTTAGAAATTGTATTTCTCGCACTTGTCCGGAATATGTTACTTTCTTATACAATGCTATTCAAATTCGAGTCTATGTATTGAGATCATGGTAACGGTAAGAGATATAGGGATAGTTAAATGGGGGCAAAGTTGTGTATTTCAGAGGTCATTTATTTGATTCAAGACAATCTAGCTTCTTTAGTTCTGGAGTTATACCGGAAAAATTGAAAATTTTGAAATTCTTCTTTTGCCTAAATTTTTTAATTGGCAAGACTTTTCCAAAACTGTGCCATAAGAACTTTTTGTATATTGAACTATGACCAGAACAATTTTAACCTTAACAGCTGTAATTGAAAAATATCAGTGTGTAAGAAGTGGATCAATGCCAAGTTGAGCATACAACAAGATCTTGTTTAATTATTGTAGATTTGAAATGTTACCGGTAATTGTTCAATATTTCCAAAACAGTCTGTAGTTCAGATATAAATACTCCGCCGATATGAAACATGACTCTTAGGATTTGAATCAATGCAATTAAAAAGTATAGATTCGTATTTGAAAATAAAAACTTGAGGGTGGCACAATTTTAACGATACTTTGTATATAATTTTTTTTCACATAGAGCATGCTGCAAATTTTTTTTGTACGAATACAAAAGCTTTTCAATCTGTAACCTACAGAATAATCCACGTTATGCATCCAAAGAAATTATTTTTTACTTTCTAGCGCATCTGAATAAAAGTTTGTCATTAAAAAGTGTTTTTATGATTTTATTTTATGCTCGTTAATCTATGCATTTCTGATACAGCTTCATTATTATAAGGTAATTTTTCCGTGAGTTCTGAGCTATTATGATTAACTGGTTTGCCATCGTGGAGCCACATTATTGAATTTTGACAATCTCCGGCTAAATTCGTAACCTCAACCCACAATTGGACAGTAATCACAAATTTCGCCCGCCATTTTGGAGCCGCCGTGTTGAATTTATGAATTTTGACATAAAGATTAATATTTCAGGTATTCAAACATCTGACTATAATTTAGGGTTCAAATGGAAATTCAATGAAGTTTTTTTTGCAAATAGAATAACCTAAATATTTTTCAATATTTGGATTCTTGAAAACTTAAACATGTATCATACTTCATTCTCTATCTTTAGCTATGAAGGTTCCAAGACATGTCAAATGAGTCGCCCATTTTATCAGTTTAAAATGAAATAAACTATTATACCAGAAATTCTAAATATATTGCATTGTAATTTCGGCGGCCTTGTATGTTCCAGTACTAAAAACATTCCTTCCGATTCTAATGCTGTAAAAATAGATATTCAGACGCTGATTTTGAAAATAAGTTAAGTCCCATATTCAGAAAATTCCAACGTTATAAATGATTCTCATACAGCCATTAATTCTCATCATCATATTAATCAAAATCCCAACATTGAAAATGTCATCATGATACCTCTGAGAATCGTAACTCTAGACCCAGAACACTCTGGAAGATTTTGAATATGGGGTTTAATAGTTGGCTTCCACTTGAAATAAATATTTGACGTCCTCAACATCTGACTGTCAGATTTAACACCACCTATTGTAGAATCGGAAGGAATGCTATTGTTCTTATCATACCTACATACGTATGAAATGACATTGAGAAATAATATCGGACTTCTCGCGCCCACTTCCACTTTTTGTTAGAAAGGATAAAATGTACAACTCAAAAATCGTCAAAGATAAGTCAAGGATATGATAAATGCTTAACATACTTTTTCTTAGAATCCAAATTTAAAAAAACATTTAGGCAGCTCCTTTCGTAATGACGAAGTTCGTTGTTTCCGATTGAACCGGAAATGACAGTCAGATGTTTAAATACCTGAAATGTTCATCCAATGTACCTATAGAAATCACTCAAATTTCAAACCGACCGCCCATTTAATAACAAAATAGCGGGCTGGCTAATAATTTCGTTGGCAAACTATACATAAATAGAAAACATGTTTAATTGGAATATGTACTGTTTACTTTTTGTACGAACATTTGTATAAGTTTCATAAAATATCTTTTCATGTCTATTCCATCTAAAACGCACAATAGAAAGAGCTTTAATGATGATACTGATCTGAAAACTTGTACTCAGTCATGACGGACTCCTCACTACTTCAATATCTCTTTAGATTCCTTATTATTTTGATATGATTTTCATTAGCGTTACACCTAAGTCTAGCAATTCAAGTGAATTCAAGGCTTTTTTATTCAAATTTCGTGGTCACACTTTTCTTTTTGAAATTCTGTTTCAAATTTTTAATTTTCTCTTCAAAATTCAGAGCCTAACTTTTCACGGGTTTCGAATTATTCAAAAGTATGAATAGAAAACCTTCATCAAACTCACACGGCTCAATGGAGCATATAAAGGAAATTGGATTTCAATCGCCCTAGTTTGAGCTCTAGTTCACTCTGTAGGATAAATTGTATGTTGGTCTGGGCCACCCTGTATACAGACATCACACCAGTCGAACCATCAGCACATGTTCAAGTTTTGCATTTATCAGACTCCCTATATATTGGAACATAGCTTTCATTTTTGCTCTGCACTGTTAGGAACCGGTAGTGTAGTAATGAACAGACCAATCCGCTATGGTGTTGGGAAAAAAACTCTAGTGTATACATAGCTTTTATTGCTCTCTTCAACTTTTATTTAAGACATTTTTTGCCTTAGATCAAATAAGGATGCAGTTATCGTCCATACAGTTATAATTGATACACCCTGTATATGCCAGAGAGAGTTTCAACGTCTCCGAAATTTTTGTGAAATTCAATATTCTAGGTCAACTACTAACAATCCACCTAGTAATCTGATTGCATTTAGGTTTTCGGAATTTTCACAAAAAAACTACTTCTGCTATAGTGAAGTAGAAAAATATACCCATTCGAAAATTAACCTGAATATTGAGTAGTAATTTCACTTCATCTCGTGGTTTACGTTGGAAAATTCAATTCATTTTCCCCTTATTTACGGAAATTCAGAATTCTTTAGTTTGTTTTATCGCCAGCATTATTCATTTTTATCGCCAGTAGTGTTTTATTTTGCCTCAAAATCAAATTTAAGTGAACTGTTGAACGAAAATATAATTTCTCTATTAATAACGGTAGATATTCTGGAATACTCCGCACTGTCAACAATGGTATCATTAAATTAAAACAGATGTAAATCATCACATTCAATGTTAAAAGCTTTCTATAACCAAAAGTGAGACCGGCAACACTGCCAGGATGCCACTATGCAAGAAAAATACATATACAGACGCCAAACTATACCGTTCTTCGATATGTATACTGACGGATGCCACTTTGTGCGTCACATGTATAATAAATATATAAGTGTGCTACTATAACGCCGCGCACGGAGAACCTGTGAATCTTGGTGTATAGGTTTATACAAAAAACGATCAAAGTGACGTCCTGCTGATTTCATCAGCAATAGATTTCCAAGCATTCACTGAACCGTTTGCAATATTTTGGAGCTCGATGCAATGTGACGTCCATATATTGGACGCCACAGCTACCGCGATCTTAACATGGGCGGATGCCACTTCACGCCGTGAATGTATATATATATATATATATATATATATATATATATATATATATATATATATATATATATACTGTTGCAGGCTAATGTGGACTCCGTTATACCTGTAGTCCAATTTGGGCTCCTAGCGTATATTTCATGTATACCACTATATAAGTTGAAGTCGTAGTGGGATCCGTTATATGTAGCGGTTACGGTAGGCTCCGTTTGTGTATTATTTCCATACTTCAAAAGCAAGGTAGGCTCCGTATATGATACATTTCAGGTAATATGGACTCCTTGCGGTGATGCCACATATACTATCTGCCAGTTAATACATACAATCAAAAGTATAATTGCCAGTTAGGTATTGACATTGTATAAAACGATTGCAATCGGCTTTCTTCGTAAGAAATTTTAATCTGAGACTGCAATTGTTAATTTCAAACAACAACTATGAGAAATAAAAATTATAAATTAAAACAATCAACTTATATTAAAGAAACTGAGATTGTTCATAACATGAAAGAGTGGAAAAGTATTGATACCTATGAATTATCATATTTGCTTATCATATAAAAACCTGTTGACGAAAATAAGCTCAATAGTCTAGCTTATATTATATATTTTTATGGAAATATACATTTACATTATTGATTGATGCATTTACAAGAATATGCTACCTTCTCCTTCCCCCTTTATGTACACCTAATTCTTTTTGTATTATTAGTTGATCCAAATAAGGACCCTGCACATTTTATGGAAAGTGGCGACTGGTATCTTTCTTTGAGAACTTGATATGCATTTGTACTCGATCTAGTTACTTAAATTGCTGATAGACTCAGCTTAATTCTAAGACTGGTGGTTTATGTCTCTAACTTTTTGTTATTAGTTTCAGTACTCTATGAACCTGTTGAATTCTTAAGATTTGCCTTTGATCAGTATTTGGAATATACATATTTAAAGTCATGAACAATTAAGATTTGATTATGATAATTCCCCGTGTAATACAACATAGAAAATATATTATTGATGCAGATATTTTAGATCACACAATAATATAAAAATATATTTATTTATACAGAGTGTTCTTAAATATATCGACTAGGTAAATAATTAATGGGTATTTTTAAATTAACATGCTCAACACATAACAAAGGTATTTCTTTTGAATTGATATTCAGTGATTCAAATCCATTATTGAATTAATTAAACGCTTTCTAAAATTGTTTCTTTGTACGAGTGATCAACTGTGAAATAAATAAATTCTCAATAGCTCCTGTGTCAAAAACTAAAACATTTGAGAATTGTGGCTAAAATCGTAAATGAAAAACCCCGCAGAATTGCTTTACACATAGCTATTGAATATCACTTATATAGTATAAAAAAATTATAAAGCCACTGTATGTATTTAGTATGTTATTTTAAAAATATCCATTAAATACCTGTCTCTTTTCATTTATATATACAGTTCTATAATATACAAGAAGTTAAGAATATTATCTATTTTGTATTACACGCTAATTATTGACGTGAATGAAATCTTGATTGGCACTAACTTTAAAAATGTATATCTCAAAAATTGAAGAATTTAACAGGTAACAAAACTAACAGTAACAATACAAAAATGCAGAAATATACCGACGAAATTTCTAAATATAGGATCATTTATAAGATAATGGCAATTTCGGAATATTTACCGTCCTCTATTTTTTGTCTCACACTGTATGAAATAGTATTGCAGAAAAGAGCAAAAAATAAGAGCTAGTAAGAATTTCATTTCAAATATTTTTTCACTAACCCTATAACTATCCATATTTTTGGGTCAAAATCAGTCTAAAACTAATGCCGCATGGGTAATGATTAACAGCCCTGCAAAATATTAATAATAAAAAGGCTTACCAAAACGAAATAGTACTTTCGATAAACCGCTACTCTCCAATTTAACGGCATGTATCGTACATATTGTTAGGTCTATTTTATCAATAAGAGAAATATCATCTCCTGTCAGCGTGTTTAGAACTCCGCTCAGTCTTAGGCATAAAGGACCAGCCATAACCGTTTCACCTTCGATTTGTGATCTTAAAGGTTTTTTGGGATCCGGATTCGAAGGGCATTTTTTACGTGCCGCCTTAAAGACTTTTTGGCATAATACCCTTTGCAAAATTTACAAGAAATAATACGGTTCAAATTGCTTTTCTTGTTTTCGTTAATCGGAATTATATCGTTACAAAATCTCCATGACGTCGAATTTGATCCAAAGCGTGTTTTCGTAGTTTTGAACCCTTGTCTAAGAATAAAAAACTTTGAACATCAAGAGCATACTGGATCAAGTTCAAATGAAAACGACATCTGTTCTACATGTGAATCATAATTTTTTTAAAACGTCGAATCTCCCAGTTTTAAATCACGTGTTACAATTTCATTTTTGGAATTGTAGTGGAAATCCAAGGAATAATTTTATAAAACAGCATAGCTTGTCAACGGCACCTTATTTTGTGGGATCGTGATACGCTCTGATGAGTCAAAAAGGTTGTTTTCTCTGTTTGAGTTATTGGAAAAAAACTTTCCTCAGGTGGTAAATATTCAGAACCAGATGTTTCCGTGTTACTGAGACATTGTCCAGTGCTAACAAACAATGTATTTTATGAAATTAGACAATTTAAATCATTTATAAAAATAATACAGTATCAAACTTTTGTAAAAACTACCAATTTTATGTTTTATGTCAATTGAGTTTCCATTTCAAAATTTTATGAATTTTAATGATTATTTTAATATTCACACTTCTTGTCAGTACACGAGATCAATTACTTATAATTAATCTCCACAACTTTAGTAGGTGTGCAAATTTAAAAGATGCCTGCTGTATGTAGGGATAAATACTTCTTTTCCCCCCTACCATCTAAGCCAGTATCGTAAAAATGATTTCAGCATGTTTTTTCGATACTCCGTTACTTTCTACGTAAATATTAACCTCCTGTCTCCATGCTATACAGTACGAAGTTTTCAAGTTATTCGAGATTAAATGGAATGTTTATAATACCTAATTTTGTTTTATCTCTTATTTCGCACTAGTCAACACTATTTTTCTAATTTGGTTATGAAATTCATAAGTTTTAGTTGATTCCATCTCAAATGATCTTTTCATATTGATGTTTATCAAATTTTCACTCTAAGATGATATACATTAAAAACTATTATTTGTATTATATCCCAATGGACGCTTTTGGTTATAGCGGAAATATGTTACCACTAAATGCATAAGTGAATTGTTTGCCAAGTACGCACAAAAATATTGGAAGGTGTCAAAACAACGGGATTAATCGTTTTATAATATTTATGATAAAACTTTCTGGGTATCGGTAAGGAGGTATAGGTACCTCCAGTTACCATATGGACAATTCTAAATGGAACACCCCATAAAAAGCATGTACAGATGCTACATAATTTGTTAAAAGTATCTCGTGTTCGTAAGAAAAATTGAAATTCTGTTTCACTTTATCACTATAGAAATTAAATACCTTGTTAAACCTTTTGAACTGAAATGATGAAATTGTTGAATATCTCCGTAAAGAGATTTGAAGCTATCCGATTGGTTATTCATTTGGTAAAAAATTCAACCAATTTTGTCAAATTCTATTGAAATAAACGGGTTATAATCATTCCTCCATTTTGTCCTTCCGTACACCAATTATTTGAGGATTTTTTATTCAAAATAATTTATAATTGATTGATGATAACGAAAGAGGTATTGTTGACATTCCATAATACATAATACTTCAATTTAATCCAATTTTCAGTAATTGCTCTATCAACGATTATCGGTTCTTCAGATACAGCCAATCGTCCTATCTTAGTTGTAGACTCGATGTGGAAAAGTTTTAGGAACTAAAATATTTTGTTTTCCATTGGATATTATTGGATGTTTTATCAATGTATTTAATTCTGACCAGCTTTGTAATAGCAGATTTCATATGGTACTTTAATCTTCCACGAAAATAATACTTTTTCAAAAACATTGTGGATGTGTTATATGATGGCTTTTGTTAAGTTTGAAAACAATGTAACAATGTTTTAGAAAAATTGACTTATTTTCTAAAAGTGATAATATAAACATTATTTGTCAACACACAATATCATATAAATTAAAGTTTGTAAAAATACTTACAATCTGGAACCCGATTTAAAGCCAAATTTAATATTCTCTCAAATCGAAATGTCATCGTGGACATTCTCACACAATTCAGATAATAATTATACAATAATTGTTTCTAACCACGTGCCTTGTACAGTACATGTTTGTACTCCACTGGAGCCCGAAATAACTGCTATATATACTGAAAAGAATCGCGTTGTTTTATGCCAAGAGGCGTCCATTTTTTGGGACTTTGCTATGTTATATTCACCCTAGTTTGCTAGGAATGGAGTAGTAAAGTTAAAAAAAGTACACAGTTTTGGAGTTTTTTAAACTTGGAGCTGAACTAAATTTATGTTGCGCACACACTACTACATGTGTGGATATGTATAATTGCAAAAACTTATTTACCTTCACAATAATATATGATAATAAAATTCCACTTTGTTTCGTTTTGAATATTGAATTTGTTTGAATTAAAAAAAAACAACGAATTTTTTGCAGCAAGATAAGTTACATATCAGCATAATATTTAATTTGACGATCTACGTCGACGAAGTCGCGGGTACAAGCTAATGAGTCTACATATTTGTGCTGCTTCCCTTATGTTCGGCGGGGTAACATTCATTTTACTGTCTGATTTGTTTTTCATATTAAACTTTCTGGTAATTTTAATTCAGTATAATAATTGAAATACTAGCTATCAGCTGTATTGTAATCGCTGGAACTCGCCCTGCGACGGCCTGTCTGGGATTTGTTGATTATCAATACTAATTATTGACTAGTGAATAATGAACGTCATCATTCTTAGGAAGCTCCACACGTAAAATGTAAACATGATCAATTATCAAATAGCCGTGGACAAATTTTATTATGACATGACAATTTAATTACTGCCAAAATTGTCAGAATCATTTGAAGTTATATTCAACGTTTCCAAATGAAAGTTACTATTTCTGTAGTCGCTAATGTTTGCTCAAGTGCAATAGTCGCTATTAATCATTTCCGATTGGTTTGTTTAAAAATTTATGAAATTCCATTGGTCAATGGAATGTTATATTATTAGTCAATTTATCAACACCCTCGAGCGGAAGCTCTTTAATTTTAATTAGATTAGTAATCCCAAAATTATGTCGAATCAACAAAAACAGAAGAGTGTTTATCAAGATCATGCTATAATTTGGATGCTAACCTTCAGAAATAAATAATTTGTTCTTAGTATTTCCCATTTTAAGAATCAGTGTAGCGAGGCATAATAAGTTTTTACCTCTTGAAATATACTGGGGCTGAACAAGTATAATGTTTGTTATGGTATTTATAAACAACTTGAATTTTTGTTGTGTTTGAACACTTAAAATTCTCATAATTTCATGACGCCAGCTTAAAATGCTAGCATGAAAATTATATGAAAAAAACGAAAATCTCCTAACAGAATTTTGATGTTCACATCGTATGTGTACAAGAAATAAAAGCTAGAATTGGAAAAAAACTCTAGCTCAGTTAGGACGCAAACTAGATATATTTAGTAAATAATTTTTGGTATCGTGTATGTATAAATGTTTACTGGGGTGACATTCACTGAGACCTAAGAGATCTATTGTGCCTCCTTTTTTCTACTTAGTTCCTAAGGAAAGTCTGAGAAACTAGAGTATTTCCTTTAGTCCTATTTCCTAGAAAATTTTTAGGATATCCGAAGGCTTCAGCTTAGGTAATTGTCCCTCTTCTTTGGTATCGTCTAGCAGTCTCTATATGTAATTAACGTAATATTTGGTTATAAACATTCAGTCTATCTTGCCATAAAATTAAAGCCGGTAGATATAATCTATAAACATAAGGAAAAAAAACCAAAATCGATATTCCAAATTGAACTCAAACCTACATAGGAACAAAAAGGCAATGAAATGAGGTTTTTTGACATTTTTATTATGACACATATACTGAATTTAAATAATAGTAACTTCAATGTAATTAGAATCATTTTTTATTATTAAATTTCTAATATTAAAACCTTTTTGTCTTACCTTTAAATTAAATTCATATATTACTATTGTTAACTTTATCAACTTTAATTTTATTTAGTAATTTAACACTATTGGTTGTGATTTGAATATGTATTTTTAGATTAAGCACTGATGATGGCTCTATGTCTAGAGAGCTGAAAGCGCGCTATGCAAAAATAAATTGAATTTTACACGTGATACAAATACATATTTTTTCTTCGTCCTTCTTTTATTGAGCATATTTAGCAAATTGAAATATTTTTATCTGAATCATTTACTATATCTTTGTAAAATCTTTATAATTTCCTGTAACACCATAGTTGACCCTAAAAAAACCAAACAACATACCTGCTATATTTTTTGTGATAATATAAGCATGGGTATAATGAAAATGTTTCCACTATGTAAGCAATATGAAACGAGCTGACTTTAATAACGCAAAATAAAATCACGACTTAAGATTTTATAGTTGTGTCATAGGCGTACACTAAAGAAAATTCTGGTTAACCTTAGTCGGCCAATTAATTTTGCAACTGTTTTCCTCAGTACTGTCCTATTCAAAGTTCAATAAATGTCACACAATATAAGAAAAACCGAGCAGTTTATGTTATTGCAGTTGAGAATAAATAGTAACTAGCACGGTCCATTTTGTATGTTAGATCCCAAGTAACAAATTTTTATAGAATCAGCTCGTTAAAATTGATCTGAAACTGTCACCAAATACAGGATATTTTGTTGAAAAACGCCAATGACGTTATCAGGTCAGTGAAATGTAAAATGTTAGTAATAAAAATCGACATGAAAAGGCTTCACATTAACTATTTCGATTTGCAGCCTAAAAGAGGACCGGTTTTGGCCTCTTTGAGCATCTCCAGTAACCGGTTTTGGCCTCTTTGAGCATCTCCAGTATAAGATATGTAGTATTTTCTTATTTTCACTCCACTTGTTGCTCTTCTTTTCTCCAGTATAAGATATGTAGTATTTTCTTATTTTCACTCCACTTGTTGCTCTTCTTTTCTAATGATTGTCTTCTCTCTATTTATTCTTCTTTCCTTGAGCGTATGTTAGTATTCCTCTTGTGCAAAACCTTTTTTTTTTTATATTATTTGCGTTTGAGATGCATATTTAGATGTTTTGAGTACTACTGCTATTATCGTTTTTCTACGGGAACAATTTTTTTTCTAGAATTAATTTTATATCTGATTAAGAGAGGTTACCCGCTATATCTAAGAAAGTTTTTATCGTACAGATTAGAGAAAAATATCTGTATTAGCAACTCGCATACGAGAAAATGTTGGAACTTATATTCAATTTTTCTACTCCACCACTAGAGGGCGTTTTATACTTAGTAAATTGATAATTCTACATAACGTAGTAGGTGTCCAGATATTGTAAATTGTTCACAACTTAAATATACAATTAATGTAGAGTGAATATATAAACCTGTAACTGTTAGTAATCAAAAGTATGACGCTTTAAACAAATAACGAAGCTTATATGTTAAAAGTGTATTTTGAATGTTTTGGGAATGCTTCGATTGCAGCAAGAAATATGCATTACGATATCCCTTGCGACAACATTTTGGCAGAAGAGCATTCGAAAATTTGGTTGAACCATTAAAACAAACCGGATCTGTTCAACCTCCACTTTTAAACTCTCTTCTTAAGTGTTAATTATAAAGATCAGCAGATATAGTTACTAGGATCTAGGGAGCCCACGTTAAAACTTTACCTTTACCATGCGCGCAAGCGCTTATGAAACTGGACGAGAAATATGTTTGATATTTCTTCATCTGTCTTTCTGTACAGTACAGAAGGATATCAAAAGTTTAAAAATTATCATATCGATAGTTAAAGTTATTATTGAATCACTTTAATTGACATCAAGGGATGTCTCTAAAAATAGAGTTAACGTTAATGTATTTATTGTCTGATATATTTATTGTTTTTCAGAAGCATTGAAATTATTTGTTGTTTTTATTGATTTGATCCAATTATCACTAGCTCATAAATAACCGCTGTTTTAAATAAAATTGAAGACAATCAATTTAAAGCGTTTATTTTAATAATCTTATAATTCGAACAATTTATTATGTATAAAAATATAAATAATTCGTGTATTGATAAATATTTTTTATTGGACATCATTGTTATGCTCGTTGAAAAAGGTACTCTTTTTGTAAATTGTTGTCATTTATCAGTCATTGCACCAAAAAGAGATCTGTTTCAAAGTTGAATTCTTCCGTTTCAAAGGCTTCTTTGTTCTACAAAGTCATATTTGAGGCTCTATTTGTTTGTTAATTACTTGGTGCCTTTTTTGTAGACGGTGACATTTGTAGCTGAACCGTTTGATTTCATCCATTATTTTTTATTTTCTTTCTCTAACTTGATCATAATAATTTTGCTGCTTTGACTTAGCAGCGCTAAGTGTTTCTACTAAACTTGTGACTTCTTGATCTTTTTTGCGTATGTCTATAACACGATGACTGTTTGCTATGAAGAATTATTTTTCTAATAGCATATTTTATTTTTAATTACCTTCTTCAAATATTTGAATCAACTAACTATGATAGACCCATAGACAGTTAAAAATTCAACTTCATGACAAACATTTTAAAAAGCTAAAATTAAATTATGCCATAGTTTATTCAAAATGATGCCCTTCCGGTTGCTTATTTTTTTAACATTGTTTAAACATGTTTCTTTTTATATGTATTGAGATAAGTGTAATTATTGAAAAATATGTTTCAAGTAAAAGTCAAAATCTGTGATCTTGGTATATAAAAAAACTTTTCTGATGAATCTGTTACAAAAAATTAACAACAGCGTTCGATTATGTTTGATATTCCTGTATAATTTAGGCTATAATACTTTCAATCACCAAAACACCAATCAACCGAACCGATATACTTACAGTAGGAATAAAGTTTTATGGTACGCCCGTCTTATATTTGTATACATTTCCATTTTTTCTCCTGTGAAATGAGTTAAGAATATAGAATAATTATAATTCCATATATTTGAAAATGAAGAATTAACTGATAAACTGTGAGGATTTCACAGCAAGTACTATATGACGTGAAATACTAAGTTGCTCATATCTGCTTCTGCGTCTGTGCGATTGGTAAAGGCGAAATTTATAGCGGGACCCGTAGATCCGAGTATATAGTTTCCCTGGTTTTCTATATCATTACACAGTTATAGGGGAGCCCGGGGCTGGTTGACGCACTTTTTGTATTTTTATTTTTAGCTTACACATTATTAAGTTTTGGTGTGCTTTTGGTACCAAATAGGAAAGTTTAATATTTTATCTTTCATATTAGACAAGAAAAAAAAATTTTTAGCAACAGTTTAGGTATAATTTTTTTTAAAGATGGATGTCAGGTGGCGTCAACCAGCCCCGGGCCGGGGTTGGTTGACGCATACCATAGGGTTGGTTGACGCAGACAAAAAAGTAAAGTAAAACATCTGTTAAAATCCAAATTAAAAGAAATTATTTTAAATTCTAAAAATGGTAACTATCCAAGGAACAAACATAAAAAAGTTAACTTTCCAAGGAACAAAAGATGCATTAATTCTAAAAAAGGTAACTTAATTAACAAATTTAATATTATAGCTTAAAAAAAATATAAGTCATTATTCCCTTTCACAGTTTACACGAACAAAGAAGACGCCAGGTTCCCCAGCACAAGCTTCATGTGCCCACATTTCGCAACTAGTGCACCGGATCCATTTTTCGGATGAGGCACTATTCTTATAGCTATCTGTGCAATAAAAGCAAAAGCATTCCTCTTCATCGGATTCATCATCGTCTTTGACTATTTTCCTTTTTTTTGTTTTTTTCTCTTCTGCATCGGACTTCTTATTTGAGCAAATATTTCTTTTAACAGACTTTACATTTTTCTCTTGTTGTTCAAGAGCATCTTTTATTGGCGTGTCAGTTAGAATTGCTGTCACACGCTTTATTCTATTAGGTTTAGCGTCCTGCTTTCTAGGTCCGGCTTTTGGTAGCGGTTACAATTGAAATGGACTTACAGTAGGAGGCGAGCTCTCATTTTTTTCTTGAATAGAACTGTTAGTTGAAATGTTGTTTTCTTTACCAGGCAGTGGACTTTTTGCTAACACTATATCTTTGGAGCATCCTGGCTGGTTAAGATCATCAGGTTCCTGTGGACACCCCGGTCGTGGTTTTAAAATCGAGTTTAGCTGAACTGGAACCACGTCCTTGTCAGCGTTAGTTTCTGCGGGATCGGGACGGTCAGTTGCATATCCTGGTAAAAACTCTTGATCGTCAAAAACGTCTCTATTGAAAGGGCTAATTCCAGACACCTTGAATCCCGCGATAATATTTTTCGGTGTTGCTGCCAGTGGCAGTGAGTCTCGAACTATTAGAGGGACATCGTATATTGACATCGTGCGTCCGGGATTGCTAGTGATCCAGGAGTCACTGGCTGAATTAACGTAATGCTTTAATGGTCCATAGACAGACCGATCGAGAGGCTGGAACTTATGTGAGCAATGGGCTGGAAATGATAACGCCGTTTCTCCTTTACTTTTTAGATAATCAAGGGCAGCTACAGACAAATGCGAATCATGATTGTCTAGCAAAAGTAGTACCGTTCTCTCTTTAAAACAACCAACGTGCTTGACAAAATGCTTAGCAAACTCCAAAAAGTGCTCATTTTTTCATCCAACCTGAAGGATTTGCAGTTACAACTGCTCCAGGAAGACCATTAGCGAGAAAATGTTCTCTTGGAAAAACAAAGAACGGCGGGACAAAATTTCCCGTTGCAGATACCGCAAAAGCCATAGTAACTAAGGTGCCGCGTTCCTGGGAGGTTACGCGTCCCACCTGCTTATATCCACGAATGCCAACAATTCGGTTAGGCTTTTGCACGGTTGTAATCCCAGTTTCATCCATGTTTCATATTTGTGCTGCTTCTAATTTTAGGCGGTTGAGGACCGTTTTTAAGTGGTCAAAGAACATTGAAACATTTTCTCTGTTGAAACTAGAAGCGCGAGCTAAGCTGGTTGCTTCTGGAGTTCTTACCGAAAGAGTACGATGTCGTTTCATGTAGTATGTAAACCAATCCTCTCCAGCCATTTTTATCACGTTCCAGGATTCAGGGTATTTAATGCGCAAAGCAGTGGCATAATCATACGCGAATTTTCTTACTTCTCTGACAGACAATCCAAAATATATGTCGCTTGCCGTTTTAAGGTATTCCTCCAAATGATTTCCTTGTTGATCTGTGAACACCTGTAAATTATATAAGACGTAAGGCATTTTTTGAAGCTTTAATATTTTTAAAAATAATTTGAAATATAATATACCTGGCGATTCCTATAATATCCAACTTTTGTCGTTATTGCGGCATCACCATTAATTTCTTCCTCAGTAAATTTTTTGCAAAAACGTCTCAAAGTTGCCTTCGGCATCTCAAAGTCTGTTGCACTTGCCCTAATGGATTTGTTGTTCATTTTAACCTCTCTAACTGCCCTTAGCATGATATCTGGTGGAGTGATACCCCTTTCTGATGTTCGTTTACGAGAACGCATCTTGCTAAAATATAAAACAAAAATTGAAATATTCTATTTTAAACTCGGTATTGGTTGACGCATGCGTCAACCAGCCCCTTGTTTTGTGCGTCAACCAGCCCCTGACCACGTTTTTGTATGTGTGATGCAACTGCACCTATACTATTTTATTCTTAGAAAATCTATTAAACAGTTCTTGTTTGGGACGGTTGAAGTTTCATGTAGCATCAAACCGATCTCAATTATTTTTAAAAATAAAGTTTCTAGAACAAGGACTGTAAAAAAGTAAAAAATTACTTACCACTGCCAAAAAACAACAAACCGTACGGTACACAACACCACTGATGCACTCAAACTGAAACGAACGTTCGAGAGTGGTTTTTAATGGCGGCTTTAAGACAAACCGGTCGGCGACGTTGCCAAGTGTACTGTTTTGAAACAAATTGAGGTGCGTCAACCAACCTGGTGCGTCAACCAGCCTTGAGCTTCCCTACTGATCTTGATTGGAAAAAAAAATATCCAGGATATCTTCATAGGGCTTAGAATATCTGAGCTTTAATATTTGTAATATCATTATTCTTCTTCTTCCTATTAAAATATATTAAGTCATTTAGTAGGTAAGTCAATTCTTGGTCTACCCAAAATAATTATTAAACATCAGATAGACTTCAAATGAAATGTAACCTCTGTCATATTGACGATGATATTTAATATCGAAACAATTGTCAATTATCTTAGACTTCCTCTTATGGTATTAACACTGGCTCTGGTAATTGATTGTCAGTTACATCCGCAGGAGCAAATATATAGGCAGTAAACATATTTTCATTTAAGGGGAATATTCCAGCAAACGCGAATCCACTTTGGCCATTTTTTACAGTAGCAACTCGAAGATACGCGTATTTGAAAATGCCAATAACTTGTTGGTCAGTAACCAGGGTGACTCTTTAGCCAGTTGTTCAATTCTTGATTATAAATAGTAGTTAAAGATCCAAAAACGCTAGCATCTAGCGGTCGCAGGCGGCGGGTGCAGTGTGGCGTTAAACAGATAATTAAAATGCCAGTCTGCTTTGCAAACGTCAACGCATCAATATTTTTGTGGCTAGAATGGCCATCTAAAAGCAATAAACTTTGTTTTCAGGTGGAACTGTGTTCTATTTGACAAAATGCTGCAACCACTTAACAAATACTTGTCCATCCATCCATCCCTTTTCTAGCGCGTATCCCATGGAACCTGATCCATTAAATCTAATTTCGTATTTTTCCGTGGGAATATGAAAGCAGGCGGAATATATGTTCCCAGTGCGTTTACACGGCAAATTGAAGTGAAGCCATGACCTCTCTCAGCGCTTGTTAAAATTCCAACCTGTTTTCGACCATTAGTAGCGAATCTCTTCCCACCCAGTAGTTTAGTCGACAAGTTGAAAATGGTACAAAATAGAGATACTGCTCTCAAAATTATGTGCGATAGCTCATTGGATTCGGAATGACGCCTAGAAAAATTTGCTAAGAGCGTGTATCAACACATAAAAAATTGCAAAAATTATAAACAATTAAAGATGAAAAAAATGGTTTTCGTTTTTTGCCAATATTTCATAAACTATTGATATTTAAGAAACTTCAAAAAAATATTCTGAAAGAGGAGGAAATTTACAATAAAAAAACTCCTTACTCCCGGAACTCTATCTCGATTATTTATAATTTTAATTTAACGCTGAAAATAGGTCTCCGCGCGACATTTTTAGATTGCGCGCGGGGCGTCAAAAGCGAGTACGGCACATTTATATGGCGTCTTTGTAACGACTCGAAACGAACTAAAAATCGAGTCATAACAATGGCGTTCGCGATATTCACTGGTCATAATACCGGTGTTGTCATATCTCCTGGATTTTTACAGATATTGGCACCATGCCATCTCAGCGTACTTGCCCCGAACGAAGTTGACAGTATTCCCAGGGCTTAAATGGAAGCTTTTTCTACCACGCAAAGATTAAATATCTGCATCGACAAAGATGGAAAGCATTTCGAGCAGTTTCTTCAGGTTACTTTACTAGATCAATGTCTTTTATATTTGCTGTTTCTTATACGTAAATAATTGTTAATTATTGAAAAAATTATACTGAGTTTATCAAAATCCAATTTTTATGTATATCTATTTTTTCTCGTATCTTCGCTTAGAAAATAGATATTGAGATGCGGTTTTTATCATTTAATTTTAAATTCCATCATCTTACAAGTTCATAATTAAAAAATACAGCATCGCATTTGAAGATTCCCAAGAAACTTGAAAACAAAACAATTGGTAAATCACCGCCACCTAGTGACCGTTAAAACCACTAGAATGAAACGATTATATGATGTTTCGTTAGGCGTTGAATTTCCTTTCAAATGATACTAAGTTTGTCAAAATACATAGAGCGGAACAAAAGTTATAACAGTTTTATTAAGTCAGCTTTCCCACTCACCCCTACCATTTATTTTACAAGTTAGGATAAAAAGTACAATACTAAACTTATCTAAAAAAGATCCATTGGTTAGGAATATTTAAATTTTGTGGTACTATAACGGTACATTTATTATAGAAAATTGATGTTTTTGGGTTATTATAGTGATCTACGCCCGCTACCGGTTGAGTAGGAAACTTAAAATGATCTCCAACAGTTTCGCGTAGTTTGTTATACAGATTTTTTTCTAAGCTGTAGGATAAATAAATTCTGAGATAGAGCGGGTTACCTCTCTTAATCAGACATCCGGTACGTCTATGGGTAATTTATTTTATGGTGTCTTCGCGTCTTATTTCTACCGTATGTTTATTACAAACGAAGTCGACTATGGCTTATGGCTTGCGATAGATATGGGCTATAATAAATAACGACGTGTGAGAGACAGGTAAATCTCGTAGTCGGCAATTAGCCCAAAATCAACAAACCGTGGTAATGGTCATGCATGCTTAAGATCGCCCATCGACCACGATGTTGGACGAGATGAGAATGGGATGAAAATGCGAAGTTTTATAGTGAATTAGAATAAAATCACGTGCTTTGGTTCTCACCAGTTGACAACTATTTTTTTAAAAGAAGTCAAGCTAGAAAGTTTTTTAATTATAATTAACCGCATCAACAGCAAGTGATATTTGCTATTAAGGATAGTGCAATTAACGAATTTGATAATACTTATACAAAGTTCGATTTCACATATTCATATAATAAATGGCAGTAACAGAAAAATGAACGAAATATACTTTGTGACATTGAAAATACAACACCAGTAGGCGTAGCTGCACTTCAGCCAGACAGCCCGCCGGCTCTTATCAGCTCAGGATGTGGTCAGTGTCGTGCCGCTTATCAGTTCTTATCAGCTCTCGCCAGTGCCGTACCGGAAAAGTAACTTATGTTGAAATATTACTAAGAATTTCGTACCGGGTGGCTTGTAACATATAATATTTGCGTTAGGTCACGATCAATATACAGGATGGACACGTTCGATCGTTATACAGGATGTACATGTCATAAGAACACTTGCATCTCTGTTATTATTGGTCGGATTGCAGGTATTATGTAGATATTTTAGCTACATTTGTCCACGCTGAACACACGATATCAATTAGGATATTGCACTTCAGCCAGACAGCCCGCCGGCTCTTATCAGCTCAGGATGTGGTCAGTGTCGTGCCGCTTATCAGTTCTTGCTCGGTGTCTCGCCAGTGCCGTACCGGAAAAGTAACTTATGTTGAAATATTACTAAGAATTTCGTACCGGGTGGCTTGAAAGTAACATATAATATTTGCGTTAGGTCACGATCAATATACAGGATGGACACGTTCGATCGTTATACAGGATGTCATAAGAACACTTGCATCTCTGTTATTATTGGTCGGATTGCAGGTATTATGTAGATATTTTAGCTACATTTGTCCACGCTGAACACGCGATATCAATTAGGATATTTTGAATATTTTGTAAGCGGAGTGCATTAAAAAAACACAGGCTATAAGATATTATATTACGTAAATATTTTAGCTACAGTTTCATGAATATTTTCACGCACTTTCGATAGATGTTTCGGAGCTTTAGCGAAGTATTCAATCGTAGACTCGTTCACCATAAATTTTTCAAAAATACCAACCATGACTATATCTTCGAGAGTTTTGCACTCAAATTCATCTTTTCTATGAGTAACTTCTAGATTATGGGGTATGTGGTGTTGCGTAACTGCTAGGGTGGGGTCATAGATTATCTCATTGTGTTCTATCCAGAAATGTGGTGTAATTTTCACACCATTCGAATAGACCTTCGTACCCAGACATAGTTTGGTTGCTATTCCATATTTTGTAGCCACTTCGTGGAAAATTAAACTTCCCGCCAAACACACACCGCAATAGCCTGCTCGAATAAACTCCTGCTCGATACAACATTTAATGAGTTTGAGTTTGACGTACTCACGCACGGGATCCATGTCTGCTCACGTCAAGCGATAAATGATGAATGATGAACTGTCCAGACATGTTAACGCTTTTAAGCCAAACGATTTTGGGGCGTTCGACTCCTGTATTTTCTGATCGATGATAACCGCAAAAAAAATATTAACAGAAGAAGCTACATATTACACACACCTATTGCGATAATATATGTTATAACCGCAAAGTAGATATAAAAATATTCACTGCATTGTAAAAAAGACACTGTGGTTGTTTTTTTTTTTTTTTAGCGACGTTTCCATACTTTCTTATCAGTACAGGATGTAAGAATTGGAAGGTGAGTGGTCAGTGCCGTAAGAACACGGTCATGGCCGTTAATCAGTTCTTATCAGCTCGAAGTCCAGTGCCGTACCGGGTGTACGGAATTGAAAAAACGGCGGCACGGTCATGGCCGACAAGGTGAGCGGTCGGATGAAGTCTTGCCGGATGTGTGGCATACTGAACAAGGTGATCGGACAGTGTGAACGATAAAGGATATTTTGTAGGTGATAAAAAACACAGGCTTTAAGATATTATATTACGTAATATTTTAGCTACAGTTACGTGAATATTTTCGCACATATTAGATAGACAATATTACAGGAAACATTAATTTTTACGAAACATTCTTTATATATACAGAGCGAAGCAATAACAAATTAGATTCCAAAGCTGATAAATTATGACATATCGTTGATAATTTTATTCATATGTAGTTACATGATGCGACTTTTCTTCAGATATTTGTTAGCGACATTTTAAATGTTTGCGTTATACTTGAAATTCCAGGAGTTGGACTTTAAACTGAACAATATTATAAAATACACCTCTTTCCACGGCCAACCCTGGAGGCAATAATCATATAGGTAAGAAAACCACATTACTTGACTTTCGGCGAAGCAGTTTCGGCGACCCCCACCCCTTCTCGCACGCGTTTCTGCGATAGCATAACTACGGGAAGTAAAAATTTTTAACGCTCAGTATTCGAGAAGATATTGAGTTTAACGAAATAATCGAAGAATTAAGGGCTAACATAATTGAATAAAAGAGGTTAACAACAGGTTGTAAGATCATTTGATGACCAACTGTTTCAGAGTAAAGATGCCTAATTGTACTTGGGGAAGAGCGTGCAACTGCAGCGACTGCAAACCAAGTTTTTGTTCTTTTTGCTGCAAAGAAGAAGTCTACGAGCTGGCAGAAGAGTACAACTGTGACCGGAAAGGAATTGAATACTACAAGTTCACAGCTTGGTGTAAAGAATGTTGGCTCAAGAGAAATAAGAACATCTAGTCCATTATTACTTTAACTTGTATAGTGTGTGCAGACGTGCTCATCATGATTTATTTTAAGATGAATCACAAAAATGCAGACGTTTTGACCGGCTAGAGCTTTGGAGTTTGGAATCAAAGATGTCGATCCGGTAGTATAGATGAAAGATGCCATCTCCCAAATTGTACACAACTGAAGACTTGAAAACTATGTAGGGTTCACTTTCTGCTACAATGATGATACAACAGGCATGGAAACTTTTAAAAATTACTTCAGTAAAAAGCTAATTGTACTTATGCTAACTTATGTAAATAATTTTATTAATAAATATTTTTCTGATTTGTATTATTTTGATCAATCACAACATTACAGCACAATAAACAATTACGTATAACTTTTTTTCTTATCCGGTGATACGTGCTTTCCTATGATTTTATGCGATAATTACCAACATCACCTGGCTGGTGATATCGTGAAAATTTCTCTACCCTATGTATATAATTTTTATTAAGATTTAGACCTCATAACGCAGCCCCAACATTACGAAAGCATCTTTACAAATAACTTTTTTCTTATCTATTACGGCACGTGATTTTTCATAGTTCCACCGACCTCACCTGGATCGTGGACTGGACCGTAAAATTATCACAATTTCTTATCTATGTTAATGAAAATTATAAATTGTTTAAAAAAAAGATTTTCAGAACAATAAATAATTTTAGCAAAACCCCACAACAATATTAAAGGAATCATTAACAGCACTTATCACCGCTGTGAGGTTATCTAACCACATTCTGGTAAAATGTTTCAAACACGAGTCCGAGATGTCGAGGCAACACGCTGAACAGTAGCGTATCGAAAATCATTTTTAAAAAATTCACCAAGTACACCCAGTAGCAGAGGTTTGGTAGAAAAATTACAGTGATTGGACCCTGTACAGCTTTAGCATATTAACATAACAGATAGAATACAGAGTCCCACGAAGGGTATCTGTGGAAAACCGATAACGGTAAAAAAGACATTTTAGGTCAAGTAGTGACGGTGCGCTGTGGTCGAAGAACTAGCAAAAGTAACAAGAGTGTTTATGAAAAAAAAGGTTATTTTTTATTACCATTTGTCTTTCAGTTGTTAGATAAAAATCTTTAGCGGGTTTTTGAAAGGTTGGTTTCATAACTAGGAAATGTGCCTGTTTGTCAGCAAAAACGCTGTCCAAGGGAGACCAAGCGAGGAGGTAGGCACTTTCGTCATATAATGACTACTTCTCCCTCAGGAAAAAAAGGAATATTCGCGAAATTTTTTTGGAGGGGATACACCAAAGAGGTGTCCTACCATACAACAAATTGGGAGACATTTTAAGGAGGAGGCACACAGATCCCCAGGAGGTACCCTTCTTTACACACAAAAGGAGGGGGCACACAGATCCCCAAAGTTAATTAGGAGGTGCCCTTCTTACCTTTACACAAAAAAAAGGAGGGGACACACAGATTCCCAAAGTTAATTAGGAGGTGCCCTTCTTACCTTTACATACAAAAGGAGGGGACACACAGATTCCCAAAGTTAATTAGGAGGTGCCCTTCTTACCTTTACACACAAAAGGAGGGGGCACACAGATTCCCAAAGTTAATTAGGAGGTGCCCTTCTTACCTTTACACAAACATTCAAGAAAATGTTCCTATTGCTTGTAAAATTTTCGCGAATATTGGGGATGGGGTTGGAAGGGAAGGGAAGTAGCCGTGAAAACGGCTGATTTCTAGTAGCATTGGCGTTTGTAGCCGTAGGGAACAGAGTCAAAGTTTTCTATTCGTTTTCTTTTAGTGAAGCTGGTTCGGAAGACTTTAGTCACGTTTTTTGTGATTACTGAATGATCGGAGTTCCTTAATATGTTACGAGTAGTTATGAATTCGTCGGGGGCTTCATTCAGGACCATGTCTCTTAGGGTGTCGAAATTTACTTTCTGGCTCGTATTATAGTTCAAGGTTATACCTTTCACTTTGATAATATCGAGTGTTTTATTTTTATCAGTTGAATAAACCCTGTAGGCATATATTTTTGGACCACCGGCTACAAAATCTGTTATGTAGCTTCCCTCCCCATATTCACATAGTTCGTCTGTCATATCGCCGAGAAAACTACCTAAAGGTACTTCGTAGGTGCAAGGTCGAGAGACGTAAATGACAGAGTCTGTGTCATGATATATTACTCTATCGTCGAGTTTTTCTAAATACGTGTATAGTTTTAGTCTAGCTTGTGCAGTGGTGTAGGCAGCTAGTACGACATTCACAGTTGGAAGTGTGGCATATGCCTCTTCTTTAAAGGACCAGTTAACAATGAGGGTGTTTTCGTTAACCGGAAAAATATTGTTTACTTCTTTGCATGGTTGCGATAAAATGTCAAATAGTTCTGCAGGTGTGTTGACTATAGACGTCTTAGACTGGTTTTCACATTGTCCAAGCTTGCCCCAAAAACTTGTTATCATGGACTTACCAACCTGTCTTCGACCTGGATTGAATTCAATTTCATCACAGGACAATTCTACACCCTCACGATCAAAATATTCCTTTATATAGAGATCTTTTTCTTTTGGGGTTTTACATTCGGCGGGCCAACCGCTTGCCTGTTGTTTTATTTTTAAAAATTTTGAAATATATTCGGCAAATAGGCCACCAGACTTTGTAGTTTTATCGTATTGTACCACTTGATATTTCCAAATTTCGTAAATATTTAAAATTTTGTATCCTTTTTCTTGGGCTTTTAGAACCTCGTCCATTACCCATGTACCGGTAAAGCTTCTTTCTTCATCGTTATGTAAACATTCAGACATGTTAGATTCACAACATGTACGACAAAGTGAAAACATTAGTTTACTATTACATTTATAAGGTAGTACGGGGTGGTAGAGATTTGTTGGCGGTAACACTCGACACTTTATTAGTCCTTCAGTTTGTTTTAAATCAAGAGCGTAGCATTCTTCCCCCACAAAAACTTCCGGGTGACCAATTGGATATTTTCCATATTTATTGACCCACGGATATAGGGAGCAGATGTCAGCATATTTTATTTTCTCTCCATTTTTACAAGAATAATAGAGCTTTGTGGCATCTGTTCGTCCCCCGTAAAAGGCGTCACGAGGCTCCAATGGTAGCTGTTCGAGGAGAGGATGTTTTTCGGTAATAGCTACAATTTCGGGGTTTATTTCACGACGAAAATCGCACTCCCATTTTACAATTACTTCGTACCCGAGAGATCTTAACTTTTCATTCTTCGCCAACGTCGCCTCGTACCGTTGCTCGTATGTAAGTGATGGGTTGTCGTGTGTCGGTTCGTTACGTCTATATTTCATACATTTTGGACAACTGTGGAAGTAACAGCCCTCAAATTCAAAGACCTGTCTTGTGCTTTTGCAATATCCATCGACCTTAAGACCATTCAATACAACTTCTCGTCCTCTGGCTGCATGTTCTATTCTAATACCTCTTTGGTGCTCTTCATATATTAACCATTGAGTAGCAATCCTAGATTGTTTATCGCGACATCTATATCCGTTCTTGGGAATTAACCCGATGGTATTCGGTTGTAAAAAGTTTCTCCTAAATATTTTATTACATGCACCAGGTAGCGTGATGGCTTCTGTGAACGGGTCGACCCCTCCTTCTTTTAAAAGCAACTCTCTGAACCTTAAGCAAGACTGAGCAAGTATGGACACGTCACTTATACAGTAGGAAATAAGTTCTGATTTAAAGTTGAAGACATACCCTTGATCAGAGAGTTTTTTATGCCAAACGATTAGCTGATTTCTGGCGTCGTTCTTTTCGTCGAGTGAAGGGGAGTATTTCAGATTTTCAGGATCGTAATATTCGAGGGCAGGTAGTTGTCCGATGTAATCCCAATTTCCGACTTTGTTGAACAAGTGGGGGAAGTAACCTTTTTTTATATCTTTTAGCCCGAATACTTTAGGCAATTTTGCCAGAGGCATTGGGAAGTAGTTTAAAGAGTCGATAAAACTCACATTCCCCACTTTCATTTGTATTAGCTTCGTGCCTCTAGTTATTAGTTCGGGTGTTAGACCTGTCTTTGTTATAAGGTGGTTTAACATAAACTGGTTATCATATAGACCTCCTGCATGTCCGACTACAATTATTTTCTTAAACAGAGCCATTTGGTTCATTACATACTCCATAAAACGAGCTACAGGGTCAATTGTTAAAACTTGATATCTAACACCACAATCGCACCATCTTTTGTCTGTACCTATACATAGTGCACAGTGTTGCTCAAACACACATAAGTTGGCTTTGTGTAGTAAAGAGCCGTCAGACATAACTTCTTCTTGAGTACACTCAAGGTCATAAAATATAAATAGTACCCCGTGCATTGAAGGCTTACGTGTGTCGACGGGCATGAAACAATTGTGTGGAGAAGCTTTGAATCCGTCACATATTTTACAGAAAACTTCACCACATATGTGTTCCCGCTTTCTGGGAATCGTTTTAAGGCATATTTTGCAAGAGATTAACCGTTCACATAGTTTACTTTGTTTATGGTAATCGTAGCAGATCTGTCCTCTGAAATACCGATTACATCCATCACATACGATTTTCACACTTGATTTACATGGGGGTGATTGTTCACATGCTGGACATGTTTTTTCACAGCGGTGCAAATGTTCGTGAGGTGTGTGGCAATGTTCGCAGAAATATACACAGCAAAAAGCAGACGTCAACGATATAATCACGTTATAATGATTTTCGTGATAAAGAAGATTGATTTTCTTGCTTCCCCCTACTCCTTCATACAAGACATCCTTTGTGCCATAGTTGTATACCGTTATTGTATAGTCGGTCAAATATTCTTGGATTTTTTTCAACTCCTCCAGACCACCGCCCTCTTTGGGTAGTTCGGTACCACTGGCTGTTAATAATTCCAAAGTTTTCTGAGTCTGCAGACCCTTCGTTTGTCTTATCTTCTTTTTGTCAGGGGCATTGTCGGCGTACGCTTTAGCTACAACCACTGCTCTAGCCAGGCATAAATGGTCTGTATTATTTATTACTATAATACCACCACGTTTAGCACACTCTTCGTCAAAGTTGTTGTACTTACGACCTCGCCCTTTACCTTTAGGCATTTTTACGGTTGTGGCTGCTAGACAAAACGTCTCAGTGTCAAAACCTGCCGAATTAGATTGGTAGACAGCACATATCATCGACCATATGTCTTCAAATTTCACCTGGGATGCAGGATTAAACCGCGACCAACCATCACCACGGCTAAACTCTTTCGAGCAAAAAGTAAAACCAATTTGATCACTCGACTCTGTCCCCTCGGTCACCTTATTGATAACATCCTCCATGCCGGAGCGTACCCATTTTAGTGGATCTGCCCCTTCGGGAATTGGGCGGATTTTAAATTCCACCGTTCTACCAGTTAGGTTGAATTTTCGAACTTTTTTAATAACATCTTTAGTTATCAAAAACTTTTCCATCTTGTGTTGAAAAATCTCCAAAATTTTTGAAATAAAAGTATGTAGACACAAGAACGACTGATAACGACTGAACGAGAGCTGGAGAGATTATACCACTCTGAGAAAAATCAAAAAAATTGTTTCTAGACTTTACCACAACTGATAACGTCTGTAGATAACGAGAGCTGGAAAGATTATGATTCTGCCGCTCCGAGAAACTCTTTAAATAGGGTCGAAAAGGGGGCGTGGCTTATTGATATTCTCAGGAGAAAACATTCTTTTAAGGTAATTAGTTCGAGTTTATTCAAAGTAACATATGTTTGAAAAAATATTTCATCATGGAATTACTGTTGTGAATCCTTTATAAATATATAGGTGTTATTTTTCACAATTATTACGATGATGTGTGTGTGCGTTGTTAGATAACCTCACTTTTACGATAAACTGTTTTGAGTTTATCAGTTGTAACGCTGATCGAAAAGGGGGCGTGGCTTATTGATATTCTAAGGAGAAAACATTCTTTTAAGGTAATTAGTTCGAGTTTATTCAAAGTAACATATGTTTTTAAAAATATTTCATCATGGAATTACTGTTTTGAATCATTTATATATATAGGTGTTATTTTTCACAATTATTACGATAATGTGTGTGGTTAGATAACCTCACTTTTACGATATACTGTTTATCAGTTGTCCCGCTAAATCACTTTTTAGAACTTTGCAATCTTGAATAGCAGGAATGGGGAAGATATGGAAAATGCATGTACAGGTCTGTACTAAGAAGTGTGGACGGTACTGTTCTATTGATAAAACAACTTGAATTTTTCAATAGGTCTAACGTGAATTATTTTGAGCAAATTTTTAACTTTACAGAAAGGTCTATGATCAAGTCTGAACGATTAGTATGACATTTTGAAGTTCTAGCGATACACGGTTCTGCTTTCATTCGAAGAGAATCATTCTTATTTAGATACATATTGGAAAAATTGTAATGATTATGCTTTTGGGGTAATGGTTCAAAGTGGAAATTGGTGTAATAAATAACTTTACAGGTCAAAATATTTTGCTAGATACAAGAGATAATCAGACTTATATTCGCTTCTGTTTGTCAAAAAACCCCCGAAGATCATCAAAATTAACGTTGGAATTAACAGGAGCAAATCGTCGCAGGCAAAACACCAAAAGTGTCCAGCTCATGATTGTAATCATTTCAAATTAAACTGTACGCGTGAAAAATTGTAATATATTGAAAATTCGTTGAAAACTCTGTAAGAAATAAATAATCTCTTATATTTAAAACTATATTTTATTGCCCCTCTTCAAAACTAACAATCTCGTATCTTTTTTATATCGATCGTTTCTATTGCACGTCTTGTCAATAGCTAAACTACCTGACCAATTCAACCCTCGTTGTACTTCCCTTTTCTTGATACTCAGCTTGTGTTTGTTTCTCTCTATTTAAACATTCCTATGTTGTTATTGTTATCAAGCTCGTAACGCTCGTTTGAGATTCATCTGACGGACCTTGCATATAGGGTGGATCCAAATATATCTTACAACTCTTATCGGTGTAGTACGAACGTATTTAACCTCGAATATTCATGATAATTTGAAAAACTAAATAATATTGCATAGATATGAAAGAAAGCTGACCGTTTCAAAACCGGAAAAGGTGATAAGAAAAAATTATGATAATTTGAAAAACAATGTATAACAGGTGTAAATTAAACATTGCGGTACGCGTGAAAAAATTGTAATATATTGAAAATTCGTTGAAAACCCTTATCGGTGTAGTTCGAACGTATTTAACCTTGAATATTCATGATAATTTGAAAACTAAATAATATTGCATAATTATGAAAGAAAGCTGACCGTTGTAAAACCGGAAAAGGTGATAAGAAAATCATGATAATTTGAAAAACAGGTGTTGTAAAAGTTTAAATATAAAAAAAGGAATCCAAAAAAAATATCCGATAACATACAACATAATCTTTTAGAGGTGTGTGGTTTTTAAGGTAAAGTAAAACAATGTAAATCGTGAAAGTGTACCAACTATGCTGTGTGAAATAGGGGAAAAGCTAAACAACAAAGGTTGTGAAAATATTTTTAAATTCTACAAAAACAATATACCACCCTTTGTGCATGTCACAATTATGAATAATACAACAATGTAAAAATTTTGCCAACGCTGTGTAGAAATAATACAGCTTTCAGAAATAATCAAAGTAGTAATAATTAAACCTCTAACCCATAGTTTTTTCAATTTCTATGTCTTTGCGGTTGTAAACTACTTTGATTATTTCTGAAAGCTGTATTATTTCTACACAGCGTTGGCAAAACTTTTGTTTTATTATTTATATTATTTTTTCTTAGCTACAATGTGGTTGAAAATGGTTATTATTTAACCATGTTCAACCTCAGGGTCATAGCTATATCAATCAGGGGTAGGATGGATAGTTGGTTTTTAATAAAACAACAATAATTATTGTGAAAGGGTCACACATCTTTTATTCGTTTCTGAAATACATATTAAATTATTATTTCATTTAGGTATAACTAATTACCTTACCTTATGATCCAAACCACCACCGCCGGAACCGGGCGAAACCCCGTCGGTACTGGGTCGTACCACAGGAATCGCCTTAGTGAATCATTGATAATAAGTTTTTATTTCTTGAGCTTACATTGCCAGTGTGTGGCTAGATAACCTCTCTTTTTACGATACCGATAAGCAGACGAAACTGTACTGTTTATCAGTTTAGGGACTGATTTCATTTAAATATTTTGGAATCTCCTTTAAATAATTTTTTCGACTAGGCTGTAATGTAATTACTTAAAAATCTTTAAATTATTCAAAAATTTTAAAAATCACACGAGAGAAATTGAAAATGGTTGAAAAAAGGTGTGGTACTAAAAGGCGGAAACACAGATAAGAAAACTTCGTAACGTGTACAAAACTGATAGATAAGAAAATTCTTGATAAGTTTGAAAATTCATGCGAGTACACTTTATTGAAATAGGTGCGGTTTTCTTATATATGAAAATTACTTATCGCTTTTATTTGTTGCTATTGTGTAACAATAAAAAAGTGTTGTATCATCTTTTTTTTTATTTGGTACAAATATGCAATAATATAAAGATGCTGCGTCATCTTTTTTATATTTTGGCGTCATAAATAAGTACTAACTAAAACACGACGAAATTTCCTTTACGTAACTTTATTACTTAATAATATTTTTACAATGCTAAATCGTATTCTAAGTATAGTAAAATTTACAAAACACTTACACTATTTACACTATTTACATTATGTTGTAAAACCTGAAATAACCTATACTATTATACCCCTTAGAAGTATTAAGCAGATCTTTTTAAAAATAAAATTTTGGTCTGCAATCGGATCCGTTGTATACTCAGTGCCTGTGGACTTCTTCACGGCTTTTATTCGATTATATCTGCCAGCCTAAGTTCTTCAATTATAGCTTTAAACTCTTCATCTTCCTTGTTCAACTCTTTTAATCGTTCAATAAGTATGTTGGGGTCGTGCCAATTTAAAAGAATATTATATCTAGGTGTAGTAATGTTTCTATTTTCATGAACTCTAGGCTTATTCCTTTTATTAGAATTATTTACTGGTGTAATGTTTTCACGCCTTACATGTTCTGTTAAACGAACGCGTTTTTTGGTTTTAAATAATGGTTTGATGATAGCATTAAATTTCTCCTTACATGTATTAGCTCTCAAACGACCTAGAGAATCTCGATGAACGCCCGTCAGCTCTAGTATCTGTTTGTATATTTGTACATCATTTACTGTAAAACCTCGAGGATTTTTACAAAATATTAGCTCTCGTAGGCCCTCGCTACTGTTGAATGTTTTATCTCCTACTATTATATACTGGTTACCATCAAAATTTATTGGTGTGCTTCCAAGCACCCACCGACCATTTTTTAATTCAGGCCCGTAGGCTGTATCTATGTTATTACAATTCTTTAGGGTTTTGTTGCTGTCTGTATAATGCGGTGTATTGTCAACTGTTACTGCATTCAAAGCTTCTGTATCCTGAGACACAGAATGGTTTTCATCAGATGCTTGTACAATAGAAGATGTTATTTGTTTTAGAGGTTCTGTAATAGGGTTGAATATACCTTCTAGATGTTCTTTATTGTCGGCATTCATTCTCTTAAGTTCATTATACTTTTGTCTTATAGCTTTTGCGAGCTCTGTAACACGCTGCTTACTGTAAGACATGTTGTAGACGAATGACTTTGGCACGTAGATGTAATTTTATTTATAACCTCGAACACCATACTTAGGGTCCACTAGTCACAGACATGTCACACACCTGTCGCACACCTGACACACACCTGTCACGCACCTGTCACGTACCTGTCGCACACCTGTCACGTCCCTGTCGCATACCTGTCACGTACCTGTCACGCACCTGTCGCACACCTGTCACGTACCTGTCGCACACCTGTCACGTCCCTGTCGCATACCTGTCACGTACCTGTCACGCACCTGTCGCACACCTGTCACGTACCTGTCGCACACCTGTCACGTCCCTGTCGCATACCTGTCACGTACCTGACGCACACCTGTCACGTACGTATCCGGTACCCACATACTTATTCTTTTTCTGATTTTGTTTAAATCGATGTAGAATTGGTTCAAAATCGCCCTATATTTTAAAAAGAGGGTAACAATTTGTGTTATTGACTTATAGGTGTATACCGCGTCCTAAGATCATGTGTCAAATAATTCTAGTTTTACTTTGTTGCTTACTCACCTCTATTTTTTTACAGAAAACCTTTTTAACTAATAGTACTTTTGATGACCCGACCTGTATATGTAAGTATACCTCTATATTAGGTTTTAAGTGCATATTTGAACCATGTATAGATTTTATTCCCTAAAAAATTTCAATGGCTGTTTTTTCCCAATAAAATACTATCCTTCATTGTAGCAATTTGAAAAAATAATCGCCCCATATTTTAAAAGAGGGTAACAATTTGTGTTATTGTCTTATGGGTGTATACCGCGTCCTAAGATCCAAAATAATTTTTTACAGAAAAACCTTTTTAACTAATAGTACTTTTGATGACCCGACCTGTATATGTAAGTATACCTCTATATTAAGTTTGAAATGCATATTTGTACCATGTATAGATTTTATTCGCTAAAAATATCAATGGCTCCTGTGTTCAGCGTGTTGCCTCGGACACGTGGAATGTGGTTAGATAACCTCACAGCGATGCGCTCCTTTTGTGGGGGTTTGCTAAAATTATTGATTGTTCTGAAAATCTTTTTAAAAATTTTTATGACAAGAGATGGCGGAAAGTGTAGATAAGAAACTGTGATAACGGTTCACGAGTCAGGTGGCATAAAACTATGAAAAATCACGTGTTGCAATAGATAAGAAAAAGTTATTTGTAAAGTTGCTTGCGTAATGTTGGGGTTGGAGGTCTAAATATAAAAATAGGGTAGAGTAATTTTCAACCAAAAAAAAAGTTTTGTGCACGAGCCAGATTGGTGATTCATCATAGCACGTATCACCGGATATTGTGCTGTAATGTGGTTGGTCAAAATAATGCGAATCAGAAAAATATTTACATAGGTTAGCATAAGTACAATTAGTTTTTTACTGAAGTAATTTTTAGACAAAAAAGTTTCAAAGTACCTCATAAAATACGTCCTGGGAGCGTGTGTGTGTGTACCTTTACATTTGACACCTGAAATCCAACAAGCGAATAAAGGTTAGAAGAATGTCTCTCAATTTTGGGAAACTGTGTATTCACGCCTTTACGTTTCGAATTGGACACCCAACAAGAACGAGTGAATGTCGTCAGACGAGGACATGCTACTTAACCGATGGTAGGCCTATTGGTAATATTATACTGTTCTGCTGTATGGTATTTCCAATGGGGAATCCTAAAACGAGGCCTTAAACACCTCCGATAATCTCTGATTATTGCCTCCAGGGTTGGCCGTGGAAAGAGGTGTATTTTATAATATTGTTCAGTTTAAAGTCCAACTCCTGGAATTTCAAGTATAACGCAAACATTTAAAATGTCGCTAACAAATATCTGAAGAAAAGTCGCATCATGTAACTACATATGAATAAAATTATCAACGATATGTCATAATTTATCAGCTTTGGAATCTAATTTGTTATTGCTTCGCTCTGTATATATAAAGAATGTTTCGTAAAAATTAATGTTTCCTGTAATATTGTCTATCTAATATGTGCGAAAATATTCACGTAACTGTAGCTAAAATATTACGTAATATAATATCTTAAAGCCTGTGTTTTTTATCACCTACAAAATATCCTTTATCGTTCACACTGTCCGATCACCTTGTTCAGTATGCCACACATCCGGCAAGACTTCATCCGACCGCTCACCTTGTCGGCCATGACCGTGCCGCCGTTTTTTCAATTCCGTACACCCGGTACGGCACTGGACTTCGAGCTGATAAGAACTGATTAACGGCCATGACCGTGTTCTTACGGCACTGACCACTCACCTTCCAATTCTTACATCCTGTACTGATAAGAAAGTATGGAAACGTCGCTAAAAAAAAAAAAAGCAACCACAGTGTCTTTTTTACAATGCAGTGAATATTTTTATATCTACTTTGCGGTTATAACATATATTATCGCAATAGGTGTGTGTAATATGTAGCTTCTTCTGTTAATATTTTTTTTGCGGTTATCATCGATCAGAAAATACAGGAGTCGAACGCCCCAAAATCGTTTGGCTTAAAAGCGTTAACATGTCTGGACAGTTCATCATTCATCATTTATCGCTTGACGTGAGCAGACATGGATCCCGTGCGTGAGTACGTCAAACTCAAACTCATTAAATGTTGTATCGAGCAGGAGTTTATTCGAGCAGGCTATTGCGGTGTGTGTTTGGCGGGAAGTTTAATTTTCCACGAAGTGGCTACAAAATATGGAATAGCAACCAAACTATGTCTGGGTACGAAGGTCTATTCGAATGGTGTGAAAATTACACCACATTTCTGGATAGAACACAATGAGATAATCTATGACCCCACCCTAGCAGTTACGCAACACCACATACCCCATAATCTAGAAGTTACTCATAGAAAAGATGAATTTGAGTGCAAAACTCTCGAAGATATAGTCATGGTTGGTATTTTTGAAAAATTTATGGTGAACGAGTCTACGATTGAATACTTCGCTAAAGCTCCGAAACATCTATCGAAAGTGCGTGAAAATATTCATGAAACTGTAGCTAAAATATTTACGTAATATAATATCTTATAGCCTGTGTTTTTTTTTAATGCACTCCGCTTACAAAATATTCAAAATATCCTAATTGATATCGTGTGTTCAGCGTGGACAAATGTAGCTAAAATATCTACATAATACCTGCAATCCGACCAATAATAACAGAGATGCAAGTGTTCTTATGACATGTACATCCTGTATAACGATCGAACGTGTCCATCCTGTATATTGATCGTGACCTAACGCAAATATTATATGTTACTTTCAAGCCACCCGGTACGAAATTCTTAGTAATATTTCAACATAAGTTACTTTTCCGGTACGGCACTGGCGAGACACCGAGCAAGAACTGATAAGCGGCACGACACTGACCACATCCTGAGCTGATAAGAGCCGGCGGGCTGTCTGGCTGAAGTGCAATATCCTAATTGATATCGTGTGTTCAGCGTGGACAAATGTAGCTAAAATATCTACATAATACCTGCAATCCGACCAATAATAACAGAGATGCAAGTGTTCTTATGACATGTACATCCTGTATAACGATCGAACGTGTCCATCCTGTATATTGATCGTGACCTAACGCAAATATTATATGTTACAAGCCACCCGGTACGAAATTCTTAGTAATATTTCAACATAAGTTACTTTTCCGGTACGGCACTGGCGAGAGCTGATAAGAACTGATAAGCGGCACGACACTGACCACATCCTGAGCTGATAAGAGCCGGCGGGCTGTCTGGCTGAAGTGCAGCTACGCCTACTAACACCTATATATTTTAATAAATTTTGGTTGATAGACTAGGTACATCGACTGAATAGGTTTATCATTTTTTAAAGACAACCTAGTAATTTAATAATACTGTATTTAGTATTTTTATTTAGTAAACTCATCGTTAAGCTGGACAAGTGATGGATACAAAGATATATAGAGGACAAGACATAGGATCAGATCATTTCCCATACCCTGTTTTTAAACTAGGAGGACTGATTTGAAATAAAGTTGGCAATTCTGTTGATTCCTGATTGGTCAAATCGCAGCCTGTTTTATACAGCAGTTTTGACATATATTATGATTGATAATTGTTTAAATTGTAAACAAATAATGTTGATTTTGTTCTCTCTTGCGATCTTGTTATGGTTTTATTCAAATATAAGAACAGTTCTTGTGAGGGCTAATTTGAAAATGGACTCAGATAATATTCCAAGTACTAGCAGACATCATTCGCCCGTCCCCAAAAAAGGAGTTCTGTAATTTTTGGCTATATCGATGGTTTTTTCAAAAAACATCGTAAGCGACGAGGGTCAAATTTTACAGGAGGGCTTTTTTCCTTCTCATTATTTTGTTTTTGAACTTAAATCTGTTAAATTTTTTTTGTAATCATTTGTATTTTTATAGTTTAGTTTAGATTAGTCAATTTTAGTCAACTTTAACATATTCAGATATTTTTGCAGGCTATGATACTTTGTCAATACATTTTTTGAAAGTCATGTACATTTGTTTGTCGCTTAAGATACACTTACGATATTTTGTCGGCATCTCTTTTTGTAATAAAATTCATTGCATAAATAAAAACTCTGTACTCAAACGAAAATGATAATAATAATAGCATTTAAAAATTATTTTAACCTTCCATCTTAAATTATGCCTTGGTATTGGTCTTCGTCATCAGTTTCTGCTAAAACATCCGGAGTTTCTGCCCTTCCTTGGAATTGTTGGTATTCGTTAACAATTTTTTTTGGGGATAACATGCTTCTTGCAAAGTTCCATTAGATTTTGAAACTTCGAAAGGGATATTTCTAAAGGACATTTGTATATAGATTCCAGTGATTTTTGGGGATTCTTTGATCTTCTACCTGAAATTATAAAAAAATAGGGCTTTAAATATCGTAATTTCTGGAAACGTTAACAAACTGTTAGGAGCTCCATTAGGAATATGCAAAATAAAACTTTCAGCTGTATCAGAATAAGAATGTTTAATTTTGATTTCTTCTTTTCCTTTTTCCAATAATGCAATTCTCACTTGACTTATTTGGAATTTAGTTCCATCTTCAAAGTTTTTCCTATTATTTGGAAATAAATTTTCGCTCACCGCTTCCCAAGATAAAAATTCAGAATACTTCATGCTAATAACTTCCAAAGGTTTAGGGTGAACCCTAGCGTTTGCTATTAAGGTGGGCCATTCTGACGGTGCCCAAACAATGCGCCTACGAATAAATATTTCTATTGTGCCATGGACTGCATCTACTGGCATGTAAGTATGTCCAGGTGAAAGGAAAGTTATTTTAATGTGGCGGATATTACTTGCCCTTTTTAGGAACGTATTCAACATTATTAGCATGGCCTTATTTTTATTTTGACCAGTGCAGCAGTCACAATATAAAGCAACACTTTTAACGTTCTCCCGACCATCAACTTCAACCAGATATTTGTGAAGAATTGAGCAAATTTCATTGGTGCCTCGGTTTCCATCTGTTTCGCCCCATAAATAGGAATAAGCTCTTCTTGTTCCGCTTACAGACACAGTTTCGTTGTGAAACGCATATTTACGTGAATAGTATAATAGTATGTTGTCTCCATGGGGCGTATTTAAAACTTTTTGCAAATCGAAACTTGCGCAAAGATAACTATCGTCTTCTTTTGCAATATTCTGGTCGGAAGGAAACTGTTTTTTGCTCTCATCTTTATCTTTAATATGAATTTGGTATAACAAATCTTCAGCTTCGCTAAATTTATTTTCTTCGTCGTTTCGAGATTCGCATATGGTGCATTTATCCTTATTCGGAAGGTGGAAGCCGATATTAAAGTCTTTATTAAATATTGATCTGAATACTTTTAGGGATACTTCAGTTTTTATTTTGTAAATTTCTTGTTGATCCATTACAAAAATCCGGTATAAAAAGACACATTTCTTAGTTCGCTAGATAGGTATGTTTTAGTTGAACTTGATCTACAATAATGTGAGGCAACTGTAGGTAACTTCTTAATAAATTCGTGAACTCTTTTTCTGTCTTCGGTTGTAGTTTTGTGAGGCGGATTATGTTTTCCCCTTTGATCGGCTTTGGCAAATATACCAGGACCGGCATGGTCCTTAGTGTATCGTAATGTCATTTGTGAGATGCAAAGAGTTTTTAAAATAAATTGATGGCACACTTCAGTTTCAACCTCATTCCATTTAATAACGTAACAAAAAGCTTCTAGTTCTTCTACGATGTTCTACATTTTTTGTTCGGCTTCGCTTTACTTCTTTTTCCTTTGTACATGATAAAAGCCAATCTCTTTGCCTAGAATAACTGCCCAAACCCCAGTAGTATTCAAATATGTCATGTCGTTGTTGTTCTGTAAAGTTTCCTGTACATCCATTTTGTCATCTTTCATTTTTACACGGATTTTCTTGAACGGATTTACTAGCCCCTAACGCTTTCTCTGTTTGTTTTCTTCTCTTTTTTGATTATTTTTTAGTTTTTTTAACCCAGAAATGCCTACATTGTCTGTTGCGATATCATCTGTTTCTTCAATATATGATCCAGAATAGCCAAAATCGGAATGTTTATCTTCCTGAAAAGAGTAATCGGAGTCAAATCTTTTTAACGTCTTGCTTTTAGGAGAACTCTTCTTATCATAGTTTTCGGATTCTGAACTGGATCAGTAGGCCAGTTTATTTGGTAAGGCTGTTTGTTGGGTACTAACCGAAACATTAACATTAGTTTCTCTCATGGTGTCATTTAAATTTGCATTGAGTGAATGAAAACGACGAATACTCAGTGTGTATTAGTTTATTAATTTCCAGCTAAGCGCTTTCGGCTATTAAGCCATTATCAAAGCTGTCCTATGAAAAATTACAAAGCTTGTAAAATTTTGAAAAAACAATTTAAAAAAGGTTGAACGTCATTTAAAAAGTAGGTGTCAAAGTCATCAAGTTGATTAAGAACAATGCTCAAAGTAGAATCATTGTTATGATTAAGTCATTGGAATAAAAACATTAAAATAACCCTATTGGAAGGGTGTAAAATTATAATTCACATGATGTGAATTCATTCAAAATTAAAAAACTGAATGAAAACAGATGACAAGTTTGACGTCAAAATTACGGTGGCTAATAAGCCAGCGTGCCGTAAAAACAAGTGTATGACAATACAACATATTTACACGACGAACACTGAATCAAAAGCATGATTGAAAAGATGAAAAAATTCATATAGTGAACTGAAAATTTTAGGGAACCCTGAATATTACATTTATTTTTAAATTTGAAAATGAAGTTAAAGATGTGAATAAAGCAAAAAATTGAAAAACTCTATTCAAATTCAATTCCCAACATTCATCCAATTTAGATGAATAGCAAAATCCCACCTCATCCCTCAGCTGCATACTGAAACTGAATTAAGAGGTTGGATCCATTTCCCAGCCAGTCAGGAACAAGCGTAGTAACCTAAACGTGTGAAATGCTAGATAACATAAATCAAATATTTAGTTGTAAATGCATCCATGGAGGAGCTTATATAATCTATTGACTAAGGTGGAAGAAATACGCTGGCAAGGTGAACCCAACAACCGACGGTCTCACATATGAATTAGATGTAATGGCATAGTGATTGTGACCTAATGACCCAAACTATGTCCCATACATAGCCCGACGTCAAGAACACAATGTGATTATGAACTTAAGTCAGTTGTTACAAACCTAGACCCATACTAGGCATGTACAAGAAGAGAAGAAATCATAGGAGTATGTTAAGAGTGAAAGGGGTAGGACAGAATGTGATAAGAGCTGCAAGATAAAGAAGTTGATGAACCCAACTATGACCCATACATAGCTAGGTTACACGGGAACAATGTGGTTAAGAAATTTTGGTAAGTATGACAAACCTAGATCCATACTAGGAATGTACAGGAGGAAACGGGGTGGGGTGTAAAGAGAAAACAGAGAAGGCGTGTAGTTATAACAAACCTAGATCCATACTAGGCATGTATAGAAGAGAAGAAACAAAGTTTATAAAGAGAAGAAAGGATAGCAGCCATGCCATGGCTGTGACAAACCTAGATCCATACTAAGACCGTCAAGAACCAGGCATGCGCAAGAGAATAAGAAAATAAGGGAAAGTGAAAAGGAGGATGATTTGCTCAAGTTATTACGTAGCTTATATGCTTAACCAAACTATGACCCATACATAGCCTGGTGTCTGAAAATGTGAGAAGTGAATAAGGTTGAGCAAACTTAAAATAGAAGAAAGAAGAAATAGAGGTAAAGAATGAATAGAAGATAGGAAAGACTCTTCCATTCGCCTTCTACGAATCAGCAGAGTGCTGGACGAAATATTCTTGAACCGGATCGCCACGGTGAGAATGTAAGTCGAACGCCGTAGAGGACCACAAGGTCTTGAACAGAGGTTGAAATTTACAATTAAGATGTACCTGTGTGTTGAGGCAGTTTTCTGAGTTAACACTCATTTCCCTGAGTATTTCTAGATCCTCAAGCAAGTCCATCTTTCTAAAGTTGTTCCTGTGAATGTTATGTAGGATTTTTGAGTTACGTGATGGAGAAAAGTTATGGTTATTGAACTTAATGTGGAAGCCGAAATTCGATGAAGTGGGTTTATTAAGATGTCCCTTAATTCTAGTACCTAAAGAACGAGTAGTCCTACCCACATAAGTAGATGGACAGGAATCACAAGTTAATTTGTAGATACCACTTCTATTGAGTTTATCAATAGGATCTTTGTTCTTAGAGAAAATTGTGGAAATGGAACATTTAGATTCAAAGGAGATTTTAACATCTTCAAGATTGTTGGTAATAATCTTTGAAATTTCATCTGAAACTACACCACAATAAGTCAACGCACGATACTGAGTTTGAACGTTGTTGTGAACCTCAGGATAGGCCAAATATTATTAGGTACTAGAATTAAGGAACATCTTAATAAACCCACTTCATCGAATTTCGGCTTCCACATTAAGTTCAATAACCATAACTTTTCTCCATCACGTAACTCAAAAATCCTACATAACATTCCCAGGAGCAACTTTAGAAAGATGGACTTGCTAGAGGATCTAGAAATACTCAGGGAAATGAATGGTAACTCAGAAAACTGCCTCAACACACAGGTACATGTTAATTGTAAATTTCAACCTCTGTTCAAGACCTTGTGGTCCTCTACGGCGTTCGACTTACATTCTCACCGTGGCGATCCGGTCCAAGAATATTTCGCCCAGCACTCTGCTGATTCGTAAAAGGCGAATGAAAGAGTCTTTCCTATCTTCTATTCATTATTTACCTCTATTTCTTCTTTGTTCTATTTTAAGTTTGCTCAACCTTATTCACTTCTCACATTTTCAGACACCAGGCTATGTATGGTTCGTAGTTTGGTTAAGCATATAAGCTACATAATAACTTGAGCAAATCATCCTTCTTTTCACTTTCCCTTATTTTCTTATTCTCTTGCGCATGCCTGGTTCTTGACGGTCTTAGTATGGATCTAGGTTTGTCACAGCCATGGCATGGCTGCTATTCTTTCTTCTCTATATAAACTTTGTTTCTTCTCTTCTATACATGCCTAGTATGGATCTAGGTTTGTTATAACTACACGCCTTCTCTGTCTTCTCCTTACACCCCACCCCGTTTCCTCCTGTACATGCCTAGTATGGATCTAGGTTTGTCATACTTCCCAAAATTTCTTAACCACATTGTTCCCGTGTAACCTAGCTATGTATGGGTCATAGTTGGGTTCATCAACTTCTTTATCTTGCAGCTCTTATCACATTCTGTCCTACCCCTTTCACTCTTAACATACTCCTATGATTTCTTCCCTTCTTGTACATGCCTAGTATGGGTCTAGGTTTGTAACAACTGACTTAAATTCCAGATCACATTTTGTTCTTGACGTCGGGCTATGTATGGGACATAGTTTGGGTCATTAGGTCACAATCACTATGCCATTACATCTAATTCATATGTGACCGTCGGTTGTTGGGTTCACCTTGCCAGCGTATTTCTTCCACCTTAGTCAATAGATTATATAAGCTCCTCCATGGATGCATTTACAACTAAATATTCGATTTATGTTATCTAGCATTTCACACGTTTAGGTTACTACGTTTGTTCCTGACTGGCTGGGGAATGGATCCAACCTCTTAATGCAGTTTCAGTATGCAGCTGAGGGATGAGGGGGATTTTGCTATTCATCTAAATTGGATGAATGTTGGGAATTGAATTTGAATAGAGTTTTTCAATTTTTGGCTTTATTCACATCTTTAACTTCATTTTCAAATATAAAAATAAATGTAATATTCAGGGTTCCCTACAATTTTCAGTTCACTATATGAATTTTTTCATCTTTTCAATCATGCTTTTGATTCAGTGTTCGTCGTGTAAATATGTTGTATTGTCATACACTTGTTTTTACGGCGCGCTGGCTTATTAGCCACCGTAATTTTAACGTCAAACTTGTCATCTGTTTTCATTCAGTTTTTTAATTTTGAATGAATTTACATAATGTAAATTATAATTTTACACCCTTCCAATAGGGTTATTTTAATGTTTTTATTCCAATGACTTAATCATAACAATGATTCTACTTTGATCATTGTTCTTAATCAACTTGATGGCTTTGACACCTACTTTTTAAATGACGTAAGTTCAACCTTTATTTAAATTGTTTTTTCAAAATTTCACAAGCTTTGTAATTTTCCATAGGACAGCTTTGATAATGGCTTAATAGCCGAAAGCGCTTAGCTGGAAATTATTAAACTAATACACACTGAGTATTCGTCGTTTTCATTCACTCAATTTACATCTAGTGTGTACACCATATCCACAGACATTTCTATTTAAATTGGAAGTCTGAGTAGAAACATCGTTTTCCAGATTGAATTTTGAAACGTCCTCAACAAAGTCATCTACAAGCATTATCGGAATGTTAGCAATATCAATTAAAATATCTGACTGATCTTGTACAACTTCCATTATACTATTAGAATCAACGTTATTTTCATTGTCAATACTTTCAGTGTTGTTTTCATTTTGTACTGGTTTTAAAACTGGATAGGTATTTGCATTTTATTCGCGTTGTCATAATTTACACATTCATTTCGAGTACTAGTATCAGCAATATCACGCAATGCCATTAAGGCTATGCGGTAACCTCTTGAATGAGCCATCTAAATAAATAAAAATTATATAACTAAACATAAAAACAAAAAATGAATATATTATAACTTACCAGCAAAATAATTTCAAAGATCTTTAATCGCAATAAAATAAATAATTCTAACGTATTTTATTTCTAATTATTATTAATGGAATACGATGCACTCGTCAATACCATTTAAAGCAAACTGAAATTAATTTAGTTTACTTCTAAACAAGTCGATGCAGGCTTGTTATTGCCCAGCCCACCTCAAGGTAGAGAGGCAAAAAATTATCGTAAGCGACATTAGGATAAATCGTAACCACCACGAGTATACGGCGCATACGATGTTTTGTCAGGGTCATATTGGCGGTTACGATGTAAATACGTCCGTTATGAAAACCGTTACAAAATTACTGGTGGATACGATAACTTTAATACGAGTTCTGTATACGTTTCAAAATAATTAACAGGCTGACCTAAGTTATGTGTATGTACCGTTCATCGTAGGCAACAGTTTGGTGTAAAAACATAATTTTCGAGAAATTAGTCGCTTACGATGTTTTGTCAAAAATCCATCGATATATCGTCTACAAAACCTTGTGAATTTGTATAAACAAATCTCATATTAGGAATTAGAGCAAACGGAAAATTTGAATAAAACTTTTTTGTATTTCGTGTAAATATTAATAAAATTTCAAAATCGCAGCAAAGCGCTTTCGATTCTCAAGTCATCATCAGTGCTTACTCGTCAGGTAATACTAACATGAATCCATAAAAATATACAGTTGAACATATTAACATAGAATTAAAATTTGTTTGAATAAAATTCGATCCTTTAGGGGATTATTATAGATCAAAAATTAGAATTCATCATGATGTGGTGTAAGCCATAAATCCCACAACACATTATCGCCACTTTTTACTAAACTAATAAACAAAACCAAAGATACTAAAGAATCAATTAATATATACTCCATACCATGCATGAATTGTCCAAAGAGTTATATAGAAATGACTACGCAATACTTGGAAAGCAGAATGAATGGTCACAAATATACAAAAACTGCATCAACGGCTTTACATAAATATGAAAGCACTGAGAATCATGAATTTGATTATAAAAAAAAATATTAGCTCAAGACACAAAATATCAAAAATTATCAATTGAAGAAATGATTCACATGAAACAAGATAAGTTTTCTGTGAATGATAGACAGGATATTCATTTATTATGAGCTGATTAACCAATCCATTTCAACCTACCCCGTATAGTATCGTTACATTGAAAGTCTAAGGTGAGTACATCGATTTTGATACTATGTTTTTATTGATGTTATGTTTTTATATATCTGCAAATATTTTAATCGTTAATTTTAAAAACGCTTCCAAAGAAGTAGCGAAATGTTAAAATTATATCCATTTTCAATTTAAAAATGTGAAATATAACCGTCTTTCATTTATTTCAAACAACCTACGAACCCAAGAAAATAAACTTTTCCAATATTATATACAATTGGTTGGAGAAATTATATGAATTTATATATATATATATATATATATATATATATATATATATATATATATATATATATATATTAAAGTGAAATATATCTATCAGACAAATTAAATCAAATCAGCATCATACAAATAGTGTGAATCTTAGTAGTTCATTAGTAAACATCCAATAAAAAAAGAAATAATCCGTAAAGACATGAGTTGAACGTGTCAAGAAATTTTTAACTATCACATACAATTGATAAATTAATTTAAGAGATTGCTATTTAATTTAGTATCTATTTTCTTTTAAAGTATATTGCAAAATAAATAACACCAACAAGTAAATTACGTCGAACGTAATATTATACATAATTGTGGTGATCCCTGTATATATCATCACATAAATTTTCAAACAAAATTCGATTATTACAATTTTATATTTTATAGACACTTTCGGAAACCCCGTATATCGCATAAACTTTTATAATTATTAGCAAACGTCAAGGTCAAAATATCAACGCTAGAAGCAATGTTATGTTAGTAATTCGTACGGTGTAGTTCGGTGTGTTTTTCGAAATGCATAAAAACAAACTGATTTCGTCTATACTAACGCAAGGATAGATATATTGATTCAGGAAAACAATGTTTGTTTATCAACAAATGAACTGGAAAAAAAAATTAAAAACAATAAAAGGTTGTTGATTTTGAGCTTAAGGAGACGCCGTGAAAATGAATTAGAGGGTGGACGTGTAAAATTTTATCTCCTCAAATTTCTATTAAAATTTGAAATAACTTGAATAAATTATCAGAAATATTAATTAAAAGTGTTCAGACGACGTTTTAAAGTAAATAAATTAAAATACATTCCGTATAATTAAAAATAAGTGAACTTTAGTGAAATCATCTAGATTTGGTAAGAACTATAACTATAATTACCTTATTACAATTATTCTGGTGGTTATCCAAGGTATCTTATAATAGAGATACTCTGCTGATGATATTAACCACATATATCATCATTCCTACATCTTGGACTTCGTTTTTGTTTGATCACAGCTGATCATTTTTTCCTCCAAGAACAGCACATTCAATGCTATGCTCTATAACTAACGATGAACATTTTCCACGTGTATATTGATTTTTTTCTATAAAAACATTTCACTTGTATATTTTTGTATGTAGGTTAATTGTCTGTGGTAGCAATTTATTGGTTAAACGTTAGTATTAACTGTTCAATCTCCACTAATAACGGACACAAACACTAAATTCATATTAAATAAGTATTCACTAGATTTTTGCATAATAATAATAAAGATTCTTAGACACATCACTTTGCCTTCCAATTTGTAAACTAAACAAAACATTTAACAGAACAGCACACTACACGTTTTCGCACTTAAAGATCTATGGTTGAGATTGAAAGTTTTTCTTTGGATGTACATTCAAACATAGAATAAGAATAATGATACACGAAATTTATTTGTTGAGTTTCAATAATATTTATAGTAATGAAAGCGTTTATATGGTTGTTGCGTAATAATGATACAATAATGAATTTGAACGTATAATATTGGTTTATTATTTGATTATAAAAATTTCTTATTTTTTCTCATTAATTAAATTATGTTCAATTGTTCAGGTTCGTCTTATTTTTCTCTGATATCTACCTATAGTTTCTTGTTGCTAGCAAACGTCAAGTGCCGAATCTCATCCCTGAGATACAGTATTTAAAAGGTAAAGTATAATTGATATTAATTTTGAATTGGGTATAGCGGTAAGCGTAACCAATTCTGGCGCCCATAAATAATAATAAAACATATATTAAATTGAAATAAAAAAAATATACATAATAAAAACAGCAGCCCAACTGAGGTAAATTAAAAATTATAATATAAAATAGCACTACAACATAAGGGCGTAAGTAAAATTATTTAAAAATATATAATAAAATGGCTCCCAACGTAGAGGCATTATTTAAAAAATATATAATAATATATATATATAATAATACTTTATTCATCCTTTTTGATCATAGTACATGATAAAGGACAGGTCAAACAGAGAAGAGGATATTACATTGAATACGACTTACTTATTAAACACTTAAATTAAAATCGTTTGCTTAAAAACTCTGACACATCATAGAAACATTCGACAATTAAAAAAATTTTAAGTTTTTGTTTGAACACATTTAAATCGCTCTCACATCTTATACAGCTGGGCAAATGATTAAGGAATTGAATTCCTTTCTAGACAGGACTTTTTTCAAACAATGAGGTTTCATGTTTCGGTGGCCGTATAAGTTTTCCAGATCTGGTTGGGTAATCATGGAAATCAGAATTAAGACTAAATTCACTGAAATTACTTTTTGCATATAATATGCACTTGTAGATGTAAATAGAATAAAAAGTTAGTACACCGAAATATTTAAAATGGTTTCTGCATGTTTCTCTATAATCCATATTAAAAATTAGACGGACAATCCTTTTTTGAGAAATAAAAATCCTGGAGGCATTTACCGCACCCCCCCTCCACAGAATGATATTATAGGAAATATGGGAGTATACTATTGTATAATAAACATTGATCAGTTGACTAGTTGTAAATATATTTTTTAGCTGTAATATTGCAAAGTAACTACTATTTAACTTTTTTACAAATTTGGTTGATATGGGTATTCCAACTCATATCCTTATCGAGGTAGGTTCCCAGAAATTTCGTAGAACTCGAAAAATAAACATCAGTCCCCCCAACTGAGATACAGCTATTTTCAGGAATATATGTTCTTGTAGAAGAATGCATGAGGATGGTTTTTGTCGAATTTACTATCAAAGAATTTCTTTCACACCTACTGATGAATTCTCTTGATAAAATACATCTTTAATAGCAGCTCATCCGGAGATTCAGAATCAATTGCCAATGTGGTGTCATCTGCATATAGTATTAAATGATTAGTGCTAACATATTTAGAAAGATCATTTATGTATAATAAAAATATCAGAGGCCCTAAGATTGACCCCTGAGGTACGCCAATTTCCACAGGTTGGGGAAGGGACGTCTGATCTTCAATTCTGACAATAAGTTTGCGGGCTTCTAAGTATGATTTCAGCCACGATAGAAATTTGGCCCTAAATCCTAAATCTCGTAGTTTATTTATTGCTATATCAGCACGAACCGAGTCAAAAGCTTTTGAAAGATCAAAGAAGAGCGCTCCCACATACCTCTTTCTATCCACGTAAGAAACCATGAAACAATATAACATCATCCTTTTTGAGAAAAAAAAACATTTGTTTATAAATACACTTTTCTATCACTTTAGATATCACAGTCTGGACAGTTACTGGCCGATAATTGTCAAGGCTGAGAAGGCTGTCTTTTTTATGTATTGGTGAAACAACTCCTATCTTTAGACTTGATGGAAAAGTTTCTGTTTCCTGAGTTCCTGAGTAGTTGATAATGTCTGCTAGAGTAGAAGCGATTTGTGGACCTATACTTTTAATGATCTTTGTCGAAAGACAGTCAACTCCCTCGGCATTAACATTTTTTAGGCAGTTAGTTACATCCAATACATCTTCAGGGATAACGGGTTTGAAATAAAAAGTATTAGCGACATACATTGTCGTATAACTTACAAAAGCACAGTTAGCAAAGTGGGTATTTATTGCTTTTTTAGTATTCGTTGCAAAAAAAAGTGGCAAACAAATTAGCAATTTCGTATTTATTTTGAGTTATTTTACCATTTATATCAATGGTGTCAATAGTAGAATGTCTCTTTTTTCCAATTTTGTGTTGTACTATTCGCCATATATATTTTTGTTTTTCTTTTAAATTTTTATTTTCAAGACTTTTTTGGTAGAACAATTTTCTTGATTTGTTAATTTCAGTGACATAATCATATTTTAACCTCTTATAATTTGAATGATCATCGGGATTTGTGGAACATTTTGTTAACCAAAACAAATTCCTAAGATCACTACCCATCCGCACAAGATCGCGATCAACCCATGATTTTCTGGTTACATTAGATACGTTTTTTGTTGAAATAGGGCAAATAAAATCAATATGGTAACATATAGTATCTAAAAATTCATTATATACAAGATCAACACTTGAGATATTTGTATCATTTGGATATTCATAGACCGACAGAAAACTTTCATTGTCTAGATGAGTTTGTAAACTCAGTGAATTGGATGCTGATACATTCCTAAAACTTGTCTTTCTGTTATTCAGCTTATTCTCGCAAAATGTACATAATATACCCGTACGATATTTTACATGAATGTTTAGTCCCAAATGATCACCAAGCTGCATATCAATCACGATTTCATTGTATTCAAACGTCATATTAGTTAAAAAGTAGTCAACTTTTGTTTTTGTCGTTTTCATGTTTTTATTTGTGAAAATCCGTGTTGGCTCACAATTTTTTAAGTTTGAGTTAAAACTCTCCATCAAGTCAATTAATAATGTTCTTTCACGTGATATATTCAAATAATCAATGTTCATGTCTCCACAAAGAATAGTACAATCATAATTATTGAAACATAAATTTAGGACCTTAAAAAGTCGGTCCATGAACATCTCAATGTTTCCTGATGGGGATCTATATATATATTCACAAGACAACAGCTTCTTTCTTGCAAAAAAAAGGATATACTACATACTTCAAAGTCAATATGAATTGATAAATTATTTACAAAGTCTAGATTTTTAAATTTAATCATCTTTTCTACAAGTATCAAAACCCCATCATGAATTCTGTTGATACGATTGAAATTAGTAGCCAATATATAATCGTTAAATCTAACTAAATCAATTTTCTCATAATTACACCAGGTTTCAGAAAGGCACAAAATATCAGGTTTGTTACATTCCAATATTAAATCAATTCTATTGGTCTTATTAGTCAGGGATTGACAATTTACATTTATGATTTCAAAGATTTTAGTTGATTTTTCTGTATAAGTACACTTACATACATTTCCACATATATACCTTTGAGAATACACTGGAGTTACATGTTCTAGACTTGGGGAAGTCTCTTTGGATGCAACTGAAAAAACTGCTGGATATGGGCTCCATGTGGCCATATTGCTGGATTCATCGCAGTATTAAAGTTATACCCATATACACTTACTTTGAAAGAGCTGTAAATCTCCGGATATTTCGAATTTAATGATATCACCACTACTTCCGGGAAATATGGTTTTACTATTTCACGTAGATCATCTGCTGTCATGCTGGGGTCCACTCTGTAAATATGAAGATCCACAAATTTGGGAACCCCCTTAATACCCTTGCCGTTTACAGTTATTTCATTATTATTTCCAACAACAAGTTGTTTTCTACTTCTTTTTCCTCGAACTTCCCTCCATTTATTGTAGTTTTCTCTGGGGCTATTCTCATTCAAATTTATGACTTCGTCCATTTTTTGTTCAGTATTTATTTTCATTAAAGCAGCTGACACGTCAGTCTTTGAAATAACTGATTGAATAGACGAAATGGCAACAGCATTATTTTTATCATTTCCAGTTTGAATTAGTTGTCTGGTTTTACTTTGAATGGCAGAGGATTCCCACTGTTTTTGCGTTGATTTTTGTTCTGTACTTTTTGTGTCTAATTCGTTTCGTACTTTTAACGAAGTTATCTGTTGACTCATTAAATGAATCTTGTCATGCATCTCCTTTATTATGGAGTCTTTTTGCTTTATTATATATTCAAATATATTAATATCAATTACCTTATTGTCTGGACTTAGACTTTCAATTGAGTCGAAAAATAACTGATCAGTCTGATCACATGCTGAATCTTGCTCACAACATTTGATTAAGTCATCACTAGAAAACTTTACAGAGTTGCTATTTTTTGCACAGCTTATATGGAAACTATTTTAACAATTTATACACCTTCACCATTTACAACATTCCTTTTACACTTTTTACAACATTTATTCCGGAGAGCTTCGTCAAACACATCTACACCGGGCGCCATGTTGCCAGACATACCTACAAAAAAATTGAAAAGTCAAAAATGACATTTTAGGAAATCGTGAAAGAATGTATAAATACAATTCTTTTGGAAGTAACTGATTTTACGTATTAGATTATTATAATAGATATAAGTAAAAAATTTTAGAGTTTATAAATAATTAACATGTAATAATTATAAGAAGGTAGTGAAGTTCGAGTTTCGAGTGCGCCAATAGAGATAGAGATGAAAAAAACCATTTGAAGGCGGATTTAGAAAAAGTGAGATGGATTGAAAAGTAGCGGTAGGAGTTCAGAATTTTTTTGGCAGATAGGTGTCAATAGGAAGATATATGAAAATAGGGAATTATCAAGAGAAATGATAATTATATAATCAAGGATTTGAAAACTAAAACATATACTTTACAAACAGAATTTCGGTAAGAGAATTGAATTAAAATTCATTGAGACTGAATACAAGTTATTAGGAAGAAATAAAATTAAAATTTAGAATTTGAAAATCATGACATATACCTTGCAAACAAAATTTCGGTAGGAGAACTAATTTAAAATTTATTGAGGCAGCATGCAATGGTAATTTAACTGCCAAAGAAGTGAAGGAGCTTGGTTATCTCATATAGAGTTGGATATCGCGTGTCATATTTTGAGCTCGTATTTATAGACATTTAATTTAATTATAGTTATTAGATCAGTAATTTAAATAGTAAAGGAAAGCTTACCTTTTTTTTAAAAAAGAAATTATAAAAACATTAAAGGCATTTTTATAAAATTCACAGGAAAAGTGTTCGATTGTAAATTTATAAATTTTATTATGAATAAAAACGATACGAACCAAAAAGGAATTGTATTTAAAATTTCATTTTGAAAAGTTGTATATATATCGTATTCAAATTAAAAGAAAATTGTTGAAATTGATTGGATTAACTATTGTAAAAAAATTTGGATTATTAAAAATTATCATGTTTTTTAAATTTATTCAATAAGGGCACGAACCGCAACCCAATTACGAGTCTTATGATTAATCATATTTACAGCTAGCCGACACAGAAAAAAAGGAAGGAAATCAATTTATAACCTAATTTCATTAAAATTTACCCAGTAATAGTAGTATATTACAATATATATATATATATATATATATATATATATATATATAAAAAAGATGTGGGAATTTCGCGTGATATGTTAACAACAACAACAAAGAGATTCATGGGTAATTCACTCTGTTTCGGTAGCCCTTTATTTTGCGTGAATTACCCACGAATCTCTTTGTTGTTATATATATATATATATATATATATATATATATATATATATTATTACAGTTCTAGTATTCCAGATTTTTAAAGAATTTAATTTATGCAGTACTTCCGGAAAACCCTATATTGTCTATAAAATCAATATAGTTAAAAAACCCTGTATTTGTAAGATTTGTCAGATCATTTAATTTCTGATGACATTTATTTGTCATAATTGAATTATGCATTCAAGGTTAAAGAAATTAGAAGTCATTACAAGGTGTTTAGTGATAATAAAAGTATTTCAAATCTTTGATATAAAAAAATAACAAATTTGGTTTTTTTTCAGAAAAAAGGGAAGCTTGTAACCACAGTAGAATGTGGTTATTTATTTTGATAAAATCGGGAGTTGAATTTGAGATACCGAACGGAGAACATATAATTTGATAGTTCTCCAAAATTTCGGCAAGTAATAGATAGTGAGTTGAATTTGAAAATCCGAACGGGGAACATCTCCTGTGAAATCTCTCCAAAAAATTTATTTGTAAATTGTAAATTTAGTATTTGAACACTGTAATTAATTGATATAAGGTATTATTCGGCAAATTCAAAAGCAAATTCAGTGCGTGTATTTTCGAAAATTAGTGCTGCAGTTGAACGAGCTTGGCAGTTTCTTCTCTACATCCAGATTTCTGGTGAGTTCGCTCCAGAATTATTCTTACATCATTGAACATCAGGCCTTGATACAAAATTAAATTAAAAGTAGATTCATCTAAATAATGAGATTATATATTGAATTCAATTAACTACGAAAAATAAGTATACTTATCGACCAATTTAATAGTGGAAGAAATTAGTAGAAAATATCGTGTATTTGACATTCACCAAGGAACTGAGTGACAATTCAAAATTCGAAATTTTTTGAAAAGAAATTAGAAACTTTTTAAATTAGATTAGGAGGTTATTTAGTTTGTAGGTTGTTTGAATGTTAATTTAGTCGTTAAAATTACGATAACATTATTTGTTTCTGGAAAGAAAGTTAAATTTGGTATTTGCCTATTTGGGTGCATTTACATAATTATTGAAACGTATTTTGATTCGAAATTATATAGCTCATATAGGAATAGAAATTTTATTTGAACATTCAAACTTAGTGAATCATTGGTGACAGACAAGTCATTCATTCATAATAAGTGTCAGAAATCAATTGAGTGATATTTCCAATCTTAAATACACATTCACAGGAGAGAATATTGAACCAAATTAATCTTATAAATATTTAATTCAGAAAATAATTTAAAATTTATTACAAACTGTTATATTAGAGCGTACTGAACCCACCTGAGAATAGAGTCAAGTAGTTCAAGATAAAATAAACTGATCTTCCAATATTGTAAACAATTTTCGTTATTCTGCTAGCTGTAAAATTTTGACAACAACTGTCAACTTTGAAATATATATCACACGGTGCTTAAGCTGTGTGTACAATATTGTCGCTGCAATCAGGGATTGTACAATTTTGTTTTTTAATCGTGGACTAATGAAAATTTATTGGTAATATTCATTAAATTAAAGGTATAGTAAATTGTACCAAGTTGTCACCCAAAGCGGGGCAATTACAATTATAAGACTGAATATATAACAATATAAAACACAAAATTTCGATTTTCAACTACACCTGCTTCTAGTCGAAATTTATATAATTTCGACGTATTGGCCTGGCCGTTCTTCGAAGGGAAAAACAACTCCATTCCTGGCTAATACCACGCAGAATATTGAATTACATCCCCTTCGAAAACCGTGACGTCGATCGGCCATTTTGCCGATACGGACATCTGTGATGATTCGCAACCGATAGCGGAAGGGCATAGTACACTGACGCGTTTCGACCTTTTGGAGTCCCTTCAAGAGTGCCGTAATGCCTTCCAGTTCAGAATCTCTAATCTAAACTGATGATTACCCAGCAAACACAAATGTATATGAAATTGACTGTCTCGACCCTTACAAATGTATATGTTACATAAAAATATATAACACGGGAGGAATGATTTTTATATAAAACGTTTATATATTTTTTATATAGTATTTGTGTAACAAAATCTATATAAATTTTGTTATATATTCTCAATATGTATATTATAAAATGTTTTATATATTTGATATATTTAATTTTATATGTATTCAAGATGTAATTTCTGCTACATAAATATGAACATTTTTAATATATATTTATTACGTAAATTTTGTTACATAATTTTTTTTATATATTTCATATGTATTTCTTACGAACCTCGTCTAGTGTCTTTCTAAAGAAAAAGAAGAAAGCTCTTCAATATTATAACCTTTAAATTGTCACGAGTCGATCTACCCACATACCTGCAAGTACCTATAATAACTATAATAACGTTTTAAAAGGTTTTTCTTTAGTTTCGTCTGTGTGTTTGTTTTTGTTTGTAGAGGAATGGAGAACACATCATGTAAGTGTTATTATTATTATTTTCAACAGGAAAGGGGCATCGCCAATGAAGCCGTTCATTCCACTGTCGTTTACAAAAGATTATTTAACAAACGTATTAAAAAGGTTAACTATATTAAAATATACAATGAAGTAAACAATTACAAATCACATTATACCTATCTTACTAAAGTACTTTTCAAGATAATATTTTCGTTTTAACTTACAACTTAAACATGTAGGGAGTCGTTATTCCGAAACCAATACCGCCGCCCAGGTATGCACTTAGGGCTCAAGTAGATTTTCTAATAACATCAAATAAAATACACATCTTTAATCCTCTGACCACAGGTAGTAAGTCAAGACAAAATATATTGAAATGGATTAATTAACACTTATCTGTTGAAAGTTATTTATATTTGAATACTTAGATTAATATAAATTATGAATTTTAGGCAAAATAACTGTTTAAAACGAAAAAAATTGGAAAACTTCTGTGATTTATCAATACGACAGAAAAACGATACGTAGTACAATTTTACAATGGTGTCGGTGAACCAGAAATACATAATATAGAGGCATCTCACTCATGGTTAGGACATAGAGATAACTACAAAATAAAGAACTTAAAATCAATTAACTTATTTCAAGGTAATTGTTACTATATGATTTTCTGATATAATATAATTATTATATACCTACATTTTTAGAAACATTGCTGACACAGTTTAATATGACATTCACTGATTTTGATCAATTCACCTTGGTGTGGATAAGGCTAAGTAAAGAGACTCCAGAGGGAAAATAAGGGCGAAACTGTAACCATTCAAAACAATGGATAATATCCCTTAATGTTGCCCACTCGCTTACAAGTGGACCTCGAAAAGTCTTCTAAAAGAATATTTTCCATGGTTAATTATTGTTTTGTTTCTGAATATTCATTTGTTTTGCATTATTATTTTATATTCTATCATTTAGTTTTTGAATATTTTCAGTATTGCAATATTTTTTTCATTAGGTGTTTTGTTTTTAGTTTTTTTTTATGTTAATAAAATAAATGTACTTATATGCATCTATTTGCCGTTTTTTTAGTAACTAAGTACCAGCTACTAAATTCCAAAGATAGATAAATACCATTTACAATATATAAGTATTAAATTGTATTAAGTTGCTTTAAGTTTGGAATATTCATAAGGTAGGTATTGAATAATATAGTAACAATAGTTCCTTAATCTTTTGGTCATCAACACTACTAAAAATATTGTATTTCATGTCATATATGAAAAATAATGTTTTAATAGATTTTTCTGAATTTATCATAAATTAAGAATTTCGCTGAATTTTTTCATAGATCCAATGAAATAAAATATTTTAGGTAAGGGGTGAGGCAAAAGTAAAATTAGGTAACTTTTGTTAAATCTATATTATGTAATATTTAATATATAAATATTCTCTAGATATTATCTCATTGTCACATATATATTACATAGTAATTTGGAAATATTTGAGATATAATTTATAATATGTATTTCTTATATCATTATTGTTCCCTTGCTGTGCCGGCCTTTGTCAGTATTCAATACATAAATATTATCTAGTTGTGACTTCAGTTTTATATAACTGTGACTTTTATATTTCAAGAAATATGTAACATATATGTATTCAATATGTTTTTGTGTTTGCTGGGTACGTCCTCCGACAACCTCTACATGGCTCGTGTAGTTACACAAGCGAGAAGTAGTCAGCTGGCGCCATCTTTACTTTCAGTTGCGAACCAACACCTCAGATAAATGCGACCGTATTAGTCGTATGAAATAAAATGAATATAATTTCATAAAATACGAGTTGTCTATATGAAACACAAAATTTCGATTTTCAACTACACCTGCTTTTAGTCGAAATTTCAATAATTTCGACGTATTCCAAATATGTTAGTAATTTTTTTCTAACTCAACCTGATGAGAAAGATAGCATGCCATTCAGAATTAAACACGTATTTAACTATGTCACATTTAACATTTAACTTACTATATAATTATTAAATTAAGATACTTCTGGATCACAATATTTATTTAAATTTGATTGAAATAACTAATCGAAATGTTCCTTCTATTACCCAAATGAAATATAAAATGCACTATCACGTTGCGTTTTCTCGTCCGAAATCAAATATGATGAGAATGTTAAAATGACATGAAATTGAATCGAAGAAAACACAAGGTGTTATATATTTTAATAAACCAGTGAAGTGGAGTCGGATAAAAACGATCATCAGGATGTGGATATTTAGATACGGTCTACGGAATAATTCGTTGATATACCGAACGGACTGTCAATACCGATACAAAAAGATCTATTAAAATTTATATGGATAGAATGATGCGTGAAATTTATTTAGTAAATTCTTTGTTGAGTCAAAAAAATTAATATGTAGTGAATGAGAATTCTCTAGTTGAATGATACCTTTGTTCTGAACATTCATGGGTTTCGACTGGAAAGAATCGAACTTGAGGTTTTTCATTCATCTTTTACGATGTACAAACTGCCGTATTAGTTTGTTTTTTCTCCTACCATTGCCAATATTGTGCTACATTACTGGATTTAACCAGCGGTGATTATCAATTGATACCAATAGATTTTCAATGAATTGTTACAGTTTTTTGTGATAGTCGATTAAATAACGAAATCATTTTCACTACATTATCATCATAACGTTCTATCACGAATTAATTGGATACATTTATGGATATCACATTTTCAAAAAAAAGTTAGGTAAGAGGGGCAAACATTGACATACCTTCATAATTTCTTTTTTATTAGATCTGATTTTTTTTAAATATCTAATAATTTCCTGAGATAGGCATACTATATAGTAGTACTAAGCAATGATGTGCGTAATGTTCTGATTTTTACTTTATCATTTTTTTTTTAAAAACTTGTCCGGTGGCAATGTTACCCCATAGATAGTATAACATTGACACCCCATATAAATTGAGGCCTAAGTCAATCATAGGGAATCGTTAAGCAACATTGACACATAAATTTGTTTTATGGCCTTTCTAGGTACTTAGAAACGAACAATTTTTCCTTTTTTTCAAAACTAAGGAGATTATCATTTTTTCTGAATAACACAAAAATAATATAATGTACGAACCTTATTACCAAAAACTGGAACTTAAACTAGGAATTGCAACTTAAAAACATAGAAACTAAATTTTGGTACGTGACTTTGTCAAGGTAACAATACTTACTAAACTAATAAATTTTGGTAACTCCACTAATGTGGGGCACTTTAAAAAATGCATTCCTCTATTTAACGCCGGTTCGTCTATAATTGCAACTACTGCATTTAATAATACCGACTCTGTGTCCTCAACATCAGGATATACAAAATACAAACCCTTTTTACGTAAAAAGTTAACCTTAACACCTTCCACTCCAGGATATCCACGTATGGATATTTCAACTAAGTAGTCTGGGTACTAGAATATCCACATGTGGATATTGTGACTATCGGAATTTCATAGCTGCATAAAATGATATCGCATGCTTTTTCGATGTTACATTATGGTAAGGCATCACGCATTACCCCACTTATAATTGTGATGTGGTGGGACAGCCAATAAAATTGATTTGCGTCATTCGCACTAATCGCACTGGTACGGAGTAGTGTATACCCACGATACACTCACCAGGGGTTGTTCACTTTTTAGTTCTGACTAACAACAACTAAGCGCTGCTGTTCCGCAGTTGGTAATAAATTATATTCTATTGTTGGTAAAATCTGCTGTTTTCGATATCACGGTGGTTCCGTGTCGATCTTAACCAATATTAACGTCAACTTAATAGATAAATCGTCTGTCATGTTTGATTGTTTGAATTTCAAAGCACTGAATATTCGTTATTTCATGTTTCTGATTTCATCATTCTTATCTTTTTTTAATATTGTGGATATTATATTTGATTCTTATTTCATTTTAATAATGGTATATACACGTGTTGTGTACCTAATTGTCATTTTAAGAATACTGAAAAGCCAATGCATGCTTTTTCTAAAGATCTTGAGGTAAGTTAAATTGCAAACTTATAATCTTTTATTTATAAAGACCTAAAAACGCAGGGCTAATGAAGCATTGCATATTTATAACATTGGTCCATGTAACGTTTCGCATTAAAACATAATATTCTCATGTATATAAAAAATATATTCCCATAGCTTTCACATTATAAATTTGTTTTTCACATTGTTCACAATAGAAATAGTTTTGAATAAGGTGTTTTGCATTATTTTACTTCATATGTGCCGATATGAATTTCCTTATAATTAACAATTTCTTTTTTGTTAGCTTTTCCGTATGTAGATGAATAACATCAACCATGAATATTTACTTACCCAGGATAAAGATAAAGTCATTCGGAACTATAGAGTTTGTGATGTCCACTTTTCTGAGGATTGGAAATTCCAAGCCAAAAATAACAGAACAAATTTAAAACGAGATGCAGTACCTACTTTATACTTGGGACAAACTGGTAAATACTGTAGTTGATTGATTATTAAATAAAGTAAAATTCCTAATTACCAGTGGATGTATACTAGAATACTGGATATATACTAGATATACTAGAATTCCTGAAATATTTTAGGTTATTTTAATAATTTAGTGTGTTTTGTGAAGGTGAATGGTTTTTGATAAAGAATAAAAATAAACGTACTATTTTTGATAGCCACTTCATTTTATTATTATTGTTTTAGAAAATGGCAACCAACAACCAGATTTCAGTCAAAGTTCTAATGAAAAATCGTTGGAAAGTTTAGGTAATATATTAGTATAATTTGTACTTTCATGTATTCTTACACTTCATTACGAAATAAGAAGATTTAAACATTAAGTTCAAAAAATAATAGTGCAAGATTGTGTCAAAGTAATAATAAATTGTTCTTTTTCTGGCCTAATAAAACTAGCATATATTTTAAAATTTATTTATGCAATGATTTTATAGTATACACAAGAAACACACCTACAGGTTTAAAAGTACAAAAATCAAAGTGATAAGAACATTAAAAATTATTAGCAAACTAAATTACATTATTTTAATGACAATTTTATATTGTGGTATTATGAAGGTACACGTCGTAGGGGTTTGTACCTTAGTTTAATTATATTGTTTTTATTTATTTATAGTTAAAACAAGGGAGGACATTCTGAGAAGATGTAAACGTTACAAAAAAGTAACACTATACAAGACCATCCCTAGATGTACTATTGCACGGAAAAATCTCATGCAAGCTGATCAACACATCAAAACATTTTCTGAATATATACACACACAAAATTTGACTAATCAAGAGTATTTAACAAATATTATGGAGTTTACTAACTCTGAAACATTTATAGGTACGTCAATATCTATGTCCACTAACTTAGGTGACAAAAACTCCATTTACCAGATGATATATAATAAAATAATAATCTTTAAATTATCCTGAATCCTAATACAACGTGATAGTAACAAAATGGAATAAAATTGGCAAGCTTTAACAGTAGTTACAGATTAGTAGACATGTATTCATTAAAATCTTTTGTTTGCTTTATCTTTGGTAATTTATTGTACATTTTAATCTTTGAATAGAAACAATTTTTTATGTTGTCAACCTGTGTAGTGGATGTTGATTATTGTTAATTGATTTAGAAATAGTAAGCTCTTTTGAATCCATATTTATTGTATCATAGGTAGGTAAATGTAAGAGTATGTTCTACCCATTGTTGTGTGGCTAGTCAGCGAAATACATAAAAAAGTTGTCATTATTGTTGCTTTAGAGCCTTCAAAGATCTCGTTTTTGATGTAGTGATCTGGAAACTAATCTAAGTCAGATCACTGGCAAATTAAAGAACCTCTTTGATTTATTTCAAAGGAATTTGTTCGTGAAGCCACATGACGAATTAAAAAAACTCTTTCAACTAACTTTGAAATAAGTGTTTGTGCCGTCACTTAGTGAATTAAACGACCATTTCAATAACTTTTAGAATAAGTGTGATACCACAAAATGTAGGCCTGTCTTTGATGGGGAACCTTAATGAGGCCTGGAGTCTTAAACTTACGTCTCCTGGGTGAGCCATAGAAAAAGATGAATTTTTTTTAAATAATAAATATCTGGAAGTAATATTAGAACTGTTTTGTGTATATTCGTATTTAAATGTAATGGTTATATTCTGAATTATAATTTTTAGTTATAAATTATGTAAAATGTACAAATAAATTTTTCTGAAAATAGTATGTATCGCTTTGTTTCTAGTTTATAATGAAGTTAATTCCCAGTACAAAAATACGGTGGAAACGGTGCATATAATTACTAGTAGTAATGTTCTCAATATGCAATATAGCTAGTTGATTTGTATAGTATTTTTCACGATCTAAGAAAATCTGTTATATTGCCTCTCATATAATAACTGGAGGCTAGTCACTTTCTTAGATCGTGAAAAATACTATACTGGTACAACAAAATTGAAAGATACCCGACAATTTGAAATTTCAAAAATTCCCGCCATTTAAAAATTTCAAATATTCCCGCCAGCGATCTGACAGTACCTATGTCACTCACAGAACAAAAAGTTCTGTTATGTCGCTGCTATGGCAGCGCCTTTGTGTTTTTAGTCGTAACTAAGGCCTACTTGGAGTGAGCTATCTTCTTTTTTTAATATTAGTTATATGATCTGTGACACTCACAACGGTATGCTCACGCGTATCGAACGTTTGGCATGTGACGTCACTGCGATACAATATTCATTTCTATAATATGGCCACGAATGCCACTCTCGGTAGCATCAATAGGTATTTATGGCGATATTTGTTTGACGGGATGATTATACAAATCTTTATTGTTCATACTAAGAGATAATTTATATTATAATAATTAAAATAAACTTAAACTTTACTGAAACAAAAAAATAATTGAACCTTTTTGAGTTGTATCAAATGCCACATTTTAGGGAAAGTCCAAGTGTGGGGTTTTCAGGGGTAATCTGGATGCAATAAAGCATACAAAGACATTGAATAAGATGCAACTTACTTATTTGAAAATAAGATGAAATTAAAAAAGGTTTTTCGTTTTCAAATATTCATTGTTCCGATCTCACTTTCTCTTTAACGTTCGTAAGTTTTGAAAGTTTTTTTTTCCATTTTCGCTTTCAAATTTTGCAAACTTATTTGTTTATTTAGATCTCGGAGTCTAATGTAAGTTCTTCTTCGACTCAAACAATAAATCACTTCATATGGGATTTAAATTTGGCTTTGACCTACAATACTAAAAGTTTTATCAGCCAAAATTTTAAAAATATTTTCTTCTTTTGATAAAGATGTTACGTGAAGTGATCGAAACTCGGATTCAAGAATTTCCGTAGCTTTCAAAAGATCTTGATTTGGCTGTTAGAAACCACCCCTCGATAGGAAATGTACCCAATCTTGAGCTCCAACGGAAATCATCTCGCTGGTTTTAGTACCTAAATTAAATTTCTCTATAAATCTGTACGGTATGTACCCTGCCAGATATTTAAGAGCTTCTTGACGAGTTATTTCGGTACTTTCAAAGGTTGTCAATAACTGTAAAGACTCATCGTCAGGAATATATTCTGGTTGAGTGAATGTATATGGAATAAATGTTTCTTCTTCTTTAAGTATACGGGTATTTGTTATTTGAATATTTTTGGAGACATTACCTAGTAGTGTTTCAGTTGAGCAGATAGGACGCGATTCTTCTGATTCTAACGGTTGTATTAGACATTTTTCCCCAGATTCCTCTGTATTTTTGTTCTCTGTAAAAATTTCCGCCAAGTTTTTACCTAATATATACCACCTCAAACGATAAATAAAATCTAGAGGTTCTGGATGGTCATTTGTAGCTCCCATGTCTCTCATATAAGAGAAGTTTTCAACAATGTCTTGATTTAGACGCGAGGTCAAGATTTAATCGACTCCTTTATAGTTTTCCTGCAAATAAGAAAACAATTCTTCCAGTGACCTATTTGACAACAGAATTCCTTTTTGAAACGGAATGAGAGACTTATGTTTGCCTACGGTCATATTCCCAATAGTTTCGGTCACCTCTTTTAACACTTTTTTCTGCTTATCCAAATCTACTCCATACGCATTTTTAGTTGTACAATTTGCCACAATTTTTGTATGGGAATTAAAAAGATCAAACCAATCATTTATTAACTGTACAAAATCCGAAACTTCCTTCCACGGTAAAACTGATGGCAGTAGCCTATTTTCTCCACAAAACCGAATACTTTTTGCAACAGAATTAGATAATAGTTGAACGGCTAGTTTAACTTTTTGTTTTTCGGAACCTTTTAAATCTAAGCGGTATCGGTTAATTTTATATGCGATGGTTAATTCGGACGACGACAGTTGCAACAAATTCTTAAAACAATCCCTTTCAATTAATGTGTTCTTTACCCAAAAATCCTGATCCAATATGTGGTTCCTTAATAATTTTATAAGATGAGGAACGTCACCAAACACATATACGTTTAACAAACTATTGCTAGGGTGTGGAAAACAACAATTTTGGTCATGTCCAATATTCAGTTGTGACCAAACTTTAACGTTAGAAGTACATAAATCACTGACAATACCCACAACTGTGAAACCTGCATCAAAAAGTTTTGAAATTATAGAAGATAATACGAAATTATAATAAACAGGTTGCTTCCAGTTACTAAAAATACCGCGTGTAATTACCGTTTGACACGTTTTATGTGGCCCTATGACTTTTTGATGTCGTTTCTCAATATTTATGCGATTAGATAAATGTATTTCGTCAAATGATAAAATACACAGTTTTTCAATATTCTGTATATCAAAAGATTTTTTAGCCATTAAAATAACAACGTCATTCAGAATGCCCGACTCCACTGAGAGTGTCGATGCCCATCTGCGTAGTGTCAAAAGCACCGGTAAAAGATAACCATTTGTACTTAAGTAGCGGTATGCTTTGGGGCTAACACTCCGTAAGGATATCGAACATGCTATTTCATCTGGCGACCATAGTTTGGCTGTACATTTTGAGTGTCCTATTCTTTTGCTTTGACCTTCTGACAAGAATTGTCGCACTCCAGTTTTCATCTGCTCCAACTCAGCTTTCAGTGCACAATTCTCATTGATCTCTGATCTCTTTCTGTAGTGTTGCAACTTTTGTTTGAAGTTCAAGTATTTGTTTTTCGTCCTTACTGAAATAGAAGAATAAGAATCCACAACTGTCTCAACCCTTACTTCGTGGAATCTACTCATATTACTATTTTAAATGAAACCTACTGTTTCTAGATAACTCCATAATATATTAAAAAAAATGTTAAAAATTCTAAGAAATTTGACAATTGTTTCGATACTAAATATCATCTTCAGAATGTAACTTCTGTCATTCTGACGATGATATTCAATATCGAAACAATTGTCAAATTTCTTAGAATTTTTAACATGTTTTTCACTATATTGTGGAATTATTTAGAAACAGTAAGTTTCATTTAAAACAGTAAGAATCCACATGACGATTTTTTATTTCTTAAGTTTACCTTACAGATGCTCGACTCAATGTAATGCATTCAGCTACCAATCGCATTCGTTTTATTCTAACTACTCTATCGGAATTGCTAGTATTTTAAATTTCTTATATGTTTCCCTGTATAATTTGAAAGTTTCTGTCTTACAGAAATATCTTCGAAACAATCTTTCTCAAAATGTATTGAGCAAATACATGCTATAAGAAAAACAAATGTGTAAACATAATGATCAGTAATAATTTTAGTAATATTTACCGTTTTTCAAATTAATGTCGTCTCGCCGGCGACACGCAGTTAACCACAGTTTACAAAGTTCATCATTTTTTGGGAACCTAAAATATCTAATGTCTGTTCCCTTAGTTCTCCTATTGTAATTTGCACATCCACAAATAGCGCAACTGGGCATTTTAACCACTGACCGTACTAACTAAATTGAACAGCAAATTAGAGTATTTAAAAGATCGTAATTATAATAAAACCGCAAACATTCAAAACACACATTCCATCGGTCACGTCGATTAATTGTAAGGGTGACACCCTGTGGGCCTTGTGGGGTTAAATAGATGAAACCTAAAACACTTTGTGTATGGGTCCGTGTTCTACGATCGATGCATGCATCGCAAATACGTCATCTGCGGGCAGAGGACGAATTTTCGTTTTTAGTCGATCATACCGTTGTAAGTGTATCGTGGGTGCAGTGTTGCCAGATTCTTTATATTAATTTTCTTCAATTTAACCTCAAAAATTCTTCATATTTCTGCAGTGGTGTGTATCGTCAATTTGGAGTACCCACCCACCGTTAGTAAGGTCAAAGTCTACGTACGTAATAAATATTGTATATTCCATAAACTTTGGTAAGTTCAAAAAAAATCCTTAGTTCGGAAGTAGGCATGTTAGTCTCGAGGACAAATTGCCAATAATTTCGAGTAGTAGCTAAACCATTTTACCGAAATATGTCAGAATGCATACGAAGTTGTAGGACTTGCGTCATTGTAAGTTGGTGGCTGGTAAATATTGTTATTTGAGGCCACGTCAACTGTCATATGGATTTTAATAAACAGAAGAGAAACAAACGCGCGGCAAGAAGGAATTAGATTAGTCGATTTTGGTTAAGGGGGTAATTTATGATTTATGTATTAGTTCTATTTTGTGATTGAAGAATCATGGAACCGATCCAGCAGTGTTTTAATAGTAATACCCCACAAAATGAATAAAATAATTGCAAAAACATGTGAATTAAAAAAATCTTCATATTTTAGTAGTTTTCATAAAATATTCTTCTTTTCTTCATTAGCTCTTTTTGGGAAGCTAAAATTCTGCATATTGAAGAATATTCTGCATTTCTGGCAACACTGCGTGGGTGTACCTTTTTATTCTTGTTAGTATGCTATACGTTACTAGTGGTATCTGTTGTGGTGCAGGGACATATTTGGCCTTCACGTGTTTTGATATTTTTTTATATTACTAAAAATAACTACCTGATTATGGATTGGTCTGATATCGATAGCTATTCTGCATCAGATGACGATGAGGATATAGAAAACATTTGCATGGCCGACTGGGATGTTATAAGTGATCCCTTTTCCGATCAACTTCCAAGACCACCAAAAAATTTTTCATCAGAATACGACTTTCATCCTGCGATAGATTTCGAAGAACTGAAGGACGTGGTTACTTGTTTTGAAAGTCCACAGATTGTTCAAAAATTATGCGATTGGACAAACAGAAGAGCAGAATTGTACTTCCAGCAAAATAATACTTATACAGTGTTTGGTCTACAGTGGAAATTGATTGAAAAAGATGAGATGTATGTGTTCATAGCTATCCATTTCCTCACAGGACTAGTAAAATGTCCTCGAATTACGGATTATTGGAGTAGCAGTATACTATGTGCTGGGCCAAAAGTGTTTCATAAATCTGTTATGAGCCGAAACAAGTGAGTTTCTAGGTTTTTAGTTTTTTATACCTGTTTTATGTGTTTTTTAGGTACCTTTCTATTTTAAAATTTATTCGCTGCTCGCCACCAGAACATGCGAGACCTCAAGCTCCATTGTCGAGACTAGGAATTTTCATGGCGATGGTAACAGAAAATTGCATGTTATTGGTTTATTGGTTGATCCAGGGCCGGTTTTTGCCATTGACGAACAGTTGATGTTATATAAAGGGAGGCTACATTCCTGGCAATACATCAAATCAAATAGGAGCAGATTTGGCATACAGATATTTTCACTGTGTCCAAGCGCGCCTCATTTGAGGTAATATACTTATAACTTTTGAACTTTTGTTTGTATATCGGCAAAGATATCTATGATGTCTCCCATATACCTGGTACTGAAAATCTTTCTATTTCGGAACGCATTGTGGTTCGCCTGGCCGCATCCCTATTGAACACCGGACCAGAAATTATTTTGGATAATTGGTACACTTTGGTGCGACTTTGTGAATTTCTACTTACCCAGGACACTTATATGACTGGAACAATCCGAACTAATCGAGGAGTTTTGTACGAAAATATATGCTGTTGCTTGTAAGATTCAAAGACAAAAAATATGTATATTCACTGACAAGTGGAAATACTGCGGGTTTTAATGAAAAAAGTCGTCACTCATCAGGTGGAAATTAGCAACATTCAAAAAAACCGCACATATTGATTTTTATAATAAAAACATGGGTTCAGTTGATGCAGTTGAGCAAGACGTAGAACCTAATAATTGCTTGCGAAAAAACTACACATGGTTTAATAAAGTAGATCTACACTTAATACACCAGATGCTGTTAAACTCCAGAGTTCTATATAATAATGCAAATGAAAGCTCCCAAATGTGTTGTGATGGGATTTTGAAAAAATATAGTAAAGGATATCGTAAAATGGGAAATGATACAAATAAACCGTCCACGACTGCTTCTAAGATTTTACACGTTATGGTAGATTTACCAAAAGAAAATGTAAACAGCGTACACTTCGAAAAGTTTGTGTCATTTGTCGACATAATGGAACAAGAAAACTCACAAAGAACTGTTGCCTTGAGTGTCCAGATAAACCAGGATTATGCTGTGCCGAATATCTCCTTAAATATCACAAATAAAAGCGTTTTTCAAATATCAGTTTGTGCTAACCTTATAATAATAATGTGTTTTATACTGAAATAAAATAATAAAAAAATATGCAATATTTTTTTGGGGATACCCTATAGTATAACCAAGTATCCATATGTGGATATTATGGTATATCCGTATATCCAGTGGAGGATATCCTGGTATAGTCATAAATTTTTGACATTAGCCACCATTTTATTTTGGAATTATATATGAAAAGTTGTTATGGTACATATTGCCGGTAAGTATCTAAATGCATCCATCATCAATTTTACAAATTACAATTTGGTATGACGAAGGAGCTTTGCAAGCTGCAACTGGAGTGGTAGGGGTTAGTTAATATCGCCATCCTTTACTTGAACAACCTTTTCTATGTAATGAATGATATCTTTTTTCCTAGGATATTTAACGACCACCAAATTCCCAAGTTTAAAGTTTTGAATGTCAGCATGGGTACTTCTTTGACTGTTGTTTGTTTTAGCCTCAATTACCCCATTTTCTCCATCTTCTTCAATTATCTCATTCTCATTTTCTGCAGTGATCAAATCTTCAAAATCTTCCAGTTCATTGTCACTGTTATCATCAGACGAACTGGAGCTAGGTTCTTGTGATTCTTGTGCCTTTCTTTTCTTTTTTTGTTTGCCAATGGTTGCTTTTGGTTTTGCCTTTTTTTAGATTGCTTTTCTTCTTCCTTTTCACGAAGTTTTTGAAAACATCTTTGTCTGTTAGGCTTTAAGCAAATTTTCTGTTTACTCTGTTTTTCTTCATAACGGTCGATTTTGTTGTGGTTTTGGTCCTCAGTACTAAGAAAATTGAATTTGCCAAACTTGTTTTAATATCTTCTGCTATTTTATTCCTTATATTGTAAGACGTAGACGGCAATTGGCCATTTTCGCCTAACTCCCCAGAAGATGGGGATGGCATTTGAGCAGAATCCTCACCGTTAACAATGTGTAGCATCTCAGATTTTTTTGTCATTTTTTCTAAAGAGAAAGGGTAAATTCCCGACCCATCAAAGCCACCTACCGTGTTACTTCTGAACAAACTTGGCCAATTTTTTCATTAAAAAAAGGAATACGATTTTATCGATATATTTATAACCCGATTTTTGATAAAAATCTCGAAATATTTTTCTCCAAGACGCCTTAACCGATTTGTAAACGCCAACATCCAGAGGCTGAACTAAATGGGACGTGAGCTGGTAAACAGAATATTTCGATATTATGTTTTGCGGCTGTTTCTACCAAGTCCAAAGATGAATGTGAGTTATCCCCATCCGAAATAAGAAGCTCAGTACCCTGTGAATCTGAATTTGAAGGAATAAAACAGTTAGTAAACCAATCAAAAAACTGGAGGGACTCCAGCCAACCAGACGGTGAACAATCATAACGACAATTCTCCGGTTCGTCCACGCACCAAGTGAAATACAGGTGAAGTCCTTTGTAGTTGATAAACATTGGTAAGAAGTCTCCAACAGCATTGCAACACATAAGGATCGTGTACGTAGCTTTTGTGACGCTACCGACTAATTTGTTTGGATTTTGGCTACCCCTTTTGCAAACACTTTCTGGACACCTGCATCGGTTTGAAAACTAATCTCATCATAGTTAAAGATGTTCTGTGTCGCGAAACGCGAATAGACAGATTGCAACTTATTATAACAATCTTCAATTACCTCCCGTGACCGTGCTTCTTGATATGATTTTGAGCTATTCGTCTACTTATTTCTTTAGACCATCTTTTTTCGAACATTATGCACCAATCAATAGCTGGTATTCTATTGCAGAACGGATTCGGTCGATCAAGTTTTTGCACGTAGTCTTGCACACATCTTTGGAGTTGTAGTCGGACGAATCCATAGCCCCATTCGCTAAGCTTAACTAACGTATGCACCAACATTTCCTTCTCTTCATAGGTTGAAGCTGTAGGACGTCCAACAGATTTACAATTAAACCCTTTAAAATGGTTCATTAAAGTATTCCGGTTTATGCCATAACGTTGAGTGGTTGCCTTTAAACTGTCACCATTTCTAACAGCTTGCAGAGCTTTTTGCATAGCCTCGTTATCATAGGACTTGTACTTTCAAATATTAGGGCGTCTGGGGTTGTTTGTGCGTGCCATCTACAAAAAATTTTGAGAGTCGAAGTTGGCTGACATTGTCAGTGTCAATGTTGGACTAGGGGCTAACATTGACAATATGCCAAATCGAACGCGGCATCAACCAATGAGAGAACAAATAAGAACGTGTCTGAATGGTTGGTTTCATAGTTTTGCGGGTTGACTTCGAAATTTCAGGATTAATAATGCAGTTTAATTTACTAAATTTATTTTTAGTGTGAATATATAAGTTAAAACACTAATATGAGCAGATTCCACGAAGTAAGGGTCGAAACAGTTAATTTCATGAATATATAAGTTATAAAGTTAAACTGGCAAATTATTAGGTTAACAAATGTAGATACCAGAAGCAATCCAGTAATAATATAATTACATATTCAAGCTAAATTTAATTGAAATACCTATCTAATTAAGGATATTGAAACCTTTATACTAACAGCGTGTAACATTATTAATAGTATAAAATCCTTATTTAAATTATTGCTTAGAAACATATTTTTTTAAATAAATAAGAAATAAAACGGGTAACAGTGATAATAATTATATGATACTGAAACAGTGAGAGTTCGACCCTGCTTTATATCATATTTGAAATCGTTTCTGTCAGCCCAGAGTTTTAGGGATAACTCTGCAATCATCCTTCTGGCGAAGTGGTGCGGGCTGTAACCAACCCTATCTTCACATCATGACTACAATTTTATATTTGTCGCTAGGTAAGTGTGAAGAGTCTGAAGTTTTGTTATCATATGAAACAAAATGAGCGCCTACCTTTTTAAAAGTCCGGTAATTAGTTTTCTTGTCAGTTTTGTTGCTGTATATTTCATGGGTGTTAAGGGTTTATTTTCTTTCTCTTGTGGTTTTTATTGTAGATATAAGTGACCGTGGGACTACTGATTTTTGCTTTTGTTCCATTATATTGGGGTGTTAGCCTCAGTAGTCCGAAAAAAACAGCCCGCTTTAGCTGATAAGTGCTATAACTTATCAGGGTTAGATTGTATTCGACTCCTTGACTTTATCTAAAACATTTTACTAATGTTAGATTAAAACATATATTTGCTGATTATTTTATACATACTTGTCTCTCGAGATAGTTGTATATTTGTTGATCATTTATATAACATGTCATGGCTTCAGCATTTGTATGATGATTCCGGTTATTTTGGCTTTGTACATCAACATATGCGGGGGTACTATGGTACTATTATTGTTTAAAATAATTTGAATAATTTCTATTACTTATAAGAATCGTTGTATTGTTGTTGTTGAAAAGTCTGGTTATGTTGAATTGTCAATTTGTTCCATGACAGATATGTCGTAGATAGCTGCGTTCGTTTGTCGTTTCGCACTGGGAGTGGTCGAGATATATGTCTAGCATTTGTGGTTTGACTTTACGGGTTATAGATGTCACCTACCGTTATTCACTCTGAGATCTATGAACCTAAAACTCGGTGCATACTGTGCGCTTCTAGGCGTTGCCTCTAACTCTTGCGGAGACGGGGGGGGTCCGTTGTTCACAGACTAAATAAATGTAAAAGGGCGCCAGGCAATCTTGCCTCCCGACAACTACCTACACAAGTTTTTCCCACCCTAAGACTACCAAATAGGTGGAGAAATAAAAGTCAGATGTCACTTACCCAAGTCTAAGTTTAATGAATTGGCCTAGTGTATCAAGCGATCTTACAATGTTCTACTATTACAACTAGTACATATAAGGATACCACAAAATTACAATAAATTCCCCCAGGGGTCCAAAATGACTCATAAGTCATAAACACAAATTATTATAGGTAAGTGAAATTCCCCCTTGATTAAATGATGTACAAAAATTTATGCAAATATATATATATATATATATATATATACAAGTATCCCAAGCCAGAAATATATATCCCGTACCTTTAAAACTAATGTATCCCTCCCCAGTAGTAACTCAATCCTACTACAATTTGCACAAAAAAAGGTTGACAGGCTGTACCCACTAGTACCCAATGGTACTTTACAATCCTATAAATCCCTGGGTTAAGATCCTATATATTCCCTAAGTAAAATCCTTTAATTCCCCCCAAGTAAAATCCTATGAAACCCCCCTGGTAAAATCCTATGAAACACCCCTGGTAAAATCCTATGAAACCCCCCTGGTAAAATCCTATGAAACCCCCCTGGTAAAATCCTATAAAACCCCCCTGGTAAAATCCTATGAAACCCCCCTGGTAAAATCCTATGAAACCCCCCTGGTAAAATCCTATAATTCCCCATGATTGAAATCCTATGTTACAGCCTGGATTGTTCGTTGGGTATAAATATGTACAAACCAGTACCTACATACAAATGAAATTTCTCAAACGAGTACTCGATTAGCCGGTAGAATGAGAAAACTATACAATATAGGGTTAAATCAATACAATATACCATTCGTATCTATGGCACAAAATAACGTTTATGCAATTAAATGTGAAATTTTGAAAGTAAATATCAAAAATACAATATGGCGCAATATCATATGAGCTCATACGCTTACTACCACCAACTCAAATAACTCAGAATGTTAAAATTGAATAGCCACAGTAACGTTTACAAATTTAACAACAGTGGGTGTAGTTATCACCAATCCACAATGTGAGTATGAATGGTTAGTTCCCCTATTTGCCATGACCTTTTGTAGTCTGGCCGCTGTGTGAGTGGAAGTGATCTTTTCGCAAAAGGCTTGAAAATTACGCCTTTTGGCATTACTAATCTCTTTATTGTACTGAGTAAGCTTCTCAGTGTACCCCTGCCAATTACCGTCACATTTGACTCTATTAAAGAGCCGACGGACCCCTTTTTCTGAGGTTTGACAGGTTCTCATTCCACCAAGGAGCATCCTTTTCTGAAGGAGCTTTTGAGAGTGGGCAACGGGAATGAAAAGCTACCATTATTGCCTCACTGATCTGTTCGACTCTCTGCTCCAGGTCGTAGTGCGGGTGATTCACCCCATTCATTTCGATGTGTTCCAAATTATCCTTAGATTGGTCTTGTAGGAATCGATGTGGTATTTCCCTCTATACTAAATTCGATGATCCTATGGTCGGAAAGTGATGGTTCGCTCATCACCCTCCAATCTTTTACATTTCTCCTACCTGCAACAATAACAATTGTTACTTACGTCCAGGACCTCTTATCTTGCTCTCGTGACGAAAGTGGGGGTTGTCTCCACGTTTAAGGTCTCAAAATAACTTACTATCACTTGGTATAACAACCAATTATAGTTGGCAGCCGTCTGCTATTACAGTGTCTCACTAGCTCTTGTACCTCTTTTGGCGGTGTCAACGGCCCGTCTCCAGCGAAGTAGGCAGAGGCAATGATGATATCTCGGTCGATACCCACAATGTTGAGGTGAACCATGATTGGAACAAGGTCTTGTGACACGTATTCTGGAACACAAATATATTTTATGTTATTTCTTATGATTACATAGGCACGCGGAGATACCTGCCTTTGATCATAAATGAATTTAGAATCCTCACATGTCAAACCTTTGATTTGGCCTTTATTGATCCATGATTCTTGGATCAGTACAATATCCAGTTGCAGTCTAGCGAACAACCTTGCAATCACGGCTGGAGCTCCCTTCGCGTGATGCAGGTTAATCTGAGCTACATTCCTGAACGTGAAGGTGAATTATTATGGATAAGAGAGGCCAAGTTACTCAGCCTCTATTCATCATCCTTCTTTGTCTCTCCCTGGCCCTCCTCGACCACCATGGCAATATGTTCTTCGGAGCTCGACCAGGTTTCTTGATCTCGAGTCAGACTCTAGACCCCCAGGCTGCTCCGCCCAGTTTCACTAGATGCAGAGGCGATCTTCGCATCCCCAGTCACCCCAGCAGAGCCGGAGGAGATCTCGGGCTGACCCAATATCAAGTTTTCGCCTTTTTCCCCTTTTCCAGAGGTTCCGGATATGGAGGGTATCTCCATGTTCTTTGGATCCTCCACGGGGTTTATTTTCTTTCCCAACCCCGAGAGAGTGATACGCCCAAAATGGAAGTTTAGCTTCCCCAGATTGGTGATCGATCCCAATCGTGTTGATAGTACCCTGTCCCTCTTTTTTAGAGTTTAGGATCTTCAAAGCCCCAGTAGTGAAGTTGGAGTTTTGAACCTCGACCAGTTGGAGGATCCTCTCCAATTTCATGTCGTGGCTTCTTGGGAAGAACACTGTTATGGTGACCGGCTTTGGGATGTCGTCACCACTTCAAGCCACCAATTCGGGTCCTTCCCTAGAGTTCAATTTCGGCGCTGACCTCATGAGCCAGTCTGCCGATTATTGTGACCCACAGTCCACCAGTATCATTCCACAACGGAAGTGGATACCTTCTCTTCGCTTTGACCCAGCTCTTTCACCAAAGTGTCTTCCAGGGTGGAGAGCTGCTCTGCCTTCAGGATGACCCCAGGATAATCCTTTGGCATTATTCCCACCCTAAAAGCCCTCTCTGTTTTGACAGCTGCTGCGTAACCAGTGGCTTGCCCGGTTAGCGTTGCAGCTGTTTTTGATTTCTTGCTTAGAGGCCGCAGCGGATGAGTAATATGCTCCGGGCCTCTTTTAAGCTTTGTCTTCCCCGTTGGTGGTTCCTTCGGGGGGGGGGGGGTTGGGCGCTGAATTACCTGCTTCCTGGCCTCTTCAAGGGATATTACCTGATTGAGGAGCCGCAGGTAGTGCCGCATCCCTGCTCCACTGAGGCCTTTTCTCAGTGGGTCGTCTATGCCACCCCGTTCTCCCGGTTTTGGGAGGTCGAACGGCATACGACCTTTGTGCCGTTTGGCCTCTTTTTCCTCTGTGAGGTTCCCGACTGAAAAGGTGGAGGTTTTCTCCACTACTTTTCCGGTGAATGTCTTGCTTTTTTTCTTTCTCTTTTCATAAGCGGTCCCATGAGAAGCTAGGGTCATTACGGTCCACCGCTGCAGAGCCCCGCATGCATAAGTAAGGGGTTCAATACAATGGAGTTCCTCCCGGTGCTCCAAGGTCAAAACCAGTAAGGACTATTCTTCTATATAGCCACGCATTTTTCGGCCTCGATTCCCACATTGACTTCAGGTTTTTAGTGAGGTTGTCTCCTCTTGGTCCTGGCAGTAAAGCCAAGCCCCCCCCTATCCCACTGGCCCAGGAGACTAGACCACAGACAGCCAGGAGACATTGCTATAACAGGTGATTTAGAGGTTAGCTCGAAATTTAACGCGGCATCGTAACACTGTGTGCAATCCCTTAGCCACGATACTACAGCTGGGACATGTAAAGTTGTTTCGCGGCAGGGTATTCGAGGACTGCCAGCTGAGTTTTTAGACACAACGAGACCCAGGTATTTCCCCGCAGACCGCGTCCTCATATAAAATCATCTCAGAGGCCCTTCTCCTATCCGCCACCTGGAGACGCGCCAGGTTGATACTTCACCCCCTTCACATCAATAAATATCCCGACGAACTACGTATATATCTACTGACGTGGACCCGGATCCTTAGTAATAAGAATTTCAATAAGCGTGCATTTTCCGTGTTGGTAATTAAGAAATAACCTCTTCTCATTTGTATTTTGTGGACGCAGACGTGCATATTTTTTGTATAAGTCATAGAATTTTCCAACTACAGTAAATGTACGTGGTATTTTTGTCTTAGTTATTGGAACAGTAACCAATAAGGCTTCTTGTAAATCTTTTACGTTATCGATAGTTAATTTCCATAATTCTTCCCTTCGACATGCTCCGGCTAATCCAAAAGCCATGACAACCTACAAGTAAATTTGTGATTGAAATTAAAATTTTAATTTAGTTTCAAAATTAAAGTAAAAAGATTAAATAAATTGCAAATATATAAAAAAGTCGACAGGATTTGAACCCGGGCATCTTCATTCCAATGCTGATGTGTTTTCCACTAAGCTATCGCGGCAACAATTATAAAATACTGTGCAATTATATTTCGATGCTGTTCACAAAGGTAACGAGAGAATTTGATCTGTCTCCATAAATGTTTGGAACCATTTACAAATCATGGTTAGAGTTTAATATGAAACCTGATGGGGGCGTACACCTTCACGACATACTCTGTTAAGGTTTTAAGGTTTTCGGAGGGACTCTCTGTTCCAACATATAACCGAAGTATGCGACTTGCTAACGTGATCCATCGTGAATGGGCCAACTTTTCTGGTTTTCTTAAGGAGAGGTCTTGAGAACATTCACTACTTGAGATCGCAATGCACATTTTAAGTAAATATTTTTGGTCTGTGCATAAATCTTTTTTCATTCCAAGATCAGGAAGGTTGTGCTGTACTGGAAGCTCATGACATTTTCCAAGCTGATTTCCTATTACACCTGAAAATTCATTAGGACATGTTGTTTTCCCATCTATTCCACAAAAAAGATGGCGCAAAGGCAACTCATTACCATAAAACAAACCAATCAGCTACTGTAGTGGTCTATTTAGGGTTTTTTCCATCAAAGCAAGTACACCATTATTAACTCCTGTGTTTGTTGCCGTTCCTTCACATCCGATAGCAGTTGAGCTGGATAAATCCAAACTATTGTTACCATTGAAATACTCTATGATGCTATTTTTATGGCTTCGCCTGTTCCAGAAGCTGGAGTTACATGCCCGAGAAAGAATGAGAATGAACCTGGCTCCTCTACTAATGAAATATACTCTTCGACAATAGTTTTCTTGTAAAATTTGTTTCCTTTTTTTTCTTGCAAAATTGTTTTATCTTTTCTACCATCACAAAATACTCCTTTGTTTTCATTAATTTGGTTGAAACTTTTTATTATTTCGATTATTGGACCTCGCTCTCCGAATTTTCATTCTATCATTTACTCAACTTTTATCAACATCTGTAATCGTTCCAACATCTTTAAGAACTGCACTTGCAATAGCAGCAGCAACCCTATCTGAAACTTCAGTTCTGTCACAGATAGACGTAACTGTTGGTAATTCCACGCGCATTTGATCGCATGTGTTTGACGCCTGAACGGAAGTGGAGGGATGGTCTGGGTTGTTAGTTGGTTCTTCAACAGAACCTGGGTCAGTATCAGACTTTTCGCTAATATCTGCAGCATCGCTATGAAACGCCTTACCAGCTGATTGTTGATTATACTGTAACTGTTGTTGCATTGATCTATGCTTTCTTTCTTCTCTTTTATTTAAAACTTTTGAGACAGCCTTATCAACACTACTTATAGTCATCTTTCTCGTAGTTCTCTGGTTTGTTAAAAAGGTTTGCTCGATTTTCGGTACCCTTTTTTGTTTTTGACATTTACAATCTGGAAAGATTTTGCACTTACAAGTCGCTACGTCGAAAAGTACTTTCATTTAAAAAAGATGTTACGATAGAGTCATATCTTTCTGTACCTTTCCGGCCCTTGGATCTTAATATATTTCTATATTTGTCGTGGTATGTTTTCCCCATTTGTAACATGCGGGTTTTCGAAACCATAGGTATTGAAGCCTTTAACCAAATAGTTTCTACTTTATTCATAACAATATCTAATATTCCACTTACAGATGGTTCCTTTGAAGTTGCCTCTGGTTTTAGTTAATGTCGTACAAATAGTTAATATTTCATCACATCACAATAAGTTGGCAAACTTAACTCACTTAATTCTTTGGGATGTCTGAATATTGGACATTCTAACTTAAGTTTAGTCTTAATTGGTTTTGACAATGCCATCGCACTAGTGATAATTAAAATAAATTTATATAAAAAAATAGACTATTACGTAACACATATAACATTAAAAAACTGACAGTTCGACACTTTAATCACGCAAGATAACCGCACTTGCTACTCACTCAATCACTTCAGCAGTCAGCACTGAACTGAATGACAGGAGCTCCCCCGCCACTCTGGTTTTCCCACCGTGTACTCCTGCCTAATACTGTCACCATTGTGTTTATTTGTTATATATTTTAACAAAACACAACATTATTTTAATAGGTCGGTTCTCTCTAAGAATACCTAAGAAGTAAACTTTGTTACTGATGCTTAATCATATCAAGAGGATTATATCTAAAAATATATATTATTTGTTGTGTTATTTAACCTATATCAGTTTCTTTTACTCATAAATTGTTCAAATTAAACAGTATAAAAAGACAATGCATAATTATACAGTTAAAATATTTTTTAAGCTATAAGAAAAAAATGTTCAAATATGGTTAAATTTTCCTAAAAATACATATTTTCTACAGCTTTGCGGCACCTCAAAATATATTATTAATCCAACCACATTTCAACTGGGTCTCTTAAAAGGCATTATTTAACTTCTTATCACTACTACATTTGAAAATTACGACAAAAATAATTTTTCGGTATATAAAAATTTTCATATTTGTAACTGATTTGCGGCACCTCAAAAAATATTCATATTAAAACCAAATTTTAACAATTTCTTTTCGAAGGCAATAGGTAACTTTTTATCACTATTACATTTAAAAATTCAAAAATATCATTTTTCATTCCACCCTAGTGTGGGGACGCGGGGAGTCTGTTTCGGACGAGAAGTCCATTGCCAAGACAATAGAAGTTCCTGTCTAAGTGGTATAGCCTGTAAAGCGAGGATGCTTTTTCAAGAGAGTATCGCTAATAGATAATATTTGTATATTTTGGGAAACGTAAAATATCGCCACCGGAAGCTGAAGTAGAAGCAATATCGACCATAGCTCTATTCTCGAAACCGAAGAAAAAAATATCCAAGAATGTCCTCAATTTTAGTTGTATTCACCATTTCCTTTAGAAGCATGACAGAATATAACAAATCAAATTTAGTAATCATGTCTTGCAAAATAGTTCACGCTTCCTTAGCAGTATCACATTGTCCAATGTCTTCTATATAACAGCCACTTATCCTTAACAATAATAATGATAGAGCCTTTGAATTAACTATCAATTGTTCTGTGAACATTTCGTCAAATTATTCATTAAATCTTGGTTCTATTGCTTCCCAGAAATTATTCTGTTGAGTACAGCTTTCATTCGTATCGAGCATGGGTTATGATTGGAATCTTCCTGTTTCGGAGTTCTTAATTCTTCTGAGTATGACATAAGTATTTATTTATATTCATCTTCTTCTAATCTGCATCTTCTAACTTTCTGATTACTTTGGAAAAAATTACTCCAAACACCTACTGCCTAGGCCCATAACATGTTGTTTTTGTTATCTTCTATAGACAGTGCAGGGTTAATTTTCCCAAATAAACCAGAGAAGCGAATAAGCTTTTATCGGGTTTATCCAATTTACCCAAAAACTAAAAATTGGAATGTGAACTCTGACACCACCTTCTCTCAACTAAGAAGGTTGGCTTACATTAAATTGATCAACATAAAATTCAATATATTTCTTACAATTGTTTCCTCTTTGTTTAATTATTCAGTTAATTATGATATATTTAAGTTGAAATCAGTTTCTAGACAATTATATCTTGCCGATGGCTACGACCATAGCCATACTGCTCTCATGCTGTATGACGTAATGTGATCTTTATTCGAGACCTTTCTACTAATAGATTTATCGAGCGATACCAACATCACCGAAAACGTTCGTCCTGATATAACCATCAACTTCAAAACCGTGTAATTATCACGTTAAGCATCTAATAGGGTACCATTTTACTATTCTAGAATATCTTCGGGTTACTTTAATAACGTTCTTCATCTAATTTGTGTATAGCTAGATTATTAGTTAGGTATCCAATTAGACATGAAAAAATTAATTGATTTAAGTTGTTATCGGGACGACCAACCTATTCACGAATTTATCGTGGACGTGAGATATGGTTTCATGAAAAATATATACAATGTTCTTTTGAACTTAGTTCATACCGAAGTGTTATATTCCTTGATTCAATTTTATATACAGAAAGTCTTTTTGTAATAGACAATATGAAGGAATACATATAACGTATAAATTTTCTTTATGTATGTAAAGTAACACACGCATTACTTTAATCCCTCTTACTAACTAACTGAATAACTAGTTAACTAACGAGTCTACCTGATTTTGGAAAACGACAGAAACTGTCAGTTTGATTACAAAAAGTCATTCCGTATTAATTTCATAATTAGATACTAAATATTATAAAACTGTAAATCAATAGCTTGAATGTCGTTTCTTTATTTACAGGTAAGATTTTTAAATTAGGATAAGTTGTTCAATAACAGGTTTGCGAAATTTTTTTTTGTCAGCTGCATGAGATATTTTTCCTGAATTATATGTTTTAAAGTGCGCTGATTTCAAAACTGATGGCCATTTTTTTCGATCACCCAAGGATTTTTTGCAAATTCAAACACAAAAAATTGGTTGAAGCACTCCTATATTAAAAATTTTCAAACAATAAATATTTTTTTTAAAGAAAACGAAACATTATTTTGATAAATATACTTATTCACGTTCTCTATGAAACCTCTTCTTCTTTTCCTTGATACTTTGACGAGTCCTTTTCCAATTTCCATCTTCAGTTTCTCGCTTAAGCAGCCAACAGTAGTCAGCAAGCATAGTGATATCCCATCGCCCTTGGTACCTTCTCTCGATATCACGAACATTCTGGTGAAATCGCTCCCCCTGCTCTTCACTCTAAGCTCCCAGGTTTTCAGTAAAATAGTCTATGTGAGAGTGAAAAAAATGGACCTTCAAGCTCATCTTGCAGCCTTGAGCTTCGAATGCTGCTAGCATCCGTTGCACAATGGTTTTATAGTTAGGATCCTTAGTATTTACCAAAAACTTTCGCACTACGTCCTTGAACGATATTCAAACTTCTTTTTCCTTCTCATTCATAGTTTCCACAAATGAAGGGTCCGTCAAAAGTTTTCTTATGTCGGGGCCGGTGAAAACTCCCTCTTTCAACTTTGCTTCTGACAGCTTCGGGAATTTTGTACATAAATATTTGAAACAGTCTCCATCCTTTTGCAGCGTTTTCACAAATTGTTTCATCAACCCCAATTTGATATGGAGTGGGGGCAACAAAACCTTTTTTGGTGGTACCAAGGTAGTGTTTATAACAGGTTTTAAAGTTTCTCGGGATGGCCAATCACTTTTTTTCCAGTGCTGTTCTCTGGCTCTACTATCCCACAAGCATAAGAAGCATGGGTATTTGGTATAGCCTGCCTGCTGACCCAAAAGCATTGTCAGTATTTTGAATTCCCCACAAATCATCCATTGATGGTCTTCATACTTGATTTTTTCCAGGATAATGGCCAAATCTTCATAATCTTCTTTCATATGCACAGGATATCCAATCGGAATCAAAGCAAATTTATTTCCATTGTGCAACTATACTGCTTTAAGGCTAGTCTTTGATGATTCAATGAATAGGCGCCATTCATATGAGTCATACTTTTTATCAAAGCGATGTATAAGTTCTTCCACATTATTGCAGAAAACTGGGTAAATTCTTTTTCTCGGTGTTTGTACCAGTAGAGAGAAATGCCAGGTGATAAAAGGTTTTTATTTTACAATCTAGAACCTAACAGTTCGGCTGCAGCTTTTGGAAGACCTAAATCTCTTACAAAATCATTGAGCTTACCTTGAGAAAATAGTTGAGGCCCTCCATCTTCGTCAAAAGATGAATCTGAGCTTGATTCGCCCGGAGGATGTAATGTAGCTTCGTCCTCCAACTCACTAGGGTATTCATCCAAACTGGAAGGTGGCTACGGGATAGATATCTCGGAGCTATGGGGCACTGGACGTATAGCCGAGTCAAGATTAGGATAACTCATGTTTCTTTTGTTTTTTTTAATTGAATCCCGTTACGTCAACTGAACAGAAGTAGCAGTCAGTGGTGTGATTTCTCTGCTCACGCCATATCATAGGAATTCCAAATCGAAATGCATTTTTCTTTCCCTCACCTAACCTAACCTAACAACAAACGAAGATCTTCTTCGCATCTTCTACACACCTTATGCGGTGCCCATGGTTTATCTTGATCACCAAATTTTAATTTAAAGTAGGCAAAATAAACTTTCCTTACAAAATCACATATATTTCTCTGTTGACTTTTAATAGTGAATTCACCACAGATATAACAAAAACTGTTTGGAGGAATAACACAACCCCTTATAGCCATGATTAACAGACAACAGCACTGTTCTCTATCAGTATGTCTACTAAGAGTTTTTCTTTGTTTCAAGCGATATACGTCATTTGACTTGTCCCAACATGTTAAAACATTCCCAGTCTCACCAACAGCTCAGGTTGTTTTTCTCCATTATCAAATAAAAATCATATAGGCTTATTACCAATGAACATAGATACTGCAATATACATAAAAACTTATGTAATATAATAATTTGAATATTTTTTCTGTTTTTGGGAGGTCAAAATCTGTAAGAAAATGTAAAAAAATCCTATGCAGTTTTTTGGTCGCAGACCTTTGCAATTGTAATGATCCGTCCCTGCAACCTATTCAGTAGGACGTGTTTATTTCGGTGATCCGAAAAAACTGGAATTTCTAAGTTAAGCAATTGAGTGAATATTGTGATTTTATATATATATATATATATATATATATATATATATATATATATATAGGATTATTTTTTGTGGGTTTGTGGCAATGATACCAAGTGTACTCTTTTAAATATTTATTCTACGAGCTTTCGAATACAATCGTATTCATTTTCAAGTACTAAAAATTATAAAATATGGTCAAAAATTAAAATAAAGGGTATATAAAAAAAATACTTACATTATTTAACGAGATTGCAGGTAAAGTTGTAAAATATATGTATAATAAATCATTTCAAATAGTATCCAAAAATTATTATAAAACTTCAAAAAACAATATATGTATTAAATAATGTTACCAAGTCAATATGAATTTTTTTTGATTTGTATTACTTTGATGTTGAAAATAATTTTATTATAGGTTACTTATATGATTTGTACTCAAATTTTTAAATGTTGCTTTTCAAATTCTAATAAATATGCGTATATTACACTAAGATTATTCAGGTCTGTTTTTTTATTTATACAATCAACATCTTGATTGATGTAAGCTGTTTCTAAAAATAGACGTTTTTTATAATTTTTAGTACTTGAAAATGAATACGATTGTATTCGAAAGCTCGTGGAATAAATATTTAAAAGAGTACACTTGGTATCATTGCCACAAACCCACAAAAAATAATCCTGATTATTTAGTTGGCAAATAATTAATTTAAAATTACATACTAATATGGGTTATTACCAAACCATTTCAAGAACGTATGGTCAAGAAGCAATAATAAATCTGAAATCATGGTCCAAAATTAAACTTAAGCTTGCGAAAGAGTACAATAGAAGATGCTTTCTTTTACAATGCAGAAAGAAGAATATTATCCCAAAGTTTTTGGAAAATAACATCAAATATGTAGAAAAAGTACTTATCCGACAAGAACAAGAAACAAGTAATAGTTATTTCATCTATAATAGATTAGTCAATAAGCTTTTAAATAACGAGATTATTTGTAATCAAAAAACAATATATAGACTTGAAAATAACCTTACAAAATTTAAAAGTCAAATAATTGATGCAACTAATGAATTTATCTTTGATAATTTTTCTGGTAGACAACAAATTATTTATAACAAATTATATTTTAGAATTATAAATAAACAACAAAAAAAACTTAATAATTTAATTAACAAAAAAATTCATTCAGTTCTTAAAACACAAAATAATTGGATAAAAAATATTTCTAATATAGATATACCTAAAGATATTCTACAATTTTTATCACTAGGCCCAAAGTTCAGTATTGAACCTATAATTACAAAGGATATTTCAATTAAAACTATGTTAGCCAATATTGATTATATATCGTCTTTTATACAAAACGAACAAGAAAGAAATATTGTCATTGCTAAAACAACAAATGTTCTAACTAATCATATTCATGAACCTAAACAATCTTCTGTATTTAGAGAATTATTATATAAAACCAAAAAATTTTTGAAGGAAAATCCAAATTTAATAGTCATACCATCTGATAAAAGTAATGTTACAGTTGTAATGGAAAAACAACAATATTTCGAATTATCTAAAGAACTAATAGATACTAATACATCATATAAGAAAATCAAAAATGATCCTACCTATAAAATAACTAATGATTGTAATAAATTAGTAAAGAAATTATTCAATAAAAGATATATTGACAAAAATACAAAAGATAAATTAACAAGCTATAACGGTATTTCTGCAAAATTTTACTGTTTACCTAAAATACACAAACCAACATTATCTGCTAGACCAATTATAGCATCAATAAACACCCCAATTGAACCTCTTACTCTTTGGTTAACTGAAATATTAACAAAATCATATGATTATGAAAATGAGTATTACATTAAGGACTCCTTTGAAATTAGCAAAAAATTCAATGATATAATATTACCACCTAATTATGTTCTTCTAAGTTTAGATGTAGTATCCCTTTTTAGTAATGTACACTTAAATATATGTTTAACAGCCCTTCAACAAAAATGGAGTGATATAAGTAAAAATTGTAAAATTAGTAAAGAAACTCTTTTAGAATTAATAATATTTATTTTCAATAATACATATTTTTCGTATAATAATATGAACTACCAACAAATTTTTGGGACACCTATGGGCTCTTCAATATCTCCTATATTAGCTAATTATGTAATGGATTACATTTTAGACTTTGTTATATCTGTTTTACCATTTGAATTGTTTTTCATCAAAAAATATGTGGATGATATAATTTTATCTCTTCCATTGGAAGAAATTGATAATATTCTTTTTTATTTTAATAGCTTTGATCCTCATATACAATTTACTATAGAAAAAGAAAACACAGAACAATCCTTACCTTTTCTTGATACTAAATTCATTAGAAATAATGAAAATAAAATTTTAATTGACTGGTATAAAAAACCAATGAGTTCAGGTAAATACATTAATTATCATTCTTATCATCCACGTAATACAAAGATCAACCTAATCCGTCAAATGAAAAATAGAGTCTTAGAAATTTCAAATCCAATATTTCATCAAAAAAATATAAAATTATTGTACAACCTTTTTTATGAAAACTCTTATCCTCCATATCTCTTAAAACGAATTTTATATAATACTTCTGAAAGAATGACTGACATTTCTAATAACATCACATCAAACTTGAATTATATTGACGCTGAAACTGACAATAACCATATGCCAATGTATGTGTCTCTACCATATATTAAATCAGTTACACCAAAAATTTCTGCAATATTCAAAAATCATAATATAAAAGTTGGTAACAAGCAACATCTTACTATTAGGTCAATCTTCAGTAAAATAAAAGATAAAACTCCTACCAATAAACTGGCTAATATAGTTTATGAGATTCCTTGTGATACTTGTAATAAAAAGTACTATGGTCAATCTAAGAGGTCACTTTCCAACCGAATTACCTCTCACAGGAGTGACAGCAAGTTGTATCCTGACAGATGTGCACTTGCTGAACATGTGTTTTATGAAGGCCATAGCATGAATTATCAATCCGCTAAGGTGTTAACTACAGAAAGGAATTATAAAAAACGTCTATTTTTAGAAACAGCTTACATCAATCAAGATGTTGATTGTATAAATAAAAAAACAGACCTGAATAATCTTAGTGTAATATACGCATATTTATTAGAATTTGAAAAGCAACATTTAAAAATTTGAGTACAAATCATATAAGTAACCTATAATAAAATTATTTTTATCATCCAAGTAATACAAATAAAAAAAATTCATATTGACTTGGTAACATTATTTAATACATATATTGTTTTTTGAAGTTTTATAATAATTTTTGGATACTATTTGAAATGATTTATTATACATATATTTTACAACTTTACCTGCAATCTCGTTAAATAATGTAAGTATTTTTTTTTATATACCCTTTATTTTAATTTTTGACCATATTTTATAATTTTTAGTACTTGAAAATGAATACGATTGTATTCGAAAGCTCGTAGAATAAATATTTAAAAGAGTACACTTGGTATCATTGCCACAAACCCACAAAAAATAATCCTGATTATTTAGTTGGCAAATAATCAATTTAAAATTATATATATATATATATATATATATATATATATATATATATATATATATATATATGTTGAGTGCCTTTGTGCAGATTACTATCAAATAAACCTTGACAATAGACTGTATACTCTAGAATAACGTTATCGTGAATCTGAAAGTCAACAAGAAAGTACGATAACAACTAGTTATCAACATAGCATAATTAGACGGCCAGGGGCGTACTGAAGCGCCTGGGCCTCCTTTAACAGATTACTTCAAAATGTCAATTAATATGTCATACTCTTCTATAGTTGCTCAACCAAAATATCCTTCAAAAAATCATGGAATCATAATCAGCTCAATTGATGGTGCCAGCGTTCAAGATTATTTAGTTCCTCTAGGACAAATCGGACAACCTAAAAATATAACCCATATCTCTAAATGAAGTCAAAATCGGGTATGTGTTTACCTTTCAAGTACGCAACTGGTAGACGACTTTATTAACAATCATGGATCCATAAAAGTTGTTAACCAAACTTTATATGTTCGACGACTGATCACACCAGCCGAAAGACTTGTACTTTCCAATGTTTGTTCTTCGATACCCAACGAACTTCTTACTGATGAATTGTAAAAGCTTGGTCTGAATTTAGCGTCTCCTTTAATGTCTCTTCGTATCAGCTCATCACTTCCCAAATTTGCTCATATTTTGAGCTTTAGACGGCAGGTTTACGTTAGCCCTCATAATTTGAACATTTCCGATTCTATTGTTAAAACCTTCGATAAGACTAACTATAGAGTATTTCTTTCCCAAAATGGTGTAACGGGTCATATTGCATCGCAATGTACAGTGCAATTTTTATCACAAACACCCACAAAACCTTTATCACAAATTCCCGAACAAACGCTATCAGGCTCCTCATACTCACCACAAACTATTGATAATTCCTCTAAAGAACCAACCACATAACCCTCTTCACAAGGAGAACTTTCAGACAACCATTTGATGTACAACATTCGTCAGTGAAAGATATAAAATCTTCATCCATCTCGTTGGCTGCACCTTTACCTCAAGCAGTGAAAACGTCAAAACCAACCATTGAATAGATCCCTATTCCAAAAAGCTCAGCTGAATTTGTGAGTGGAAATGAAAGGCGACACCCTCCAACAAAACGTCAGTTCTTAGAAATAGCCTCTCCTCCTTCAGATGCCAACACAGACCCAAGCAACTTATTTACAAAACCATCATCCAACACATCTGCAAAGACCAAAAAATCGAAGACAAATGACAAACCCTCTGGCACTGACTACACCAGAAATTTCGTCAACAACCATTCTTCCTCTTTTGTTTTAAACTACGATCAATTGGTGCTTCTATTGGACAACGTTCAAGGAGTTCAAGATTCAATAAGTGTGATTAATGATTATACAGCGGATAGGATAGGTAAAGTAGCTTCGGACTTGGAAAGCGATTCGTCGCAAAGTAGTTCTCACTCTACAGAGAGGACTCGTAAACAATCTAATAGCAGCATTCAACTCGATACTACAGTGGAATATTGATGGATTCCTCCATCGCTTGCCTATGTTACAGATTATCATTGCAGAACATTCACCTGAAATCATTTGTATGCAAGGATCGAACATTAAGGCATGCCAAACATACAGCACTAAACATTTTAATTGCTTCAGAAAAGATAGAACTGATGCAGCTCGCCCAAGTGGTGACGTGATAACATTAATAAAAAAATCTATTGATTCTGAAATGTATGATGTAAACACAAACCTAGAAGCTCTTGTTGTGAAAGTCATTTCCAATACTCCGTTATATATTTCTAATATATACATACCTCCCAATGCCCCAGTCGACTATTTAAGCTTTACAAATCTAATTAAGCAATTTCCAACTCCACGGATAATTTTAGGCGCCTTTAACGGACATAATATTACGTGGGAATCACAAAGCACCGAACGAAAGAGTAGTGTAATAGAAAAAGCTATAGACGATTCACATCTAAATTACTTAAACGATGGTAGACCTACAAGATTCAATATTAACACAGCTAAATCTTCGTGTATTAACCTAACTCTATGCGACCCAAACTCAACTACTTCCCTATTATGGGATACACTAGACTTCACATATGGAAGTGATCATTATCCAATAATTATTAATAGCAGTTGTACTCCACCAGATAACTCCAATAACTTAAGCAAATGGAAAGTTCACACGGGATATAGGAACGCCTTTTCCAATAATATAGAAGAAAGTATGAAACAATTAGTAATCTTATTGACAACACGCTTTATCAATTCAATCAAATGTGGTGGTTACTTAGTAAGGGTCCCTCGTATACTCGACGTTTACCATAAAGGCATATTATTATGGAGGAAACCACTTACCTCGCAACCTGTGTTCGGGAAGAGAATAAACAATGACACATTTATAAAATCACTGGGTTCAAGTTTAATACATTTAAAAATACACTACTATAAATATCAAACGACTTATTCAAAGTATTAATAACAATAATAATAATCTCATCCTGGTTCGTTCACATCCATTATATAGGAAACATAGTTGTGTTTTTCTGCACAGCCGACCTCGGTATGTAAACTATACATGTCTGTTTATAAAATAACAAAAACAATCTTTCCTTGGTAAATGACATTGAGTATGGTCGGCCGATGCTCCTTAAATACTATAATTAATATTAGATTAAATATTATTATTATTTCTAAGGTAGTGTCCTTTTGTCTTTAATGTCTTCTAGGGATCACTACATCATCCCCTCTTGGAAGAGAAGAATTATCATTTTAATTTTTCGATAACACTTATATCTAAAACTGTTTTAATGAATGTTTTTTGTTTTGTCTTTGTTTAGTAAACACTACTTGTTCGTTAATCAACACACTTCACTTATTTACAATTGTTTCCGCTCTTTGTTTACAAACAATCGATTCTTATGAACAGTCTGTTGTTTTTTGTCTGGAGATGTAATCTCACAATTTACCCCCTTGACTCCCGTTATTTTAAACGGACCTAGATAATATGAATCAAATTTGTTTCTTGCTTCATTTTTTAGAATAACTAATGCCCCTATTTTAAAATTTACGGGTGAAGAAACATTTTCGCTATTATTAACTCTACTTAATTTATTATTTATTAAAAACTGTCTGGCCCTTTCATTAGCGTATTGTGATTTATATCTTAATTCATTATCATATTTTTCAAAATTGTAGCACGGTTCAATTTTTGCGTTTAAAAATTCTGGCAAATTGGGTTTTCTCCCATATAATAACTCAAAAGGAGTGTATCCGTGATACGTATTTGGTGTTGTATTATAACAATATGCGAACATTCTTACAAACTCACACCAATTATCCCTAGAATCTTTGATAAAATTTCTTATATATTCGTTAAATGTCCGATGTAATCTTTCGCAACTGCCTATTGTTTCGTGGTGGTATGCTGTTGAAAAATTATGTTTTATATTTAATAGTTCTGCTAAATTCTTCATTATTTCGTTCTTATATTCCGTCCCTTGATCTGTTCTTATTTCTTTCATCAATCCGTAATTTGGTATAAAGTTGTCGAAAATTGCTTTTGCTATTGTGTGTGCTTCTTTATTCTGAACTGGTATCATAACTGCGTACTTAGTTAATTCGCATAATATCGTAATGCAATAACGATTTCCGTTGATACTCTCTACAAACGGGCCTATTATGTCTATGTAAATAATATCAAACGGTTTTATAGATGTATCTGTTATAACAAATTTTTCTTTGTGACTGGGCTTTGCCTTATTCACTTGACATTTATGACAATTTTTCACGTATTTCCTTACGTCTTCCTCCATGTTTTTCCACTTGAAATTTGCTCTTAGTTTCTTTAATAACCTATTATTTCCTACATGTCCCCCAAACATTGGATCATTGTGGTATCTTTCTAATATTTTTTGGATCTCTTCTTTCTGCTGTACCGTTTTTGGTACGTCGCATATACATACTTGAATACTTTTTAACCTTTGATTTCCTATTTCTATAAATTCTTCTACTGTGCACTTTTTAAATATATCATCATTTGTATATATTTTCATTCTTTTTACTTCATTTCTTACCGATAGCTCTTCAAGCTTTTCCAACGTTCGTTCTAGGTCGAAGTTGTGTAAACCGGTATTTAAGGCTTCACTAAATTTCAATTTGTTTTTGATCCGAATGCTCATCCTAAGCGAGATACGGTTATTTTCAAAGTGTAAAATTGGTAATTTATGTGCCTCAAGGTTATTTAAAACTTTTACTACTGCTGGTTTTTGTATTCTTACTTCTTTTGTTTCCACTTTATTCCTTTGATCCTTTGCTGTTTGTACGTTTTCTTTTTGCGTTTGTGCTCTTGTGATTGCCCAGACATGTGAATTATTTATGTATAAATCCTTAAGTTCTTCAATGGATATTCTCGATATACTGTCCGCGTAATTTTCTATACCTTTTACATACTGTATTTCAAAATCAATCAAATTTCAAATTTTTCCTAGACTATGTATTTACCTCTTAATTGATTAAAACTTTTATCGCTGAAAATTTTATCCAAAATTTTCGGATTAGTTTCGTTATTTTCCTTTAATGTTGATTTATTCCATCTTGTATGTGTTTCAAACTGATTCTTCCTTTCTTATAAATCTTTTAAACTGTACACGTTGTCATTAATCATTCATATATTTTCAACTATCTTAGCTTTAGCTCCACTTTCTCTCGCCTGTTTCATGTAACTTATTAACTGTTTTCTCTGTTCCAATATCTCTTTTGGATAATCTTCATCAATGTATATCTTCATTCCTTCTAGTTTATTCATTCCGTTCAATGTCTCTACTTTCTTATTCACATCTTTCATCATTATTAGTACTGGTCTATTTTTGTTACTGGTTTTGTTTCCTAATCTTTTACATTTCAAAATATCTGTTTTAACATCTACTGTGTTATTAACCTTGTTCATTACGTCTTCTAATTTGTTTTCTAGTTGTTCTTCATCTTCTTCGTTGTCTTTTTCTATACCATGTATTATCAAATTCTTCTCTCTAAAATTTTTCTGAGTATCTGTCATGTTTCCTTGCAAAAATTCTGTTTTTTCTTTTAGTTCCTTATTTTCCACCCTTAGATCGTAGTTTTCCTTCTTCAATTGTGCTATTTGTCTACTCATTTCTTCAATTTTCTCTTCTATCTTGCATATTCTCACGTTATTGTCGACTCGATTTTTGTAATTTCCATTATTATTGTATTTCCTATATTTATTAAAATTTTCGTATCTGCCGTAGTTGTTTCCTTGATTATACTGTCTAAATGTTCCTCTTGAATGATAACCATTATAACATCCTCTGTTGATTCCTCTCCGATGGTTATTCCTAAAGTCAAAGTTTGATTTCCTGAAGAAATTCCTGTTATCTTTCATATGTAAGACGTGTTGTTGTCCTGCTATACTTTCCACTGAAACCAATTTTGATAATACTTCTTGTGTTGTTTCAAAACTTCCTGCTGCAATTATCGTTTTGCTTGCATCCGTTGCGGCATTCATAGTTACTGCCTTAATCGTTGCTTCTTTCGTATATTTCTCAGCTAGTCGTTCAGGCATCCCTTCCGATATGTATGCTGCCTGTAATCTTTCCGCCAGTTTCTCTATTTCTGTTGCATACTGTGTAACATCCTTTCCGTTCTGTCTTATTTTGCCAAGTTTCGCTAGGAGAAGGCTTGAATTGTCTCCTCTTATCCCTGCTTTAAGTTTATCTTTGATGTCTGCAATGGAGTTTTCCGTTGTGATTAAACTTCTAGCTTTTCCTGTTAATCTCGTTTTTATCAGTAGGATAGCATTTCCCTCATTACCATTCGTGTTTGTTTGTAGTAAATCCAATGAGTCTAAGAATGACTGTAATTTACTTGCTTCGCCGTTAAACTCATTCAGTAAAACTTTACTCGCAAAATTAAAAAAATCGTTCATACTTGTCGCCATTTTCAACTGTTTGCTTATTGTTTGTAATACAACCGTATTAATTCCCTCAATTATAAAGGTAGGTATGTCTATAATACAATTTAACGCTTGAAATGCCTTATCAGCTTTATCCCTAATCATACTTGAATAATTTTTACAAGTCTCCTGTTGTACTGAACTTAAATTTTTCCAATTTTTGGCTATTAACTTAGCAAAATTATTGTAAAGACCTACTATGCTACTAATTACTTCTATATGTATATCAGGATTTTTAGGAGTTTCTTTCTTCAAAACCCTTTTCCCCTGTTTATTAACTTCTTCTACAATCAATCGTAATTTATTCTCAAAATCTTCCCACGTTATTGACATTTGAAAACAAACTTTGTTCATAAGAATAGAATGCATGTGTACTTACAAATTATTTATACGGTGAGAGTTCCTGTTGCCTGCTTTATTGCATTGCTTCTGTTGATATCTCTTTTCAACGCTCTTCGGTGTGTTTTCCATACTGACCAAACGAACTTGCAGATAAAAGCTATTGTTATAATGTATAGTAATACCATGATGTGCATCACAACATTATCTTGCTGTACCGTGAAAGTGTTATTGACAATTCCTGTTTCTTTTGCTTCTTGTTTGGTTGAAGAACCTCCCATTGTTTCTTTTCTCCAAGGTCCCAAATTTAAGTAGAAAACCATATAGTTCTATCCTTATAACATCAATTGTACCATAACTTATCATTGACTTACAGGATAATTATTATACTTTTAATTTTACCATAACCATGTAGTGGCGATGTAGATTTACCATTTAATTTTACCATAAATTTCCATTATACAATTACCATTTCCATTTAGTTTGCAGGATCTCCATGTAGTGCCGATTACCATTATACTATTGATTTTACCATAACCATTTTACAATAACCATTAAATTTGCAGGATCACTATGTGGTGGCGATAACCATTATACAATTAATTGTACCATTTCCATTATACAATTACCAATACCATTTCCATTTATTTCCATTTTACCAACCGTTACCATTTAGTTTGCAGGATCGCCATGTGGTGGTTACTTAGTAAGGGTCCCTCGTATACTCGACGTTTACCATAAAGGCATATTATTATGGAGGAAACCACTTACCTCGCAACCTGTGTTCGGGAACAGAATAAACAATGACACATTTATAAAATCACTGGGTTCAAGTTTAATACATTTAAAAATACACTACTATGAATATCAAACGACTTATTCAAAGTATTAATAACAGTAATAATAATCTCATCCTGGTTCGTTCACATCCATTATATAGGAAACATAGTTGTGTTTTTCTGCACAGCCGACCTCGGTATGTAAACTATACATGTCTGTTTATAAAATAACAAAAACAATCTTTCCTTGGTAAATGACATTGAGTATGGTCGGCTGATGCTCCTTAAATACTATAATTAATATTAGATTAAATATTATTATTATTTCTAAGGTAGTGTCCTTTTGTCTTTAATGTCTTTTAGGGATCACTACACAAATTATAATCGCAAGCGCGGAAAACATATTGGAAAGACCAAACTAGTTTCAGCCGAATGCGAAAAGGCAATAACTGAGAACCGATACAAGAAACATAAAACGGCTGAAAATAAAATAGAGTTTAGAAAACTGGAGGCATTTGCACAGTTAACAGTAAAATCATCAAAAAAAAGTGTTGGCAAAACTTTGCGTCTGGAATAAATAGCTCCACCCCAACCAGTCAGGTATGGAATAAAATCAGGAAAATTTCTGGAATACCCACTTCATCAAACTTTAAAAGATTAAGAAAAAATACCAATATTATAACATCTGCCTCGGAAATAGCTAGTACTTTAGCAAATGTATACAGAAAACATTCCTCTGATGAAAGTTACAAAGATAGATTTACCAGACGCAAGCTCTTGGTCGAAGAAGTTATACGATATGAAGAAACTAACAACAACAATTGTATGAACAACCCAATAATACTCGATGAATTGAACAGCTGTCTTGATGAAATGAAAGAGAGTAGTCCCGTTACAAATGACATACCACCTATATTTCTAAGAAAACCTGATGGACTCTGCAAAACAAAAATTACTTTCAATTTTCACTTTGATATGGTTCGAACATGAATTTCCATCTCTTTGGTCCAAAGCAATAATTATTGCATTGCTAGAAAGTGGCAAAATTCGACTAATGCCGGAGTCATACAGATTAATATCTTTAACATGTGCCATGTGCAAGGTTTTTGAAACGCTTGTGAACAACCGCTTATTATGGTATCTGGAAAAAAATAACTTAATAGCACAAGAACAAAATGGTTTTAGAACAAATCGTTTGGCAGTGAACAATATCTTAGATTTAGAAAGCAACATACAGGAAGCGTTAGTTACTAAACAGAAATGTATAGCTATATTTTTCGATCTAAAACACGCATTTGACACTGCGTGGAGATATAACATATGAAAGAACCTTCATATTTGGAACATTGAAGGAAATTGTCTATCTTTCATAGAAAAGTTTCTAACGAATAGAAGCTTCCAAGTGAGAGTTAATAATTTTTTCTCGAATTATACTACTCAACAAAATGGAGTGCCTCAGGGTTCTGTATTAACTCCGACTCTCTTTTTAGTTGCAATCAATAACATCATCAACGCCATCGACAAACCAATCAAAACACGTTTGTATGCAGATGACCTGAATATATTTATTAAAGGAAAAAAGTTGAATCTCATGTCACAAATCCTCCAGAACACGTTGGAAAAGCAAGAAGTTTGGTCTAATGATATTGGATTTTAATTTTCTATCTCAAAAACATCTGGCATGACCTTCTCTTCAAAAACTGTCCAAAAGCCTATACTAAAGATGTACGACTCACACTTACAGTTTGAACCACATGTGAAATTTCTAGTTGCAATATTAAATGAAAAATTAACTTGGAAGCAACATATAAAACAACTAATATTATCACGAAATAAAAAGCTAAATTTACTAAAAACCCTATCCAACAAATACTGGGGATCGGATCAAACTACTTTACTTAATTTGTACAGATCATTAATCAGATCAAAAATTGACTTCGCTTCGGTAGGTTGCGCTTCGGCATCTCTTCATTATCGTCGGATACAGTTGACTCTTACACATGCAGCAGCCATTGCACAAGATACCACAAGACCCATCCATGTTCAAACTTTTCGGGATCAGCATCCAGGTGAAAATGATCAATTTACCAACAGAAAACCATACTACGAACGATCATGACTCACGCTGAAATGCCTTAATCTTAATGCTCCCGATAGATTTTACAATGCAATATCCTACCCTCCACCTTGAACACTAAAACTTTCACACAATACACAACTCTTGCGCTATAAAAAAATTAGTCAAATAACTCCATAATTAAAAATACATTTCTGGAGATTACTGATCGCTGTTTTGGAGGTTATTCTCATATTTATACAGACGCTTCTAAATCCAACGACGAAGTAGGTAGTGCTTTTGTTACACTCAGAAATTAGTTTTTGTTTAAACTCCCAATGTCCTGCAGTATATTCTCCGCAGAACTTTATGCGCTATATGAAGCCCTTAAGCATATGAACAGCCTTGAACTTAACAATTGCTTGATCCTCACGGATTCCTTAAGTTCTGTTTCGTCAATCCAGCATTCATATCCAAGTCATTCCATTGAAAAGTTGATAAAATGCGAACTTAAAACAATTCAATAATACTCAAGAAACGTTCAACTCATCTGGATTCCATCCCACATTGGCATCAGTGGTAACGAGAAAGCTGATAAAAGTGCGCGTCTTGCAGTGAATAGTGATAACTCGGGAACAGTTATAAAATGTACCAGCAGTGACCTGAAAGGTTTTTATAAAAGCAAAGTGTCCGGTATGTGGCAAAATAAGTGGCATCGCAGTGATTCAATGCTGAGACATGTAAAATCGTTCGTGACATCTTGGGGGGGGGGTAACCATTTTAGTCGACTTAATCAGGTGACTCTTTCACGATTACGCCTGGGACACACTAAGTTAACTCATTCATTTTTAATGACTAGAACAGAACGTCCCAAATGCGAGACATGTGATGAAATATTATCGGTGAAACACATATTAATAGATTGCAACAAATATCATCAGCAACGTAAAACACATGACATCCCCATTGATCTGAAGGAATTGCTTGGTGAACATTCTCCAATAGACAAGCTAATAAACCTCCTTAAGGATATCGACGTTTTAAATTAGTGTTTTAAATGAAACTCACGGTTTCTAGTTACATAGTATTTAGTTTAATATGGTTGATATTTAGTCCAACATTTGTGCATGCTTAATTTGTAAGTTTGCAATCACTGTATAGTTCTCATATTGTTCCGTCGCTAATAACCTCTTGGTGGATACGACTAATTTTAAATAAAAAAAATAATTGTAATCAATAAAATTCTCTGTTTACAGAGAAACTCATACTAGTTAATAAATAAATTATTTTTAAAAATATTACACATCATAAAACGACATTTTGAGTCGAATAAGTTGCAGTTTACGATTGTAGTTAAGGCATCGACGGATCCAAAAACAAATGTTCTGTGTCTAACCACTATAGGAACACCTGATGGAAGAAATTATAGTGTCCCAGCTGAATACCAACGATTAGCTAATCATAAGGAATAACTAGTTACCAATATTGTCAAAAATGTAGTGAAAGTTTTGAAAGCGAGATATCAATCATGAAAAGAATGGATAACATAACAGAGGAATTAAGACAAATCTATTAGCATGAAAGTGATAATGTGGTTATAAATGATTACTATCCCGAAGAAGAACAAAAAACACCTACAAATAGAGAAAACAGGAGTAAAAATTTGAAGAAAACAACAGAAATTTTTTATTGAAAGATTTACAGGTTAAAATTCTAATGCAATCCAATGGCTAGATACTTTTGAGAATGAATGTACTCGTTTAGAAAGAAGAGGTAACAATGGGAGAATTCACAATGGCAACCCTCAAGGAATGACATATAGACACTATAACCGCGGAGATGGATATGTAAATTATCAAAATAATGAGAGAAAATTTAATAGGAACAGGAATAATAATTGTATATAACAACGTATCACACGCTTCAAAAATGCTCGTATAAAAACTAGTTTTTTCATGGGAAATCAAACTCCAAAAATTCTTAAAAAGTAAATATCAATCAGTGTACTAGTAATAATCAAAAATATGTTGGTGTGATCATAATATATTCGCTAATTACGTGTAAGTAATTAAAAACATAATTACGTTATATAGAAACTTCCAAGTTGTGCTGCTAATAAATACCTGTTTATCCTCATCAGACGAACCAGTTTTTTTGTTGTTCAAAGTACAATTTAGATAGATTTTGTCTGCTCTCAATGTACAAAAGTACGAAAATCTATAACCCCGGGGAATAGAAAAAATGAGCATAATAGAGTCGATTCTAGCGATAATGAAGAAGAACCTTCCGTAAACAGTGTTCTACGTCTAATACATGAGCTGGGCATAAAGATGGAAAAACTGCAGAATGATAATCTCAACTTAATACAGCTTCTCACGAAAAATGATGATGAATTAGTGGAATGCAGATCGAAGATTAGTTCACTAGAGTATAAAATTGACTGCTTAGAGCAGGAGAAATTATCAAATAATATGGTCATTCGCATTAAAGGAAAAGCATCGTCTGCAACGAATACGTACGGCAATATTCGTGAACTAATTATGGTTTCTCTTTCTTGCGGAATGTTTAATGATGTTTCCTGTAATCGTCTCCAAAACTCTGTATTATAAAGCACACCTCCATCGGATACTCGGCCATTTGTACCGAAATCAAACACAATAAACCTATAGTTGGGATCCGCAATGGCAAGTAAAATCATACTGTGTGTATGTTTGTAATTAAAAAAAAGAACCAGCTCCGGCTGGAGGAACTATCTGAATATGTTTTCCATCTATGCAGCCCAGGGAGTGAGGAAAATTCTACCTCTTTTCGAAATCCCTTGCTATAGCGATCCAATCCTCTTCGGTTTGGGGAACTTGAAAAAAGAAAATATCACATACGTAAAATATGAAATATTTTGAAGTTATGATAGGAATTACAAATTATTTATTTATTTAAAACACTAATCCGAGTTTTTGTATCAAGCTTGTGGTACAGTTGTACTCCACTAATCTTCATTTTTTTTTAATGATCGACTGGTTACCGAGACCTTTCAACATGATTTCTTTATTTATTTATTACGTTTATTTTTAGCTAGTTATTGTTATTTCAAGGATGATAACGTAGAAACAGCAACTGAAGTGACTGTAGAAGATTCGGAGGAATCTACTGAACAAGAATATGAATCAGCTCAGTCACCAACAGATCACACATCGTCGTCTACTTTAGCTAATGCAAGGCCTATTGAATCAACTCCAAAAACAAAACCTCTTGCTCGACCTTCTAAACGAGCTAACTGCGACTCTATACTAAGAACATTTTAAAAAACCGAAGCCCCCAGAAGACAAATATGATGTTTTTGGTAAAAACGTGGCTTTAAGAATGAAAGATATTGCAAATAAGACTCAAAGATTGTTGGTTGAAAAAATTATTAATGACGCTTTATTTATGGCTGAACTTAGTCGGTTAACTATATCGCATACCATTCGTGATTCTTTTACCAGTACATCTTATGCGTCTTATCCTACATCTCCGCAGTTTAATTATAATAGTTCCAATTTTTCTCCGAAATCCTCATATTAAGAATCAGTTTACTCACAAACAGTAAATAGCGGAATTTCTAATGAATCTAATCAATCCATCGCTTCGTATGTTTCAACTTCCATCGATACTTAATTTGTATAAATGTTTACTACTTTTAGTTTTAAAATTAGAGGTGTTAATAAAGAATTACAATTGATTTACTTACTTGTTGGAGACAATATTCGTCATATTCGCTCACTTTCAAAGTTCGCGCGAATGAATCTTGTCCCCACCACATAAATTATGCTCTGGTTCTCGAACCACTTCGAGAACTATATAAAGTTCAGTTCAAGTTTAACTCGCATGTGGGACGCACGCAAAAATTTCGTGCTTTCCACAACTGTACCAAAAAGTTGTACAATAAAGATTAAAACTATATATACAGTCCATCATTTAAAAATAACAATCGAAGTAGACCAGGCATACTTTCAGATAAATTCCTTTCAGCACTTCGTAGATAGCACCGCAGGTCTCTGGAACTATATAACTTAGTGCCTGTGGTGAAATTCTAGTTGAAAATTTGAAATTTGCATAACTCCTTCCGTTCGCAAGAAAACGCAATGTGGCTGTTAATCTTTCATGGGGTGTTATAGCTTCTCTCATGACTGTATCCTTTTTTTTAATCAAAGGTGTTACAAGGGATAAAAGGTTAAGGTAAGTTTCTTCATCTATTCTAAGGTAATTACGCCAGTCACGCGGATATATCTTCAACTGACAGTCTTTACACCACACGCAACGTTTCTTTTTTTGCATTTTTTTATACACAAGTATACAGGCAGCCAAAGCAAGAGTATCGTCGTCGTCCGAACTCGACATATTTGAAGCACAAAGTGGCGCTTGTCCGATATGCTTGTACCGTGTGGTGGCGAAGGGAAAAAGCGCTTGCTTGCACAAAAAGCTTGATCATGCATGCTTGTAAAGCTTGCAGTTACATCTGTAGCCGCCTTAATGTGCAAAAAAAAATATCGAAATCCAATCAACGGTTGCGTTGCGTTTTTTAACATAACCTAAGCTAATTTGGTAAATTTTTTTATTTAGGATCGGTTTTTTTATTTAATTGACTACAATATTCATTTACCTTTTTTTGAATATTTTATTCATCAGTTATTCAGGATAATCATTTTCTCTTAATACAGTTTTAAATTTTCTTTAACTCTGTATCTAAATTCAGGATCTAATTGTTCTGATCTTACATCGATCGAAACATTTTCCCATTGAGACGCCCAACTATATTATATATATTTTCTGATCTCTTGTTTCACTAATTAAGTCATCCAGCCATAATCTAGAGCAAATGAAGGTACAATCACATAGATCGCATATTAGTGAGAAACATCGTTCAAATTCTCAACATTTAATTACCTTATTATTTTATTGATATAATCTTTGATTGTTATCTACTGTTTTCGAGCGAAAATTATATATTTAAATGTATAATAACGTCCATTAAAACCGTCGGTAGACCACATTCGAGTCGTACAAGTAGTTTGAGTCGACATGTTCGTTAGTAACTAACAAGAGTAACAAATTGTAGAAAAAATAACTAGTGGGACCATATCGTGAGCTTTTTGTTTTTCTCATGGTTGGATACAGATCAGATCGAAAGAAGTATCTAATATTAATGAGTAATGATGCACGACTGATTCCACCATACACAATCATTAGTAACAAATAGCAATAATAATAGGTACAATGATATATGTCGATCGCTGATCGTAATCGTATCGTGCAGAGGATGAAACTTCACCCCACTTATATGATTTCTTGATTCTTCAATTCTTTGTCGTCAGTAGCGGCACTCAGAGGCGCACTTGAACATTTTTTCATGGGCACATTTCCTCCCAATGCCAGTTGTGAACGAATTTCATTGAAATAATTATTTCTTTTTTCCGTGATTATAGAAAATGGAGAATTTTTATCAGAAATTCGTTGGACGGATTAGTCCAAATTTAGAAGTGATGTAAATATTAATTTGCATAATATGCAATATTGGTCTAACACTGGTTACGCAAGGTCCAGCATCAAGGCGATTGGAGTTAACTTTTAGATAACTAGTAAGACGTTTGACCAAAAATGTTGCCTGAAATTCACAAGATGGTACTTTGTATACCAATACGAATATATAGTTTATTTACGATAAAAAGACGATGACGTTGCAAAACAAAATATTGTGATGTTGCCAAGCTATAGTTTTCTCCTTTACTTAACGGAAACTAGAAAAGTCAATCTGATGTTAGATTGACAGTTCTTCTTTCTCATTGTTCTGTGCCTCGTAGGGCGTAAGTCAAAAATATGTATTTGAAAATAAAAAGCTTGTATGATAGGCTTGATTAATTTAATATAAATATTTATTCATGGAAAACTATGGATAAGATACAAGAAACAGTTACCAATCATTCTATATTCGAATTAACATTCAATTATTTTACATAGAAGAGGGTTGAATGACGAACTGTAGGTCCTTATACCTTATTCTATGCTCTATAGAACCATCTTCAAGAGCACTGTAAGGGTTTACGCTAAAAGGAATCAATAGAAGCTGTAATCATCTTCATGCAAATTTAAATATTGTTTCTTTATACAATATTTATTATGTTTATTATAATAAGAATAGAATGGAAAAGAAAAATATAAATTCACAAAATAAAATTTGTTACAAGATATAGAAATAAAAAATCGCCCATTTCATCAGTATTATTTATGTAGAGATACTGTGGTTGTTGTTTTAATTTGTGTATTATAAAATAACTGTAACTAATTAATTTGATAATAGTTATTAGTAATTTTGAAAAGGTGGAAATAAAGCAAAATGGATAAAAACATACAAAAAATAAAACACAAGATTTCCACTACTCCACTACAAAATCATCACTGTCAAAATTAATAATAAGTGGAGGTACATCCTGTCTATCAAATACTACTTCTCTATCCCACCCATCTTGTATGTATGTTTGTTTTCGTTTTTCTTGGTTGAATAATATTCCCAGAGGTGAATATAACAGTTTTATTCTAAAAATATCCCAATTTACAGTCAAAGTCGATTTTTTTTTGAAGTTGTCCGTCACAATATTCTCTCGTCTCTCCCTTATTGAATCCCCGGCAACCAAAAACTCTAAAGGTCATAAGATGATTCTCATCAAGTGTTCTAAATGTAAATGAGTAAAACTTCAATAAAACGTTAGAAGAAAATCACCACAATAACACTAACTAAATACATTAAAAATTCAATTATCTACATTCGGCCATCCTATTGTGAATCCGACCCGGATTCACTTTGGTTATCAACCCAAGGTTTCATGAACTCTGCACATGTAGAAGTACGCACTGGTCCCTCATGATGGCTCACTTTCATTACGTCATATCTATCATTGGGTTTTACCTTTGTGACTTCATAGGGTCCTAGGAATTTTTTATGAACTTTAATTCCTACTCCAAATTGGGTTCTTTTAATGGCTACCAAATCTCCTTTTCTATATAACCTTGATTTTTTTCTTCTTAAATTATAAGTTCTCATGTTTCCTTCCTGTACTTTCAAAATCGGTTTGTTGCTTTTTGCTCGGAGTTCTTTTCTCTATTCATCAAAGTTTTGTATTATAGCTTCTTCCAATAATTCCTTGATTACTATTTCTTCTTTATTCCTCATCTTTACTCCTGTCAGAATTTCAAAAGGTGTTGTCCCTCTGCTTCTCTGAATAGTAGAATTCAATGATCTTTGTACGCGCTCAACATATTTAAACCATTTTCTAGGATCGTTCAAGGTAAGTTTCGTAAGAACTGGAATGATAATACGATTCACTCTCTCAATCTGACCATTTCCTCTTGGAACTCCAGTGGTTATTATTAAGCACTGTATACCTTCATCAGTACAATAGTTTTTGAATTCTTCATAAGTGAAAGCAGTTCCTCGATCTGTTATAATTCTACCTGGGTTTCCAAAAACTTGTCTTTTTTCCAATCAATAACTTTAGTTGTTGTAGATTTAGATGCATATAGCTTCTTAGACAAAATGAAAAATTCTAGTCCAGGTCCAGACAATATTCCAGTCATATTTCTCAAATATCTACCACCTTCAGCAAGACGGCATCTACTGAAACTTTTCAACAAGATATGGGAAAACAAAGTATTTCCTTCTTTATGGTCTGGAGCTATTATTCTACCATTTTTGACATCTGAAAAACACAAACAAGAAGCCAACTCGTACAGACCAATATCTCTAACTTGCTCAATGGGAAAATTTCTAGAGAAAATTGTCAACCAAAGACTCATGTGGCATCTCGAAACTTCTAACCTCCTTATCAAAGAACAAACTGGATTTAGACCAAACCTCTCAACTCTGGACAATATTGTGGATTTGGAAAATGAGATCAATGAGGTTTTTGCCACCAAACAGGTATGCGTAGCCATTTTCGTTGATATCTCAATAGCATTTGATACCTGCTGGACTCCAAACATCCTGATGCAACTACAAAGATGGAATATCACAGGAAATTGCCTAGCTTTTATCAACAACTTTCTTGCCAACAGAACATTCAAAGTTCGGGTTGATGACGAACTATCTGATACTTACCGCCAAGCAAATGGAACCCCACAAGGCTCAGTTATCAGCCCTACTTTATTTTTGATTGCCATTAACAACATTCTTAACAATTTAAAAAAACCACTGAAAGCAAGAGTTTTCGCAGATGACCTAGTGGTTTACATAAAAGGAAAAAATATAAATACAATATCTCTAGTTATGCAACAATTCATCACAAATTTGGAACTATGGTCACGTCAATCCGGCTTCAGGTTTTCTGTTACCAAAACAACAGGCGTGGTATGTAGCAGGAAACGTTCATAAACTACTCCAAAATTGGAGCTTTATAACCAAAATATTAACTTCAAATCATCAGCAAAATTTCTAAGAATGATCTTTGACCATAAGCTTACCTGGAAAGATCACATAGAGAAGTTGGTCCAAACATGTATGCAGCGGCTTAATATAATGAAAATCCTAGGAAATATAAATTGGGGATCAGACCAAGCAACGCTACTGCTTATATATAGAACGCTCATCAGGTCAAAAATAGATTACGGCTCCATAGCTTATGCATCTGCCAGAAAAACTGTACTTCGCAAACTTGATGTTATCCATAATACAGCATTAAGAATAGCTTCAGGCTCGTTCACAACATCCCCTAATACCAGCATCCAGTCTTCTTGGTGAACCATCATTTAGTTACAGACGCTCTACATTGAGTTTGGATTACGCGGCTGCTATATCCACTAATGCTGAAAAACCAGTTTACAGTAACACATTCAACAACAGATATAGGGATCTTTTTGATAAAAAACAGCATCTATCTAAGCCATTTTACGCCAAGGTTAGAGAACTTTTTCAGAAGTTTAATTTAAAGCTCCCAACAATGTTTCCATCCACTGTCGAACATCCAGCTCCGTGGACAATTTCTACCCCTCGCTGCCATACTAACCTGACTGGGCTTGATAGGGATACAAATCGCCATGCATGCATGACTACAATGGCTTTAACTTAGTCTACACGGATGCTTCGAAATCGAAGGCTGGAGTGGGTGCTGCAATAGTGGCTACAACTGAATCTTACAGGATAAAATTCTCCCCTCACACTAGCATATTTACGGCAGAACTCTATGCTATCTCTCATGCCATTAAAGTAATTACTCCCTTTCCAAATCCCAAAACCCTAATTTCAACTGATTCCTTAAGTAGCATTCATTCCTTGAAACATCCTTATCCCAAGCACCCACTACTACAATCAATTACATCACAGCTTCATAATATCCAGAACAACAATAAATCTGTCGATTTCATGTGGATTCCTGCTCACATAGGCATCAGAGGCAACGAATAAGCGGACCTATGTGCGCGTAACGCAATTGTAAACGTTAATGCCGAACTCATAACAAAGTGCGTGGTGAGTCACTTGAGAACACTTATTCGGGAAAAAGTTTACAACCACTGACAACAAGACTGGCAGCGATCGCAAGACAAACTTCGCGAATTTAAGTCAACAGTGACGCGGTGGAAGCATCCAACCACAACACGCAGAGTACAAGTGATTGTCACTAGACTTAGAATAGGGCATTGCAAATTTACGCATACTTATCTTTTCAATAAAGACAATGCTCCTATATGTGATCTATGTCAAGAACATTTAACAGTGAAACATGTTCGGATCAATTGCACTAAGTTTGACACGAACCGGCTAAAATATAGACTACCTACAGATTTAAATATACTCTTAGGTGTAAATTGCCCAGTTGACAAATTGATGGGATTCTTAAAGGACATTAATTTACTAAACAAAATTCATTATTGTATATTGTTATACACCGCTAATCACCTTGGGTGGAAGCGGATTAGTTTGAATAAAAAAAAATCACAACAATAACACTAACTAAATATATTGAAAATTCAATTATCTACATGTATCATTTTTTCAGTGTGCTTTACTGTCTTTGACCAAATATCAGGAATAGCTTTTTCTAAAGACTTTCTCCATACACCTATTGCTTGTTCTGTTGAAGAACCATCAGTTCCCACAAGATCTCTATAAATTTTTTTAACTTTGTCCCAAATATGTTCAATTGGGTTGAACATACAGTGGTAAGGGGGAAGTTGAAGCACTTTATGACCATATTTTTCAGATAATATGTCAGCTTCATATACTGTTGGTGGTTTATACCTACAAAAATGCATATATTTAAACAAAATAAGTTATCTAAGTATTACCATAATATATTGAAAATTGTTTATATCAACTTACCGTTGTACTAAATTCAATAATTGGCTTTTGAGAAAAGTATTTTCAAAAGAAATATCATTTGGTATTAACCAGTTCTGTATATCAGCCTTTTTGGTAGCTGTTGTTGGTACTTTATTGATCACTGTACTGATAGCTTGCACTATCCATTACAATTGTGGCAGGCTCTTCCAAGTTCACTAAAAGCTGGTATTAAAACCAATGCAAAAAAATTTCGCGGTTCATTTCACCGTGGTAACCACCATCTTGTTTTTTGGAAGTAAAAACCAGCCCTGCTGCAGGAATAAATCCATAAGAGGAACCAGCATGCAATATGGTCCTAAAGTTTTTGGAAAATTTTTAAATTATTCATTTTTGTACCCAATGTCGTTTAATGAAGTTGCCATTGAAACTAAAACGTCACACGTAATCAAGCTTGATTATGACAGTTTAGTTTTGCAAATCGATTGTAGCAAAATGCCTTACAAATTAGATATTCGTCAGGGCATTTACAATCTAGTTGGACGAATACCTAAGCATGATATTGTTGCAATCTACTAAGAGCAAAATATAAGTAAGTCCACCATTCACAACACTATAAGGAATTGTGGAGAGGGTATACCATGCATTAATTTACCCAAAAGCGGTAGACCAAGAATTTTGAGTCTAAGAAGAAAAGGAAGACTGATGGAAGCTACTAAAGACAAAGTTGGAGTTTCTCAGAGAAAATTAGCCTGGAGATTTGGTATTTCGAAAACCACTGTATTAAGAACAATTATTCGCACAAACTTAGTGTTTAGGAAAAGAAGAAAGGCGCCAAAATACACCGCAGACCAGCTAGAAAGAATTCCGCGTTGTTGCCGCGCATTGAGGCGTATCCACTTTGCCAGTAAATTGATTGTAATGGATGATGAAGAATATTTTACCTTATCACATTCAGAGATTAAAGGAAACGATGGGTTTTATACCGATAACATAGAAAATACACTAGACAATGTTAAATTTAAAAGTAGATCGAAATTTGAGGATAAAGTTTTAGTGTGGTGTGTCATTTCTGAAGCAGGATTTATCTCACAGCCATATGTTGGTCGTGTTCGGGGAGAAGCCTTAAATGCTGAACTTTATATTCAAAGATGTCTTACTAAATTACTTAATTTTTTGAATACACATAATCTCAACGATAATATAATGTTTTGGCCTGATCTAGCTGCATGCCATTATGCTAGAATTACCAGACAGTGGTTAAGTGAAAATAACATTGACTTTGTACCTAAGTTGGACAATCCTCCTAATGTACCTCAGACTAGGCCAATAGAGGAATTTTGGTCAATACTATCGAGGGAAGTGTACGATAAAGGATGGGAAGCTACAAATGAAGATCAATTGCGGCGTCGCATCTTCCAAAAGGTTAGAGAAATAGAACCTGCTCTTGTCCAAAGGAAGATGGAACAAGTCCGAAGAAAATTACGACTCATTGAGGATAACGGGCCACTATCCATAATGTAATTTGTAATTATTTTTCGTTATTAGTGTTGTTAATTGTTGCCACATGTGCTTTTAAAATTAAAAAAATTTGGAAAAATTTATTAAAATTTAAAAAATTTCCAAAAACTTAAGGACCATACGTTATATACCTACAATAAGGAAATAACAAATTACTAGTAGGTTTCCTAGATAGACTGCATAGCTCAAAACAACTATTAATAATTATAAAGATTTAAATAAAATAGTGTGACAAGTAAATATTTGAAAAGGTCTTAAAATGGCAGGAATGTTAGTACATCATAAATGAATTGCTAAATATTATTATTCTATTACCTTGGACCAACAATTTTGGTTTTTCTAACGCTTCTATGATTAGAATCTTGCCAAAAACGTCCAACAGTACTGTGTTCAAATATCCAGGTCCCATCCAAAAACACGAATTGATATGAACCTTCCCTTTACATCTTCACATATTCATGTAGAAAATGTACACATTTTAATGCAATATGTGGCAACTCCATTAAACCACGACGAGGATCATCTTTTTGGTATTTGAATCCAATATTTTTCACTATCTTCCAGAGTGATGTTAAACAACCATTAAAGAGTTCACGCTCCTGGAGTTTGTCTCTCAAAGTTTTCAAGGTTATGTGTTCCTCTGAAAAAATTTTGTGTTAGTTAATTGTGAATGAAATAAAACATTAAATTCAATATACTCACTGTTCCCATACATTTCGTATATAACATTTCGGAAATCATTTTGATCAAAGTTATCAATATCAACAGTAGGTTTTATGCGTTGTCTCTTTTTAGGTGGGCTTTTAGGCTGTTCACCTCTATTATGCTTGGTGGCAATAGGGTAAACATGGTAACGCTGAGTTGTAAAGCTTCTGCAACTCTCTACAATATAATTACTTCAATTTATGAAAGAATAATATATTATCAAGTTCAATTAACCTAACCTAACATTAAAAACATTTAATCATTTACATTTAAATATGTAGCAATAATATTAATAGTGATTAATACAAATAGCGAATACTATTACTTACGTCTCTTACAGTAGAAAGCGGGAGAAGCGGGCCCCCATTTCGGCAATCTCGTTCAAAATAGCTCAACAAAGATGTTGCCATCACTTGACAATTTCTGTTCAGCTGCTTCGGCATTTTATTAACCACACACTGCAGATTTTCCTAAATAATTAGTTATGAAAATAACTGTTTTTTTAATCTTAAAGAATCAATCAATTCAAAAGCACCAAAAAAACTTGTAAATATTAGACGATGATCGAATGTCAATAAACGTCGAAACAAACTGGGAAATTTTACCAGTTGATTTGACAACGTCTTGAAGTTTTGCCAACCCGTTAGCTGTAAATTGCCCTGACTGTTGAGGATAAATTGTTTTCACGGTTGGTAAATTAATATTTATTCTGATAAGCAGGAAAGTAACTAAAAATGACATCATCGTAAATAAACTATAGCTACTAAAGGGATGTTGACATTTTTTAAATGATCTTACATTTTCAGTAATTATCTTAGTAGACCTCACAAAAAATATGTTTTGTTTTTGATGCTACAAAAACTGAAAATCTTCAATTTTTAATTAAAGCTTTCATGACCAGTCAAAAACTCTGTCGGTTATGATGGGCTTTGTCGTGACATCAAGTTGTACACAAACCTCTGACATAACCTCAAGAAATAACTATCAGTATAACAAACACGTGAAAATTTTTATCATATTTCATAATACATATCTATGATTTCTAAGATACTAGATAAATAACATAGTAATTATCATCACTGTATAGTACCAGAATGTAAAAATACGTCCTCGGGACTCTTAAAAGTTGAAATAATTGCCATTTCTCATTCTTTGATGCTATAATCAGTTCTATGGTTTTTTCTCTTTTCTCCTTGTATATTTTATACTGTTCCACTGTTCGCTCTACTTGTTAGATAATTTTCCCATGCAATTTCTTTTGTTTTACTGAGTTTTTCATTTCTCTCGACCACCACGATGATTTTTTACATTATGTTTTCTTTTATTTGTTCCACATATTTCCCTTGCAACATTTAATACAATATTTTCAAAGTAATTCCATGATTTTTCTACATTTTTATTTACTATTTCCTTATAATTCAGTTTCTTATTTACCTCTTCTTGATATTTCTGAGCGACGGTTTTATGTCTTAGTTTGTAAATTTTTATAGATTCAAATTGTTTTTTTTCCTTCTTTTGCTGAGTTATATGGATAGTATCTTCTTTCAATATTTTTAACTTTGGATTCTACTACGTAGTGGTCGCTGCCAATTTCAGGTCCTCGTTTTACCCTTTTATTGTATTTCTATGTTGTCGTTCTATTACTACGTAATTTACTAATGATTTTTTGTTTCTGTTTGTTACTTCTAGAGTGTATTTGTGGATATATTTATGTTGGAAAATGTATTCGTTATCATCAAGTTGTTTATTAAGCAGCAATACAACATTCTTCTCTAATGACTTTTCCTGACCTTCTTTCCATAATTTCCAATAACTGTTTTATATTCTTCATATTTTAGGCCTACCCTGCTGTTAAAATGTCCTATTATATACAATCTCTTCTTCGATTTTTGCACACCTTCTCGTTTTTTCTTTGCTCCTGTTATTCCCAATATATCAACTTCCAAATTCTCAAACTCTCCTTCCAATTCTATTTATTTTCCTGTACTGCTTTTGATATTCCATATCGCTAGTTTCCATGTTGAGATATTCTTGTTTCTTATGTTTATTTTATAGCTAACCCTACTGTTTATATTTATTTCTTTTAAGTAGGTTTAGGATGGTTAATTAAAGTTTTATTATTTCTGTTATTGGTATCATCTTTGTCTTAGTTACTTACTTTGTTGCCGCTGTCAATGTTTCGGTGACTATTATTATCATAATTTTCTCGTTCGTTAAGAATACTAGTGTTATTACTATCGTTATTATTACTAGTCATTACTACTTTTATTACCATAATTACTGTCACCTTCATAATATATCGCATAATATAGTCATTATTACTATTACCATTATTGTTATTGATAGTGTTGTTAATATTATTTTTAGTATTTCTTTGCCTTTCTTCCTTAAAATTAAAGCTAAACATTACACTATTATTACAATGCCTAAATCTAAATTTATTATCTAAACTAAACCTTAATATACTATTATTGTATCTTTCATGTACTTCTTCATCTTTTTCTTTATTTAGTTTTTTGAAACACCTTTTACTAATTTATTTCTCTTGTTTTCCCATTTCCATTCTTCTCCTCCAATCTGTATTTTCTATAGCCAATCTTAGTCAACATTGCTTCTTCCTTTTCTTCAGAAGCTCTTACTCTGATTATATTTTGTATTTCTCCATCTTTTGGTGACATATCGTTTTGTGTGAATATTCTTCGGGTCTCTTTATTTCTTAATAAAATCTTGATCAACCACCATTTATTGTTAGAAGTGGTTTGACTTGATAATTTCCTACTGATCCTGTATCTTGTTGTCATAGTTTACATGAATGTTTTTGAAATTATTGATTAAAAGTCAAAATAAAAAGGCGGAACTTCTTTATTTGAAAACCCTTATAATTTCCTATGAATTGGGCAAATAGTTGGAACTACGCTACAACTATAACAGGTTATGGGCCCAGGACGATTTGGATTATAAAATTTTGAGAGCTCTCAGAAGACGACGCAATTCGTACTTTTAATCGAGGTAAAAGCAGATGACGCACGTTTCCTACTAAAAAGACGACGAAGAATCTGATTCGAAGATGGAAGATCTAAAAATCGGAAAGCTTAATCCAAAGAATTATCGATATTAGTCGATGCGCGCACAGGGGATTCTGGAGGTGAAGAATTTGTGGAATGCTATAGATCCTGGTTTCAATGATACTCAATTTCAAGAATCCAAAAATGAAAAGACTGATCACAGTGCGAAGTCGATATTATATCAGTTGATTGGAAATTATAGTCTCGACGATGTTATGGAGTGCAAGACGGCAAAAGAACTATGGGAGACGTTGGAAAGCATACACACAAAATATGATACTTAGCATGAGTTACTACTCTTGAAGGATTTCGTAAATACTACTAAGAATCAGAACGAATCAATCCATGAGTATTTATCGAGACTTAATAGCCTCTATCATGAAGTCAAATGTGCAGGGTATAATTTAAATGAAAAAATTCAATCTGGTTTCACAGTACTCGGTTTACCAAGCCAGTACGAGTATCTCGCAAGAAACCTCAGAGCAGACAATGATGATTTGAATATGGCCTCTCTGAAATCAAAATTGCTGGAGGAAGAACGGAGGATAGAAAACACATGTAGAACAGAAGGTGAAGACGAAGCAAAAGCACTGACAGTAAGAAGAAAGTACGGAAGAAACTATAAACACAATAGACAAACCAATACTAATAATTTTAAGGAAGAAGGTAGGCAGGTCCATGCACAAAATTCAGACGAAGCCCTCTCGTTCGCACGAATTGCTGAGGTGTTCCCGATGTTTGGAAATTGGACATATTGGAAAAAATTGTCCTCTATACGCCGGAAAAAAAAAACCGTTGTTGACGAAAGAAGAAGCAGGTCCCTCAAATTCTAATTTTGCGTTTAGTGCCATCAAATCTACTCCTGATTTAGCTGATCATCATCGTTTATCTTATAAAGCAAATAAAAGGACTGAAAGAAATATATGAATATTGGATAGCGGATCGACAGATCATAAATGACGAGTTCAATGAAAAATTTCAGAATTTTGTTCATCATGAAACTAAAATTGAGGTAGCACGTGGAGGAATGCTCGTTCCTACCGGTTTTGGAGATGTGAACTTGAAATTATGAGACGAAAATGGATTGACTCAACTTACTTTATTAAACGTTCTATTTGTACCTGAGTTGGAGACGAATTTGTTATCTTTGAGTTTAGCAGTCGAACGAGGTCTTAGGATAGTTTTCGAAAACAATTCTTCGAAAATTATGACACCGAATGGAGACGTCATTGCAATCTTAACCAAAATTGGAGCCTTACATTTCATCAACGAGAGACATCACTTGGACACGACAAAATGACGAATACAGCGATTTCGAAAGAATGTCAACTATGGCATAGACGATTGGCACATTTAAATACATCTAGCGTGAAGAAGATGTTTGGAAAAATAGATGTGACAATTTCAAATGACTTTGACGCCGAAAAACTAAACTGTGAAATATGCTACCAGGGGAAGTTGAAAAGGAGTCCGTTTCCAAAAGGTTGTTCAAATCGAGAGACATCTCCTTTGAACCTCATACATACAGACGTCGTAGGTCCTATCAATCTTATTTCGAATGGAGGTAATAAATATATAGTGACGTTCATTGCGAAATTGCCTTCATGAAATCGAAAGATGAAGTGTTCGAAAATTTCAAGAAATACAAAACTAAAGTTGAAAATATTCATGGAAATAAGATATCCTGTTCAAGAAGCGACAATGGGGGTGAATATTTGTCTCAAGAATTCATTCGTTATATGGAACAAAATGGTATCACTCACAATACCAGGCACACCTCAACAAAATGGCGTTGCCGAAAGATGCAATCAAAGATTATTTGATGCAGCTAGATGTTTATTGATAGAATCTGGTATTACACATAAATTTTGATCGGAAGCAGTAGCAACATCTTGTTATATTAGAAACAGAAGTCACACTATAGCGAATGACGGATGCAGTCCAATAGAAAAAGGAAACTAAATATGAAAATTGACCTATCCCATTTAAAAGTATTTGGTTGTAGAGTATAGACAATCAATAAATTTAGACGAAGTAAATTGGCTCCAAAAGGTGTTTCGAGTATTTTTGTGGGCTATGACATCAATAAGGGGTATCGATTGTGGAATCCTATGAATGATAAAATTGTCATCAGCCGCGATGTCAAATTCGAGGAAGACGTATTCCTTTTGCTGAATCATCTAGATGAACCTTCCAAAGGAGATATATTTCATAATGATTTTCATGTTCGCGGAACGGATATATTCGTGACGAGAAATAATTCTTCTAATGAAGAAGTAACAGAGCAAAATCAAACAGAAGGCAGTCTAGTCGAAGGGGAAGATAACGCTGGAACAATAGTAGAAGAAAAAACTACAAATGAGAATATATCAGGAAATAATGCAGAAGAATATAGAGACACAGAAATCAAAACAAGATCAGGAAGAACAATACGAAAACCTGAATGGATGACACGATTCGAAGTTGGCGAAAATTCAAATTCATACAACCAAGAAATTTTGAACTGGTGAGGTCCTCGCAATTTAAGAGAAGCATTGAACGAGGATAACAAAATTTCCTGGAAAGAAGCCGTCATCGAGGAATTCGAGAATCTTCTCAGGCTTGAAACTTGTATTTTCGTGCAAAAATCAGAAAATAGGAGAATCATTAAAACGAAATGGGTTTTCAAGTCCAAAAACAACGTTGATGGAGTAGTCGAAAGATAACCGAGCAAGAGTTGTGGCTTTGGGTAACACTCAAATGCCAGGTATTGATTTCGAAGAGACATACTCACCAGTTGTACAGAAAAAATCTATGAGGTTACTTTTTGCCATAGCAGCTGAGAAGAAGTGGACATTACTGCACCATATCTTTCAGCTGACTTAGACGAAACAGTTTATATGGAAATAGCTGATGAATATTTCCAGTTGTTCGATAAACTGAAATTGAAGTTTCCTAATTTACCAGATGGAAAGAACTGGTTTGTAAGTTGAATAAGAGCATATATGGCCTACATCAATCGGGTTCATTAAAAGCATAGGTTTCTCCAGATCCATATCTGATCCATGTGTCTATTATCAGGAGAAAGGAAACCTCATCATCACTGTGTACGTTGATGGTATACTGATATATGGATCCACAAGAACATAATGAATTTGAAGGCTGAGTTCAAGAAACGGTTTAATATCAAAGATCTAGGGGAAGTAAGGAACGTATTGTCCATAAAAGAGACCAGAGACGAAAACTTAATTATGTTGAACCAGACTTTATATGCTGTAGAGCTATTGAGAGAAATGAACATGTGACAAGCAAAAGTTGCAGCTACACCTTTACCTATTGGGGAAAAGTTTTGCATGAATGACGACGAATTACTTGGCGAAGATGAACGAATCTTATATCAAAAGTATATTGGAAGCATTCTATATTTAAGTGTAACGACCAGGCCTGACATGATATTCACAGCATCTTTCATGAGTCAGTTCAACCAAAATCCTACCAATCATCACTGTATGGGAATAAAACATATGCCAAAGCGTATTGAATATAAAAAGACAGAGAGAACACTCGAAGCTTTCACAGATGCAGACTGGGCTTCAAATTCAATGGATAGGAAATCATTCAGCGGATATGTATTTGTTCTCGCATGAGGAGCCATCAGTTGGTGTAGCAGAAAACAGAATTGTATTGCTCTCAGCACTGTCGAATGTAAATTCGTTGCAATTAGTGAAGTCTCTAAAGAATTCAGGTTTTTGAAGAAGCTAGTTCATGAAATCCACATGGAGAATGCTTTGCTGAACCATTTCCCATATTTGTAGACAATCAAGGTTCAATAAAATTAGCAGAAAACAACACAACATCTGATAGATCCAAACACATAGACTTGAGACTATTTTATATCAGAGATTTGATAGAAGAGAAGAAAATCATTCTGGAATATGTGGAGTCAAAGAATGACCTAGCTGACCAATTCGCCAAGATCATATCAGCAGATATTTTGAATGATCATTTGAAGAAATTGGGGATCAAAGATCCAGGGGAAGTGTTAGAAGTAGTTTGACTTTATAATTTCCTACTGATACTGTACCTTGTTGTCATAGTTTAGATGAATGTTTTGGGTGTTATTGATTAAAAGTCAAAATAAAAAGTCAGAACTTCTTTATTTAAAAACCATTATAATTTCCTATGAATCGGGCAAATAGTTGGAACTACGCTCATTTATAAAAATCAATTAATGAAATTTGACTAATCATTCAATCGGCATGAATAAAATGAACGAAACTGATTACAGCATCGACCTCGGAGACAGATTCATATCTATATAAACATAATGACTTTCAACGTCAGATCACGTATGAGATAAAAGTTGCGTCGACACAGATCATTATTATTATTATTATGATTATTATGGCGGTATGCATGTGCACGCAGAAAATTATATGCATGAAATTATCTTCGAGATCGGTGAAGTATGTCTTTGTCCCACACGGACGTTTTTTCTTCTTCTGTATATTTATAATCACGTCCCATACATACGTCAAAATACATTATAAGAAAATTCAAAAACGACTACAAGGGTTGCACTAAAATTATTCCTACTTGTATCTGTTTTGTTTGATTGCTGAAAAATAGTTTTTCCGACGACCACATTTCATACAGTGAAAATTTAAAATTGCAAACGAAGGGCTTACCCGTGTGAAATGACAAAATTGAGAAATCTGATTGGCCGACAGCTGTGTGTAATTATTTTGCACACAGGCCGATGATTATCGATGTCTACCTGACATTTTGAGTTTGACTTTCGAAATGTTAGCAAGTTAAAGAGCGAATTGGAGAGAATTATTATCGAATTTTTGTATCAACTGAAGAACATATAATGGACAACAATGGTCTTGAACCTTACCATGAACTTTAATTCATAAAATAAATGCTCTGCTTTTTTTGTGGTCCTCGGAAAATATCGTATACAACATGTGTTGAAAATTCGATTTCACACTCGATTGCTTAAGCCAGTCGCCTACGGCTTGTAGCTCAATTCTGCAAACTGGTGTGAAATCTTTCATTTTCAACACTCGTTATACAATATACTATTGATTGATAGGAACCGATTTTTAAAATGGTACATACATGCGTACGAGGTTTATTAAATTAATTACAGAATCCGAATTCTTCCTGTTTGTGCCTTTCCAAACTGACTAATTATATGTCTCAAAAAATTCCTTCGGTGTGACTAACATTCTTATGACTGGTATATTAACGTGAGGCTCCGAGTTATGTTTCGGGTAAGGAGGCCTGTTTCGATGGCAAAGTCCAGAAAATGGTGTAAAGACAGTTTGTAGGTTATTTTTGAAGGCAGTGGCTTTGTCTTCGGAGGTGTAAATCTTCTGTTCGTGCACTTCGAGATGTGTTTCTACTTTTCCGTTAAGGCCGACAAGGCGGTAGAATTGTTGCAAAAACACGCGCCCTTGTCTGATGTCCAGATCGGCTTTCCATTTTCTCTGCTTTTCAGCATTGATTTCGTACCGAACCTGGGCGTTAAGACGGTTCCATTGTGTCTTGACAGCGGGATCTCGAGTGTGGACGCTGCGGAAGGGCATAATAGTTGTATTTATCATAGTGAGAGGAACGGCTATGTTTTGTGCATCGATTAAGAGGGATTGGAATTCCTCTGCGTCATTATCGATGTCATCAGTAATCTGATGAATGGCGGGTTGGGGTAGATTAGTAGAGACTTGGTTTGCGAAGGAATCCCAATCGGCTCTTTTGAAATCGAGATATGTGAATGTAAATGAAGGGTGGTGGGCATGGTCTAAGGTGATGGGGTCGCATATAAAGCATTCGTAATCTATGCGGGTTATTAACGTTTATGTGCAAATAATGTGGTCGACAATGGAAGAGCCGAGGTGACTTACAAGGGTTGGATTATTGTTTTAATCCGAGAAATGGGAAGGGACACTAGCTGATCGGCTAGTACTCTGCCGTTTGGGTAACTGAGTGTATCACCCAAAAGAGTGCTTCGTGACTTTAACCTTCAACTAGTGGCGCGGCGCCATACGGCGCCAACACAAATTTAATACCAAGTATTTATTTTGAAAAATTTTTTTGAAAATTATCTCACCCAATTATTCCTCAAATAGGGTATAAAGAATAAGATACTAAAATATGAAATTATTTGTTTTCAATTATAGAAGCAATAAACTAATGCGGTGCATTGAGAGGCTCCGTTTGGCGCCATGCGACTAGTCACGTAGGTATAAATTTGTCGGCGGATGATGAGTGTTTTATTGTTTAGGTAATCAGTTTTTGTCACGTTCGCCTCATAATATTATTTTATGATTATTTGTAAATAAGGGCAATAAAAGAAGCCATTGTTGAAGATCGAATTATTTAGGCTGTGCGACCGAATGTTGAAAATTTAGTTATACCTACAATTGGTACCGTAGTGGTTCAATGTTTCTATCTGTGTTTCATTTTATTGAAAATGGCCAGTTCAAGTAAATATACCAGTAAAAGTTTTAGTGCAGAAGCAGGTCCCAGTTGGCGAAATAAAGTCCCGCTAACTCAAACTGAACTAAAACGTTTGATAAATGATTCTGAAAGTGAATTGGAACTAGATTCAGAAAGTGATGACAGTGTTGCAGAAGATTTTATGGAATATAGTGAACATGATACAGACTCTTCGCCAAGAGGATGAATACGAGGATGATGCTTCTCCAACACCTCTACCGACAGATGCTAATCATTATATAGGTAAAGACATAAATACAAAGTGGAGAAAAGTGCCACCGCCTGAAACCAAAACTCGAAAATATAATATAATAACACATTTGCCCGGCTGTAAAGGACCTGCAAGAACAATTTTCACGCCTTCAGAGGCTTTTTATCTATTTTTTGATGACTACGTGATGCAACTTCTTGTGACAAACCCTAATAATTTTATTGCTGCTGAAGTAAAGTGAAGTTTACACGTGGAAGAGATGCTCGTTTAGTAACTGAAGGTGAAATAAAAGCGTTTTTAGCGATTTTGGTAGTCAGTGGAGTCATGAGATCATCTCATTTGAATTTTGAAGATTTATTTGATGTTGATGTTATGAACTATGATTTTTTTATACCATTATGAGTAAGCAGAGATTCCTTTTCATAATGCGATGTATTAGGTTTGATGACAAAGCAACAAGAGCAGTGAGACTACAAACTGATAAATTAGCACCCATTCGTGATATGTTCGATAATTTAGTGAATAAGTGTGCTGAGCTGTATACACCAAGTGAATATCTTACAGTTGATGAACAATTGGTAGCGTTTCGTGGAAATTGCAATTTTCGTCAGTATATTCCTTCCAAACCTAATAAATATGGAATCAAGATACTTGCATTGGTGGATGCCAGAACTTTTTATAACCTGAAGATGGAAGTTTACTATGGAAACCAACCAGATGGACCTTTCACAGTAAGCAATTCTGCCTCAGATGTGGTAATCCGGTTAATTACTCCTGTAAGTAAAACTGGGAGAAACATAACCATGAATAATCGGTTTACCAGTATTCCACTTGCTAATGACTTACTGGAGAATCATAAATTAACAATAGTTGGAACACTAAGAGAGAATAAAATACAAATTCCTTTTGAATTCCAGCTTAATAAAACCATAACAATGATGTCGTATGTCCCCAAAAAAAGAAAATCGGTCTTACTAATTTCAACTCTACATAGAGATACTGCTATCGATAAAGATTCGGAAGATGCTCAGAAAGCATAACAATTGACATTTTATAATAGCACGAAAGGCGGAGTGAATACCAACGACAAGCTATGTGCCACATACAATGTTGGAAGAAGAACAAGAAGATGGCCCATGACTATTTTTTCCATCTTATCAATGTGTGTGCCATAACTCCGCACGCAACGGCGAGCAAATGAAAAGAAGAAATTTTTTGAAAAAATTAGGTCGCGAATTAGATATCAGATGCAACACATTCCATGGAAAATTAGAAAACGGCTGCATAGTTACTTTCAAGAAGAAGCAGAAGAAGAAGTCCAAATCCCTCTTGTTGTTGGTCCAAACCCCAGAAAAACATGCCATATTTGCCCACTATCAAAAAATAAGTCGAGTAGGATTACTTGTATAGTTTGCCATAAACATGTATGTCAAGATCACCAAAGAAATGTTTGTTCCGATTGTTATAATGATCAATAAAATATTTTCAGTTTTTGTATTATATATTTTGACGCATATTATTATTTGTAATGCTTTTTTATTTTTTTTTCATATTAAAAGATTTGCACCGTTATAAGGATATGGCCCGAAGACTGGTGGCAAGCCGCAGGTATGGTATCGAATAATTTATAAACTGGATACGTCTCTTTGCATTATTGCCTTAATCGCTGCTTTTATTTACCTGACGACAAATTACATTGAGCAACTATTGACTTTACAAAAAAAGTTCCAAGCAAATTGATTATCAATTTCTCTTAGTATTAACAAAAATTAACCACGTATTATCCAAAAACAAAAACTTGATTATATATTGGAAAATACTAATAACGGAGAGAAGTATTTAAGATAAAATATATGAGAAATATTAGCCAACAAAGCCAGTATCTATGGCAAAGAAAAATGGTTAAAAGAAGAAAAGAACATTCAGTATAGATATATTTTTAGTATTTATGTTAAGGTAATTCATTCACAACTATCACATATACTACATCCCATAGAGTTTGACATTTTAGATAGGGACATAAGAGATAAGATTAAAGTAATTATTCACAAAAAGTACCAAGGACAAAAACGTAAATTAAAGTCATTATCAACCAACAAACCAGTATCAAGAAACCCACAAACCAAATTCTCAGAACATAATTTTTTTAATAGATTCGTCAATCTTTCAAATACAATTTTTTCAGATAAAGAAATTCAATTATTACAAAAAGGTTTTAAACATAATATTCAATCCAAATGTTCATTGGATAACTTCAACAAACTAGGTATAGAAACAGAAATTAACTTGTATAATATTCCAAATAATTCTAATCTAAAACACAAAGCTTCAGAAATTATTAAAAAAGAATTCGTCGAGTTTAACAAACCCAATTTTGAATTATCAGCCGCCAAATCAATTCAACAAAAATCAAAGTCAAATAGTCTTATTTTCACAAAAGCAGATAAAGGAAATACGGTAATAGCATTACCTAAAGAAGATTATTTATTAAAAACCAACAATTTTATTCATGCAAGCAATTTTGAGACCCTTAAAGAAGACCCAACTAATAAATTTCAGAGAGAAATAAAATTAGCAGTAGATAACGTTAAATCAATAATTAACGATAAAGAAAAATATAAATTATTTTTACCCAATCCGCAACACCCTGAACTTTATTCATTAATTAAACTCCATAAAGAGGGGTACCCTATCAGGCCAGTTGTTTCTTATTTCACAGCACCTTCATTCAAAATTTCAAAGATTCTCATAGATGTCATTTCTAAATATTGTTCATTCATACCTCGATTTTCAGTTAAAAACTCAACGGAATTAATTAATAATATTCAAGATATAATACTACCCCATAATTCTAAATTCATATCGTTCGATGTAACAAATCTATTCCCTAGTATACCTCCTAAAGAAACTATAACTCTTGTTGATAACTTACCCACATACAATAATGTTAATCCTATAATTCACTCTGATATCATTACTTTATTAAAAGTGTGTTTGAATCAAAATTATTTTCATTTCAATGGAGAGGTTTATAGCAGTTAAGATGGTTTGATTATGGGCAACCCTCTCAGCCCCCTACTAGCAGAAATATTCATGGATAATATAGAAAAAATAATTCATGAACACCCCCTTAGTAAAAAATTTATGTACTGGCACCGATATGTGGACGACATTTTAGCTAGCTTCATCGGTACAAATAGACAATTAGAGAGCTTCATTACTTACATAAACTCGATTCACAATAATAAATAAAATTTACCGTAGAACTTGAACAAAATGAGTCTATAAACTTTCTAGACCTTACAATTTCAAATATAAATAATAAACATGATTTTTCTATATTTCATAAACCATCACATACAGATATTAAAATTCATAATAGTTCGGTCCACCCATTCAGTCATAAACTAGCAGCTTTCAATAGTATGATACACAGACTCTTAACAGTCCCATTAAATATTAATAATTATACCAAAGAATCAAATATCATAAAACAAATAGCAGTTAATAATAATTACGATCCAAATTTAATTGACAATATCATAAATAAAAAGATAAAAAAACAGACTTTAGAACAAGTATTCCCTTCAGATAAAAATAATAGACAATTTAAAAGCTTAACATACTTTGGAACACCATCCTTAAAAATTAAATCATTTTTAGAAACTTTAGACATGAATATTTCCTTTAAAACTGATCACAATTTATCCAAATTCATTAAAAATAATAAATCTAAATCTTCAATATTAAACAAATCAGGAGTTTATAAATTAAAATGTGGTAATGACAATTGTGATAAAATTTATATCGGTAGAACTTTTAGAAATTTTAAAACTAGAATTTCGGAACACAAACGTAGCTATGACAACAAAAAATTAGATTCTAACTATTCAAATCATTTATTAGAAAACCAACACATTTTCGACCCAAATTTTGGAATTCTCCATGTAGTCGGTAAATCCTTTAGTTTAAATTTATTAGAAGCCCTAGAGATTAACAAAAATAAATATTCAGGTATTCTCCTTAACGACCAAATAGATATCAATCAGTCTCCTTTATTGAACCTCTTCACCTAGAAGATAGCTTAGGAATGTTTGTAGTGAATGAATTTCCAGGTAATATCTTTTAATACCATTGTTAACCTTAGTAAATAGATTTAGCACTGTATATATTAAGACATTTTTATATTTTACCTTCATTCGTTTTGACAAAGCTACTGTGTTAGTGAAACGCGTCAACAAGTTTAAATTGAACATTAGTTCAAATATATGAAGATTTAAACAAACTATATTGTTTTATTTCATCGTTCAGAAATATTATCTTCTACAAAAATTCGTTTTTCAGGATTGCGGCTGACGCTAGCTGTTACGGGCGACAGAAACTGGATTTTATACTTAGGAAGCATCCTCCAATTGAAAAATCAATTATCAGGATTTTATGCAGAACGAACCCATTTTTGGTGCAAAATTCCTGCACTGAATAATGCTCTGTATAAGAATTCTATAAGAAAGAAATGCTTATTCTTAGTATACGCGCAACCTTTCCATCATATCACTATCAAATTACTTTACAATGACATACGATCTTTTGAACGCCTCATCTCCTCCTCCAATACAATTAACAAAGCAAGAAATTTGTTCATCTGATTAGAGGTACGAGATGTGGTGGCAATAAAAAAAGTGAGAGAAGAAAGGACCTGTTGCAACATACATGCATGTTTATTGTGTTTTATAATTGAATTTCTAAATAGTTAAATGATTAGCCAGAGCCTTTCATATCGCAAGTCATTTGGGTTTAATTAAATTTATATGTTATACTAAGTGGACAAACAAAATAATCTTATCAGGGCTATAATTTGTAATATGAAAAATTGAACCAAATAAATAATACAAAAACTTTTACAACATTTATTGTAAAATCTATTGATTTACTCTTACAGTTTATTGAAAGAGGAAATGGTGTTTCGATAGAAACGTACAAAACAAAAAGAAAATAATGGAGTTTTTCCTAACATTTATTTGAAATTCCAAAATATACAATTTCTTCGATTCCACAAGTCTAAAAGGGTCTCAAAAACTACTAGTTCTTCAAAAAGATATATTTCCCTGTAATATTGTATAGACACAGACATGGTAGTTTATATTATGGTGAAAACATATATTTTTTTAAAAAATATATCTAACAAACTGTGGTTTCCAAAGCAAAAATCAATGTGATAATTAAATTATTTAGATAAGACATGAATATTACAAAGAACAGGATCAGATGGCATTTGTAAAAGTATACGATAAATATATTATATTTTGTGGTATAGCTGTACATCTTTCAAGAACTGGAGAACGGAGGGGACATTATCTGGATTTCTGAGTATCCCTTGGAGACTTCCTTTGAGGTTGAGCTATTGTCTTCTAGCTGTGTACTGTTGGCATTCTAGAATAATGTGTTCAACGGTCTAGATGCAGTTACAGGTTGGACAGAATGGCCAATTGTTGGTTGACATAAGGTAGCCATGAGTGAATCTAGTATGACCAATTCTTAGTCTTATCAGCACCGCTAGGTCTTGTCTTGATAGATTTAAAGCTCCAATATAGTAAGGGTGGCTTAATGAGGGTTGAATTTTTTGCAATTTTGTCGGGATGGAGTTCCAATGATTTTGCCATAGAGATTTGACCTTATGCTTGATGACTTTGTAATTTGGATTTGGATGTCCTTTTAGCTAGTTGATCCGCTAGTTCGTTTCCCATTATACCAATGTGAGATTATGTCCATAGAATGGTAACTGTTATATTTTGGGAAAAGGAGAGTTGGTAGGAATCATGGATATTCTGTACAAGAGGATGGTCACTATATATATCTTTAATGGAGTGTATAGAGGCAAGTGAGTCTGTACATATGCAGACATTTTTATTAGGAGCGGAAATACGTTTGAAGGCCTGAAGTATACTATAGAGTTTGCCGGTATGTACAGTACAAGTTGATGATATTGTAGAAGAGAAGATTGGAGAACCTAATGTTGTTACGGCACAACCGACTCCTGTTTCATTTTTCGAGGCATCAGTATATAATACTAAATCGTATTCATTTCGGTATATTATATCAAAAAAAGTTTTTTTAATTAGATCGTTTGGTGTTTTATTTTTATTCAGAGTTTTGAGAGATGTGTTGATATGAGGAATGTTTTTCTTTGTTTGGCATTGTTTTTAGTAGTAAAGGTAAGGGTCTTATTGTTGAGGATGTTAAGATATTCTGTAAGCTATCATTAGTAAACAAGCTGTATTCTGAGTTAAGGAGATTGGAAGATACCGAGATAATATAGTTGAGTAATAAATGTTGACGTCTTATCCATAGAGGAGGTTGATTTGCTTCGCAGTACAGACTTTCTACCGGGCTAGACCTAAACGCCCCCAGACACAGGCGAAGAGCTGTATTGTCTACCGAGTTCAAGACATTAATATGTGATTTAGATGCAGATATATATATATATATATATATATATATATATATATATATATATATATATATATATATATATATATATATATATATATATATATATATATACGAAGCAGCCATAGTCTAATTTGGATCGAATAAGGGATCTGTAAACTTATAAGAGAGAAGTTTCGACAGCGCCCCAATGGAAGTGAGAAAGGGTTTCTATGATGTTTAGTTGTCTGTATCCTTCGCTCTTTGTATCTAAAATATGCTTTTTCCAATTGAGACGGGAGTCAAATATCATACCCAATATTTTAGTGATTTACAACCTGAAGGGGGACGTTGTTGATTATAATACTAGGGGTAGAGTTTATTGAAGTCTTACTAAAATTGATGACTTTGAATTTTGCTGGGGATAGAGAGAGTCCCAATAATTTTATCTTGTTGGACAGGGAATTTACCGCGGATTGAATTATAGAGAAGGTTGTGGACACTGACTGACCGTGGCAATTTAATACTAAGTCATCCGCATACATCGTGCATCTAATAGGAGCAGAGAAATTAGAACATAGATTATTTGTGACGAGGTTGAAGAGTGTGAGACTGAGTATAGAGCCTTGGGGTCATCCGTCGGTCCGATTGAATGTTGAGGAAATGATACCATTAACAGATACTTTGAAGGATCTCAGCGATAAAAATTTTTTGATAAAAAAGAATATATTTCCATTGATATTGTGATGTGATAATTTCTCAAGTATAACATTTCTGTGTATTGTATCGAATGCACCTTCTATACCAAATGTAGCAAGTATAGCTTGTTGTTTTTTGTTTGGAGTTTATCCGTAGACACAAAGATTCTGTAAGGAGTATTTTCGAAAGTAATTAAAAGGGATGTTTGGAGAGTGAAATTGTCGTTTTCTGGTACCAGTATAATATATGTTATTCTGCGAAAACTCATGATATGAGAATATTTATCATCCGGTACGCCACATTTCACGAATGAAACAGGAGAGGCTAGCTGTAGGTGTTGTGTCGTGTCGTGTTTTGTGTGATTGCGGGGTGCTTTTTGTAATCGGTAAGATTCATTTGACAAATATTGATAAAAGTGATTGCATTGCATATAATTATTATTCCGTAGATATAATTGAAGTGAATTTACTGAGGAGTAAGATTTGAAGTGAGGTTATCTTCACAAAATCCACACACGCTTTACTGGTAAATGTTCTATCATAACAAACGATTAGGGATCTTGTTGATTTGTCAGTTACTCTAAAGTTCAATTTGGTTTATAAAGAACCATACAGTCTTCTCGCTTTTACTTTCAAACAGATATTGAAATTTAATTGTTATTATCTAGCGGAATCTTCTTAATTCCTTTAATTTTTCTGGTTAACAATATATACCTATATAACTATTTTTACACTAGAATATAACTAATAATATAACGAGTACTCATTATGCTGTATCACAAATGATATCAAAAATATAGGTACATGTGGTGATTTAAAATATACATACCTATCTCATGTTTGTTCTGTGTAGACTATTATATTCTCCTATTTATTTATCATAAAATTGTAAAATATATTTCACATTATATAGGTTAGTACTTGAACATGTACCAACAAAAATAACATCTAAACGAATGGCGGGACATAGTATATTTGTTATTATATTAAAAATGTTAAATATCTTACTTGTGTATTTGTACTAATTTTAGTAGGTACTTGATAATGTTGTAAGTGAATAAACTGAAATGTTTTGTTCCTGGTTGGATTTTTATTGTTTATTTTATAACTAACGATCCAATTTTTATCATAGTATATTGTTGTGGAATTACTCAACTTTTCTAGTGGTCTAAACAATTGTAGACTTTGAATAATATTGCTTGGTATGTAATACTTGTTTATGGTTAATGAATATGTCCAGTTGCTTTAATTGTTGTTTATAGTTCTTTATATTTATTATACCTCAAAAACCAATATGTTTGATGTATCTTGTTAAAAAGTATATAGAAGATATGTATTTATTTACTGTTGGTGTTCAAGAATTTAGTAGTAAATGTATGTTTATTGAAATTAACAACTATAAATTTGTATCAGAATTAACTTGTTCAGGAAAGTCGCGAAATATGCATTTTTTTTAAAATTAAGCCTATATTTAGATCAAAATGGAATTTTTTTGGGACATTGTTATCCGGAATAGAGGAAACAAGTCTGATTTTATACCAAATACTTGGCGTGTCAATGGTAGAAAAAATATAAATACTACATATTCAGAATATCCAGCGACTTGTAAGGCTACTGTAACAGATTCAAAATTAGTTGAGGAAATTAGAGTATGCATGATCCTCGGATTCTGGTAACAGTGAAGAAACAAATAATCTCCCCATAACAACTGATGAATCTTTAAATGTACCTAATATGGCTGGGGATATGACACTTCTGCAATGTCACAGTAAGTAACTCATCATAGTTATTCAAAAAGCATGCTGAATTTTATGACTTTTTTTAGATTGTGGAAGACTAATGGAGAATGTAGAAAAACTTCGTAAGAGCTTTGGACCTTTACAATACAAGTGTGATATAAAACAAATTAAAACAGATATAATCCAAGTAAATGAACATTTAACTCTGTTAGCTCAAAAATATCCTACAAACATGATAAAGGAACCTGAGTGTAAGCTTCCATTTAATAACTAGGAAGATCTGAATACTTTTGAAAATAATTTGGAAGATAGTCATTTTTATGAAAATATGGTATGTAGTTGTCAAAAAACTAGTAGAATTATATAAGTTTTTTTTTAATTTTTTTAAGTACACTGAAACGCTAGAAGTAATTAGAATTAGAAGTACTTTTATTTTTATGTCGATATTATTAGTATATCCAATTTGAATTTTGGAAATGAATTTTTTTTTAAATAGATGCTTAATTTAGAGTTGGGCTTTTATTTTACCTATTTCAATAACTTTCTAAAATGGTGCCTAGTAGGGTCTACAACTTCTTTTGTAATATTTCTGACTAAATATTTGAAATACACGTATTTTTTATAGCCATTAGTAGGATTGTTTCAAGATAGGTTTTAGCAATTAGCACACGTTTCTGTTTTTTGTCTATGCTAAGTTTTTCTAGCTTTTGGATGCATATTTTCAATGCAGAGATACCTTTTACTTTAAAATTAAATTTCGATTTACATTCGATATTAGTATAACATGAAAGTATCATATAAGGCCTACCTATGTATTGCAATATCACTTCGATATAGCAATACAATATTTCAGCCGATTTGTACACAAATTGGTGTAACATTTACTTATTAATGTAGGACCTATATGTGTAGTCCTATATTGCGCCAATATAGTATTACCAAGTTTAATTCAATGTTGAACTACTTGGTACCACATATAATAGCTAATGTGGGGCCTATATGTGTATTCCAATATCAGGTCAATATAGGACACCAAGCTTCTGCCAATGTAGGACAACTTGGGAAAATAATAAATAAACAATGACAGGACTACATTGGCGAATTACCTGATTTTCCATATGGGGCCAATATAACTTATCGATATTGTAACAACATCGCAAAATGTTCACATTCTATTGACTATATTTAACCAATATTCGGCCAATATGTATGAGCTACCTGGGTATGGATAATACTAGATATACTGTTCTTTGTTTTAAACAGCAAATTCGTACATCCGGTAGTACTGATCCAAGTTTAACCGAGAGGTACAAATGAAACAATTTTTTATTAAAACGCATCGGAAATGTGGAACAACTTGAGATATCATATATTAATTAGAAATATAAAAAAAATACTGTAGTCGTATTATACATAGTTGTTTGAATCTGGCTAGTTTTTAATTTGTAAGTGTTCACATTTACATCTAATTAGTGTGATTACTTTTTTCAGCAATCCTAGTTTGTATTTTACTTGTAAAATGGCCCATTCAGCTCACCCGCAAATTTGCTCAGTTACGTACGGCGAATGCATTCAAAATTAAGTTCACCTTAAATGGAACTACATATTACATAGAACCCGATATTTAATGCTCCGTATGTAATCGGAATCAAATCTCATCAAAATACCATAATAGTTAAAGCCAGGCAAATTTGTAAATATGTGTGGAATATTATAAGGTTAGGGTAAAGTTGCCGAAATCGTACCAGTCCGTAAAGCGTATTTATGTTCCTAACGCCCGGAGGGTAACCATAACCCGAGGACCTTTGGCCCGAGGGATGAATGTTGCCCAATTGTATATTTGATTGTATTTGTGCGAGTAGCCTTCGTAGCCGAGCACGTTAATTGAAATGAAAAAGAACGTATTCGTTCACGTCCTCCCGGTATGCACAGATATAAACTTGTGGTGGTATTTTCCAATGCGATCTAATACAAACCACACCTTCTTTAGTACCTATCAACAGTGGTACTCTTTTTTTATTGATTTCAACAAGTATTCCAGTCATTTAATTTATGTATTTTAATATGCACACTTGTATTTAATTGAACATCATCTGGTAGTGTCGGAATCGGACAATAGCTCACAGGAGGGAACACCTTGTTAGATCTTGTCTTCCTGTTATTAGTTCAATGTTTTTTTAATTATCTCTTTAATAAATTCTATGATGATTGTAAAAGTTCAAGCTTGTTGATAATGTTTACATAGAAAAACATTAACTTAGTTTGAAAAATGGAATAGTAAGTTTTTATTTTATTTTAAAAAGACAATAGGTATTTACGTTATGAAGGTTATAATAACGATCAATACTGTACTAGTTATAATGATTGTTTATGATTCAAATTTCATACATTATTTTTAATTCCGAAGAGTTTTTGAAAAAGTTCTTGTTGAAATTGAGTTATTGATGTAAATGCAGCTCAATTTCACTAATTATGCGTTGGTAACAACGGAATTGTTCACTTGTATTCACATGTCAATTCTGCTAACTCAACAGTTTCTGGATTAATGCTTGAAAAGTCTTGAAGTGTATACAGAAAAGCTATGCTATTTATGTAAATTGGTGTAAAAAAAAAATTTTGAGAATCTTATACAGGATTGGCTGCTTGTTGCCTATTTTAAAGAACTTTCAATGATGAAATAGTCTTCAAGATTATGGAGTTATTAATCAAATTTACTGTTTCAATCATTACTTAGTGGAATCTACTCATGTTTAGAAAATTTCAAAAAATTCTAACAAATTTGATAATTGTTTTGAAACAAGAAATATGGACCAAAGATGTTTTGATATACACAAATGTTGAGTGCAAGAAAATATGTTTTTTTCATTGAAATTTACGTGTCTCGACATCTAAAGGTCATTGACACGGGAAAAATACAAGGTACAGTACAGATTAAATAACAACGTAAATCACAACACTCTTACAATATTGTAAAATTAGATTTATATTGAGTTGAGAAGGCAGTAGTAATTAAGAAAACGAATCACGTCACTAAATCTGTTAGTTGAGCCAATGATATTTCCAAGTGTTCCATTAATATTATCTTCGAGCTATCTGTATTGGTGGCACTTTGAACTTGTTCAATAGTAAGTCGAGTATCTGTACAGAATTCGCATTTAGGAGGATTTTCTGAGACCATAAGATATCCGTGGGTGAGGCGGGAATGCCCTATTCGCAGTCTGTGTACTATAATTTTGTTTTTCCTAGTCATTGGGGGGAATTTAGGTGTGAAAACGGTGGGTTGTATTGATTGAAGTTTAGTATCTAAATGGTTCCAGTGATTTCGCCAGTTTTGAAGTGTGAGTTGCTTGACAATGGGCTTCATGTCTTGGGTGAGGTAAACATTTTCTATTTTCAAGTCAGAGGAACATGCATGTTCTGCTGCTTGGTCTGCGACTTCATTCCCGGTTATTCCCATGTGTGATGGTATCCAGATGATGTGAACCAAAATACCATTGGAATAGAGACGGTGACAGGTATTGTGAATTTGTCGGACTATTGGATGCAGTGAATAAATGTTGGTCATTGAGTGTATCGATGAGAGAGAATCTGTATATACTGCTATAGTGCTGCTGTTATCTGTTGGAGTGTTCAAAGCTTTCAGTATTCCATATAACTCTGCTGTATAGACGCTGGTAGTGTTGGGAAGTCGATATCTTGCAACTATAGAATTTTCATCGGTTACAGCACAACCGACACCCTCTACGTTTGTTGATGCATCGGTAAAGAAAACTTTTTCAAACTGATGAGACAACAAAATTTTTCTGGATTCTTGCTCAAGTACTGCGTTGGGGGTGTCCAATTTGTGGTAGCGACTTAGAGAAGTATAAAGAAAAGGTAGGTTAATGGTCCATGACGCTATATTGGAAGACTTAATAGGGATCATGATTGCAAGATTAATTGTTCCTAACAGTGATTTTAGTGATGACATAGTTGTTGAAATTGTTTCGGGATGTCCTTCGGGTGTGCGTGCACAGTTGATAAGATTAATGACAGGGTTGTTAGAACAGGCTGCAATTTTACAAAAGTATGATAGTAGTAGACGCTGTCGACGTATGAAGAGAGGGGGTTCGAATGACTCAACGAAAATGCTTTCGTTGAGTGTAACGTGAAATCAAACCCCGTGCACCGATGCACTTATCCCACTCACGTTAGCGACCTATTGAGAATAGATCGAACTTGTGGCCCCGAAATCAATTACTACTAATTTTCAAAGTTACCAGCCGATCGGATGGCCGAACTATGCCACAAGGTATTTCACTCGCTAGACTTCAGTTGAAGAAGGGAGGTCCGTACGCTGGTAACGAACAAACATAAAATGAGCTATATAACCCAAGGCGCCAGTTAACCGTACCCGAGTAAATACCTCAGTTTAATTCACTAGTTTACCTCCAATTAGGAAAGTATTACATAAAATCAAACTCGTAACTCAACTCACAAGAGTAATGTTTTATTGAGGTGGTGGTTTGGTTTGAATACAATTATATAGTGGGATAAAAAAATTAGGGGAGTAGTTATTCCTACAGTGGACACTTGAAGTCCATCAACCCTCACTATAAAAAAATAAACAGAGCGATATGAAATCCCTTACGTTCTGTGGACGTTTACATAAGTCCCTTATAGTTCAATATATACAATGATACAAATGAAATTAACAGTCTCGACCCTTACTTCGTAAAATCTACTCATATTAGTGTTTTTAATGAAACTCACGGTTTCTAGTTAATACCACAATATAATAAGAACTGTTGAAAAACCGTGAGTTTGATTTAAAACACTAATGATACAAATATTTAAAATCCTATATACCGCTACCCCAAAATTTATAACACATTGCTCAGAGACCAGTTCTGAGTTTAAGTCTATTTCTTAATGTCTGACAGCACAGTAGCCTCATTAAATATTCAAATAGAAAATTATCTCTTACAAAATGCTCCTAAGAATTTTACAAGTAAATACTAAAATTCTAAAGCAAAACAAGTAGGTGTCTATATTGGTTATCTGTACATCCCTGCTTCAGCTCAAAATACAATATGGTAATAAAACTGAACAATGCCAGCAAAAGGATAAACAGTGCGGCAGTGGCGGAGATTACGATATTAGTTCATTTTGCTTATCTAATTATATTCGGTCAACATTACAGTTGAAATAAAATTAATTCGTTTAGGCCTATTAACAAGTTACATTTTCATTTTTATTAAATTAATTAAAGAAAATATAGTTTAATTCTCAATTCAAATTTATTGACAATGAATTAATGTATATTAAGTAAAGTAAACATACCATTTATAGGAAATATAAAATTCAATCTATAGTATCATCCTCTTCGCTGGCAATACAAGATTAATCCGAAGACTTGTCGAGAGAGATCACCATCGGTTCTATAGTTTGTTCTATGAGGTTATCTAAAACCCACATTTTCTCTTCCTCTTTAATTACATGATTCCCAGCATCTCTTCAGTTCTCTTCAGTTATTGTTGTCAATGAGTACTTCAGGAGTTCACGATTACCTTTCATTTCAAATGTTTTATTATGTCTAGCTACATAACCTTTCATTTGGGCCCATATTAACTCTATCGCATTTAATTCACAATGGTATGGCGGCAAACGAAGCACTGTTATCCCACGATTCTTGGCTATTTAATCAATAACAAACTTTTTAAATCGTAGCTTGTGATCGGAAGCATTATTTAAAAGTTCTTTTTTCAAAATAACATCTTATATATAGGTATCTCTCGTATATCTTTTACGATTAACCAGTTTCTAATATCAGCTTTTCTCCAAGAGGTAGATGGAAGATTTTCTGTTAATCGCGAATGATAAGTGTCATTGTCCATAACGATTACAGCATTATTTGGAATTAATTCGACCATTTGTGTTAAATACAACTTCAGTCATTTCTTCATGATAGTCTTTGGTTGATGTTGACTGAAACTCCAGTAAACCACCTTCAACGAACCCTTGATTGCATCCAATATGCGTTATTATTAGTCGGCGACCTTTACCGATAGGAGTTCTCAGTCCAGTAGATAAGCCTTCTATGAAAGCTTGACGGCTGGTTTGAATACTTTTGTCCTGCCATATTTTTTCCACTGAATGTCCTTCATTGAGCCATGTATCATCTAGATAATAGATTTGTCTTCCCTCCTGTCTGTATTTTCGGATATCTCGTAAATACTGGCGTCTCCAACATATTATTTCTTCGTTGTCAATTAGTACTGATTTGCGACTTTGCTTCTTCCAAGTAAAATTTAATTTATTTAATATTTTCCACAAAGTTTTTCGCCGTATGACAGGCAAATTCTCGTCCTCCTTCACCATTCTTAGAATTCTGTCAAGGGTTTGGATCTCTTTTTTTAAAATATAATTCATGTAGTTTTCGTCTTATTGTATTTTGTATATGTTCATCAAGGTCAAATGGTTTTCTTCCAGTTGACTTTTTAGGTGGAGATATATTTCCATTTTTCCTCTCTCTTAGAAGCCTGTGAATAGTAGATTCACTAACTCCTGTCACATTGGAACATGTCGAAACTATATTTCTAACAGTATCAGCCGGCATTCGATGTACAACAGCATCATGCACATTTAACACTACAGTCTTCGTTTGTAAGCTAAGCACGCTTTTACACTTTACTGGGGTAAAACTTGAAGACATTTTTCACAACACAGTTAACACTTATGGAACATAAGCGACTCTAAGCAAAACAAATTATACAAATTTTGTCGAGACCAAGTGTCACCGTATATACCTGCAAAATTTATAAGTAGTCATTGGGACAATCCCTAGTAGGACCCTATTGTAATAATTCTTGGAAATGTTATTATCAACATTTCGAAAATCAGAAAGTAATTATCTGGAGAATGAATTGATAAATGGTTTGTTAATATGTCTCCCAAGAAGTGACCTGCTTCAAATTCTCAAGATAATTAATGAAATATTCAGTCAGAATACTTGCGTTACAAGACTATTTAAAAAATAATTCATTGTTTTAACTGTATGTACTCTACAAATGTTTGAAGGTCAGTTAGTTGTTTTAACTGACCGAATTTACATTTATATTACCTTTATATATCAGATCGGGTATAAAATTGAGTAGTAAATAAATTCCTCAGATGAACTGTGACGCTTATGCTTCACTACCTGACTAGCATCTGTGACCTTTTCGCGTCAGTCAATAAGAAACAGACTATAAGTTGGTTTTGAAACTTGTAAAAAAAAATCATACAATTAGAAAACGGTGAGAACCTGAAGGGTTACCCATACCGTGGATTATATACTCATATTAAATTGTAAACTTACCAAAATGCAAAATTAAAAATAAATTACCATAAACGTTCCGTGTGAGCTCAGACGCAACTTACCTACTCTGCGGAGAGTAATATATAACCAAGAAAAATTACAAGCCACTTGTATGTTCACAAATGGTGAAATATATATACATACAAATGTTATATATACATTATAAAGATAATTATAGAAAAATTTAAATGTCAAAACTTGCGCGCCTTAAAATAAATCCTGACGATTCACAAGTTGTTCATGAGGTAGCAATCACTATGGTGGGGCTGCAAGCATCACAGGAACGCTGTGGTACAACAAACCAACACCAAGTGACCCCGGAACTAATCCAATACGGTAATCCGAATAACCAAAATACAAAAATACCCCAGAATCTATTAATAACCCCTAAAAAACACTAATTAGTGTTGTCACTTTACTCAATTGACCTTAAAACACCTGGCTGTCTTGACTATTTTTTTCAGACATCTGGTGAGAGCGTTTAGATCCTTAGCATCTTCTTGCTTGATATCCCTTATACACATTTTGACTTTCTCCATGTTTATGCTTCTGATTTGCCGCTGGTCATTTCGTCCACCCTCGGACTTAATTACAAAATAGATATACCGTCAACTGAGGTGAAGGTGGACAAATTTCAACGTTTTTTTGAGATAACATCGTTAGAAGCGCCTCAAAAATTTTTAAAGAAATTATGAAAATTGCCTTAGGTTTACCCCTTTATATGAGCTAAATACGAGTTTTGCAAAAATTATTGAATCGCTAATATTTTTTTTAAGTAGTGTCCAACTCTACCCAGAAAAAGGGGTGAAGCTGGACATGGCTTGAAAACCAAGTAAAATAAACTTTTAATGAGAACTGGGTGTAGTTGGACAACTCTAATTTTTTTTTAAATTTGCACCCTTGCTGGGCCAATGAAAAACGTTTGTTGGTAAAAAATAACAGTTTATTCCCCAAATCATAGAACATCAACTTAAACTAGTATCTAGAAAAAAAATATAACGTAAAAAACAAAAAATATTTAACAAAATACCAGTAAAAAAATGAATAAAATATTTTGTGGAAGAAAAAAAATGAACACAATACCTAAAAAATATATAAAATCATTAACCTATGGTGTCATTAGTTAAATTATCTCGAAACTGAAAACGGTTTCGTCTTAATTGGTCTTCAACATCTGGATAGACGAAAAAATGCCCCATTTTTTCTCTAAATTTTTTCCTAAGGAACTTACCTGTTAAAAACATCTCATCAATGTCTTCAACGTGACCTACAGAATTTAGATTTCTTTTAGTTGATTCAAATTTCACCGATGCTAGTAGGAACTAAGTCAGTCTTATCATTGGTTGGAGCAGGGTTGCTTGTACTTGGCTCAGCCTCGTCATAGTATAGTTCGTGTAATTCATCTTCTATTAATCCTATTTCAGATTGGTCCGACATAGCTTCATTGTAGTTTTCGTCTTCGACTTCACTGTCATCTTCAATAATGGCCATTTTCTTACGTCTTGGCTTTCTCGTTTGAATCACAGGAGAAAGCGTCTCTTCATTGTCGCTTTCATGTTCGATGTCACTATTGTCTTCAGCAAATGTGACACTTCGGCCAGGTTGAATGGCCATTTTTTAACCTCTTGGCTTTCTTGTTTGAGTTGGAGGAGCAAGGTTCTCTTTAAAAAAGCTAACGAAACTGTCAGTCCAATGTTTCTCAACATTACCTTCTTGATAATCCGCCAGTTTTTCCAACACTCCCCGATTTTTCATTTTCCACTGTCTTGAGACAAATCTCCACGCTTCCTTCATTGGTCTAAAATAAGCCACATCGAGTGGCTGGCAGATGTGGGTGGAGTTCGGGGGAAGCAATATGAAACTGATGTCATGTTCAAGACATTTGTTGATAACCGTTACGGATATGTGACTGGACAAATTGTCACCGATGATCACTTTTTTGCCTTGAAGCTTTGATAAGTATGGAAGAGCAATTTTATAGAACTAGTCTTCGGAACAAAACTGATCGAACCAACCACTTTTACTCCGGTTATAAGCCGTGCCGGGAGGACCGTTCCCTATCCATGTCGGATAAATATGTTGGGCCGTGTACACTACGTAAGGTGGAAGAACAAAGCCGGAAGCTGCTGCAGCAATCATAACCGAAATGCTTGTTTTTGAGCTATCCATAACGCGATCACAGTGTTTTGCTCCTCTTTTGGCGAGAACTTTAAGTTTTCCTGAGTTGTCGGAAAAATTGGTTTCGTCGTAGTTGACGACATTTTCCGCAGGAACATTGTCTATAGATTTTTGCAATTCCGTAAAATATGCGGTCATAACAGCAGAGCTGACTTGGGCTCTAGCCCCTTTCATATTCTGGGATAGCCGTACAGATAATTCTCTGTGCCTGTTGAGGAAATTTATTACCCATTCATCTCCAGGAACATTATCATGGGAAATTGTAATGGTTTTTCCCAGCCGATCCAGATATGATTCCACTAGAGTTTTCACGCCTTTTATGGTTAATGGAAAATTCCACTTAGCGGCACTCATTATCCCTTCTGCTAGATATGTCTCTTCATCGGAAGTTAGTAGGGTTTGACCTCCATGTTTCTTTTTATTTTTTATTCCTTTAACGTGATTAAATAAAGTCGATTTCGGAATTGATTACTTTTCCGCAACTTCCCTAAAGCTAAGTTTCTTTAATGTAACTTCTTCCTCAGCCTTCTTTATTGTAGAAAGCAAATAGTTACCGTTGGCTTTCTTGCCCACTTTTCTATTATATACACGCGGCATCTTGGTGTCCAACTGTACCAGGAAACAAGAAACTTTTTTAATGTGACGCTACTGGACTCAATAACTTGTGGCAGATTAGTTTAAAATTTTATAGGTTAGTTACTTATACTGTAGTCTACATTGTGGCCAAAAATGGACATGCTAGGAATATCAATATAATACATACAATAGTTATAAAAACCAAATTGCCAAAATAACACTTTTTAAATCAATTGTTTACATAATTAAAAAATCAACTTACCGTTAAAAAACCGCGCCAAATGTAACAAACTTTCTTACTACATTCACACTGATGAAATACTCACCGCCAAATTGGCCGAAGGTCGAATGTCAGTGGCGTCACGAATTTATTTGATCAGAAACTACGTCTTGTCCAACTTCACCCCGACTGTCCACCTTCACCTCAGTTGACGGTACTTATGATGGGTAAACATCTCGGCTTCCTTCAATATCTGATAGTTTTATATTTTGAGAGTAATTTTTGAGCTTGTGTAGTCATATTGTGTAGTTATGTACATTGTGATCTTGGCCTTACTGATAATCTAGTATAAACTCGGCTTTACGTATTCAGATTTATAAGTTGGCAAGACATTTGAAGGGAAGTGAATCCCGCCTTGGAGGGGGAATGTCAATGGTCAGGGGGAGAATCTTAGGTTATGTTTCAGTGAGTAAGCGATGATGTTTTAGTTAGAAAATAAAATAAATATCAATTATTGTTTAAGAACACTTTATTTACCGGCATCCTGTCCTCTACAATCTCAGAAGTGGGATTAGCTGTTAAAAGAACGCGTGTGCTATGATTATTAGGGTAAAAAGTTTTACGTTTATGTGTGACGCCGGTGATGCAAGATGGCTAACACTAATTATGATAATGGTAGGCTTCCACCAAGTCATAATATCGATGAAAATGTATTCGAAGAATTCGCTAGTAGACGAATGGAAATTCAATCAGCTCCGCAACAAGTGGTCGACATTAATGCTCTAATTACTTCTATGAATTGCCTTATGCAGCAAAATGCAACCATGTTGCAAATGTTACAACAAAATAATAGCAACAATAGCAGCCAACCTCAGGTTAGTGTTAATGACAGTCCGACTTATCACGTAATTCCAGATTTTTCGAAATCTATTTTGACTTTTAATGCTGAAAACTTATCAAAAAGCCAAGAATGGCTAGGGAGCATCGAAAGCACTGCTACCCTACACAAATGGCCTACAGAATACAAATTGGAAACGGCTCGCACACATTTATTGGGAGCAGCTAAAGCCTGGTACCAATCCAGACAACATATTATTCATGATTGGGGCGATTTTAAACGGGAGTTCGGTAACACATTTGTACAAGGGCAAAGTTTGACACACCTTTGGAAACACATGACTTCTAGGACACAAATAGCCAAAGAGGACATCAGTGCTTATTTTCATGATAAAGTTCGCCTGTGTAAATCATTAAATTTATGCTTTGAAGAACAGAAGGAGCAAGTTGCAATTGGTTTAGCTTCTCGTGAATTAGCCTCTATGATTATAACAAAAACTCATATCAATATCGACGACGTTTATCATGATTTAATTTCCTTTGGACGACTTAATAATGAAAGAAGAAATCGACATACTACTGGTGAGCGACATTTACATCAGCCGTTGGTAATGTTACAAGCAGATCAGTACCTAAAATTAAGACAGTTATACTGAAGTGTTTTAATTGCAATGAGGAGGGACATTATGCAACTTCGTGCAACAAACCGAAAAGAGAAAAGGGATCGTGTTTCACTTGTGGTAAGATGGGACATAGATTTACGGACTGCCCGGATAAGGCACATCGATCTACTCATGTGGTACAACAAGGTAACCCTTATGTAGTTTCTTTTGATTTTTCAGTGATTCAAGATGATAATTGCTTATGTAAATATAATTTAGTTGCGCTAATTGACTCAGGAAGTCCTTTAAGTTTAATAAAAGAAAAATATGTTCCTTTTTATGATAAAAACATTAATGCAAAATTTTAATTTTACTGGTATTAATGGCAGTAAAGTGGATGTTTTAGGCATTTTTCAAAAAGATATTGTAATAAATGACATTACAATTAATGTTAAGTTTTATGTTGTGACTGACACCACAATGTCTTATGCATCCATTTTGGGCAGAGACTTTTTAGCAACACCTGATTTAGAAATAGTTTTAAGCGATACAGTAAAAATTACAAAAATTTCTGAAAATACTTTGAACGAGAAACATTTAGACAATGAAATTAATTTTATTAATGAAATAATGCATTTAGATTATTTCGAAGATAGTGAGTTGGAGTTGGAGAAATTGGACATCAATCCAATGACTTCATATAAAAATCAGCAAGAGCTAAAGGCTTTGTATGGAACTGAATATAAAACCAAATTAGACACTGATTTACTAGAAAATGATTTTGAAATGCATATTGTTTTGAAAAATAATCAACCTATCACTTTTAGGCCTAGACGGATATCTTTTCAAGAAAAAGAAAAATTACGTGTCATACTTGACGACTTATTAGAACAACACATAATTAGAGATAGTAGTTCTCCTTATGCCAGTCCCATTGTTATGATTCCAAAGAAAAATCGTAGTGAATATCGCCTCTGTGTAGACTACAGGGCACTTAATAACATTACTGTTAAGGATAACTACCCTACTCCTCTCATTGATGACCATCTAGACATGTTGAAAGACAAGAATTATTACTCTACATTAGATCTAAAAAGTGGCTTTCACCATATTAAAATGGCTGAAGATAGCATTCAGTACACCTCTTTTGTAACACCACTTGGCCAATTTGAGTACCTACGTATACCATTCGGGCTTACTAACGGTCCTAGAGTATTTCAACGTTTTATAAATAAAATTTTTAGTTCACTAATGAGAGAAAATAAAATATTACTGTACTTAGATGATATATTGATAGCAACAAAAGATATTTCTGAACATTTTGACATTTAAAAACAAGTTTTTATTTTAGCTAGACAAAATTCATTAAATTTTCGACTTGATAAATGTAAATTTCTTTATAATCATTGTCTTTATTTAGGTTACTTAGTTGACAAAGATGGAATACGTCCTAACCCTAAAAATATACAGGCACTTTTGTTGTATCCGATACCAAAAAATTCTAAAGAAGTTCATCGTTTCATAGGACTGGCTAGTAACTTTAGACGTTTTATACAAAATTTTTCATTAATAGCTAACCATAACGTGATCTGACACATACCTCTTAGTTAAAAAAAAACTATAAAATGTGCTTAGTAGCTCCTCTTTGTTCCGCCGAAATAAAGCTTCATGCCAGAGGGCAGCAAATACATTGCTTTTTACCAATTGGTACAAAGCTCTCATTATACACTGTTATTCTGTTGGTAAAAACGGCACTTTTAAACGTCTTCAATCTTGGTAACATCGGCGCAGTAGAATACTTTACCAACATCTTCAGTTTTCTCCGCATCTTCTCTGTATTTTCCTTGGGCTTTCGTGGCTTTGTCAATGTGTACCTTCCACTTACTGCAAATATCGCAATCTGGATTCAGATTTTATTTTGAGTGATTTGGGTCATGTAGCGTGAGCTCCTCGCATAACTCACACTCCTCGTGACCTAATTTAACAATTGAAGTAGTAAGTTCTTTGGCGACAGTCCAATATTTTTCATAAGAGCATTTAAAATTTGAATTTTTTGCCATAAAATCTGCAAACATGGTTGTAAAGTTTAAGTCACTGGGAAGATACATACGGTTGGGCGCGTGTTCTCGACGATAGTGAGAGACAGTCGGGTTAAACGATAATATATGGGTACGTATCACTTCGTCGTCCATTTTATTATGTGGCTGACCTCTATCTCTTCCAAATTCAAAAGCTACCATGTGGTTCTTAGAACGTTGCATTTCATTACTTAATACCTTATCGTTATTTTTTTAAATCCTAAGGTAGTTAAAAAAAACTTTACACACTTTGTGTAAAGTGCCATTGTCATCTTTTAACGAATATCTAAATGATTTTTGTCTTCGGTGATTTTCGATGTTTGCCGTTGTTCGTTGCTTTATGGGTAAGGTTGATGTATGATGAAGCATGAATGATTTTTGTTTTATTTTTGGCATTCCCCAATATTCAGAATTGATAATTATTCGTTGCTGTTCTGATATTAGTGTTTTTAAATGAAACTCAAGGTCTCTAGTTAATTCCACAATATAATACAAGTTATTGAAAATTCTAAAAAATTGACAATTGTTTCGATAAATCAATATCATCGTCAGAATGACAGAAGTTACATTCCATTTTATGCCTACCTGATGCTTAGTAGTTATTTTTGGCTAGACCAAGAAGTAACCTAACTTGTGATTGGCTTAATATATGTTTATAGAAAAAAGAAGAAGATGTGATATTACAAATATTGAAGCTTAGATATTATTAGCCCTATGGTGATATCCTGGATATCATTTTTCCAATTAAGATCAGTATAACTGTGCAATGATATAGAAAACCAGAAAAACTATATCTGCTGATCTTTACAATTATCACTTAAGAAGACAGTTTATTAGTGGAGAATTCCCTAGATTTAACTGTTCATTGACAACTTCATATTGTGGGTTTCTTAAATGTCTTCTAATTTCCAGTTCTTCAAGGAAATCCAGCTCTTGTTTCTCTTCGCAAATATGCAGTACTTCTAGTTCTGTGTTAGGTGTCAATGAATGATTGGTGTCAAGTAGATGTTTTGCGTAGTGGGATTTATCTGGTTGTTTTAATTTGTATGCTCGTAAGTGCTCACTGTATCGTATTTCAAAATTCCTAAGGGTCTGACCCAAATAGACAGCATTACATTCTGGATTTCCTTGAACAACTGGAAATTAGAAGACATTCAAGAAACCCACAATATGAAGTTGTCAATGAACAGTCAAATCTAGGGAATTCTCCACTAATAAACTGTCTCCTTAAGTGATAATTGTAAAGATCAGCAAATATAGTTTTCCTGGTTTTCTATATCATTGCACAGTTATACTGATCTTAATTGGAAAAATGATATCCAGGATATCACCATAGGGCTAATAATATCTAAGCTTACATATTTGTAATATCACATCTTCTTCTTTTTTCTATTAACATATATTAAGTCAATCACAAGTTAGGTCACTTCTTGGTCTAGCCAAAAATAACTACTAAACATCAGGTAGGCATAAAATGAAATGTAACTTCTGTCATTCTGACGATGATATTGATTTATCGAAACAATTGTCAATTTTTTAGAATTTTCAATAACTTGTATTATATTGTGGAATTAACAAGAGACCTTGAGTTTCATTTAAAAACACTAATATGAGCATATTCCACGAAGTGAGGGTCGAGACAGTCAAGTTCTGATATTACTTTCTTACACCCCTTTTTACAATTTTCTTTGCACGATTCTTTCAAAACACCATGAAGTTGGGCTAGTGTGGCAGATTTTTCTTTCTTCCGTTCTGTCACAGATAACGCGTACCGTTTTCTTTTCAGAATTGTCCCTTTTTTCGTTAGTTCATTTTCATAAGTTACAGATATATTATTATTTATAGAATTATCTGAACTCACAGCTACATCTGCAGTAATATTAGCGCACTGATTTGTATTACTATTATTTTATTTCATAGTTGAGGATACTCCCGCACTGCATTCTGGCAAGGTTAAAATTTCTTCGTCCGATACCTCTTGGTTATGGCATGAACCATGCTCGCTATCATTATCATCACTTGGAATATGATCTGGATCATTATTCGAAGAAGATGTATTGGGTACTTTGTCTTTAATTGTTTTAAAACGTTCCTTTGTTTGCTGGTTTGAAGCTAACCTCAACATTTTTTTTCCTCGAGATTCCTCCATTGCTCAAATCTGAAATAGAAAGTGGAAAATGGTACAACACTAATAATACTAGTGTAAGTAGTCTACATAATATTTTAGAGGCGTATTTGCTACCTAAGTGCGGACCTGTAACTAGACAAAAGTAAGCAAATTTATTTTTTAGGTTATGTCTTAGTGGTACAAAATAACAAATTTACTAAAATTTACAAATCATTAAAATTGCATCAAGAAAGTACCACTTATTATAATATAGTGAGATCTGTAAACACTTACTCAATTATATCACACTAAAACCCACTTAATGTTATTCGTCTACAGGAACAAAACTTTACTGCTAACTTGTAAACAGAAAGACTAACTGCTAACATTCACGGCCATGTACTCCGGAGGTTTATGCAACCAGTAAAATATCCTACGCAAATAAGACGTATATCAGAGATGCGCCCATTTCGCTTACCACGAGTTACGTCTAAATAGCTTGGGATTTTCGGTGATTTTGGACATACGTCTATTTTTACTAATGTTTTTGAAGACTTAGTACGATGAGGTCCGGCCAAATTTCTTAATAAAATTAATAGATGGGTTACAAAGGAGTCTTAGCAAGTGAAATCTAAAATTCGTGGAAAATTGAGTTGCGCCCTTTGGGCTTAGGACGGCAGTGTAGGGGACCATAGATAATTGAATGTTCGCCAAAAACCTTACAGAAGTTGTCATTGTCACATGTGTCAAAAAGTTAAGATAATCATGATTGATATAGAATGTAGGTGATTGATAATCATCGGAGTCAGATGTCAGATAATATATGTTTTGTAATATAATAATTTTGAAGAATAAATTGTAAAAGTTATACCAGTACAAGCTGAAGTGAATAATTAAGACGGCTGATGAAATAATTGGTAATTCACGCCCTACATAAATGGTGACATCGTCAATGGCAACGTCTACAATAATAGTGTAAATTGCTGCGTACAACATAGAACTTGAACATCGTACTTGGTGAAATAAAAAACAAACTTTTGATATGGCTAATGATAATGTGAGCATGCCCTGCGATATTTCACAGCCACTGCTAAACTGCATTTTTAAGGCCATCTATTTGCTTGGAAGGTTACAAACGACATCAAAATTTCAGGAGTAAAACAGTAACAAATGGATCAGTATATTAGAGACTTTGACAGAGTTTTATTGTATTTGTCATTTTTTAAAGAGAAATAATTTTCTAACTTGTAAATGACTCTACTGTAGCACATAGAAAAGCCAAAAAGGCTTTAATTACAACAGACTTTTCGTCTAGTTCCCATATTTACAATACAAGGTATATGTCCCATCACTCTAGTTCTGATTCAGACGAGGATCCCTCATTAAATCATTTATCCTATTTTTAAACCTACACCACAAACAAATTGTAAGTATTTGAAGAAATTAATTAGAATGTTTTGTGCAAATAATATATTTTTTAGTATTGTATAAAAAGTCGGGGAATTATAAATCGGGTAGTACTTCTCTAGAGATTCAAGTGGAATCTATTGCCGAAACTATGAGGTCTGAAGCTGAAGGAATTTCCCTTGAGAATAAAGAATCAAATGATATGGCGAGATTTGCTGTTCCTAGAGGTCATTTTTTAAGTTAAATCATAATTTATAATAACCTAAAGTTTGCATATTACATTTGACTTTTAGTATTAAAATACTTAATTTTATAATGTACATTTTTTAATTTTTTTAGAGTCAAAACCTTGTGGCAGTGGAATCAGATGAACACTTCACAAAAGAGATAAATCAAGGTGACTAAACTAAATAATTTTAATTAAGTTTTATATTTAAAATTTATTTTAGAATTTAAAAGGTTGATGATAGATGAAATATCTCAATTAAATTTAAAAATCAACACTTTAATTGAAAGCGTTGGCACCCTCTTGAAAACACAAAGAATTCCGAGTAACCTGCAAGTAACATCGTTTGAGAATAATCTGGAAACGTTATATGAAAAAATTCCAGTAATTCGACATTCGACGTATATTTTTAAAATCCACATTTAACATACTCGATCAAATACTGTCCCTAGTATTGCAAACCGACATTACAGATCATGTCTCAACAATACTACAGATAGTACTGGAAAAGACCAAATGCCCCAAGGAACGAGGAATAGTGAAATACATAGATGAAACAAAACTTAAAAATACAATCAGACAAAAATCTTGGTATTTCTCATACTTGAATCCAGATCCTAACTATGCAACAAATACTTCCATTGAAACACTTCAAAAATATATAGACGACTCTACATATATAGGGTTGTCCAAAAAAAACGGGAATTTCCTTTTTTATTGATATTTTTTTTATTTATAGGTCGATTTTATTGATGTCGGTTTTGTTTAAAAGATAATTGATCAAGACACACTACTAATCTAATATTTCGCTTTTTGTTTAAAAAACAAAATGGCGGACACATCCAAACTTTAACAAACTTTGAAACTGACTGTAAATTTTTTGTTTCGCACTGTATATGTTTGCGAATTATTTTACGAAAGTTCAGACATTTGTGAATGTAACGAGAGGTCAAACATAGAAATCGGTCAAAAATTGTCTGATGTATGGCTCGAAAAAAACAAGTATGTTATTACATAGTGAATTTTAATTTCTTTCGACATTTTCCAAAATCAAGTGGGCGAATGTCAAATATTGTTGCTTGTAGTTAATCAGAATTGTGGACACTTGTCAAATTTATCTTTTTGGTGATAAAACTTATTAGGCTCATCAAAATATGGTTCTTTCTAACGACGACAAAATTTTTATTAAAACTTTAATTTTGAGAGGATACAGGGTGCATGAAATCTTAGAACAATTTCCTGAAGAGCATTACAAAAAAAGTACAATTTACGACTTCGTTAAAAAATTTAATTTAACGCAGTCTATTGCAAGGCGTAAGGTAGTGGGCGCCCAAGGAGTATACGAACACAGGTGAGTAGGATACCGTACGTTTTATGTTTTATAAACCACATTAAATTAATTTAGGAAAACATACTCCGAGTTTCGATTTGGCAGTTAGTCCTGAAAGAGCACCTGGTACTAGTTTAAGTCCTCCGCAAATTGCGAGGAGGTGTAATATTTCCCGTAGTTCCGTAAACCGGATAATACGTAAATATCGATCTAGGACTTAAATTTATTGAACGAGAAAATTCTTTTAAGCTTACTAATGAAGTAAAAGCCAGAAGATTGCTGAGGTGCAGAAATCTTTTAAATAAAATTAGGACTAGAAGAGAAATTGGAAAAATCTGGTTTACTGATGAGAAGATTTTCACAATAAATCCTCTGAAAAACGCGCAAAATGTCAGAATATGTATACCTCACCACCAACGCAAAAGGGAAGTGCCCTTAAATCGCCTGTTTAGGGAAAGAAACAAGTTTGGTAATTACGTAACGGTGTCTGCAGCGATCTCGAGGAATCAAAAAATTGATTCAATTTTTATTAATCAAGGCGTCAGGTTAAATTCTCAAACTTACTGCGATACCGTTTTAACACAAATGCTTCCCGAAATAGAGGATCGAGCCCCGGACTATATTTTTATGCAGGTATGCTTGTGTTTTATTTTTTTTGCTCTTTGAATGGTTGCGAATATGTTTTTAGGACGGCGCAAGGTGTCACACCAGTGCACATACCCTCAATTATCTAAGAGAAAACGTAGCTGACTTTTTAGAGCCTAACGAATGGCCTCCAAATAGTCCAGATTTAAATCCGTGCGATTACTTTCTGTGGGGCGATTAAGAGGCTAGAATTCATGAAAATGGTACAACATTTGAAAATGTCGAAGAACTTAAACAAAGAATTCTTCAATGTTGGGGCCAAATCAGACGAGAACATATTAGAAAAGCAATCGACAGCTGGCGAAGTCGTGTTCAACTAGTAGTTGAAGCTAATGGTGGCCATATTAATGTTTAATTCGCCCTTTAACTTTAGTTATTGTTATGTGTTCTTCATAAAAAATTCGTTTCGTTTCAATTAACTTTTAGTAGACAATATCGAAAGAAATTAAAATTCACTATGTAATAACATACTTGTTTTTTTCGAGCCATACATCAGACAATTTTTGACCGATTTCTATGTTTGACCTCTCGTTACATTCACAAATGTCTGAACTTTCGTAAAATAATTCGCAAACATATACAGTGCGAAACAAAAAATTTACAGTCAGTTTTAAAGTTTGTTAAAGTTTGGATGTGTCCGCCATTTTGTTTTTTAAACAAAACGCGAAATATTAGATTAGTAGTGTGTCTTGATCAATTATCTTTTAAACAAAACCGACATCAATAAAATCGACCTATAAATAAAAAAATATCAATAAAAAAGGAAATTCCGGTTTTTTTTGGACAACCCTATACAAAAAAATGTGAAAGAAAAAACACGAAGATCGCTCCTTTGATGACAAATACACTACAAAATACACAATGTATATCGGAAAAAAATTAGTGTTCGAAAAACATTGGAATCCATTATATTGTATCATATGTGTAATATTTGTTAGCACATGCTATTATCAATAAATTATTCTTATCTTAAGTTTGAGAAGAAAATAAAGAAAATCACCTGTACTATTTTATAAACAAAATTTTATATTAAATTTTTTAAACTATTTGTCGACATTCGTCTTTTATTAAACTATCTTGGTGAATAAAAACGGATAAAAGCTTTAATCAACTTTTTGAAACAACCTATCCTACTTTTAAGCCAAAATAAAATAACAGGTTATTTCAAAAAGTGTTTAAACTTTGTGTGACTGTTTTTATTTGTTTATTTAAGAAAAAACAATATAGACGTAATTTAAAAAGCCTTGAGTATTTGCTTGACTAGCCATCTAGTAGTAGATAGTAAACTGTGACTAATCAAGCAGGTCTCTTCCCTTATTTTTCCCTGTTGGTGAATAGTAACCTTCCACCACAATAGATGGCGCAGCACTCGACAAAACTTTGTGGCTTCGGACCTAGTACAGGAGATTCCATTCTTCCCCGTATTTAAAGTATTTATCTATGAATGTGAGTGATCCAAACAATCCTAAATGGAGTAACAATACATCAAAATCAGAAAATATTGGCATAAACAATCTAATGTTAGAAGATGAAATTATAACCGTTCGTCTTAAACTTCCGCCATTTTGGAACGAAAAGCCGGAAATTTGGTTCTATCAGGTTGAAGCACAGTTCCGTATTAAACAAAGTCGTAGTGGAAACAATAAATTTAACCAGAGCATGAATCCAAGAGTTAATTTCTACGACATTGGACAGAAGACTACACAGAAACCAATGATCCAAAGTGCATCATCTAACGAGTGGATAGCATAAGTCTTGAAAAGCAAATTTCAGAACTAAAACTGAAAGCAAGATCTCGCAGTCCAAATAAAAAATATTGCCGAAGTCGTAGCAAAACTCTTTTAGTTGTTATAATCCTACAGGTAAATACTGTTATGACCATTTTAAATTTGGCGATCGATGTTACCCCGATAAATGTGTGCAACCATGTTCATTTAATAAGCAAGCGGAATACGCGAAGCAGCAGGCGAATTAGGAGCTGCTTCGTCTGCTGAACTGAATCAGAGCAGCTGCCACTCTGGTCTATTTGTCAAGGACAGAAAAACGGGAATAGAATTCCTTATAGACAGCGGAGCCGATGTGTCAATTATTCCATATACAAAATATATTTCAAATAATAATTATACTACAAAAACTGTCATCTACGGATGTTAGTAAAACTTTGCGTCATTTACACGTCTCAATTTACCCTAGAAAGAATAAAATTTCCATTTAATGAACAATTAAATTACCTAATCAAATTTAAATAACAAAAATTTTCGAAATCACGTAAAATACCATGTCGCATATTAAATTTATCCATCTTTTTCCATTTTCAATTCATACTTACAAAGAAACATTCTCCCAAATAATTCTCAATTTATTGACTGAAATTAATTCAGATAAATTTTTTATATATACATAGTTATTTTCTAACTAATTTTAAGCTGATCTAAAAAATCATTTGGCAATAAAATTTTTTTATAAAACTTGGCCCAATTTTTGGTATAAGGCTTCTTCTATATATATATATATATATATATATATATATAAGTGAATTTATATATATATATATATACAATGTATGGAAAATAATTCGAGCTCGCGGGAGATTCGGTAAGAAAATTTAATAGCTACATTTTATTTGAAATAGTTCCATTTTTTTACTTTCCCTTTGCTTTGGTAAAAAAAGTAGGAATCGGTCTTAATTAATTGTATTACTTCTTACTATAGATATTAGAACTAGAGTCACAAAAAAACATCATGAAATGAATCGTACAATTTTTGTTCCTTCTGAGAATACTCAAATTTATCATAAAAATATAAAATATTTTTCCTACGACCATAATGAAAAATGTACATTTCAAGTGCGTCTTCGATTAAGGAACCTACCACATTGTAACACAGATTTTCATTTGCCATGGGCTAACTGTATCGAAATACCTATTTCATTTCCCACGACTATCATACACTACTGGATACTAGACTGTCATTATATTAACGAATTTTTTTGTCATATATATTATAATATATGATAGAGTCATGTTTGTTAATGTATATCTCATAATTTGACATTTCACATCAGTGTTTACAAAATTCGTTTGTAAAAAAAATTATAATCGAAAATGGGTGGCGATAGTGAGGATGATTTGACATTGACATGCTGATCCAGATATGTAAACTAGCCATTGCTTCAGAAGGACATCGGTCACTATCCTGGTAGATGTAGGAGGTGATATAACTCCTTTAAAGAAACACGATAATTGATAACTTTTTCCGCAGGTGAATTATAACGATTTTTTCTGCATAAAGTATTTTTATTTCCAAGTTGTCAAAGTTTTAAAATTTTGAACGTTATTTGTTTCAGGACGTAGGTAGATGAATGTACAACAAGAAAAAAAATATGCGACATTGAAAGGGCTAAGAGCCCGACTTAATAATAGAGAAAAAATTCTCTAAACCATGCAACAATGACGGCAGAAAAGTTTATAATAAAAATTGTTATGTAAAATATTACAGTTTTGTTTATGATTTATGATGGTCGTAGAAAGAGTATAGTGTACAATTGGCATGCAATAACTCATTTCCAACTCGTAGGTATATGAAATACAAAATTTCATATATCTATTTGTGGGAAATGTATGTCATTTCGTGCTCATCGTACAATATACTATAACGTATTTGGTGAACAACTTTAGTTTAAATCCCGAACAAGAAGATTCATTCAAATATATGATCAATATTTTTCATGACATTTTTCACTATTTAAGGCGTAAACAATGTCCCGTATATAAATTCGCATTTAGTAATTTTAAAAATTCAGCAATTATTTTTGTCTGATTACCAATTTAGTTAATTCCGACTACTTTCATCGAACATTTTCCTTTTTGGTAATTAACAAAAAATTGTTCTATATCTGGTGGTCTGAGCAGAATATATTTTTTGAAGACCTCGTAAAACATACAAGAAATTACAAAGGATCTGGGTTTGTTTATCAATTAAATTAATTTTAAATTCATTTTATAAATCTTTACATGGTTTAACTTGAAATTTTTGACGAAGACGTCCTCCATAAATTCCAAAAATGAACACTAACTAAAATTTTATGAAAATTTCTATTTATAATATAAATATCAGCAATGAAAATAACCGCATGAAGCGGGGATCGAACCTACTATATTCTCTTCTGAATACAGTTAGAGACGTACGTTAACAGAGTGATCAATCACAAACTTATATGAAATCAACGCAATTTAAGGTAACTTGGAATGTTAATGTTACTTTTAATATTCATCATTGTTTTTTACATAGAATATGTTGTTCAAAGGGTTAAGAGCTTGTTTTTATTCGATATTTCATTCATATAAGCAGTGATAACATGTTCTGGTAATATTTTAAACTCCGTTTAACAGTGTTCAATCTATGAACTTTTTGTAACAAAATTCATATTTTCTTTTTGATTTTTGGGGTAATGATGTGTGTTATACGTCTCCTTTGCGGCTAAACGAATATCTGATGGAGTAATATTTATTGATTTTTTATTCATCACTGGAATCATTCATTTTACTAAAATATTTTTCTTGATAACTAAAGAATTATTTTGACAAGTTATCTTGAAGTTACATTGAAATTGAAAAAAAGAAGAGTTGACGGGTACTAAATACAAATGCTGATTGGGGAATTTCATATACATTCTAGGATGTAAATGAAATCATATGCGTTCAGTTAACCGAAATGGCCTACATTTCCATTCTGTAAATTTGGATGATATACATGTGGGTGTAGAAAAAAATGTAAAAAGTCTCGTTGAATATTAATTTTTTATTTGTAATTTTGTAAACATAACCCAAACTTCTCAATCATGCATTATAAAATGTAAAGCGCATGCGGGTCAATTTCTACCGATGTGTCGACTGGGTTAAATGGTTGGACGATTGGTAAAATTTACCGCTAGCTTCTGAAGAGCGACCCGACTATTTAGCAGATCTAAGCATCTGATCGCATAAACCGCACCCGACGTAATATCTGAATGCACCCTTACATTTGACATAACCAAATGAATGACATTTGTATTGTAACGTCAACTGGCGCTGTTGTGAGGACGATACAATTCGATGATTTTAGTAACGGTGCTCGAGAACATCATTTTAGGAACTATTCGCAAATAGAGCATTCACAGGCTTGCGTATGCATGTCGTTGGGAACGACGTCAATAATAACGCCCCGATTCGAGATTCAGGGCATCAGTGCGGATGAAACTCAATCATCGATCACCACACCTGCAAGAAATGAATCACCGGAGGCGACATGGATTCTCTTTCCGGAATATCGAAACCACACATGACCAACTTTAGAAGTATTTTTACAAAAGTTACAATTCTTATTTTCTAGAACTGAATATCTTTTCAATAAATACACGGATAATTATCATTGATGCTTCAACTGGAAGATCATATATGAATATGGCAAATCTATGCACGATTTGCCCGTAGATAATATACTTTCCAATTAATTAAAAAAATATAGAATTGCGGGGATAGGAAAAAGACGAAATTTTCGGTATAAGAGTGTCTGTCGTCTAGCGCAAAAATATATAAAAGAGGGCGGAGTCGAAACATGACATGGCGCGAGTGACGAGCAGTCACTCTTGATTCTGAATATAAGTTATATGCCGCAAATGAAACAGAAATTCCAACATATGGATATAAAACATTGAGCATTGATCTTGGTCTGCGTCGTAATTTCCAATGGCAATACATTATAGCAAGAATGCAAAAAGGAGCAGATTTCTTGAAAAAATTCAATTTAATAGTGGATTTAAGGAACCAACGTTTAATAGATGGTGAAACGCAGCTAACAGTTAGTGGCCAACTTTCAAAGATCACATCCAAAATCATTTGAATTTTGAGATCTTCTTAACAAATTATCAGAAATAACTATACCTAATCTTTCCTGAAATGTATAATTTGTTGAAGTTTAGATGAAAAATATGTAAGTTATTTGGTTTTTAATGAAGTTTGTTTATTAGATAATATGTCTGACACATACGTTTTATATAAAAAATAATTACAAAATTTGCCTGCTAACTAATACCTACGTTTAAAAAATTATACAGAATATTTTTGAAAGAAGTACGTTAACATTAGAAACAATTGAAGCAATTAAACCAACTTGAAAGGTGTACCAAATTTTAACTTAAATGACTACACAGTAGCCTATCATTAAAAACCAAGTAACTCGTTCATTTTTCACCTTAACTACAACAACTTATACATTTTCGGGAAGGAGAAGAGTTCAGGTTTTCCGATAGAATGAAAATATAGAGGGTGTTTTATTAAAAAAATCGACTGTATTTGCATTTAAAAAATACCATATAATATTTCACCAATTCAACATTTATAAAGAAAAAACTTTATATAAAAAGGAGTTGTTAATCGAAAACCGCACCTTTCTATCGTTTCTGAGTTCTGAGATTTTTGCAATTAAAATGGGTCATAAACTTCTGGGACACCCAGTAGTATAAATCCGATGGGGCCCTTTCTTTGTTATGTGTCTGGATAGTGTCATTCGGAAGTGGTCCTATCTTTTTTTGTGTTTTGCTAGTACTTATAAATCGGATGGTGCCTTTCTTTGTATTGTATCTTGGCAGATTTGATTGAAAGAAGCATTCTCCATACATTGAAATCATATATACCTATTTGGTATTTGCTGACTCGTTTGTAAGTTCAATGAACAGAACTTGAAAAAACGATATAAAAACTGTTTGATTAAAGGAGACACATGTAAACTAGATTCGTATAACTAATGTTAAATAGTAACTTAGCTGTCATTTTATTTCAAACTAAAAAAAAATCAAATTTAAAACTATTTTAAAACTTCATGGAATAAATTAATCAACTTTCGTTCAATACACTGTATATTATCCGTATCTACCTATATTCTCCGAAAGCGTAATTTCCGTAAAATTAATTTATTACTAATACGAGCTTTATTTAGCTCCAAGATGGTTGATTAATATATCGAAAGGATAAAAGCAATTACTCAGATCTCTGGTATTGGGATCAGAAAAGGCGGCCGCCTTGTGATCTAAAGGACTTCACGCGTGATCACGTACCTCATCGTTGGTACTTACCTTCATATATATCGACGATACCAACCGCTACGGTACTGCCGGTATATATCTGTAAAGTTCGAACGTATGTCATATTAGTTACCTACAGGTATTTTATGATTCTAATATTTAGTCAAGCAGCTCTTTCTAATTCGAGTACTGTTAAACAATAATTTCCAAACTTAAATGAAATTAATAATATAAAATTATGAAAAGGTAAAACAGGAATTCAAAAACGAAAGAATCTCAAAATAATTTTTTTATAATGTACCTGTAGTTTTTAATAAACTTCATCTCATCAGACATTTTCTCGAGACTCATAAACCAAATATATTCTTCTTAATCGAGACGCTCCTTGAAGCTGTTAACTTAAAAAACCCCGAATATAGTATTTTCAGACAAGACCACCCCGTTAATGTCAGCGGAGGTGGTATCGCAGTATTAATAAGAAAAGGCATCAATTTCCAACTGCTGCAACCAAATTATTCTTCTATTGAGCATATCGCTATATTGTTAGACAATAAAATTAAAATCGCTGAAAAAGATGGATTTGGGCAACATTATTAAAACACACAATAGGGTACACATGGTGGGTGACTTGAACTGTAAGCATCCGCTCCTATGCTAAATATCCTAACACAAACTAAAATCCTCTCCTCAGATTTTGTGATAACAGTGACTGTATCATTTTCAATACAAACGATCCCACTCATTTCCCTTATTCCAACTACACTCCCAGTACAATAGATCTAGCCATAGGGCGTAATATAAACAATATTTCCAAAATGAAAACCTTACCCTACCTCAACTCCGATCATGAACCCATCCTTATAGAATTAAAAATTACATATATTATACACACACCCACTAGAAAAGTCCATGAATATAGCACTACAAGCTGGATAAAATTCAGAAAAATTAATAATGAAAATTTAATATTAACTGATAAAATATAGAATAGAAAATACAACACGGTTAACAAACATAATTAAAAATTTGCAAAATATCATTATAACCGCCAGAAATAACGCAACTTCCATTAAACCTAAATTTCAACGCAAACCGATCATCATATAACCAAAATCATAGATGAGAAAAATAAAATTCGTAAAAAATGGCAAACTACCAGACACAACAACGACAAGATACTGCTGAAATATGACCAAAACTTAATCAATACGTTAGCACATGAATACAAAAATAACTAGTGTTTTTAAATGAAACTCAAGGTCTCTAGTTAATTCCACAATATAATACAAGTTATTGAAAATTCTAAGAAATTGACAATTGTTTCGATAAATCAATATCATCGTCAGAATGACAGAAGTTACATTTCATTTTATGCCTACCTGATGTTTAGTAGTTATATTTTTTGGCTAGACCAAGAAGTAACCTAACTTGTGATTGGCTTAATATATGTTTATAGAAAAAAGAAGAAGATGTGATATTACAAATATTGAAGCTTAGATATTATTAGCCCTATGGTGATATCCTGGATATCATTTTTCCAATTAAGATCAGTATAACTGTGCAATGATATAGAAAACCAGGAAAACTATATCTGCTGATCTTTACAATTATCACTTAAGAAGACAGTTTATTAGTGGAGAATTCCCTAGATTTAACTGTTCATTGACAACTTCATATTGTGGGTTTCTTAAATGTCTTCTAATTTCCAGTTCTTCAAGGAAATCCAGTTCTTGTTTCTTTTCACAGATATGCAGCACTTCTAGTTCTGTGTTAGGTGTCAATGAATGATTGGTGTCAAGTAAATGTTTTGCGTAGTGAGATTTATCTGGTTGTTTTAATCTGTAAGCTCGTAAGTGCTCACTGTATCGTATTTCAAAATTCCTAAGGGTCTGACCCAAATAGACAGCATTACATTCTGGACATTTGAGTTTATATATACCGGACTTCTTTAATAGTGGTATTTTTGTTTTTACATTTAACAATTTTGTACTAACGTTACTTTCTGTTTTAAAAGAAATTGTTGCATTCGTTGCTGAAGATATTATCTTTGAAATATTATTAGAAATATTTCCTGCATATGTGATGGTTTTATAAGTTTTAATTTCATCAGCTTGTTTAGGATATATTAGTTGTAATGCCACTTTTTTCTCTTTTTTACTAATTAGTTTATTTATCATATCTAATGGATAACCGTTAGATGTTGCTATTTGTCTAATTGTATGAGCATATTCCACGAAGTAAGGGTCGAGACAGTCAATTTCATTAACAAAAATAACTCTTGAAAGATCTTCTTACAGAAACTAAAACCAGTAGACAACTCTCTCTGGAAAATCGCCAGATGCCTAAAAAACAAGTATAATGGAATTTCCAAAATTGTTGTTAATGAACATGCTGTCACTAATAAATCTGAAATAGCAGAAAACTTTGGAGTGAATTTCCAAAATAATTTCACAAATAACATACAAAATACCCAACTACACAATGATATTACACACTTTGTTCAAAACTACCTACAAACAAATCACTCACCAAACACAAAAAATCTGGCCACATGAAATGAAATTTATAACACCATACAATCATTGAAAAATAAAACAGCCACTGGAACATTCTATTGAAAAATATTCCTAAGAAAGCTCTTGTACAACTCACATATAAACCAACAATATTATTAAAACAAGCGACTATCCCAATATGCTCAAGATTATAAAGACAACAATTGAAATAAAATAAAACATAAATATAGTGAATGATAAAAAGTATTTGAAGTAACATAATTAGCTGCAAAAATAATAGAAATATAAAGAGGTTAATGAAATATATATATGGCAGTGATAGAGATACAACTAATGGTATTACCAAAGCAGATAGAATGTAATAATATTATGAATAGAAAGTGAAATTGAATGGATGATGGATAGACTTTGAAAATAAAGACATGGTGGAAGAAGAAGAAAAAAGGTTAATGTTAAGTATAATGGAACGGAATAATATTAAAAATAAATAAAATTATTATTATTATGGAGAAGAGGAATTGAGTGGAATTATAGATTATAAGGATAAGTATTATATAATTATAAATAATTGAATTAATAGGAATGAGAAAATAGTATCGAGGGAATTGAGAGAGTACCAAAATTATATGCATGGAATGAAAGTAGAAGGAATATAATATTTTGAGTCAAATAATGTATCCATTATGTAATAAAATGGGAGATAATGTTAGAAGTATGAAAGTTACTGAAAGGAGGAATTATAAGGAAAACTTGTATATAGAATATAAATCCATTAGTTTTAACGAATAAAGATAAATATGTACACATGCCAGATTAATGAATTATACTATACTATATAAAGCACCAATTTGAAGAGATACAATGGATAAGATCAATAATTCAAAATCATTTACTAAAAGAAAAAACGATGACGAATTGTAAATACGAGTAAATAATAATAATAATGAATTCAAAAATAATATAAAATGAAAGAGTAAATAGGGTAATATAAAAGATATAGTTTATTTTTATTGCTCAGATAGAGGTATATTTGTAAATCTCACTTTCACAAATATACTAAAGTTTAAAGCATCTAACTGTATGGTGTCAAGTGGATTTATCGATAAAGTAATCTGTGTATAATAGAATACAATATTTATCCAATTGTTAACAAGAAATTTGAACAAAAAAGGAAAGGACTTACCTTCAAATACAGCTTATTAAGGAATCATTTATGCAATGATTTGTAACTAAATAACACATTATGAATCAAAATTCCTTAAATAAAAAAGAGTCAAGTAATCCATATTCTGAAATATTAATTGAACATTATTAGTATTAGTAAACAAATAATAAGTAAATTTCATGATTCCACACTCAGAATTGTTTGGTTAAATATCTGACGTAGATGTCAAAAAAATATCAATGGACTGGAATAATGTTACAAATGGAAAAAGAAGCAGAATCCATAGAACTTCATATTTATTTTGAGTCAAAAAATATATGAATTTTGTTGTTGTTAAATAAATAACGATATTACTTAGGAATTAGAATATAGAAATAAAGGATAGTTTATGTAAAACAATAATAATAATTACATTTAGAAATATAAGTGATTTCAGATACAGACACTTTATCAAATATTTAAACGTAAGAATTAGGAGATGAATCTGAAATCAGGACAGATATGAATTTGGATAGCAACGGAAAAAAAGGAAGGTGGTTGTTGAAAAAGAATTTTGAGGTGCTGAGAGGAAATAGAGTATTGGAGAAAAATTATAAGAAATTTAGATAGAAACTAAGAAATTTGTACTAAAAAGGTCCACAATTTATATTAGAAGTAGCTAATAAACTTCTTTAAAACAAATAAAGATATAAGAAGCTACATACAATAGATGCAAAAAGACATACAAGTTATTGGAGGTGATGTCAGAATAAAATGAATATTTAAAATTTAATCAATTCAATTGGAGATGATACTTAATGGAAAGTTCCTGAAATAAACATTAAAGAGCAATTAAATCTAATTAGCTAGAAACTAATAGATATCACAAATATTTGTTTCTCGAAATAAGAAATCCTGTGCAGAAGCATTATAAGGTCGGCGGACCTGTACACAGCTTGTTTTTGGGAAGACAACTCTTCAAGAAAGGAAGATGAGTGGATAGTGAAACAGGTTAGTGTTTAATTTGTCTTTGTTGGTACCAACATTTGGGTTAGAGATGCACTTCTATGGTTAAAGTCAAAAGAAATAGAATCTGAAACTATTAAAATTTAAAAAAAGGTTCTGATAAAACTGATAACAGAAACTTAAGTACTTACCATTTCTATTGAACAATTTTCATTTTTCGACTTGATAATTTTATATTAGCATATAAGATATTTCATCACTGTGTTTAAATTGATAATACATATTTCTTGACTCATATAATATATGTGTAGTAATAAATGTATTCATGAAATCATTGTTTGCATGTATATATTACTTCAACTGATATGAGTGACATTTGGAATCGATTGCTATATTGAAATTTTCTATCCATACGCGCACCAAATAATATAAAATAAAATATAGTAAAAGTTATTTGAATGATTCATATATAAAGTGTTGGAGATAAAGAGTTAAAATCACTTCCTGAACCCAAAGAGTAGTAAGAGTTTCTCATTCTCTCTACCTCAATAAATAAATATATAAAAAATTTCTTTATTTCTATTAATGAGCTAGCTACACTAAAATTAAATATATTAAATTAATACTATAACAATAATAAAAATTCCTCACATACAAACTATCTTAATAATATATACAGGGTGTCCCGGGACTAATGGGAAAAAAGTCAGGAGCGTATAATCTGAGCTAAAATAATGTTAGTACTTCATATAAACTTTTACTATGCAGGCCCTCGTTTTCGAGTTATAGGCCTCCAAAGTTTTAATTTTGAATTTGGTTTTTATTTGTATTTTTTGTACTAGTTATTTGATCTTTATAAAATTTACGGCAAAGCTATAATGTATGTGTATGTTTATTTTGGTAAGGTAAACAGATTTACAGTAGTGCATTGAAGCCAGGGACGGACTACTCGCTATGGTTAGTGATCCAAAAATTTTGCAGGTATGGCACACCCTGTATGAAATTATCGAAATTCACTTCCCCACACATTGAGCTAACGAAAAGGTACTCTTGTTGGAATTCGATACAATAAGCCGTTTGGCTAATATTTACAGTTTTATTAATGCACTACGTACCAGTTTACGCATTCACCATTTTTATAAGTACATAACGAGGTAAAACTAACTTTTAATAGATGTCCAAAATTTACCTAGAGTACTACAAAAAAATAATTTAACGATAGCAGAAGATGAAAAACATTAACGACTTATTAATTGAAAACTTTTTATAAGTGTTTTTACCGTTTATCAAGTTACCATAGGATTAGTTGTCAAACGTTGTGTAGAATAGTTCGTAGTCAGTACTTGTCAATAATTCATTAGTCCTTAATTTAACAGTTACAATAGCCGAATTCGCTTTTATTGAGTACGCAGATGAACATCTAATGTATGGACTGGCTTCTCGAAACTGTTTAGAGGCCAAAAGGCTTTATGAAGAACATTTTGCAAACAGAGCATTGCCAGACAGACGAATGTTTGGGCGTATTGATCTCAGGTTACGAGAAACAGGTATGAATAAGTAAATTAATTTTCCATGTATACAAAACAAAATTTTAAATTTTAGGAAGATTTTTGCCAGAAAAAGCTGGAGAAGGTCCAGTACGAAGCATACATACGTACTGTGGCAGTTGAACAAGACTTGTTAAATGCAGTTGATAATGAACCATCGAGTTTTAGAAAATTATCAAGAGAACATAACGTCTCGAAATCAGTTGTTCATCGCGTCCTAAAAGAACAGCTGTTATATCCTTTTCACATAAAAACAGTACACCGTATGACAGTGGCTGATTATCCTGCACGACTTGAGTATAGCCAGTGGTTTCTGCGACAACAACAAGCAGACAACACATTTATTAGTAACGTTCTCTTTACGAACGAATCCGGTTTCACCAGAGATGGAATAATAAATTCTCATAATATGCATTTATGGGATGATGTGAATCCACATGGCATTATCCAAACTAGGATCCAGCATAGATTCATGGTTAATGTTTGGCAGAAATAGTTGGCAATCATTTGATACAGCCATACTTTATTTACGGTACTTTGACCGGTCAGAGATATTTGGAGTTTTCGCAAAATGAGTTATGGAACCTGTTTGATTATGTGCTACTACAAACTCGTAGGAATGTATGGTTCATGCATGATGGGGCCCCTCCTCATTTCAGTTTAGATGTACGACAGCATTTACACACAAGGCTTCCTAATAGATGGATTGGTCGTGGAGGCCCTTTTCAATGGCCACCGCGATCAGGAGACGTTAATCCTATGGATTTCTTTCTCTAGGGTTATCTCAAAAGTAAGGTATACGCAACACCTGTGCAAACAAGGCAAGATTTAATAGACAGAATTGTGTTACACTGCAATGTTATTAGAAATAGTGTGGTATTGCTCTTTCAAGTGCAAAGAAACAACCTTCGTAGACTTAGAATGTGCGTGGAAGTGGGAGGAGCTCATATTCAACATTTATTAGAATAACGTTAGTTTTTGTTGTTGTTTAGGAATTAGTTTTAATCTAATGTTTTATAACTTGTGTTTTTTGAGGTTTTCTTAATGGTTTGATAATGTTGTGTTCGTTATTTTGATTAAAAGCAAGTAAATTCTGGACAGCGTATTAATAAGTTAGTTAGGTAGATTTGTACGTAGTGCATTAATAAAACTGTAAATATTAGCCAAACGGCTTATTTTATCGAATTCCAACAGAAGTAACTTTTCGTTAGCTTAATGTGTGGGGAAGTGAATTTTGATAATTTCATACAGGGTGTGCCATACCTGCAAAGTTTTTGCATCACTAACCATTGCGAGTAGTCCGTCCCTGGCTTCAATGCACTACTGCAAATCTGTTTACCTTACCAAAATAAACATACACTTACATTATAGCTTTGCCGTAAATTTTATAAAGATCAAATAACTAGTACAAAAAATAAAAATAAAAATCAAATTCAAAATTAAAACTTTGGAGGCCTATAACTCGAAAACGAGGGCCTGCATAGTAAAAGTTTATATGAAGTACTAACATTATTTTGGCTCATATTATACTCTCCTGACTTTTTTCCCATTAGTCCCGGGACACCCTGTATATATGTAAATATGTATATATATATATATATATATATATATATATATATATATATATATATATATATATATAATATAATAATAATAATGTTTATTTGTACAATAAAAAAAAATATAATTACATAAATAATCGGACAAATAAACAAAAGGAACCACAAAGCCTAATTGGCTGTCTGCGGATAGTGTGTACAATAAAAACGTCTTTAGACTAATCATCATAATTCTATCTCAGAACATATCAAGAATGTTCAGCATAAATCCGCAAAGCCAAAGGGCTGTCTGCGTTGGACTTGCGGAACCATGCGGAACATCATTCAAGAGTTGGCAATAGTTTCGGTGTAGTACATCGTTTTCCTTAACTAACAGTAAGTGTATGCCTATTAGTGACAAAGTAACAAAGCCTAGAGACTGTCCTCTAAAAAAATTCTTATGAGTACGGGTTCCACTAGAGTAATATGAACATCAAGTTCCAATTTTCAATTTCAATACCAATAAACACGGGACTCCTAAACGTAAGCAGAAAAACAAATATGAATTTTTACGTGCTACTATGTACATCCAGTTTATTCCCTATTATACTGTGTATTTTTCTTCTATCTTTTATCAAAATAAATTGATTAAGCTTCGATTTGAATGAATTATAATTACCTATACTTTTCAATTGCTGGGGAAGGTAGTTGAATACTCCAGGGGCAAGAAAGGTGTAACATTTTTGACCAACAGTTTTATTTGAAGATGACATGACAAATCTTCTATTGGTTTTATTTCTGGTCTCATGATCATGGGAAACAAGCAAGAACTTATTCTTGTTTTTTTGACAACAGAATGCTATTTTATAAACATTAATCTGACGTGGGTCAAGTGTTCTGCTTTCTTCATAGAGAGCATCACTTGAAAAGGTACGGTCCTTTTTCAAAATAATTTTCAGAAAAATGTTTTGCAGTATATTGATCTTCTCCAGATTTGATAAAGCGATTCCTTCCATCCTAATATACCGTAATATATCCTAGAGTCAACAAGGGCAAAATAGACCATTTTCAATTGAGGTACTTTATCAAGATATTTGAATTTATATATCGTTGTCCGAAGCGTATTACTGACTTGTTCAATGCGTCTATTCCATCTCAAGTGGCGTAACAATAGATTGTTACACCTAAATATTTCATTTTATCTGTCAGTTCAATTTCAATAATTTGGTTGTCATATGGAATATCTAGTGTATCGAAATCAGGTAATCCATTCACGTAGCTTGGAAGAGGAAGTGCCATGTTTTTTTAAAATTGATCGTCAACAACTTGTGATTTAACCAGAATTATTCTCAGCATTCCGTTTCAGATCATTCCATGTGTCGGCGGTACAAAAGCACTGCAGTATCGTCAGCAAAAGTGCAGATTTTTCCGCTGGTATTGATATTAAGTAGATTATAAATAACAGTGGGCCCAAAACGGTACCTTGTGGTACTCCACATTCCAATTCCTTAGTATTACTGATATTGTTATTGATTTTGACAATTTGTTGGCGGTTCGAGATTGAGGATATACTTAACATATGCAAAAATAACTTTCTCTCAACGGCGAATAAATTATTCATATATAAATAAATCATCCGTCCAATATTAACATACGCCGCCCCAGTGTATTTTACTGGCCCAAAACACAATTTCCATACTTTGCAGGTGGTACAGAACAAGTGTCTTTGCATAGCAATCACATAAAAAACATGCTACCCCAAACTTCCAAAAACCTCATGGTTACAACATCAAGCCGACATACCCACTGTCAAGGACTTCATATCAAAAATTCCATTCAACTTTTACAATAATATATATATATATATATATATATATATATATATATATATATAATGAGCAACGAATAGATTAGTGGGTATTGCACGCAAATAGAAGAAGGGGCTACTGAAAAGAGTGGTTACCACTCTTTTCAATAGCCCCTTCTTCTATTTGCGTGCAATTGCCACTAATCTATTCGTTGCTTATTGTTCATATGTCACGCACTATTCGTACATCTTATATATATATATATATATATATATATATATATATATATATATTAATTTGGATTTTTCTTTTGGGTATAGGTTTCGTTGAAAAAATACGACATTCTTATTTCGTTTCGCCTATCATAGTAGGCTTTTTCAAAATATTTTTTTATTATGTTCGAAATACCTACGAGTAAAAGAAATCAAAACATGTTAGCTCACAACAAGGACATTAAACAATTGAAACATAAAAAATTGAAAAATTAGAACAGTTTCACATGTACGAATAAAATCTCTAAATTCATTTAATAGTGGTACGTACCTCGATGTTTACATGTTTACGTTGAAATACTGAATAGAAAAGCAGAAGGCTCTATTATTGTTTTTGTTTTTTCTACTTAAAATATGTGTTCAGGTTTTTGTTTGGTGGTTTTCAATTTTGTAAGAGTAAGGTGTATATCAATTAACAAAACAGAATAATACAAGGTGGTCACAAATAGAAATAATAGTTATTGGCTGTTTATACTATTAAATAATGATAAATATGACTTAGATGATTCCTGTCTTATTTATCATTAACTGTGAGATGTTCCTTCATAAACAATTTTTGATAAGTGCTCTCTTGCGTTAGAATTTCAGTGTTTGAGAAGTCAAATTCATGTTTTTCGCTGGATTCGTGCTTGTGTAAGGCTGTTGAGGCATTTTTAGTGTATTTATGACCGTTTAGCCTACTGTTGAGGTATTGTGTTGTCATGCCAATGTACTTTTTGGGGCAATTTAAGCACGGTATCGAATAAACGACATTCGATTTTATTTTCGTTGGAACTTCACTTTCCAATGATGTGAACAAGGACGATAATAAATGTTTTGCTTTGTAACATACAATGATATCATGCTTACCTAAAATATATTTCATTTTTTCCGATAATTCTGCTGCGTAGGGCAGAGCAATATATTTTTTTGTGCTTTTTTTATTTACTTGTACTCCATTTGGCATGCCACTATTATATAATTTGTATGTACGTGTGTGTATATATATATATATATATATATATATATATATATATATATAATAATATGGAAAAGTAATGCTACACACTGTATGTATCTAACACAAATCAATTACAACTTAAGATATTACCGAGTATAAGATTATTGAAAGGAAAACTATTCGAGAGTCAACTTCAAATAAATCAAACTAAAGAAATTCATTTAAACTTTATAATGTACCTTGTACATATATACATGACACCGATATAATAAGAATTCAAAGTATTCAAGAGAAAAATTTAAAAAAAAATCACCTGTTATGAAATGAATGAGGCCACTCTTCAAATGAAATCGTTAAATATTTATGGATTATCTTAAATTCCTATTAGATACTATTAAACTAGCCCTAGAAATGTTTCTTGTATTATATCCAAAGTTGAAATTCCAAATAAAAACATTAAGGTTATAAAATCTTTGACTTCTGTTAAGTATGTGTCAGCTGGGTAGAGCAAAGTCGATGACAGCTAAAAAAAATTTAAGAATTAATAAAGTGCAAAAGATAAATATATGAATTGTTTGTTTAGAATTGTTAAAAAGTATGTTTTATAATTAAAAAGTAAATATCTTGAATAATAAAATGAAATCTATTGAATGAACTACTAGTTATTTTGATTGGTTACAGATATTTTTATGATTTCAGTAAACAGACGGCAATGAAAAAATGAGGTTTTTTGTTAAGAAAAAAAGTTGTTGATTTTGAAATGAAAAAGTTAGTAGAGCGTTGGTGCTAAAAAAAGCTAAAAAGAAACACATTATTTTTTTTCATAATAATTATAAGATTTGTGAAATTTATAGATATTAAAGAGTGAATAGTGAAACTAACCTTCTAAAACGATTCCTGAACTAAATATTTGATATATACAGTGTAAATATCCTTTACATAATCCCAGAAGAAAATACTGAAACACATTTCAGTAAGAAATTGATACAAATGAACTGTGAGTCCAGCTACCCAAGAAATTTTCCAGAACTTCCCTAAAAGGCAAGCAAAATGAATATTCTTCTATAGAACATTAGTGGAACACATAAGGTATTTCATAAATTTGTTTAAATGAAAACTTACTTGTATATATAAAGGAACATTAGGTATTGAATTATATCCGATATTCTTATGTACATATCACAATCGTCCATTTTGTATATTTGTTTTTGTTGAAATGTTGAGTGTAGAATATAATTACCAACACATCTTAAACGCATAATAAGTTGCATACGTACACGTATTAAATATAATTTCATTGGTATGAATTTTGTGTGAAAGACCATCGTAGATAAGTTTTATTTTTATTTTTATCTTATATGCAAGGAAAAATAATGTATTTTTTTGATTTTTCACGAGATAAAAATTCTTTTCTCTTAAATAAATTGAATCATATATCTGTGAATCCTGATTCAGTGTTTTCTTTTGTAAGTTGGCTGTTTAGACAGCATTCACCACTGAAGGTTTCCTTGAGATAAAGTATACAGGTCCGCACTACAGAGATTTGAAAAAAATATTTAACAGAATTTTTTATAATATCAAATATTTGGCGCATATAAAATAATAATAATAACAAGATTTATTATATATATATATATATATATATATATATATATATATATATATATATATAAAGCCCATGAACCCAGATCCTGAGAAGCTGAGTTCTCATATAAAAATTAGTAATTAAAAGAGATAAAGGTAAGTGCATTCTGTGGCATTATTGAACCTAGATAATTTTCCTAAATATACCGGGCGAATTGAAATAAAATTTTATTGATTCTAAAACACAAATAGTAAACCTCTCTATATATATATATATATATATATATATATATATATCAGCACTACAGGCCTATCTGGCCTTCTGCTTCGAGATCTTTCACTCTCTCTTTCTCCATTTCTTTCTATTCCTCGCCTCGTTTTGCCAGTCCTACTGATCTCAGGTCTCTCCTAACCTCCTCCAACCATTTCTTCTTTGGTCTTCCTCTTCTCTTTTTTCCACCTTATCCCCCTTTCAGCATTCGTTTCACCCATCTATCTTCTGCCATTCTACCTATATGTCCTAACCAGCTCGCTCTCTGTGCTTTAATTATATGGGTTATACTTGGATGATTATACAAATCTGATAATTCTCTGTTTGTTCTTCTTCTGTATATTCCATTTTCTTTTATTCCAGCTTCCCAGGGATTTTTTCTTCTCACCATACTTGTTTCAACAACTGCCATATTCTCTCCGTTAATTGTTCGCCTCCAAATTTTGAAATTTCTATTGGAATATTATTTTCTCCTGCACTCTTATTATTCTTCATATGTTTTAAGCATTCTGTCACCTCCAGTTTTTTTGGGACCGTTAGGGCTAGATCTTCCTCATCAAAATTTTCTTCATCCATTTCATAATCATTTTTGCCTAGTTCTTCCTCACCATCATTTAGTAATTCCTCAAAATACTGTGGAAATCTATTTATTTTTTCTCCCTTATCCCCTATTAGATATCCCTCTTTGCTATTCAAAAAATAAGGTTCTTTCCGGTTGTGGCCTTTCCCGTCTCTTATTTCATGAAAAAAATTTCTCACTTCTCTATTTTTATAATCTTCTTCAATTTTTATTAATTCCCTTTCAAAGTAATCTCTTTTGTTCTTTCTGCTTATTTGTTTATCTTCTTTCCTTGCTTTTTTATACTCTAGTCTATTTTCTTCACTGTTTTCTTTTAATAGTCTTTGTCTGATTTTATTTCTTTTTTCCAACGCCTGTTTACATTGTTCACCAAACCACTTATCTTTTTTTCTTCCCTTGGGGCTCCCTAGTATCCTATTTGTTACATCTCTCACTACAGTTTCTATCTGTGACCATTCTTCTTCTAGTTGCTCGACCCAAGGTCTTAAATTTAATTCTCTATTGATTTCTGGTTGTAAGTGATTTAATTTGGTCTCGTCCTCCAATTTTTCTAAATCGTATTTTTTCCGTTTTTTTATCATGTTCAATTCTAGGTGGCTTATCTTGATTAAGTTTTGTAAAAACTAAAAAGTGATCACCATCCGCATCAGCTCCTCTATAACTCAGTAAATATGTTCCCATTTTTAAGTGCTTCATTCCTATTAAGTGATCTATTTGCTTTTTTTATGCCATTCGGTGATAACCAGGTTTCCTTGTGGATGTTCTTATGGTCGATTGACGTGCTTACAATTTTCATTTTATTTTCTAAAGCAAATTCTATGAGTCGCTTGCCATTATCATTACTGAGTGCGTGTCTACTTTTTCCTTCCGTTACTTTTATATACTCTTCCTTTTGTCCGACCTTTGCATTCATATCCCCTATTACACATTTAACATGAAATTTCGGTATTTTATTGACTGCTTGTTCCAGTCCCTCATAGAACTTTCCTTTCGTGTCTTCATCTTTGTCCTCAGAAGGGGCATGCGCATTAACTAATGTCGTTTTCCCGTGTTTTCCTTTGATTCTTAATCTACATAGTATATCGGATACTCCCTCAAAATCTATAATAATTGCTTTAAGTTGACTGCTTACTATAAACCTTGTACCCAGCATTCTATTACCTACTCCACTATTAAAGAACATATAATCGTCTATCTCTGTAATTACTTTCCCATTTTGTTTAGTTTCTTGTATTGCTAACACATCCAATTTGTATTTTCGCATTTCATTGATCAAGTGTTTTATGGCCCCCTCTCACGTTCCATGTTCCTATTATCATTCCATATTGTTTCTCTTTTTGTTTTCGGTTAACGCCGGAGTTTACCTCAAGTTGTTGCTTTTCTGTAATCATTTTATTTGTACTATTCTTCATCTTTTGCATTTCCTCGTCCATTTCCATTGCCTGGTACACTTTATTTTCCTCTGCCTCTGAGCTTATGCTTGTCGCCACTGGTTTTTTGTCGATATGTTCTGTTTTGTTTTTTCCAACTTCTCTTCCTCCGTATTCCATCTCCAGTTTCTATGTACATTTTTCTGAGCCCAATTTTCACTCGTTTTCCTTTATCCCTTTCTTCTATAGCTTTCATTCTGATCTTTTTTTGAATTTCTCTATCCTCCTTCGACAAGGCATCCTGGATGAATAATCTCTCTTCAGTTTTAAATATCAATTTTTGTTTATTCAGCATCACCTTCCTTTTCTCTTCTTGGTTTGCCAGTCTTACTAAGCATGTTCTTTCTCCTAACCTTACTGAGCTTTCTACCGCTGTCTTTATTTGTAATTCTTTTTCTAGGAATTTTTTCATTTTATTTCGTAGTCCTTCTGGATTGTTTGTCTCTATTCCTACTCCCTGAACCACTATATTGTTTTCTCGTTTTTCGCTTTCCAGTCGTTCCAATCTGTGGTCCATATTGGTTATGGTTTTCTTCATTTTTTAATTTTTTTTCATCAGTCTGTCATTATCTTCCCTCAGTTGTTTCATTCCTTCTCTCCTTTTGCTCCTCTCGTGTTTTTTAATCTCCATGCTCATTTCCTCCATTTTGTCTCCTATTTTTTCCATCATATTCATCATTTTTTCTATATCATTTCCTATTTTTGTCGGCGATCTCCCTATTTTCTTATTTTTTTTTGGAAATATCTTCATCTGTATTATAGTCTTCCTCTCTGTCGCTCTTCCTCTTTTTGCCATTTTCATTATCACTCATTTCTTTCTATTTTGGATTTAATCGCCTCAATATTAGAAAATTTTACGTCCGTCCCTGTCTTGAGTATATCGTTCGACAAAAGGAAATTCCAGTTGTTGGATTTTATCAATAAACTTGTTCTTATCGCTAAACACACCGCGCAGAAAGCTCTAAGGCCATTCAACCCGTCGGACCCTGAACTTTTATCAGTGATATTTTAGCTTGGCTAATTGTTATTTATGTTAGGTATATTTGTGACAAAATATTCTTAAACTTACTTGGATACTGTCGAATTTTCACTGGACACTGTTATCCTTATATTTTAAAGTTCATACACTGTTTGACTGATTATATTTCTCGTAATTCCCATGTAAAACGAAGTTTATTACGGAGCAGAAATCAACACAACTTTCCAGGCTCGTACCAGGACCGGACTTTTACAATTACTGTGTCCTAAAGAATATTCGTGAAAAACTCAAAGCCGCCAATTGTGCAGAAGATATCCGCTTCTGCACTGGTCGCTATACACATAACTAATTGTTATCTCCAGCAACTAACTGCTTCAACTTAGGAGTTAACCTAGTTACTCCTAAAAACAAGTCCATATCATAAATTAACTAGAACAAAATTTTATCATAACCAACTTCAGCCAAGTTGCCGTCTCACATAACATAACACAACGTTCGATTTTGAAATCCTGCTTTTCAGGGACATACCAGTGGAAAAAAAACTTGGGAGTACTAATCTATACTAGAGACAAATTAACTTCCTCACCCAGTAAAAATTGAATGATGCCACAAGAGCAAGGAGCCAACTCATACCCTCAGACGTACACAAGTGGTGCGGAAATGGCCGGAATATCGGCATTGCTGACTTATTACATATTTCTTAAGCTACCTGTAATTAGGGATATGAACTATTGTGAATATAGACTTTTTTAAATTAAATTAATCGGTTTAAATCACCGTTTTTCCTTCACATATTACTATTTGTAAATAATGATACTACATCATATTTCGATTTTCCATTCCTCAGTGAAATATCGCGATTACCGATATATCGCCTGATACTAGCCAAGTGTTCATCTTTCAGAAATATTTTTTTGGAAATCATAATTTTCAATACTCAAAACTGAATATATTTTTAATAAATGCATGGAATATTCTCATTTAGATAGCTAATGGAAGATCATATATAAATTATATGGCAAATGTATGCATAATTTACCCGTAGATGTAAAAAAATTTTACGTAAATAGAAAAAATAGAACTGAGGGTTGAGGAAAAGGCGGAAATTTTGTATATAATAGTGTCTTCAGTCGAGCGTATCATGACAGAATGAGAGAGAGATGGAGTCACAAAAATAGGCAGATGGCAAAGTCGAGACATAACATTGCGCGAGTGCCTAGCAGTCAGTCTTGATTTGCATTTATCTAGTTTAATAATTTTGATGATTGCACGGAAAATGTTGTATATTCCATGGCGGCGACCCTTTTTTGACATCTCAAGATTATACTGCTTCTGCGATAACTTTTCTTTTGTACGTTTTGTACGCTATAAGTTTTTTTTTTTCGAGCTGAGATGAGAACCTCAAGTTCGAATGGCTCCTTCTCAGGACCCAAACAGTGTTGGACTCATTTCCATGGGGATGTCTACCAACCAAAACCACCTCTGACTCGCCGTTACCCTCGTTTCGGAATTACTACTCTAGCATACTTCAAGGCGGGCGACGGTCCCTCACACACTCTCCTATCACGCAGACATCTTCTACCTTCTCTCACTTCTACCTTTCATGCCATATCAAGCCCTTCCCTACCCGTGATCATGCTTTCCTCCATCCATTCTCCCCCCCCCTCAACATTATCTCCACCATATTTTCCCAATACACCTCCTCGCCTAGTTTCTTTGCTATCCTTTTCAAGACATCCTCATTCTTCCAACATCTGAACACATGCCCCACATCATCCTCCACCACACACCTATAATATCTCCCAATCTTGTGTAGGTACCCTACTCTCGATCCATGTTTAGTAAGTACCTGTGTGAAGTAGTAGTTCACCTCCCCAAATTTCCGGTCCATCCAATCTCTCCTTCCCCCAACAGCTCCTTTTAGAGCGCCCTAATACCCCTCCCACCTTCTCTCCATTTCCTCCTCCATCCATTCCTGTACTTCCTCTCTCGTCGCACCCTTCAAGTGTTTATTTTTGGTCCTAGCCATCTCGTTCAGTGAGTAGGACCTTGACAGTACCACTGCTGCCAGTCGCCACACAGTCCTGTTGCCCTGCACCACCCTAAGGAGTATCCCTCTCTGCACTCGAAGGAGTGGCCTAACCCTCGCAATCACCCCCGCTCTTTCACCCCACACTTCCGCACCATACATCATACTATGCACTATTGTCATATCAATTACCCTTCTCTTCTACTCTCCCGGCCCTTTCACGATACAGAGCAATGGTCCCAGCCATGCTGATCTTGCTTTTGCCTTCTGTGCTGTCTTAGCCATATGTGTTTTAAACAATAGCTGGCTATCCAACCACACCCCTAGGTATTTCACCGACTCCTCCATACGAATTCTCCTATCCTTCATCATCACCACCCCCACTTACCTCGTCTTGCTCCATCCCTTCACTAGCAGCCCCACCGTTTTTTCCTCAGCCACTTCCAGGCCGCACCGTTCAATCTTCTACACAATCTTCCTACACATCCTACCTGCCTTTCTCTCTATCTCCGCCTCCCCCTTTGCTGTACATACCAAACATATGTCATTCGCATACACCGTAACCTCACACCCCTACTCACATGCGATCCCACAAATCTCATAGAAGACACACTTCCAGAGCGTCGATCCCAGAACCGATCGCTCAGCTGCTCCAGCCTCCATCTCATACCTTCTCCGTCTGGAGTTTACTATCAGTCGCCCCGTCAAATGATCCTCTACTAGACTGACCAAACCCCCCACACCAAGCTTCAGCAACGTGCTCAACACCGCCCGTTTACTGACGCTGTTGAACGCGTTCCCGACTTCAAAGTACACGAGTAGGGCCAATTTTTTGTTCCTCCAGCTGCCCTCCCTAGCCCTTTCCACCAAACTCATCACCCTGCCCAGCGCCGAGACACATGACTTTCCCTTCATAATCCCATGCTGGTTTATCGTGAAACCACAATTCATACCTACACCCTTCTCAATCCTATACTTTACTATCCACTCCATCACATTACCCATACTGCTCAGCAGGCTGATGGGCCTATAATCGCCCGCCCGCTTCTACTTTTCACCCGCCTTTCTCACGAGTATCACCCTGGCCATATTTCCGGGAATTCCTCCTCTCTCAACATCCTGTTGAATAATTCTCAGAAATACTTCCCAACAGTCCCTTCACCACTTCATCACTCAGGCCATCTATTCCCGGTGCTTTCCTAATTTTAATGTTCCTTCCCACTTCTACTACTTCCCATTTCTGTACCGACCCAATTCCCCTTCCTTTCCCGACCTCTCTAATTTCCTCGACTTCCCGAATTCTTCACTCCATTCCCCTTTCTACCCCTGTGAATAGCTTCCCTATAATCTCCGTTTCCCAATCTTCCTCTAGCACCCCTTTTCTATTTCCCCCCATCCTTTTCATCGCTACCTCATACGCCTTTCCCCATGGATTATTTTCCAATTCCCCCAGTAGCTTTTCCCATTTCCCTCTTTTTGCCCACCCCACCCTATGCTCCAGCTCCTTCTTCATCTCCTTGTAACCTCCTTTTCCCTTTATCCACACTATTTCTCTCAGCATCCGCGTTCGTTCATTCTTACACTCTCTCCACAGCTCCTCTATGTCCTCATTCCACCAGGAATTAGCCCCCCTCCCACGCATATTACCCATCTGTCCTCTTTTACAGCTCTGTATCACCTCGTACAATTCAACTACCTCATGTTCAAGTTTCCTTTCTATCCCCCCTCTCACTTCCTTCCTCATACTGCCTATCTCGGTCTTCGTCCACCTCCATTCCCTCTCTTCTGTAATAACCACAAATATGACAAGGAAATTTAGGCACACCCTATAAACAATATAATTTTCTTTACCTACAACCACCCCTGTAAGTAGTCAAAAACACACAGTCGGCAATCAATGTAAGACGTCTATTACGCACGGTAAAACAAAACGCACGGCTGTAAAGTAAATCGTACGGCTTCCATAACAACCACTTAGCAACTGTCAATAGACGTAGCCATTTCATTCAAAATGTGTTACTTAGATATTTGACGTTGAATTTTGTTCTATATATAAATGGTAGATAACATTTATTAGATATGAGATTGCATTTAATACTAAGAGTTATTTGAAATTATATGATAATTGGTTTCGTTTCACTCAATCCGCACCTTTAAGCTGTCTGAATGTATTACATATTAGAAAACAATAGTATATTATACACCAAGCGACTAAAGTGGCCCATTTATTTCCGCGTGTGGTGTTTGATTCCTGAGCGAAGTAATCCACCTAAGGGATTAATGTAACTTTAGTCGAGAGGTGTATACTCTATTTTATGCAATTCCGGTAATTCTACATTCATTTTTAATAAAAATAAATACTACTTAAGACGGACTTTTATGAAACTTGGATGGGCATCGAGGGTGAACTTCTAAGATGCTTGCCTGGGCATCGAGAAGCGACTTTTATAAAACTTGGCTGGGCATCGAGGATGTACGTTTTTACTTGTACTTTAAATACCTTAATAAGATTATAAACACAAGTACAAGTTTGTCGTAGGTGAAGTATAGTAGGTAACTCGTGTTGTAACGCATTTTACGTACTCACGGAATTACGCACTCCCCGCTATCCGGCTTCGTGTGTTAAATGCTTCTTACAACACACGTTACGTAATATACTATTAAACCAAATATAAGTTGAATTTAATACAAAAAAATAAATAAAACGACCTAGTTTCGCTAACAGAGCTAGAAAAAGTTAATCAAACAATTACGAAAAAAACAACACAGAACACAAGGTCGACACGCAAATAAATGGAAATCAAAAACACACAGATGTTGTGATTATCAAAAAATTACAGACGAATTATGCAACTTAGCATAGAGAAATTAATTGAAATTAACCTTCAATTATGAAAACAATAAATATAAAGCAAGGGCAAGTGAATGACGCACAATAACACAGCTACATTTAATGTTTTGAATAACTAAACTGGTCCCAAAATATTTCAAATAAATAGAAGGAAATTTGGACGATGGAAGAGTCGACAGGCAGCAACCGTGCGGCCCGTGTGTTGACAGTGATTTTCTAGTGATCGCCGCGAAGTATTGAAAACAGAGATATCCTATCAGAGCTAATCTTCAGTTTTGGGACGTTCGACAAAGATTTTCCAAACCGTAAATTTTTGAACCTAAGAATTTTTTTCTATTGTTTTTTTGAACAAAAATCATATTGGTATCGATTTTTGTTTTATTTTGTGTGTCTGACGATTTATCCTGGTCATATACGTGCACTACTGAAACTTGAACCATATACTACCATAATCAGTAAGAGTACGTTTTTAATTTGTTCTTTCTCTTATAATACAAAACTTTATTCTATGGATTTTTTGCGATGGATACATCCCCCGTATAAACCGGAGACAGGTAAATCACTCTGCTCACACTCTCAAGAGTTTGTATCAATTATTGCTCTCTAATGTTTTATTCAGAGATATTTTTTATTCTAATCGTTTGTTTTCACCATAATCAGGGGGAAACATTTTCAGTATCCGTCCATGAAATATATTTAATTGTACATAAATGATATTCGCTAAACAATAGGATTTCAATATTTATTCGAACTTTATCAGGCAACGGAGTTTTTTCACTCGGTCAGCAGGAAGGACGGTATACAAAATCAGCTAATCGTTGTATCACGTAGTTTCAAAGGTTATGGAGGCCACTGAAGTAACCGTTAGATAGGTCAAGGTTAGTAACGAGACGCTAGATCGTTTTTGTTGCTTAATAAAATCCTGACCACTTTCTCTGACGAATGATCTCCGTTGTCCTTACCGGACGTTAACTGGAAAAGAGGTCGATTGTATTTAGAAACCCTCTTGAGTATCTTTGAGTGCCGGACAAATAACGTTATTAATATATTGTATCATATACCCTAGGCATCAGGGTTAAGTTATTGTTTTTTTCTTTAGATTTAGTTTGGTCGTAATATATATATATATATATATATATATATATATATATATATATATATATATATATATATATATATAGAGGCAGTTGTTAAAATCATGTTAAAATTGCGTCTGCCATAACCTCCGCGGCCTCGTGACTTCCGATATACGGAGGCCACGAGGATTTTGACTAGAACTTATCGCATTATCGCAGATGTTTGGTATGGACCACTGCTATCATTTAGCAAAATATCAGCCGGAGGTGCTCCCGGCCGATTTTTGTACTTTTTTATACACCATAGTTTGAGCAGTTACTGCACGGTTCTCCACAGTCGCATGAAGTATACCTTGCGATTACTTACGCGCTGGTCATGGCCTCCGGCATTGTTTTTACCCATTTATAGTACCTGATGGCTGCCATATACACCATTTTCGGTGTTGCCGACTGTGTGGCTTGCATTTGTTTCAAATACTTTTCATTTCATTAATCTAATTTGCTACTAGAGACTTAAGTTTAAATTTTGACTCAAATGCAAGGTACTAAAAAATAATCACATTTTTAGTTCTAATTTATTATATATAATAGTGTACATTTTTTATTTTACTGTATTTTGTGACAAATAACCTTATTAAACAACAAAATTAATAAATCATAATAGAGATTTAGGAAATAAATTTCAAGTTGAATTAATTGACATAAAAACAGACAGATCCTTTGTAATTCCTGGCATGTTTTACGAGGTCGCCAAAAATATACAGGGTGATTCATAAGTAGTTGGCCAAATTGTAACTACAGATTCAGAAGACAAAAAGAATAATATTTTCATTTACAACAATGGGTCTAAATCTGCTCCTCACTGAGATACAGAATGTTAAATAGAAAAAAAGTAAATAGATATTTATTAATAGAACAGTTATTTTTCGAGATAATCACTTGAAAATTAGATATGAAGATGTTTTAACAAGGACAAACAGGAATATGAGAGAGAATTTGAGTAAACTCATAGATGTCGCCACGTCAGCTACAAATTTTTTGTCACTAATTAAATTTATAACTCACTTATTTAATCTGGATAACCTCATCATTTCCGTAGAAAAAATGTGTACTTCTTTGATACTCAAAATTTTAACCGTTTCCGAGATATTTGAATTTCACTGTTTGACAACACTTCAACTTTTAGGTTTAAGAAAAAAATTCTCATAAGTATCTCTAACTCAAGTCTGTTCTAATGTTGTCCGTCTATTTTTTAACAGGCGTATAGTATTTTATAAACATAAATATGATTTATTACTCAATTTTTGTATCATATACCCAAAATTATCAGTTCTTGAGATAATTTGATTTTTCTATACATAACAATGTACCTGTATCCAATCATTTAACAACTAATTGAGTTGGCTATGATTTATTTGTTACAAACTGATACTTGACTATAACATGACATGGCAATAGGTTTTTTGATTTAGCGGTTTGGTAAATTTTTTGGTGTTTTGAAGAAATTGAACTAGGGCAAAAATGAATTTCACTAGTGATGAACTGATTGAAACGATCTGGATATTGGGCGAATGCAATAAAAACGGCTTACTATCAGTAAGAGTATACCGTGAACATTTTCCTGAAAGGTTCAACCGCCCGGGATCAGTTATTTATGAAGATCATTAACGAAGAAAAACTTCTGTGGCAGAAGAAAAAGAAAATATTGTTACTGAAAACCCACACACAAATGTAAGGAGTATTTCTAGAAAACAAGAACTGAGCTACTACGGTGTACAAAGAATCCTTGCCAAAAAGAAAATGCACCCTTACCACGTTTAGTTGCAACAGGAATTAACTAAAGATTATTTTCAAAAATCCCAGCATTTTGTAGGTGGGCTGTTCGAAAAGTTAATCAACAGAGATACTTTTTCGGCTATGTCATTTGGAGATAAAGCTACGTTTCATAAAAATGGTTGTGTTAACAGGCATATCTTCCACTATTATTCATCAACTAATCCATATCACATAGTGACCCACAGTCAAACTAGAAGGTCGTTACATGTGTTGGGAGGTATTGTTGGTGAAAATGTAGAAGGACCTAATTATTTTGAAAAATATTCAAATATTGAGATTTATTTAGATTTTCTAGTAAACCAATTACCTTTCTAATTGGAAGAAGTTCCACTTCGTACACTTCAATTTTTCATTTATATCTAGAGAGTTGTATCCGTCAAATGACAAACTATCAGGAATATTTATTGCCTTTCTAAATTTTTGAAAACAAGAAAATTGCTTAAAATTCTATTATACTTTTGAAATTATAATTATGCATATCTTTTGCTAATTTTCTATTACAATACTGGAAACGGCTGTCCGTATATTTATCGTAGCACGCTGCATATCGAGATGTGATTGTTGATTATTTTCAATATTGATTTCTTCAGAATTAATAGGTTATCGAAACATTTTTGACTTGGAAGATTCCAATTTATTTCAAATAAAAAAAATGCTCTTAATTTTGTGAAATAAAAATGTTCAATTGTGTATAGGTAGGTAAATAATCTAAAACAGGGACTAAAATAAGTTGGCATTTCCTTATAGGTATGTATAGGTAAAGAATCATTCTGTACGTCGAATAGTTTAGCCAATTTTTTGTTATTAATAAACAATTTCAATTTAATTTTTCTTCAAACATCAGTACATCATAATAATTTTAAGCCCATTTTTCAAGTTTTTCGTCTACAACTGTCTTAAAAAAACAATACTATTGGCAGTATCAATATTCATCTCTCATTATCAACTTATAACATGTAACGATTGTAATATTTTTTGTAGGTCGCACGCTGATATTTAAAATTCGAATCATACCGTCAAATTTTAAGTGCAAAATAATTTAAGAATATCTTTACTGAAATCTTTATTTGCCAAATTGCATTAAGTATAATCTCTTATATTCGCATATAATGGCTATTATTTATGCAAGTTCCTAGGGCTAGCAGGATTAAAAGAAAACACACTTCCAATTAATCAACCTCTCACAATTTCCTAATTATTTCTCCATTCTTTCAATCTAATTAGAGTTTGAAGAAAATCAACGTGGTCTATTCAAATTAGAGAATATACACTACTTCCAAAGTTAACTCACCACCTTAAATGTACCATAAGTGTGAAAACATGTTTCTTCTGAACCCTTGATTGGATTCCGATTTTCATATCATAGGTCTATTTTTAGGAATTACTGTACTGATGTTTTCAGAGAAATGTTTTATCCATATACAAATAAAGATGTGTTTTTTCATCTTAGGTTGCAACACCCCGTGGAATTTATCAGAAACATACGCTACATTTTATTTATATATGCGAGATAGCTTCTTCTTTCCTCAACATAAGTAGGTAGTTTGCTATGAAAAAGCAAAAAAATTGTCTGGTCAGTTCAACTGACAATATTGTTCAAAATTCAATAAACTGTCTTGCTGCTTTGCGTATGTTAGTTAATTGACATGGACAGTATTTCAAGAAGTCTGAGCCGCGATGAATGTGTGCAGGCAATTATTTCAACTAATGAAGAATTAAGTGATCGTAAAATATACTTTGCTCCTTACATAGGAAATAACTTTCTTATAATGGATGTTAGTCCCAGACTACATGCTGCACGTAGGATCCGCAATAATTTGGATGAGGTTAGTAGACAAACCATAAACTGCTCACCCTGCAGCCCTGATCTAAATCCAATAGGGAAAATCCACTTTTGTTCCTAATAAAACATTCTGATATAAATCGAGTATTAATAAATGTATTACTTTCTATCTAAATCAAACAGTTACTAATCAGAATTTGAATATAAAAAAAATATTAATGATATTACGGATAGTCCTTTATTATAACAAACATTAATTTAATAAGAAGAATATAAAAGGCTTTTTTTGTTTTAGTGTTTTTCATTTCAAACCTCATTCAGATAAGTTACGCGAATCTCAAAATCTAATACAATTCTTAAAATGTACAGAATAAAACTAAGTCGGAATCCAATATATCTTTTATAAATAGGTTTTTAAAATTAGACAGAACTAGATAATTTTCCAGCTGTGAAGATGAACGGTCGAAATAATAATATCATTCAATATGTATAGATAACTCATGTTTTATAAAATAGGTGGAAGCCAACTCTAGCGCGATCTCTATAACAACAGTGTATAGTTCAATAAAATCAAGGTCATTTCATCGATACCAAGAGACGCAACGTTGTCAAACGTAAGGAGGCCGCTAAAGACGCTAACTGAGTGGTCCTATATACTATATACACGCTGTATATTGGGCGGAGGCTAAGGCGATTACTTTTTATACGGACGCCGGGGCGGGCGCTAATGCAATATATATATATATTTTTTTTTTGGAAAAATTTTTCTTGGGATTGTAGGTTCCTAGTTAAACAAATCAAATGGTTTTTTTGGCTTTAATTAACATTTTTGTTTTTGTTTACGTTTCGGACATATCGTGTCCTTCATCAGAACATAATTCTACAAATAGATGACGAATAATTAACAATTTATACATTACATATGTCTATCCTAAAAATAACTTACCATTAAACAAGAGCTTGGCGAGCGCATGTTAAAATATGTTAAAATACACGAAAACAATCATTTTTATTAAAAACCTTTAGTATCAATATAAAACCCACATACAACTGCCAGTACACTACATTATATTATGACAATAATTACTTCTTAAAAGGAACAAAAATTTTTATTGTTAGTAAATAGAACTAGTTCTTTTTATGTATTGTATTCAGTAATTGTGATGGAACAAGGTTTTTAATACACATAAATTTTTGTCTTTGAAAAATTTTTTACTGATGTTATTATGGTATAAAGATTTAGAAATATTACAGGATGTCATTTCATTTATAGACAATGCACCGGAAAAGACATCTATTTGATTAAATTAACATAAATTTTTGATAAATTATTTGTGTCAGATTTAGCATTGATAGAATCTGACACAAATAATTTATCAAAAATTTATGTTAATTTAATCAAATAGATGTCTTTTCCGGTGCATTGTCTATAAATGAGATGACATCCTGTAATATTTCTAAATCCTTATACCATAATAACATCAGTAAAAAATTTTTCAAAGACAAAAATTGATGTGTATTAAAAACCTTGTTCCATCACAATTACTGAATACAATACAAAAAAAGAACTAGTTCTATTTACTAACAATAAAAAATTTTGTTCCTTTTAAGAAGTAATTATTGTCACAATATAATCTAGTGTACTGGCAGTTGTATGTGGGTTTTATATTGATACTAAATGTTTTTAATAAAAATGATTGTTTTCGTGTATTTTAACATATTTTAACATGCGCTCGCCAAGCTCTTGTTTTATGGTAAGTTATTTTTAGGATAGACATATGTAATGTATAAATTGTTAATTTTTTGTCATCTATTTGTAGAATTATGTTCTGATGAAGGACACGATATGTCCGAAACGTAAACAAAAACAAAAATGTTAATTAAAGCCAAAAAAACCATTTGATTTGTTTAACTAGGAACCTACAATCCCAAGAAAAATTTTTCCAAAAAAAATATATAATGAAATAAGGTTCAAGAAAAAAAAACTATATATATATATATATATATATATATATATATATATATATATATTTATATATATATATATATATTATATATATATATATATATATATATATATATATATATATATATATATATATATATAGCTGAAAAGCGAAAAACGCCGTGATCGTTGCTGATCAATTAGAACACAAATTGAAAAATATCTTTTTGGGGATTGCAGCAAAAGAAGAAAAATACACTCTATTCAATTCTCCAAGCTCTCGTAAATCTTTATTTACATCATCAGGGAACTACAATAAGGAAAGAAAAACATAAATTATAAAAAGTGTTCTTACAAACATTTCTACAACTTACATTGATCGAGATTGCATCATAGATCTTGAATACAGGAAAAGTGTACAACAGCAAGTCATTTAAGAAATAGGTCCAGTCGGCAATACATTTGCCTACTACTGGTTCAAATTTAGAACATTATTAAAAAGTAAAAAGGTAAAACATTTAAAATCGAAAATCCACACACCCACGCGGACTTGTGAGCATAATGGCGGAAACTGAAAATGTCAGGTTAAGTACAGCATTCATCATTACTAAATGAATGAAAAGAATCGATCTTTGCAATGACGCGAGACACTGAAACAATCGAATTGAAACTTTCAAGAGAATACCTGGGTGGTACCAAAATTATGGAACTGTTGTGAAAATCATTCCAATGAAATTCACATTAACGAGAATTAATATGTGATTATTGATGTTATTTATTATTATTATTAATATTATTATGGATGTTTTAATAGAGGAGGAACACCTACCATGATGACACAAGTAGGAAACTAGTGAAAACTATTAATATTATCATTATTATTATTATTATTATTGTTATTAATATGAAAACAATTGTGCTTATCAAGCGTTAGGAGGAGGGCGTAGAGATTACTCAAATTCTGAATGTCAGTCTTCCTTTTCATACAACCTTCTTCTTGGAAGATGAAAGCCATTTCCAAAAACAATCTTTTGTTATAACTGGTCTCACGAGAAAGGATTTTAACACCTTCAAAATCAATGACATGATCCAACGAGGAGACATGATTAGCCAGAGAACATTTTTCAGGATGTAACCTTATATCACTTTTGTGGAGGGATACACGGCTAGAAATTTTTTGGGAGGTTTGACCAATATATGAGAGGTCACAACTGTTACAACACAGCTTATAAACAACATTACTACAATCCACGACAGGTATCTTGTCTTTCAAACGACTATAAATTTACTTAACAATCAAGGAACTCCTGCAGGCAAACCTAACATTCTGTAAGTATGGTGAAAAAATACTAGTAAGTCTGGGCGTAATTTCCTTTATATAAGGCAGAGAAACCGTTAAAACGGAAGGAATCGTTCTAGAGGCCGAGAGAGGATCCAACTCAGCTGCACCTGCTGTGTCAATTGATTGTATTAAAGTATGTGATAAAACAGAAGACGTGTTGAAGATGATCTTTCTTAGTAACTTTTTGGATAGGAATTGTCTAGGAACAAATTGAAGAGAATATCACGATTCTTATTTCTAAACACAGGGTCAGAGAGGTTCATAATTCTAGATGTCATTTGTTTAACCAAGTTAACCTTTATGCTAAATTTATGGTAAGAATTGTAGTTGAGATATCTCCCAGAGCTACTTTGTTTTCTATACCAATCAATTATAATCACATTATCAGGAGACCTAGTCCATAAAGTATCTAATCATCAGTTCTACCTGCTTTTCTTTTAATAATAAATTTTACAAACAGACTTTTGGTACTCCTATGGGAGCTAGTATTTCTCCGATATTAGCGTGCTATGTAATGGATGATCTGTTGGACGTGGTCCTTCCGGTACTTCCTTCCAATGTACCTTTCATCAAGAAATATGTAGATGATATAATCCTGGCTTGCTCTGTGGACTCTACTCAAGATCTTCTTTTCACCTTTAATAGTTATGATCCTTACATTCAGTTTACTCTCGAAACAGAAAACTCTAACATGGCTGTCCCCTTTTTAGATACTTTATGGACTAGGTCTCCTGATAATGTGATTATAATTGATTGGTATAGAAAACAAAGTAGCTCTGGGAGATATCTCAACTACAATTCTTACCATAAATTTAGCATAAAGGTTAACTTGGTTAAACAAATGACAGCTAGAGTTATGAACCTCTCTGACCCTGTGTTTAGAAATAAGTATCGTGATATTCTCTTCAATTTGTTCCTAGACAATTCCTATCCAAAACAGTTACTAAGAAAGATCATCTTCAACACGTCTTTCTGTTTTATCACATACTTTAATACAATCAATTGACACAGCAGGTGCAGCTGAGTTGGATCCTCTCTCGGCCTCTAGAACGATTCCTTCCGTTTTAACGGTTTCTCTGCCTTATATAAAGGAAATTACGCCCAGACTTACTAGGATTTTTTCACAATACTTACAGAATGTTAGGTTTGCCTGCAGGAGTCCCTTGATTCTTAAGTCAATTTATAGTCCTTTTAAACACAAGATACCTGTCGTGGATTGTAGTAATGTCGTTTATAAGCTGTGTTGTAACAGTTGTGACCTCTCATATATTGGTCAAACCTCCCAAAAAATTTCTAGCCGTGTATCCCTCCACCAAAGTGATATCAGGTTACATCCTGAAAGATGTTCTCTGGCTAATCATGTCTCCTCGTTGGATCATGTCATTGATTTTGAAGGAGTTAAAATCCTTTCTCGTGAGAGAAGTTATAACAAAAGATTGTTTTTGGAAATGGCTTTCATCTTCCAAGAAGAAGGTTGTATGAATAGGAAGACTGACATTCAGAATTTGAGTAATCTCTACGCCCTCCTCCTAACGCTTGATAAGCACAATTGTCTTCATATTAATAACAATAATAATAATAATAATAATAATAATGATAATATTAATAGTTTTCACTAGTTTCCTACTTGTGTCATCATGGTAGGTGTTTCCCCTTCATTAAAATATCCATAATAATATTAATAATAATAATAAATAACATCAATAATCACATATTAATTCTCGTTAATGAGAATTTCCTTGGAGTGATATGTCACAAGTTCCATAATTTTGGTACCACCCTGGTATTCTTTTGAAATTTTCAATTCGATTGTTTCAGTGTCTCGCGTCATTGCAAAGATCGATTCTTTTCATTCATTTAGTACTGATGAATGTTGTACTTAACCTGACATTTTCAGTTTCCGCCATTATGCTCACAAGTCGGCGTGGGTGTGTGGATTTTCGATTTTAAATGTTTTACCTTTTTAATAATGTTTTAAGTTTGAACCAGTAGTAGGCAAATGTATTGCCGACTGGACCTATTTCTTAAATGACTTGCTGTTGTACACTTTTCCTGTATTCAAGATCTATGATGCAATCTCGATCAATGTAAGTTGTAGAAATGTTTGTAAGAACACTTTTTATAGTTTATGTTTTTCTTTCCTTATTGTAGTTCCCTGATGATGTAAATAAAGATTTACGAAAGCTTGGAGAATTGAATAGAGTGTATTTTTCTTCTTTTGCTGCAATCCCCAAAAAGATATTTTTCAATTTGTGTATATATATATATATATATAAATATATATATATATATATATATATATATATATATATATATATATATATAATGTGTATCTTTGGAGGTATTACTGTATCAAATTACAAAATTGCGTTTCTCTGTAAACAAAGATTTTCATTAGTTATTTAATCAAATACAAATAATTTTAATATCTAACTTAATATTAATTATACAAATCTTACCTGTTAACAAAGAAACAACATTTACTGTTATTTGTCTACAGTATATTTTCTAACGTACAATAATTCTTTCTTATATGTCTTTCTCAATTGAGTTCTGATTTTCAACTGACACCTCCTGTCGTTTGGAATTCAGTGACGTTTTGTCACTCGGTCAATGCCCGAGGTTGCGAGATGTAAAGTCAGCAAACTAAAGTAATGCATACGCTACAATACTGTATGTGTTACTTTACATCTCCCTCCCTCAAAGAAAATTTTACTTATAAAATTTTTTCACAATCATATTCTTAAGCTAGTATTATCCTCTAACATTTCATTTCAACCAAAATCTAATTCCCATCTATATATTATGTAATTTTAGGAGCTGGAATGAGTTTCGTAATGTGAAACAAATTCGATTCCGCTTTTTTATATCCTGTATCTACTTTATAAATTGAGTTTGATATTTTTTCAATTATCTTAAAAGGACCTATTCTTATCTCATCTAATTTTTTCCTATTTAGTTTATTGCCATTTTCAACATATACCATGTCTCCACTGTTGAATGTTACATATTTTCGATTCTTATCAAAGATAGCTTTGTTGTAATCATGTGATCTTTTTGTATTTTCTAAAGCTATTTTTCTATCTCTTATTAGATTATTACAATTCTTAACTTGTTTTAATTCTGTAGGTAGAGTTGTAATATCTATTCCAAATAATAGATACTTGGGTGTGAATCCAGTTACTGTGTGTTCTGTTTCATTGTATTTTTGTATGCATTGTTGTCCATGCTATTTTATTTTTATTCTCATTAATTCTACATCTTATCTTGTTAACAATTGTTTGATTCAATCTCTCATTAAGACCATTAGAGAATGGTGTATTAACAGAAGTGAAAATCAGTTGAATCTGTTTGTCATTTAAAAACTTCTTAAATTCTTTTGAATTTATTCCTGGATATTGATCGGCTAAGATTAAACCAGTTCTATCGATATCTGTAGCATTTCTTATCAATTTTATGAAATCATTTGCATTTTGAGTTTTGGAGGTTAAAATAAATGCATATCTAGTGAAATGGTCAACTAAAAGATGTAAATATGTTTTTGTGGATCTAGACCCACCAAATCCTCCAATAGTATCAATTGACTTTATCTCAAAAGGTCTTTCCGCTGGTCCTAAATGTGACATTAAACCGAATTTATGTTGACCTCTAGTTTTATTCTTTATGCATATTTCACAATTTTTGCAAATTTTCTGTATATTCTCTACCAATCGATTTGCTCTATAAATTGGCGCAATTTTATTTTGTAGTAGTTTCACCCCTATATGACAGTAATCTTCATGAATTTGTTTGATAAGTTTTCTACTCATTTTCTCTGATAACATTATTTTCTCTTTATTTTTTGATTTTTTGTAATATATTCTATCTTTATTTATCATTTTGTTCTTTCTATCTTGGATATACTCATTGTTTCGTTGATCTTCAATAATATCTTGTAGTTTTACAAAATTTACAATTTTCAATTGTTCGTCTTCATTTTCATTGGATTCTAGTACAGGATTTCTGCTTAAACAATAAGCTTCTTAGTTAATATTTCCTGGAGAATATTTTATTTTAAAATCATATTGTGAAAGGTAATATGTAAGATCACCTAGTTCTTCATCTGTTCTAGATTTTATGTTCAAATTCTCTAAAGGTTTGTGATCTGAAAAAACTGTGAATATTTTTCCTATAAGCCAGTATTGCCAATATTTAATAGCCTCTTTTATGGCTAAACACTCTAAGTATATCGCTTTCTTTTTCTTTTGACTATTATTTAGTTTTTTTGAAAAATAAGCAACTGGTTTTTCTTCTCCGTTTGGTTGTTTTTGTTTCAAAACAGCTCCTATACCCAATATGCTTGCATCTGTATAAATGTATATTGGCAAATTTGGATCATATATTTCTAAGATTGGTTTTGAACATAGCATATCTTTTATTTTCTCAAATGCATCTTGACATTCTTTTGTCCAAATAAATTTTTGTCCTTTTCTCAATAAGTTATGAAGTGGATCCAAAGTTATAGCAATATTTGGTATATATTTGTTGTAAAAATTTATATTTCCTAAGAACTGTCTAATATTTTTTTGAGTTTTTGGTATTGGGAAATTCCTCATCGAAATCAAATTATCTTTGAGTGGACATATCGAATTATTGCTTATTACATGACCTAGATATTTGACTGAACTTTCAGCAAACTTGCATTTTGTAAATTTCAATCTGAAACCTTCTCTTCTCATTGCTTCTAATAATTGTTTTATGTGTTTAATATGTTCATTGAATGATCCAGAAAATATCAATATATCATCTATATAATTTACTGTAAAATCTGATAGTTTATGTTTTCTGATTATATTACTCAAAATTCTTTGAAAAATTGTTGGAGATGTCTTTAATCCAAATGGAAGACATGTCCATTGAAATTGTCCTTCCTGTGTAACAAAAGCTGTCTTCTTTCTGTCTTCTATTCGTAAAGGAATTGACCAAAATGCAGAATTTATATCTAACGCTGAAAAGTATTTGCAATTTCGTGTTTTTGTCATTAAGTCTTCTATCAACGGGAAAGGCTGCGATTGTGGTATTACAAGTTTATTCAAATCCCGAAAATCAATACACAATCTTGTTTTTCTACCTTCTTCTTTCTTATATACCAGTGTTACCGGTGCCGCAAATGGGCTATAAGATTCTTCAATAAGATTGTTTTCTAATAGTTTAGCAATTTGCATTTCTATCTCTTTTTTATCTTCGACATTACATCTATATGGTCTTTTACTACAATATTTATCTATTAGTAGATCAATACGTGCTTCATAATCTTTTACTGTACCTACATCATATTTATCTTTTGCAAAAATGTCACTGTATCTTTCTATTAACTTATCTATCTCAAATCTTTCTTGGTAGTTCAAATGATTTACAGAAATATAAAAATCTGATCTATTCATATTCTCATTAAAATTTATAGAATCAATATTGAAAATATTTTCCTTTGAAATATAAAGTTTTTTTTGTCTAATTTTTAAATTTTCATCTTGAATAAGTTTGAATTCCTTAATCATATCTAATCCAATAAGAAAATCATATTGAATATTATCTCCATCTATTACAAAAACGTTCATTATCTTTTCTATATCGAATATTTTTATCTTCACAGATATCATTCCTTTAGTTCTCTTTGCACCATTAATCGTTTCAAATTTTGTTTTCCATATGTTTACTAATTTCTGATTTTTTATGTTCAAAAGTTTTGAATGTATCAATGATATATTGGAACCTGAATCATATAATCCAAAAATTTCAACAGTATCTTCAACTAAGACTTTAATTTTGATTAATGGTGGAGTTACTAGTTTTTTGGAATATTTTTAAACAACTCAGTTTCTATCTCTACATTGTTAACGCATTTTATTTGATTCTTATCTCTCGCGTCTTTCTCATTTATTTTATACCAACATGAAGCTTCAGGATGAAAACGATTCAGCTTACCTTTCTTTTCACATATTTTGCACGGACGTTTTTGTTGTTCTTTTTCTGCATCATCTTTCACGTTTCTGCTTATTTTCTTTTTCTTCATTAGATGTTCTAAACTTCCCAATTCGGTAAATAAATCACTGGGTTTTTTTAAGTTCTTTCTGTTGATTCTGTCTATTATAAATTCTGGTAAACCTACTGCAATAAGGTTGATCATAGTGCAGTCATCGATATTTTCGTTCATTCCCAATAAAATTCTTCCTTTTTTCAAAGCATAGTCTAATAGTGATCCATTCACATATTTAAAGAGAATAGCATATCTGATTGAAAACCAACCTATACTAGCATATGTTTCGATAAAATTTTCTTTCCAAATTTTCCATTCTGATGTTAATGTATTCCTAATAAGCATTGAATTGTACCAATCTGAAACTGAACCTTCTAGAAATAATCTTAACACTTCAATTATCTCTTCGTCTTTGTTAATTTGTAAACGAGTGCATTCTTTTTCGAAAGTATCTATCCATTGCAATGCATTACAGTTCTTACTTGAAAATTTTTCGATGACAAAATTATCAGTTATCTTCTTCAAATTTCTGTTTGTTTCTTCATTTCTAGATCTAATTGGTTGTTCTTCTATATTTTTGGTTATAATTTCTTCTGGATAATATTCACCTATAACTACATTATCACTGTCATCCAGAAAGCATCGTAAATCTGCCGTTACATTAATCCATATTATCCTATATTGATTTCTCAATTTCAAATTTTTGATCACATTTTTCACAATACTATTCTTCAATAATACTTTATGATCTGCTAAAGGTTGATATTCCATTGGAACTTGATAAAATCTTCCATCTGGTGTTCCGATTTCAGTTAAACATATAATATTCGTTTTTGGATGCGTCGATGCTTTCACTTCAATTTTAAATTGTAATTTTTCCATTTTTATAACTAAAATGTTGTTTTATAATGTGTATCTTTGGAGGTATTACTGTATCAAATTACAAAATTGCGTTTCTCTGTAAACAAAGAATTTTATTAGTTATTTAATTAAATACAAATAATTTTAATATCTGACTTAATATTAATTATACAAATCTTACCTGTTAACAAAGAAACAACATTTACTGTTATTTGTCTACAGTATATTTTCTAACGTACAATAATTCTTTCTTAAATGTCTTTCTCAATTGAGTTCTGATTTTCAACTGACACCTCCTGTCGTTTGGAATTCAGTGACGTTTAGTCACTCGGTCAATGCCCGAGGTTGCGAGATGTAAAGTCAGCAAACTAAAGTAATGCATACGCTACAATACTGTATGTGTTACTTTACATATATATATATATATATATATATATATATATATATATATATATATATATATATATACATATATATATATATATATATATATATATATATATATATATATATTGAAACCATCTAAAGTTGGTAAGTCCAATTGAAGGTTACATAACTAAAAAAGGATATAGGTAATAAGTTTATTATTATGTTTTCGTTAGAGAATATTATAATAATTATTGATTTTGGGACACACTATATAGTATAGAGTAAGTCTAACAACATTTAAAAATGGAAAAGGCAAAGATTTAGAGGCAATAGCAAATTTGATATATCAGAATTATCTTTATAAACCTATACAAAAAGTTTAAATTTTAATACAATGTTTGCATATAGTGTAAATAATCATTGTATCTAAACAAATAAATCCTTAATTTTAATTGGTGAAGTGATAGATAGTAGCCGCGAATAAACATGTGACATTATCTTTACAATGACAGAAATAAAACAAAAATGTTTGTTGACAAAAAAATTGAAAAACGGCGTTGTTGAGGAGGATGAGATGAAAAAGACAGCAGGAGAAGTCATGAAATTTGATTCTTTTTAAAAAGTTGTAAATTAAAAAATGAAAAGTCAAAAATAAAAACAGGATAATAATATAGTGAAGAAAACTAACCTGTGAGTGGCATCCTATGTAATTTTAAACCAGAAAGTGGTAAGATATTTATCATATTTATTGACTGGAAATTATATCAATTACTATACTTATTCCTACTAAAGAAAGGAACATTTCATTTTCCACTGAAGTGTATATAACATCTGTATGCAGATCTAATGTTATTTGTCCCATACAAAGACTTGGTGAACTTTATTTATATTATGAATCAGAATTAACCGACAAATGAACACTCATAAGTCGGCTGAATTTGCATTTATTTGTTAGTTGTATATTTAATAGTTTTAAGGGTTTTGTATAGTTAGATAGGATTGTTGAATTAAGTATTAAAAAGGGAAGCTTACCTTACTTAATATTCCAAAGAACACAATATTAATCCATATAGAAAAATAGATAACATAACCAACATTTAGGATTTAGAAACACATGTAGATATTGTTGATATTTCAATCAGTAGTAAGAGAGAGAGAACCTACCAAAGATGACGATCGTTGTCGAATGGAGCTGTAGAAATGTTTACTCGTAATACAGGGTCAGTACGATAAGTAATTCACTTAACACAAATAAATTTGAGAATAATAAAAATAGTATTTATTGAATATTTACAAATAACATCTAAATGGTAATTAATATTGAGTTGCAGAGGAATACTGATAATTTTGAGGTGAGGTTTATGAAGTTTAATTTATATTATGACAATTTGCATTTGATATATTAAAATCATTCACACAAAATTTTTTATTTTAATGATAAATGTTACATTGAGGGAACCGCTACCTGAGAACAAGAATCTCAACCATAATTATAGCTAGTCGGATAAGAAAAATATAAAACATAATAAATATACAAGGAGATTCGTAAAAAAAAAGGAAGAAGGTAAAATTTAAAATTATATATTAAGACATAGAACATACATTAATAATATATATATATATATATATATATATATATATTATTCTATCTAATTCTTATGGTTTTAAAACCTTCTTATCATAAAAAAATCTTAATTTGCCCCACGTTGCGGTGACATTTTATTATATGAAATTTATGTATTTATCAGTTTATAAATAAATATATTTAAACAATATTTATTTTTGAATTTTGTCTATTGCATTATTTTTAATTACTTTATGTTTTTTATTTTTGTCGATGGATTTATATAGTAAATTGGCTAGCTCAGGATATTTTTATTATATTGTTTTACTTTATTGTGTTATTGGAAAACATGAGAACTCTTAACTCCCTTTAGATTCTGGCAGATATTATAATATGCGAAATTTGTATTTACTAAATATTATATTATTTTAACTCCTTTGAAAACGCTTTGAATATCTATGCGGAACATACCTATTCGAACCTCTATGATTATTTTCTGGAACTATTTATGTCAATTGTTAAAATAAAAACAAACATATGAAATGAAATTTAGTTTATATATATACGAACTATCATTGAATTGAAAAACACTATCGGTATGAAGAAAAATCAGTTAAAACAAATTATTACTATAAACTAATATACATGAAATGGGTAGAATTTTTAATACATATAAAACAACGAATAGTGAACTTTTGGCCAATTAATAATGTTTGTGAAATTTTTAATGGTATACCATATAAATTGTTTATACACTGACCTGTTTCTATCACTTTAAAGTTTCTGTTGTGCACTCTGCTTCGGATTCATCTCTCTGGAATGAAGCTGGATTCTTGTTGAATATCGTAGGAAAACAAACTTGATAGTTTGTTGTAGGTAAGTCGAGATTTTGGTTTAATTGTTCAGTAAATACAACTTATAATGTTTATTATCTTACTAAATGTCTTTGAAACTAATAATCAATATTCCATTGTGGACTTTTGATAAAATTCAGACATATCATCCCTTCTCAAAATATGGCTGCATTTTCCACAAATAATGAATGTTTACAAATATTTTCTTCTAGAAATGTCTCTATTATTATTATTTATCATTTAAATTCAATTTTGCTTTTGATTTCTAAAGATTTCCGCAGAATTTAACAAATTATTAGAAAAATTTTCTTACATGTCCATCTGCTTTTGAACCACCACACCTAATTTATTGTTCCCCAAATCAACAAAACTCTCGTTGCTAGCCTTGTTATTTCCAACAAAAAACTAACAAGTAACTAGATATCATGGTTTAATTTATTTACTGTCTAACATTAATTATAATTATTTTCCTCGTATTTTTATTGTTATTAATTATTTGTGAAAAATTTTAAAATAATTCATTATATCTATTTACATACAATATCATTCCAAAATATGCCTTATTTTTATATCAATAATAATTTTTATCCCACTTTAAATTACAATATCTATGAATTTATAATCATAATCTTCTTAAAATCTTTTATAATGTCTTTCAATTACTCTTTTATATGTAATTCAACAATTATTTTATATAAACTTTGGCTTAACCTTTACTATTGTTATCAATCTTTAAACACTCCTGCTGTTTTGAAAATAATCAATACTTCGAACATAACATATCTCTATGGTTGAAAATATTTCTGCTCTGTTAATTCTGTGTTACATGACATGAAGTTTTTACTGACACTTCTACATAAGAATCAACAAATGATATAACATGTATTCATATTAGTATCAGTTATATATATTGTTTATCATCGTTTAAATAATAATTTTATGTTCTTTTTCAGATTCTTTTGTTATTCTAGATAGAATATACAATTCATTGTCTATGTTGCTGATAACAATTTGGATTTATAATTTACTAAGAAAATGGGTTAAGGTTTTGTGATTCATAACTATTTACAATCTGAAAATAAAGGTAACAAATTTTAATCTTGCTAATATATTTCTATATTATAAAGGATAATTAATCTCATAGATGTTCGATTTGATATGATACATATTGTTTAGTTATAATTGTCAATATAAATAGTAATTTTATCTGTCTGAAGAAAGTGATTTCTATTTGTTATTCAACAAAGTTACAAATTTCTCATATTTGTGTATCATTCTCTTGAATATTCATTATGATAAGTTCAATATATATATATATATATATATATATATATATATATATATATATATATATATATATATATATATTTGAGGCTCTTTGACTTTAGTTATATTTTTCAAGAATATGTCTTGGGTTTTAGTCAAATAAAAACAGTATTGAACTGATTAAAAAGTCATTTAAATAAAACTGGTACAGCAATTGTGACGTTTCGGTCTCAATGTTAGACCTTTTTCAAACTAAAAGAATCTGAATTGTGTAGTATTCCGAAACAGTATTAACATTTATCCCATATTGTATCCTTAACATCCCCAACACAAATTTTAAAATATTTATGCTAAGCCTTTATTTAAAAACATATACTTTAAAAAGACAATAACAGAACGTATATATCGTTATAAATATCACTTGGTGGCATTGTTTCGTTTTAGTGTGAGACTAATTAAATTTATCATAGGAGTGGAATGTAAGTTGTATTCAGTTTGTCTATATCTTTTTTGTCGTTTATACAGTGGGAGGATTTTTGAATAGCTACCAGTTCATAGAACTCTCGTTTCTTGAGATTATTCTCTGTTTTTAGAATTTTAGTCTCTGTGTAATTGAACTTATGGTTTTTATTCCTTTCGTGGTTAATTAGTGCTGTAGCATTTTTCTTGTCATATTTATGGCTCTTTATTCCGTTTTCTAAGTATTGTGACGTTTGGCTTCGCAGTTATTGCAGGGAATCTCATGAACAATATTACTTTTTTTATTTCGGAATTTTTAATTTTAGCATAGAGAAATATTTCGATAACAGATTATAAGGTTTATGACATATTTTTAAGTTATGTTTAATAAATAAATGTTGAAATTGTTGTGACAATCCGTTGACGAAGGAAAGAGAAATAAAACGTTGATTGATAATACTATTTTATTTTTTATTTTTTGAGTTGTAAAAATTATGTACTATGTCTTTGAAAATGTTATTAATTAGTGTTTTTGGATAATCATTGAACCTTAATGCATTTTTCGCTTTAATAATACTCGTTTTTCGGAACTCCGAATCGGAAAGTTTTATTGCACGATCTGCAAGGCCAATCACTACCGATTTCTTTTGAGAAGAGGGATGATTTTTTTTTGTAATTTCAATTGTTTTTGTCCATCACAATTCAGATTCTTTTAGTTTGAAACCGAAACGTCACAATTGCTGTACCAGTTTTATTAAAATGACTTTTTAATCAGTTCAATACTGTTTTTATTTGACCAAAACCCAAGACATATTCTTGAAATATATATATAAATATATATATATATATATATATATATATATATATATATATATACATGTTATCTACCCAGACTGTTTCCTTTACCAATGAAACCCTCCACTCGACCTAGTCGGATTGAACCTTGGAGACGTACCGGCAGCTGGACGACACGACGAGCCTTAGAACTCAGGTTTGGCACATCGTATAAGCCCACGAATACCCTTCCGCTCGAGCTAGGAAACCACCTTCTCAGGTTTCTTCACAGGGGATTTCCGGCTCTATTGTACCCTACGGCACTGGTGACAGCACGCTACAGAGAAAAAAAAGGAAATACAAAACCAAAACAACAAAGACATATTTCGTTACACTAGGTGACAATAAGGTCTAAGATTGTTATACTTCCGATAATTCCTTTCCTCCTAAAAATCAGCTCATCTAAAATAGCGTGCGGTATTCTGCATTTCCCTAAATTTATCCGTATAACCTTCCAACCCTCCTCTACATTCGTTTTTTCCCGCGTACTGATCAGCGCTTCCTCCTGTTTGGTCAAACTCTTCCCCTATGAGGGGTTCAGAGTGGTGGACGAGTCCGCCCTATTTTTTCCCTTCCTCTATAGGGTTATGAGCGTTCAAATAACTATTGTACTTTTCGGTCTTTATCAAAATACTGTTTAACATGGACAATGTCAATAAACTGTTACAATATAACAATCTTTTTTGGATCAACAACTTAGTCTTCATTGCAATCTCATTTTTCTTTTCAGATTTTCCTTTCATTCTGCGTTGGATATTCACAAACTGCTGGTATTTTAGATATATTTGGAAGAAAACATATATCTTTTCTTGGTCAAGAATTTAATCTTGAAGGCGGTTTTCAATTTGGAAAGCTGGATGTAAATCCACTAAACTATTTGTTAGCGGGTGTCCAACAAGGAGCTAGTCAACTAGGAGGTGGTCAACAAGGAGATTGTCAGCAAGGGGGTCGTCAAAATGGAGGTTATCAGCAAGGAGGTGGCCAACTGGGAGTTTATCCACAAGTAGGTTATCAACAAGGAGGTTACCCACAAGGAAGTTATCAACATGGAGGAGGTCAGCAAGGAAATTATCAACAAGCGGAAGGTCAACACGGTGGTGATGGTGCTTATCATTCGGAACAGTATGGTGATGAGAAAAATGATGTTCTTATCGTACACGAAACCAATGAAAGTTGCAGTGGTAAGCTATTTTTTTGCAAATCGATAAATCAAGTCAATGATAACTAGAAATATATCAGTGTTTTAAATGAAACTCACGGTTTCTAGTTAATACCACAATATAATAAAAATTGTTGAGAATTCTAAGAAATTGACAATTGTTTCGATAAATCAATATCATCGTCAGAATGACAGAAGTTACATTTCATTTTATGCCTACCTGATGTTTAGTAGTTATTTTTGGCTAGACCAAGAAGTGACCTAACTTGTGATTGACTTAATATATGTTAATAGAAAAAAGAAGAAGATGTGATATTACAAATATTGAAGCTTAGATGTTATTAGCCCTATGGTGATATCCTGGATATCATTTTTCCAATTAAGATCAGTATAACTGTGCAATGATATAGAAAACCAGGAAAACTATATCTGCTGATCTTTACAATTATCACTTAAGAAGACAGTTTAAAAGTGGAGAACTCCCTAGATTTAACTGTTCATTGACAACTTCATATTGTGGGTCTCTTAAATGTCTTCTAATTTCCAATTCTTCAAGAAAATCCAGTTCTTGTTTATTTTCACAAATATGCAGCACTTCTAGTTTTGTGTTAGTAAATTTCAATAAAAATATATCAATAATTTTGTAACAGATATTTGGTATATTTCGTGCGTTATCTCACCTTTTTATTGGTCTCTGTTTTACTATTCATATTCTTATTATGAAGTTTCATATAAATATTTTCTCAACAAGCCTTGTAGACCAAGGGCTTAATACTGGTGCATTTTGCTCTTCTTAATAAGACTACTCCAATTATTATCCCCCACTCCCTTCTATTTCTCGTTTTGTCTTTCCAGTTAGTGACATCTATGATTGTCTTCCAAAGTTTTGGTTTTCCATCCTTGCATTGGTATATCTCCACGGTTTTTTACAATCGGGTTTTTGTATAGCTAATCTAGCTTCGAGTTCATGCTTTTCGTAGCTCTTCTCCTCTATTGAGTGGAGTAAAATAATGTCTCAAATCAAATTTTTTCACACAACACATTTTTAATATAATGTAATTTCAAAGATACAATGTGTGATGGTTTTAGTGTCTGCTACCCCCGGCAAGGGTTGGAACAGAATCTAAAAAGTATTTTTTAGATATTACCCGAATACGGCGGAAGTGATATAAAAAAATGCTTATCAAAAATTGTAGAGCTTAAAATTTTACATATAAAATTTCTTAAGAGATGGCCGTAAATTTAAAAAATCGTTAGTAGTAGAAAAATAAATACATTTATTTCCCACATGTATTGAAATCCAATCAAATTTCAAAAAATATCAAATTTTAACCAATGACAACTGAGCTTTCTTGATAAAATGGGATCTCGCTTAACCCAGCTGTGAATACTGAAAGTGAATTAACAGCCTGCGGCTTTTTGCAATGCTATAGCAGCAACCCAGCAAACACAAAAACATATTGAATACATATATGTTACATACTTTTTGAATTATTAAAGTCACAGTTATATAAATCTGAAGTCACAACTAGATAATATTTATGTATTAAATACTGACAAAGGCCGGCACAGCTAGAGAACAATAATGATATAAGAAATACATATTATGAATTATATCTCAAATATTTCCAAATTACTATGTAATAAATATGTAAAAATGAAATAATATCTAGAGAATATTCATGTATTAAATATTACATAATATAGATGAAACAAAAGTTACATAATTTTTCTTTTGCCTCAACCCTTACATAATAGTATATTAAGTACCAAGTGTCAAAATGGTTCCTTGTAAAACGAGTGACTAAAGACGTTTTTAACAAGAAGTGCTTACTATACTTTTTCTTCGCCCGCGAAAATGAAAACATATTATATTTGAATTATATTCATTACATTTATAATACATTAAGAAAAAGCTGTTGAAACATTATTTTTCATAGATGAAATGAAATATGATACTTTTAGTAGTGTTGATGGCCAAAAGATTAAGGAACTATTGTTACTATATTATTCAATACCCACCTTATGAATATTTCAAACTTAAAGCAACTTAGTACAATTTAATATTCATATATTGTAAATGGTATTTATCTATCTTTGAAATTTAGTAGCTGGTACTTAGTTACTAAAAAAATAGCAAATAAATGCATATAAGTACATTTACTTCATTAACATAAAAAAGAGAAACTAAAAACAAAACACCTAATGACAAAATATATTGCAAAACTAAAAATATTCAAATATTAAATGATAATAAAATATAAAAAAAGAATGCAACACAAATGAATATTCAAAAACAAAACAATAACTGACCATGGAAAATATTCTCTTAGAAGACTTTTCGAGGTCCACTTGTAAGCGACTTAGCAATACTAAGGGATATTATCCATTGTTTTGAAGGGTTACAGTTTCGCAATTCTTTTCCCTCTGGAGTCTCTTTACTTAGCCTTATCCACACCAAGGTGATTTGATCAAAATCAGTGCATGTCATATTAAACTGTTTCAGCAACGTAGGTGTATATATTAATTATATTAAATAAACAAATCATATAGTAAGAATACCTTGAAATAACTTATATGATTTTAAGTTCCTTATTTTGTAGTTATTTCTATGTCCTAACCATGAGTGAAATGTCTCTAAATTATGTATTTCTGGTTCACCGTCACCATTGTAAGATTGTAGTACGTATCGTTTTTCTGTCTTCTTGATAAATCACAGAAGTCTTCCAATTTTTTTCGTTTTAAACAGATATTGTTAAGGAATCACTTGTATTTTCAATTTTGCCGCTAAACGCATCATTGGCGCATGATTGATAAACCGTCGACGTGCCCAGAAAGCAGTACCTTGTCGACATTCGCACGGTATACATGAGTTTATAAAAACACCGGTAAATTGTTTGGACGAGATTCGGTCAAAAGAAGTGTACCAAAAACGACATCGTCAACCCTCCCAGGCGCCTGGATACGACGGCAAGACAGCTTCATCAGGTAGGAGCCTTATATATATATTGTTTTTATTTATGCGTTGATGATGTGCTATTTTTTTGTTAATTAACTCTTCGAAATACAGTCCATTAGTCCCTTTTCATATTTCCAACCCTTAACATTGGTCCTTCTCACGCGGATTAATATACCTCATTTATACCCTTTTACTTTTTCAAGTTAAGTTCATTTTTTCGGTACATTTTAAATTCGTTTACCGGTTTCTCATTCATTTTTTATGCAGATAAACTCTGTTTTGGTTTATTCCACTAGATGTTATTATAATTATCATTTCACCGTCAAATATCAACAGTTAAAATCAAATTTAAACGTAAATTTTGCATTCTTCTTTGCTAGAGAATTTTATTGCTTTGTTCGAAAATATTTATTAAAATATTATTTCCAGTTCTTAATTACCTTTTCAATTTAACTTTTTCTTGGCATACAAGAACCACATTGACCTTGAGCAGGTGCTTCGATATTTGTTTGTTTATAATTTTCAAAACTATTATTTATATTTGTAATGGCTCCACCATCAGATAAATTAACAAAAGCGAATTTAAATCGCACGCTTGCTCACAGAAGATTACAAGAGACTCATCAAGCAGGTCTTGATGCGTTAAACGATGAATCCTTGAAATCCATTTTCTTAGCTAGAGCAGAGGATCTTGATGTTATTTATAATGACTTCCAAACAGCCCATAATACTGTCATTTCTCTAGTTAGTGATGATGAGTTCGTAACTTACGATACAATGCGTAGTTCGGCAGATAAAGCATTTTATGGGGCTAAATCTATCAAGCACGATTTTTTAATCTCGGATTCCGTCAATGATTCGGTGACCAATTTAAATAGAACTTCTTCACATCAACGATTTGTAGCAAAGCTTCCAAAAATTAATTTACCGACATTCGACGGAGATTTTAAAAACTGGTCTTCTTTTTATGATCTGTTCAATTCGCTTATTCACAACAATACTGATTTGTCCGACGCTCAAAAATTTCAATATTTGCTTTCGTCACTAGACAAAGAACCCTTATCTTCAATTAAGGGTATTCCCCTTACTGATGCAAATTACCTTATAGCATATGAAATGCTGGAGAAACGATACCAAAACAAACGGATTCTGGCTACTCACTACTATAATGAACTTTCGAATGCAGCTTCAATTCAAATGTCTACTTCTAAGGAGCTAAGGAAACTTCTAAATAACTTTTCTGAAAATGTAGCATCTTTTCGAGCTCTCAAATTTCCAGTTGATCAGTGGGATTTTTTGTTGTTCAATATGCTTATGAATAAACTTGATACTAAAACTAGAACTGATTTTGAACTTGAAAATAGCTTAAATTCAGAATTGCCTACTTACAGACAATTAATAACATTCTTAGAAAGGAATTGTATAGCTTTGGAATCGGTTCAATTTTCTATTATTATCCCATCTACCCATGTAGATAAATCCAAAAACAAGTTTTCAAACTCAAAAAATTGTAATAAATCTTCAACATCTACATTTGTTGCAAATACACAACAAAACAGTAGTAACTTGAAGTGTATCTTATGCTCCTCTTCTCACCCACTGTATAAATGTCAATCATTTTTGGCCAAGATGCCACAAGAAAGATTTTCTTTTGCTAAGCAGCACCAGTTATGTGTTAACTGTTTAGTATCTCCCCATTCTATGAAAATGTGTTCATCCACACAAAAGTGTAAAATTTGTCGATTTCCTCATCATACTGTGTTACATTTTCCAAAAAATTCTCCTAATTCTAATCACATAAATAACTCGATTTCCGCTTCTGACAATCTCACGAATACTTCTAGTGACAATTCTAGCTCTTCAATTACAAATGGCCATTGTATTACAAATACTTTAACGTTACCACAATCTACAGTTTTATTATCTACTTGTGAAGTGCATATTAAGGACATTCGAGGTAATTTTCAAAAAATCCGAGTTTTACTGGACACAGGCTCCATGGCTAACTTTATATCCGAAAAATGTATCAGAAAACTTGGACTTTCTCGCAAACACTGCTCTATTCCCATTGAAGGCCTCAATGGAATGACTACCTTTACAAATCGAGGCACAGCACATTGTATCATTAAACCATGTAGCGCAGAAAATCCTGTTTTTTCCTTCGAAGCTATTATTATTCCTCAAGTTTGTTCTGATCAGCCGAAAGTCTTTATTAATCCTGCAGAATTAACATATATTCAAAATTTAAACTTGGCGGACAGTAAATTTCATGTTCCCGGACCCTTGGATATGATTCTTGGAGCTGAATTAATACCTTTAATTTTGAAATCAGGTCGTATATTTGGAAATCCGGATCAACCTGTCGCTTTAGAAACTGTCTTTGGTTATATTCTTCAAGGACGAACAAACTGCTCCTATGCCTCAAACAATTATTCTTTAAGTTGCCATGCATCTTTGGATGTAAATCTTGATATCCAATTGCAAAGGTTTTGGGAGGTCGAACAGGTTGTCAAAGCTATTTTCCCAGCATCCCCCGAAGATAAGAAATGCGAAGAAATTTATAAGACTTCCACTTTTCGAGAACCTTCTGGACGATTTTCGGTACCTCTGCAATTTCGTCAATCTTTCCCCGATTTTATTGATACTTATACACAAGCTCATCGGAGATTCTCAATGCTAGAAAATAGATTTTTAAAATCGTCTGAATTACACATCAAATACTGTGAATTCATGCAAGATTATCTTAACAGTGGACATATGATTCCGGTCCCATTGGACGATTATAAATCTTCATCTGCTTATTATATACCCCATCACGCCGTCTTTAAAGAACAACTTTCAGGTTCTCAAATAATTTCCAAAATTAGAGTTGTGTTCGATGCGAGTTTGCGTGATGTACAGGGTGTCTCACTTAATGACACTCTTTTAGTTGGCCCAAAACTTCAACGTGATATTTCTACAATACTTTCAAGATTTCGATTTTTCTCTCATGTTTTTGTCTGCGATATAAAGCAAATGTACAGACAAATTAACGTACAATCTCAGTTCTGGAATTATCAAAGAATTATTTGGCGCTTCAAGCCCACTGAGCCTCTTCAGGAATTTTTTTTGCGAACCGTAGTCTACGGAATTTCGAGTTCTCCGTTCTTAGCTCTACGAACTTTGAAAGAATTGGCCACACAAGAGCAATCTTCTTTTCCTCGAGCATCTAAAATGATTCATCATCAATTCTACATAGATGATGGCTTGCTTGGAAGCAATGATCTAAGTTCAGCCATTTCACTTCAATCTGAATTAATTCAGCTCATGCAACGAGGTTGTTTTCAATTGAGCAGATGGGCAAGTAATCATCCTGCTCTTTTAGCTCAAGTAAGTCATTCCGATCGCCAAGAATCGTGCAACTTTGATAAAGATGAACCATCCTTTATTAAAGTGTTAGGGCTCAAATGGGATCCTAATATAGATTGTTTCTCTTTCACTTATATTCCATTTGAACGGCCTTGTACAAAACGAAACATCCTGTCTGAAATAAGTCGAGTTTTTGACCCCCTTGGATTTATTTCCCCATGTCTTCTACTTGCAAAACGTATTTTACAACAATTGTGGGAATCCAAGACTTCCTGGGATGATACCCCTTCAAAGAATATCTTGGATGTCTGGTCAAGGTTTAAGATAGAAATGCCGAATTTAGCTAATATTAAAATTCCGCGCCATGTAGGTTCCAGTTCTATTTCCCGGATTGAGCTACATGGGTTTTGTGACGCCTCACAAGTTGGCTATGCTAGTGTTGTCTACTTCCTAATTCTCGAATCTTCTGGACTTGTGAGAACGTTCTTAATTTGTGCGAAATGTCGAGTGTCTCCATTAAAAACACAATCTATAGCAAGACTTGAACTTATGGGTTCCGTTTTATTGGCCGATCTAATGCACTTTGTTAAAGAAAGCTATAGTGACCTAGTCGTTTTTGATGCTATTTATGCTTGGACAGATTCTATGGTAGCTCTTGCTTGGTTATCTTCATCTCCACATAGATGGAAAACATTTGTAGCTAATAGAGTCAGTCATGTTCAAGATCTCATTCCCCCCTCTCTTTGGTATTATGTTCCATCTTCCCAGAATCCAGCTGACTGTGCTAGTCGAGGTCAAACCCCAGCACAGCTCTTAGAAACTCCTATTTGGTGGTCAGGTCCTGAATTTTTAGCTCAGTCTAGTAATACATGGCCTACGCAGACTAATAACAAATTAAATTTATTTGAAATCTCTCAGGAAGAACAAAGGGTTATACTATCTGCCTGCACTTCTTCTGACAATTTCATCTTCACCCTTTTAAATAAATTTTCCTCTTTATCCAAGATTAAGCGTATAGTAGCGTATTCTCTCTTTTTTATTAATAGCTTAAGGTTACAATCTCAGTCTCAAATAAGCGTGGATGTAGATAATGCCTTCAAAATCATTATAAAATGTGTTCAGCGACATACATTTTCTGACATTTTTCTCAAAATTAAACACAATCAACTATTACCTAAGCCTTTTAGAAAACTCGCCCCTTTCATTGACTCCCTTGGGTTGCTTAGAGTTGGTGGTCGAATCAGAAATTCGGAGTTTTCGTTTGATGTTAAACATCCTATTTTGCTACCCAAATCACACCGACTAACCCACTTGATAATCGAAGCAGTTCATCAGGAACACTTTCATCCAGGTTTAAAAACATTACACTATTTATTATTACAACAATTTTGGATTTTATCTCCACGTAGTGCAATTTATAAATGTCTTTCAAGTTGCATTCGTTGTTTTCGTTGCAAACCAAGATCTTACAACCCATACATGGCTGATTTGCCCTCTATAAGAGTTTCTCAAGTCAAGGCTTTTTCATCAGTTTGTATTGATTTTGCTGGTCCATTTTCACTTTCGATGAGTAAACATAGAGGTGCAAAAACCTACAAAGGTTATGTTTGTGTTTTTGTTTGCACATCCACAAAGGCTATTCATTTAGAAGCTACTTCAGATTTGAGTTCTGAAACTTTCTTAGCCGCCTTTAGACGCTTTATCGCTCGGCGTGGAAGATGTCTCACCATTACCAGCGACCAAGGCACAAATTTTAAGGGTGCTAATAATGAACTCCTTGACATGGCTAAAACTATCGCGCAGAAATTGGCCATTTCTTGGAATTTCAACCCCCCCGGTAGTCCACATTTTAATGGCCTCGCCGAGGCGGGAGTAAAATCGTTTAAAACTCATTTTTATAGAGTCTTAGGTACTCAGATACTATCCTTTGAAGAATTCTACACCCTGTTGTCGCAGATCGAAGCACTTTTGAATTCACGCCCGTTGTGTGAAATTAGTAGCGATCCAAATGATTTACAACCTCTTACGCCGGGGCACTTTCTAATTCTTGAACCCCTCACTAGTCCTATTCCCGAGGTGGATCTAACGCATTTATCTTTAAACAGATTGAATCGATGGCAATTGCTGCAACGTATGCGGAGTGACTTTTGGAAGCGTTGGTCGCAAGAATATATTCATTCTCTCCAAGAGAGATTTAAATGGACCCAACCTTCACATCCTATTGTTAAAGGTGGTTTAGTTTTAATTAAAGACGAACAAACGCCTCCACTGAATTGGGAACTTGCCAGAGTTATCGATGTGCACCCTGGTCGGGACAATGTGGTCGTGTGGTTACATTGAAAACCAACCACGGCGTTATGCAACGCCCTGTGGTAAAAATTTGTCCCTTACCGATTAATTAATTTACTCTCACTATAATTAACTAAAGTAGTTAAGTCGTTTTTTTTTTTTGATTTAAGCGCGGGAATATTCTATTTATTTTTTTTCTCTCACTTTATATATATATTTTTTTTTTCTTTATATTCCATTTGGTTAAAAAACATTCGTTTTGGTGGGGTGAATGTTAAGGAATCACTTGTATTTTCAATTTTGCCGCTAAACGCATCATTGGCGCATGATTGATAAACCGTCGACGTGCCCAGAAAGCAGTACCTTGTCGACATTCGCACGGTATACATGAGTTTATAAAAACACCGGTAAATTGTTTGGACGAGATTCGGTCAAAAGAAGTGTACCAAAAACGACATCGTCAACCCTCCCAGGCGCCTGGATACGACGGCAAGACAGCTTCATCAGGTAGGAGCCTTATATATATATTGTTTTTATTTATGCGTTGATGATGTGCTATTTTTTTGTTAATTAACTCTTCGAAATACAGTCCATTAGTCCCTTTTCATATTTCCAACCCTTAACAGATATTTTGCCTAAAATTCATAATTTATATTAATCTAAGTATTCGAATAGGTATAAATAACTTTCAACAGATAAGTGTTAATTAATCCATTTCAAGATATCTTGTCTTGACTTACTACCTATGGTGAGAGCCCTAAGTGCATACCTGGGCGGCGGTATTTGTTTCGGATTAACGACTCGCTACATCGGGAATTATTGTTAAATCATGTCTAAGTTGTAAGTTAAAACGAAAATATTATCTTAAAAAGTACTCTAGTGAGATAGGTATAATGTGATTTGTAATTGTACACTTCATTGTATATTTTAATATAGTTAACATTTTTGATACGTTTGTTAGATAATCTTTTGTAAACGACAATAAAAGGCTTCATCGGCGATGCCCGTTGCCTGTTGAAAATAATAATAATACTAATAATAACACTTACATGATGTGTTCTCCATTCCTCTAGAAACAAAACTAAAATCAAACACACAGACAAAACTAAAGAAAAACCTTTTAAAACGTTATTATACTTGCAGGTATGTTGGCAGATCGACTCGTGACAATTGAAAGGTTATAATATTGAAGAGCTTTCTTCTTTTTCTTTAGAAATACACTAGACGAGGTTCGTAAGAAAAACATATGAAATATCTAAAATATTTTACGTAATAAATATATATACAAAAATTTCATATTTATATAGCAGAATTTACATCTTGAATACATATAAAATTAGATATATCCAATATATAAAATATTTTATAATAATAATATTGAGAATATATAACAAAAGCATTTTTTTAAATAAAAACTACATAAAAATATATTAACGTTTTATATAAAAATAATTCCTTCCCTGTTATATATTTTTATGTAACATATACATTTGTATTTGCTGAGGATATTATTATTTGCTGTTGGTTTCTAACTCAGTTATTATGAAAATAATCTACCGTATACCCTCCGATCAATGAATTTAAATCGATTGAACTGTATGATGTGCCATCGAAGGATATTATCATTTAGGTTTGAATTCCGAAGTTATCTGTATGTTCAAAAAACTATTTTTTTAAACGAACATTTAAGGCTTTATACAAGACGTGCCAACGTAGTTTGTTCAAAGACTTTATAAAAGACGTGGCAACGTGTGTATTTTGTAACGCCAGCCGTTAGCGGCAATATTATTATTATTATTGAGAGAGAGGTCGTAAAGTACGTTTAAAAATTAGTTGTGTTTTTATGTCTCCCGTCTCCAATTTTCACGATATATAAGCATAGTTTACAAACAAAAAATATTGTTAAAAGGGGCATATCCGAACTCTGCCACAAAATAAAATTTCACCTGACTTGTATCAATTTGAGGATTACTGAAATGTTCGAACTGTGCCGCAACCATTTAGTTTAATCCTATTAGAGTCATTAGGGTTTATAATAGATAAAATCGGAGGCCCATAGAATTATGTATATTTCTGAAAGGTTTCAAAGATTTCTTGTATTAAATATTTTGAAGAAATCTTGATTGTTTTGATCGATATTTAGGGGATTAGGGGATGGATGTTGATGCACTTACACTATATAAGAGTTATAGTTGTATTCAGTTACTTCATATCGATCTACAGAAGTTAAGAGTGTAGTACACATAGCAAACAGTGACCAAAATGGAGAACAAAGCATCTACAATGTATAGTGAAAGAGGAAATAAATTAATAGTGTTGAACAGTTATAAATTTTCGAAAGCTAATACTAGCAAATGTGGAAACATTAGATGGAAGTGCTGTAACGCAAAATGTCCAGTTAGAGTGTACTCCCACGTTTCTGATGAAGAAACAATCACAGAAGTCAAAGGAGAACACAATCATACTATGGAAACGAACCTATCAAGAAAAGCAGTGAGTAACAGCATTAAAAGGAAAGCGACTGAAGATCCCACTGAGAAACCCTCCAAACTAATTCGGCAAGAATTGGTGTCAAATAATTTCGCGAAGGATATCAACACCGAAGATATTGACCGAATAAGGAAAAATATTCACGCAGCGAAAAGAAAAATTTTACCCCTATTGCCTAAAAATCAGGAAGAAGTATTTAATAGTGTTCGTGAATTACAATTACGAACGAACCGAGAAGAGGAATTTCTATTAACAGCAGACCAGGTATTTAAAATTATTGTGTTCTCCGGTTTTTCCAACCTTAATTTTTTATGTAATTCGGATTGTATTTTGATGGATGGGACTTTTAAATACTGTTCAACTTTTTTTTACCAAATGTTTACCATTCATGGTTTTAAAAACGGCTATTACGTACCTCTTGTTTTTTGTTTGCTGCCGGACAAATCAAGTCAAACATATTCAAATTTGTTTTTAATTTTAAGACAAAAATGTAAAGAAGTAGGCTTAAATTTTCAACCTAAAGCAGTCGTAGTAGATTTTGAACTAAGCATTCATAACGCTATATATGAATATTTTGGCAGAGATCAAATTCTTTTTGGTTGTAAATTTCATCTCTGTCAAGCTTGGTTTCGTAAGATTCAGGAGTTTCATTTGGTACAAGAGTACAGACAGAAAGGTTCTGTAATTGGCGAATACTTAAAAGTGCATTTCGGTATTATGTATCTTAGTCCTGAGGAAGTTGTAGAATTTTTTTATAATGAACTACATTTTTTGCGTCCGAATGACGAAAGAGTTAAAGAATTCCGAAATTATGTCAACATTTATAACGCAAAATTCGATATTTCCACCGCTTATTTGGGCAAATAATGCATCCTTTTTTAAGAGAACAACGAATTCTTGTGAGAGTTTTCATTCGCATTTCGGTGCTTCTTATTACAAAGCACATCCAAACATTGTTCAATTTACTAGTGTGTTATTGGATTTACAAACGGAGGTATACGCGAAAATTCGTTCGGCAAACCAAAGCCAGAAAAAAACCAAAAAAACTATTAATGTTAAAATTCATTTCATTGATGATCATTTGGATCAATATAGGGAAAATGTTATCTCTCGCTTTATGTTTGTGAAAACGGTTGCATGTAAAAATCTTCCACACGTTTAATTTTTTGTTTTTTTTATATGTTTATGTATATTGAATATATTTTATTGTAATGTAGATGTAATGTAGATGTAATTTTTTAGAAGTGGCAAATATACGTTGAAAATATATGTATGTTATTAATATTTTCTTATATTGAATTTGAGTACCTAAAGTTCAAGGTAAATTGTTAAATCGGATTAGGCTATTAGACCCCTACTGGTTTGGTAGTAAATCTCCAAAATTTTAAACACTGGCAGAGTTCGAACAACCCGTAATGACTACCTGCATTTTGTGGCAGAGTTCGGATGCTCCGGTTAAAAGAACCAATAACATACAGTCCATTGAAAAATATCAAGCTACAAATCATACACTGTATGATGTATAATGTAGGCTTGTCTTCTGAAACTTAGTATGTGTGAGTATGTCGGCTTTTAAATTAGATATATGTGAAGCTAATTGATATCCTGCATCATGTTGATTTGATTGGGCAATCTTTACTTTAACGAAAAAAGAAGTTAGAACATTTTAACTATTATTTTTATCTCTTCTAGTTTGCGGTATAACCTGCAAAATGTACCAATTTGCGAAACACTGAACTTCCACAAACACAACCTCAAATGTCAAATACCAAGAAATAATAAAATGGCTATCGGTGTAAATCATCATTTTACGCCTGTGGTCGTCGCTAAGCGATGTAGATAAACAAGTCAGAATTTGGCTTCTGTAATTGTCAATGTTCCAACTTCAGGTAGGGTAAATGCACCGCTGAATGAATATCACCAGTGAATGAACAAATTGAAATATATCTGAAATTATTAAGAATATGGTGTCTTTCTCGTAAACACTGCAATATCCCACATGACGTGCAACATGTTCCTCTTAACGCGATACTTTGTTAGTTCAAGTCAGTTCTCATGAATGAACGTACCGCTGTGTTTTTATTGACAAAATTTGAAAAACGTGTCTGTCATTGGAACGATACTAAACAATAAACAGGTGAGCCATAGTACAGAATAAGATATTAACAAATGAGATGTGTGGTGTGTCGTCATTATCACATCAAATAATTGATTTCAACTGATTTTATCGAAAACATAACTTCAAAATACACCGAAATCGTTATTAAATTCAATAATTTGAGTGTTCATTCATTGGTGCATGTGCTGAACCCAGTAAACGAACGAAATGTTCATTCATTGGGATTCTACGTGTTAATCTAGATTTCATCTATCTGATCCTTATATACTCGTTTAGAAAGGCTGTTTCACGGATTCCGTCAGGAAATGTCTACTAAGCTTGCTATCCAGTAAATGAACGACTTTTTTCATTCATTGAATCATAACATAGATCAATGGTGCTCCAGTGAATAAACAATTTAGTCTTTCTCTGTTTTTTCTGATTTCATATTTTTTCCATTCATTTGACAGAAATATGGAAGGTGGAAAGTCCAAGCCAGAACATCAGAAAAAGTATGTAAGATTCCGATATTCCGATGACTGTTTCCAGAAGGCCGTGGAAGCAATAAGAAAAAAGGACATCACCATCAATGCGGCCAGCAGACAATATGGGATTCCGAAAAGTACACTTTTCAACAAAACCACTGGAAAAGCTCCCATGATTCGAAAAATGGGACCTCCCACTATTTTCATCTCCGAAGAAGAAACTACTCTAGAAACCTGGATTCTATCCAAAGCTCTATTAGGATTTCCCATGCATCCCGATGAGGGACTCAGTGCAATGTGTCCTCAAAGCTGTTGATAGGCCCAACAAATTCGTGGATGTTAGACCGGGTAGGAAATGGTTACATCTTTTTCTTCAAAGACATCCAAAAATAATCACAAGGAATACAGAATTAAAATCCAAGGCGAGAGCATCTGTAACAGAGGAAAATATTCGAAAATGGTTTCAGGAGATGATGGAATATTTAATTTAAGAATGCGTTGAAGACATCCTTTCTGAGCCTGATAGAATTTTTAATGGGGTTGAAAACGGTTTGCAGACTAGTCCCAAAAGTCGAAAGCCTCTGGGTCCCAAAAATTACAGGAATTTTTATGAAATTGCTAGTGGCCCAGAAAAAGAATGCAGAACAGTTCTCTGTACATTTTTTGCCTCAGGAGAATCTGTTCCACCTATAATTATGTACCCGTACAAGCGTATTCCAAGAGATATTGCACAAACTACACCTGAGGAGTGGGGTATTGGCCAATCAGATAGTGGATAGATGACGAGTGCAACATTCAACGAATTTATTGCGAATATTTTCTTCCCTTGGCTTCAAGAAAACAACATTAAATTTCCTATTTTACTATTGCTTGACGGTCATTAATCGCATATAAATATGGATTTGTATAATTTCTATGTACAGAAAAGAATAATACTATACTGCCTTCTGCCTAATGCAACACATATCGTGCAACCTTGTGACGTATCAGTATTCAAGTCTCTCAAAGGACACTGGAAAAAGACCATTTTGAAATATGAACAAAACACCAATAAATCAGTTACAAAAAATACCTTTGCCCCCCTTTTCCAAAAAGCTTTTGAAAAATCGATCAAACAGGAAATCATCAAAAACGGTTACAGAAAATGTGGATTGTTTCCATTTAGTGCAGACGCTGTGAATTACTCCCAATGCATTTCAACAAGGAGACAGCAGCTTGACCTAAATTGCGACAAGGAAGTTTCTGTGACTAGAGACGAATATGAAACTGTTCTGAAAGTCATTAAACATCATGTAGATTCAAAAAATTTGATAGAATTCAATAGTGCCTATGAAGGTGAAAAAGCAGTCGACATTCAGTTCTAAGACTTTTGGAAAATATGTAATGAAGCAACCCATGCCGATGAAACGAATAATTTGAGAAATTCTGATGGAATGAACCAAGAATGTGAAGAAGCCTTCGGAAAAAACTCGCAGAATATTGCTAATTTTGACATACCGGATATACAAGAATACACAACAGACTTAACAAGTGACCTGTTGGACCTACCATTGGAAATTTATGCTATTCTCTTTCAAGCTAACAGATCTGACAATTCTACAATAATATTGAATGTGTATAGCACGAAAGATATAGAAAACGTTATCATGGAAGGAATTGAAAATCCTGAAGATATATTGGACGGTACTGAGCAAGAGAGTATAACTAATAATGATACTCTAATAGAAGGTTACGAGAAAAAAAAACGAGTAAAACAGATGATCTGAATGCTGTAGAAGAACTCGATAAAATAGACGTAGTAATAGATAACAGTAGTGTCGATTTCCATAATCAAGAGCCGCAGAAGCCGAAAACCACCAGAGACGTATGGCTACAACATCTTCATTGGCCAAATATTGAAAAAAAGTGTGGCAAAAGGAAACAGGCAACTTTAAAGCCGTTTGCCATCACTATACAGATACAAAAGAATCTGAGAAAAAGGAAAAAGAAGCTGAGAAATTGAAACAAAAACTAATTAGAGATAAAAAAACAAGGAGCAACCACAAGAAGAACCGCAAAAAGAACCAAAGTACCACCAGCAACAGAAGTTACCTGTTTACAGGCTGATATAATCGATACTGACAATTAAGATAAAAATCCTAGTGTTTCACAAGATATCACTGTAGGAACCTATGTTATAATAACGTATAACCAGAAATATTTTCCGGGCATAGTAGAAACTATTGACAATGATGAATATGAAGTCCGCGCTATGGCACCAGCTGGTCTTAATACCTTTAGATGGCCTGATTGTGTTGACCAGGTATGGTACAAGAAGTCTTCAATTGCAGAAATGATCGAAGCACCTAAGCTTATTGGACGTGGTTCCTACGAGTGTCCCGAAATTCGTAAATATTCTGAAAATATCAATCCGAGCAACATAAGGAATATACTATCTTCCCCAGAGGATGATATCAATAGGGATAAAAATGAAGCAAAAATCAATGATTCACAAGAAAATACTACTGGAGCTTATGTCATAATTATGTATAACTAAAAATATTTTCCTGGAGTAGTGGAAAATGCAGGAGGTGATAAATATGAAGTTCGCGCTATGACACCAGTAGGTCCTAATATTTTCAAATGGCCAGATCGTGTTGACCAAATATGTTACGAGAAAACTTCAATTGTGGAAATGATTGAAGCACCCAAGCTTATAAGACGTGGTTTTTTCGAATGTCCATAAATGCTGAAATTTGTCTGAAATAATATTGTATCACCATATGTTGTGTTCTCGTTGATAATCATTGATTAACAATTGTTCAACGTCTATTTTATTTATAAGTTCATTAATTGGATCTGCCATGTTCAATCAATGGTAGCATTCGTTCATTCACTGGGGTATTATGCAACATTTTACATTCTATTTTTTTACTAAGTTTTAAACTGTCTACTTCTGTAACTATCGTACGCAACGAGTTCACTATGTCATTAAAGATGAAGTGTTGTTTTTCTGGAGCTGAAAATCAGTACGGATGGTTTACAAAAACGCAGTGAAGTTCAAAAATATCTTGAGTATTCATTCACTGGTGCATTTACCCTATCTTTCTCTCGTAGGACGCACTGTGTTTAATAATTTGGTGGATTGTTTGTGGACTGTAAAAACACTATAAATAACTGGAACTAGACTTTTTATTATTCATTATTTTGAATTGACATTTACAAAAATTATTTTCTGTCTGTCACTAGAACTGAATAGCATTCAATTTGACGCACGCACAGTTGCCATGTTTATTTTAAATATCTAAAAAACAACTCCATTACACAAAAAGTTCCAACATACTGTTTTCTTAGCCTTTTTTTTCATTTTCAATTTCATTCAATTCAATGAATGGTATTGTGGAGAGCTGCTCCTCGGATATTCATTCGTCAGCTGAATGTGTAACCTTTCATTCAACTAGCACTTTTACCGCAGTTTCCGATTACACTCATTTAACAAGTGATTACTATTCTTCGGCATAGTCAGTACAGGTTGGCAAGTTAATTTTGGTAGTCGGAAGTTTGGCAACGTACCATGCGCTGTAGCAAAGACAAATGCGGATTGCAAAAGATCACTTCGCTAGCAGTTTCGACAGTACAGTTCAGAGAAAAGTGTGATTACGGGGGTTGTGCAATACTAACTTGTTATGGCGACTCCAGAAAGTAAAGTTGTTCATAAAAAGTTGAGCGAGCAGTGTCGTGAAATAATTATGAACGTCTTAAATTTCATACACGAACAGGCAAATAATGGCAAAGTCAGTCGACAATTGCATTAACAAAGATGAGTTTTAACCCTTAAGTACTACCACCCTAAAATTAATTCGTAAACACTATGAGTGGGTCACAGAGACCCAGTTTTTTTTACTAATAAAAAATAATATTTTGACATTCATTTATAAACACATAAATGAAAACATAACTTAAAAACAATACCTATTAATAAAAAAAATTTAGGCGCAGTTTGGGCACAAAGTTTTTGCACATTCTATACACACTGGAATATTACACATTTGACAGTAGGTGCTGGTTTTCCTGTCTCCTGCTCCCACTCTTTGTTGAGGTGCTGGGGGTGGTGGAAGTGTATCTCCAATTAAATTAAAAATTCAAGTTTGCAAACCGCGTGACAACGAAGTTTGATACATTTCTTGCATATGCGGTATACATAAATGACGTCCAAGTTGTTTTAAAAAATTGTACCTTGAAATTTCTTCACCACCTGAGGCAAATTGATAAATTACTCTACTATTTACCCCTCCAATATTCAAAAGAGCATGAAAAATGGTCATTGACTATCTTCGACTTCTACGTGAAGTTGTGTAATTGGCACATTTTTGATCAAGTGCATCCACTCCCGCTTTAGTACTATTGTAAAATATTATTATATCTGGTTTTCTGGTTTCTGCGTCCACTTTATCATAATGGTGTGTACTTGAAATAAGAATAACAGATTTTTTTTGGGTACGTATGATACTATTGTCTCCTGAGCAGTGAACCCAAAAATGGATGACTCTGCTTTTCTCTTGGGAGATGGCATAAATTCCAATGGAATAAATGTTTTGTTTTTTTTTCACTGTCGCAATTAATTTCTCCAATTCACTCATTAATTCAACTGAGGAGTACCAGTTATCGGCTGTTATGTTTCGAGAAGTATTTTTTATTGGTTCCACCAAACGAAGAACTACTTGGGTTGGATTAGAAAAGTTGTTTTTTTTTCTCTGTAGGATCTTTTCCAGTGTAAATTTCAGCATTTAGCATATAATTTGTTTGAGAATCTGCAGGAATTTGTACCTTTATGCCGTACTTTGCGGGTTTGTTGGGTATGAACATTCGCAATCCACAACGGCCTCTAAAAGGTACTAACATTTCATCTACAGTCATGCTATCACCAGGTGTATAGTTTCGCTTTTAATTAGTGACAAATTTATCAAACATTTCAGAAATTGGTGCTAGTTTATTTTCTTTTTTTCTATCCGCTCGAGTAGTCTCGCCATCGAAACGAATGCAGTATAAAAGAAATGAAAATCTGGCTAGTGGCATAGTAGCTCTAAATAGATCCCTTCCTGTACCATCCGTAGCCCATAGACTTTTTAATTCCTCATGGCCTGACTTGAACAAACCTTGAAGGTAAAGCAGACCAATAAACGCTGCAATTTCCAATTTATCTGTATTTTTGATAAATGTTGGATAAAATGATCGGCGCGCATTTTTCTTTCTTTTGCATCGACTGTATTTAGCAGCGACTATGTCAATACGTTGATTCGTGAATTGCACAATACTTTCTATCATTGAGTCATCAAAAAGTAATCTCCAACTTTCTAGAGGAGTTGTAGGAGGATGTTCACGTGCTAAACCTTTGACGCCTGCTACAAATTTAATCAAATTGTTAGAGTGTTTTACCTTTTATTGGAGGTGTCTTTGATAATTTCATTTTGTCTTTTTTACCAAACCAATAATTTTTTCTTGTTTGTTCATTTTCTGGCGCTATATTTTCTTTTTGGGATTCATCAATTTGTTCATTATTTTCAACCACCGTCTCATTCTCAACAGAATCGTCACTCTATAAATTCTCATTATTGTCAGGTTCCCACTCTTCTTCACTATCAGTGTAATGATCGCTTTGTATTTCTTCATCTTCTTCTTTTTTGTCGCTTTCATCTCCACAATCCAGAATATGTTTACAAGCATCTAGTTTATCACTGCTTGAAAGAGGTATATTTTCATTATTTTATTGAGGGTTGTCATCATCTAGCCAAAATTCGTCACTTTCAGCCAATTCTACGAGTTCTTTTTAGTAAGAGGACGGTTATTCATTTTTCTAAAAAATAAAGTAGTTATTAGGAAATACAGTAATATTTAGCGAATACTATTTTGTAGGGAACAATTACCTACCTGACTCAAATATAACTTTTACACTATAACTGAGTCACTCTGACCCAATATGATCGTTCTAACGGACTTGTGATAATTAATTTAAACTAAAAACGCCGCCCCATGTGTTCTCTCTGGCTACCTAGAGCATACTGAGAAGCCCAAGCAATAGAATCTCCGTAGAATGGCGCACTGACAAATTACCAATTGCGCATGGGTCAATGTGACCCAGTGGTAGTATTTAAGGGTTAATTATTGCACCAAAGTGATTATTTAACAAATTTACACTCGATAGTAAATTTTTTAAATCGATTTTGGTACATAAATTATTTATTTGTTAAACGATTTGAAAAAGTAACATTAGGGTGAGATAAAGTATTTTACCTACGACACCCCTGTAATTAGTCAAAAACACACAGTCGACAATCAATGTAAGACGTCTATTACGCTCGGTAAAACAAAACGCACGGCTGTAAAGTAAATCGCACGGCTTCCATAGCAACCACTTAGCAACTGTCAATAGACTAAGACATTTTATTCAAAATGTATTACTTAGATATGTGACGTTAAATTTTATTCTATATATAAAGGGTAGATAACATTTATTACATATGAGATTGCATTTAATACTAAGAGTTATTTGGAAATATATGATAATTGGTTCCGTTTCATTCAATCCGCATCTTTTAGCTATCTTAATGTATCATATTAGTAAACAATAGTATATTATACACAAAGCGACTAAAGTGGCCCATTCGACCCCGCGGGTGGTGTTTGATTCCTGAGGGAAGTAATGTCACTTTAGTCGAGAGGTGTATACGCTATTTCATGCAATTCCGGTAATTCTACATACATTTTTAATAAAAATAAATACTACTTAGGACGGACTCTTACGAAACTTGGCTGGGCATCGAGGTGAACTTCTAAGATGCTTGGCTGGGCATCGAGGAGCGAGTTTTATAAAACTTGGCTGGGCATCGAGGATGTACGTTTTTACTTGTACTTTAAATACCTTAATAAGATTATAAACACAAGTACAAGTTTGTCGTAGGTAAAGTTTAGTACGTAACTCGTGTTGTAACGCGGAATTACGGAATTACGGAATTGTAACTTTTCCGTTCGTGCGTAAAATGCTTCCTACAACACACGTTAGGTGATATACTATTATCCACTAATGTGTCAATTTTATGCACTCATGTGTCAATTTCATGCACTCATGTGTAAATTTTATGCACCGTTATATCATCATGACAAACAAATCGACGCCATTTTTAGTCCATTTAGAGCAACCTAAATGAAACATTTTTTGGTTTTTGCATGCCTGCGGCTCATGCGTCCATTTTTCCATTCGTGAAAAAAAGCACCACTTTATGCACTTGTTGCATACATAACTACTCTGTTTCTGTCTACAGGAGTGTATAGAAGGGCACATGTTTATTTTGTGTAAGATACCTTTTTGAACGTAATAGGTTTTTTAGCTTATAATTATAATTCTTATACTCATTTCATACCTATCTCTATTACGTTTCGGGTTTATCGATTCTTTTGAACCATCTTCCGATTTCAGTTACAATTGCAGTTTGGTCATATTGAAATATGTTTGAAGTAAAATCTAAAGATCGTTTAGAACAACTAATGAACTGAAACGTAATATGGTATTTTTGAATTTAATACTTCTTCTAAATGGCCGAAAACCATGACAAAAATTTTTATACCAAAAAACGGTCACTGAAAACAAATTTAGTAACTTCCTCATTTTATTTGTATAAAAATAGTCATGTCTAGAACGTTCAATACACATCTATATCGACTTATTTTATCGTCAGGTCATGGAGCGAAAGTTAGCTAAACAACGCTTTCCCTTATTAATAAAGAAGCTCTGGCAGGAATTAATGCTGAAAAACAAGGAACGCCCAGTATACGTATGTATCAATTCGACAAAACTGTGCTTAGAAGGTAAATAATAAATTATCATATATCCGCGAAAAAAGTACCCACGTTAAGAAATGTACACCAAACCTTTGCAGATAGTTATGGCTTCGCAGAAAGTCGCGAATATCTGCGGAAACAAATACAATCTTTGAGTTTTCGTTGGACTAACATGAAAAATAAGTTTGTCAATGGAACGTCACGAAATCAGATGTTTATGCCTACTATATTCAAGAAACATAAATAAGTTTAGAGAACAGAACAAACCTATCATTTATATGGATGAAACATACATTCGTTCATGTCACGCGCACTTTTAGGGATGGAGCGACAAGAGTAACGAAGGATTAAGAAACCCCGTTTGTGCATGCAGGAAGTGAAAATGGTTTTGTAACTAATGCTGGTATTATGTGGAACTCCAAGTCAAAAACAGGAGATTATCATAATGAAATGTCGTACGAAAATTATGAGAAGTGGGTACAAGAAAAGCTTATTCCAAACCTACCAAAAAACGCAGTTGTGGTAATTGATAACGTCCCATATCACAATGTTCTAAATGGAAAATCACCTACGTTTGCTTGGACTAAACAACAATAAAAAAACTGACTTTCTGGAAGAAATATATATTACAGTGAACAAATATTGAAACGGTATCTTTATAACGTTGCAAATAAACTGTTTCAAAGATTAAAACTAACTTTTCCGCATCTGCGGCCCTGAACAATATTCTATCATAAAATTGGACACTTCGGGGGATGTATCGTGCTAACAAACCGAAATTTCTCCAAAAATAACCAAAAATTTCGTATATCTGGATTTATAGGACCCGCTCCACTCGCTCTAGTCAACTGAAAATCGATAGGGTACATCTGTGAGAAACGTTGAACAATATTCAATCATAAAATTGATCAATCATATACTCTCTGGAGGCTGTATCGTGCTAACAAAATGAAAATTCTCCAAAAATGACAAAATTTTTGTACTTCAAGTACCATAGCACCCGTTGAACTGACTTAAGTAAGTTGTATATCAATAGGGTTCATCTCTGAGACGCTCTGAATAACATCTAATAATAAAATTGGTCACTTGTATATAGTACTGTATCGTACTAACAAACTGACACTTCTCCAAAATTGACAAAAATATCGTACTTAACCCGCCATTTGTCGCTATATGAGCATTTTGCTAATTTTATTGGTAAAATGTCTGCAGTCTAGCAACGCCGACTTGATTGAATTTAACTATTCGTCTAGCTGAGTTTATGTGCCTCCTTAAGCGATAATTTGAATATGGTGAAGTTCCGAGCAGTTGAGGTTGAGCAGTACGCCCGCACATCATTTTGAGGCAGGTTGTTTGAAGCAGTGTACCCTAAGTGAGCATTTTTCTCATCGACCGACAAACTACGCTCATTCAGAGAATTAGTGTATATAATTTTAAATATTGATTCAATTTAATATTGTGATTTTTCACTGCTATTGAATATACAATGAGTCGAGGGAAAATATTACTGCAAATGGCTTTGGAGTCCCAAGAAGAAGAATTGAATGGTAAGTTATTGATTAATAATATAATTTTGTGCTAATTATGTTTCTCTCTCTAGCGACTAATATTCCATGGCTCTTGGCACATAATGACGATTCTAACGAAGAACAGCGGTTGAATGAATATGAATCAGATGCCCCTCGGCCCACAGCAATCACCTAACTGATTCTGAACAATCCCCAGTTGATTCTTCAGACGAAGACGAATACATACAGCAGAGGGATCTTTCATATGTTGGAAGGAATAAATCTACCATTTGGGCAAAACTTCCACCTCGTACTAATATTCGATGAGCTAAGGAAAATATAGTTCTCAAACTTCCAGGCGTGAAACCAATAGCAAGAGACGCAAAGACAGTTGTAGATTCATGGAAATTTTATTTCTCTGATGATATGATATTGCATATAACAAATTGTACTAATATGTATCTTCAAAAAATACGTCAAAATTATGCACGTGAGAGGGATCGCCCCGATACCACACCTCACGAAAAAACGGCTCTCATAGGTCTTCTTTACATGGCAGGTGTAAACAAATTCGCTCATCTCAATATTCATGAGTTATAGGCGGACGATGTGACTTGTCCTGTATGTTTTCGCGCTATGATGAAGCGAAGATTTGGAGGCTCTTAGATTTGATGACTTGAATGATAGAAATCAAAGGAATATATTAGACAACCTGGCACCTATAAGGGAAGTTTTTGACGAATTTACTACGAAATTCTTAAACAACTATGTGGTAGCTGAATAAACGACAATTGACGAAATGCTACTAGCATTTCGCGGACGATGTAAATTTCGTCAGTATATATCCAACAAACTAACAAAATACGCAATAAAGATTTACGCCTTAGTGGACTCAAAAATGTTTCACGTCTCGAATTTAGAAATCTGCCCTGGAAAACAGCCTGAGGGACCTTACAGTTTCGACAATAAAGCAGACAGCGTGGTTAAAAGATTAGCCGATCACATTTTGAACACATGTTGAAATATTACCACTGATAATTATTCCACATCTATTCCACTAGCCCTAGAGCTGCTAGAGAAAAGAACAACTCTAGTCGGAACGATCAGGAAATACAAAAAATAAATTCCTCCAATTTTTGTTCAAACAAAGGAGCGTCGGCCATGTGGTAGTATGTTTGCATTTCTTAGGACAGGAGTTTTGGTATCATATCTGCCTAAAAAAATAAAAATGTGTTACTTTTCTCTACCTTACATTCAGGGGATCAAATTGATGAAAGTATTCTTGATAAATGTGAACCAGAGATAGCAACATTTTATAATTCAACGAAAGGTGGCGTTGATGTTGCAGATGAACTGATATCCCAGTATTCTGTTTCTAGAAACTCGTGCAGATTGCCATTGACACTATTTTAATTCTTATTGAATATTGGTGGAATCAATAGCCAGATTATCTACTCGGAAAACACAGAAAATAGATTAGACCGCCGTTTATTTCTAAGAGAATTAGCTTCGGAACTAATGAAGCCACAGGCGCAAATTAGACTATTTGTTGCAAATCTGCCTCTAAAACTGCGGAATTCAGTAAAGCAGGTGTTGGTGTTAGTGCTAATGGTATGTGTTCACGACGCAAGAATAGGAAAACCAAAAAAACATGTTGCAAGTCCTCTATTTATTTATGTAATGAACATTCCAAAGTCACGTGTCAAAGATGTCTACAGAGCCTTCAAGCAAAAGAACTCTCAACAACTCCTTAGATTATTGTTATTTGGCTAATGTATTTCACATTTATTGTTCTGAAATATTTTACTTCTTCTCTGGAATATTTTTTGTTAAATACCCAGATATTCGGAATGTGAGCAATATGCTCACGCGCGATAAACCTGGTTTGAATATGGGTAGCGACAAATGGCGACTGTAGCACCTGTTATATTGGCTCTGGTGAGCTGAAAATCGATAGGGTTCATCAGTGAGATATTCCGAATAATATTCAATCATAAAATTGGTGACTTGTTGAACTGGGGAGGCTGTATCGAGCTAACAAACTGAAATTTCTCAAAAAATGACAAAATGTCGTACTTGAAGTACCATAGCACCCGTTGTACTGGCTCTGGTGAGCTGAAAATCAATGAGGTTCATCTGCGACATGTCCTTAACAATATTACATCATAAAATTGGCGACTTATTGCACTCCAGAAGCTGTGTCGTGCTAACAAGACATGTACGGAAAAGCGGCCGACGACAACGACGACGACGACATACACACAGGATTTTTTTTCTAAAAACCGTTTTTTCGTGTTGTTGTTGATGGAGAACGTAAAAATAACTCAAAAAAAATTTCATAATTCCAACTTTTTGTGGGGTAAATTAATACTTTTCTCGCATATTAGATAGGTTGGGCGGAAAAGTAAAATGTACAAACCGCAATATGAAAATTGATAATTGTTTATTCGGCATGGATTGCAAGTTTTAAGGCTACCCTCTTATCACCTGGACTTAAATCCGACCGAATGTGTTTGGGCGGTACTCAAAGAATATGTGGCCGAACGAAATGTTACCTTCAATTTTACAAAGGCTTAGGAATTCTATAATGAGTTTTTTGACACATTTTCTGAAAATGATTGGAAAGTTAGATGTGACCATGTTAAAAAGATTGAAGATGAATTTATGCACAATGAACCACTTTTAGATATTGTTGTAGATAATATTATTATTAATTTGGACGAAGACGGAGATAGCGAGGATGATAAAATTGATATAGAAAGTGATTTTGAAGAATCATTTGTAGATACACATCATTATTTTACTGTTGATGATCCCTGTACATCTAAAACATATTTTTCATTGTAGTGTTTGTTTGTAGGTGGTATGGCTAAATACATTAAACGCAACAAATGTAAATAAATGTTATAAAATTGTAGATATTAGAGACGAATTCCACTAGAGTAATATAATATTTGTAGCACATCTGTACATAGTTCTAAATAAACAATAATTGACGGCACACAGAACCAAGATTTTTTTGTCTTGCCAGTCCTAACTCTGTAAATAGTGTGAAGGCATGTTGTAATTTCATAGTAAATATTTGCATAAAACCCAATAATTTACACATGAAAGTAGAAATATCTACCACAAAAAAGCTTTAATATCTTATTTATATTACTAGTATACTTATTAGACCATCTCTAAAGGCGATTTTCCCAATTTGTTTTTCAAATTCTATGTATTAACGCGAATTTTTACATTATTATCTACTACATATTATTAAGAATAACAATTTTAGAGACCATAACAGGTAGGTATGCCATTAACTGTTACTACGAACATATAGGGAAAATTATTGGCCATTGTTAAATTTAGAAAGTCGTTTAACAATCCAATATTATGAAGGGACCACTTGAAATACAATAATTTGAAGGAAAGGTGAGAGTTTATGTCTCTTAGAATCCATTTATTATTTATTATTTACATCACATAAAATAATAAAGGGTAATTATAGAATTCCCCGTATGGTTTTTGAAGCAATAAATAATTATGTCTGTACAAAAAAATCCCCAATTTCCGTGTAAAAAACTAATGGTGTTTATTTCCTTATTAATTTAATTAATAATAAAGAACACATTAATGTTATTTTGTTTTCTAAACTCGATTTTATATAGCATTAAACATGTGCCACAATTTATTATTTTTAAATCCAAATTCAAAATATTGTGTTACCCTCGTACGTATTCACAGCCTCAAAACCTTCAAAACTTTGCATGAGGAATGTACGTCGCCTGCTCTTCCCGGTAACTGCGTTTACAACGTTGTCAAGTTGTATGGCTTTCTCGCGCATCATCAACTGCCAAAATTAATTTGCCAACCTGTACACGTCCAATTTAATATCAATTAAATATAGAAACCATGTATGTTAACTTATACCAGTCGTTGTACTTCCTACTCTATTACTTTGTCATATTATAACAATTTTCTACTTGTTTCAGAATCAGCTGAAACTGAGGACTATTGAGAGAGGAAGTAACAATATGGATCTGTATCTCAAGAGAACGCCTATAATATTTGAAATATATTCATAATTCAATTGAACAATGTTTATCGATACTGTGCAATATGAAAAAAAATGTTTCTAGAATAATAACTGTTGGGGTATTTTTTTCAGTTTCTTCTTGTTTAAATAATTTAGTTAAATTTTGGGTAATAAATTGATTTTCTAAAATATTGCGTTTAAAGCGCCTCCCCGTCACAATATTTTTTATAGTGAAATTATTACCTTCAAAATGATGAAAGGAGAGTATATTAATGACTTTCGTAGTATAAGGACGTGTCGACGCCTGCTTCTGATTTATCAAGATTACTGCGAAAAGAAACTATAAAACAACCAGAAAGAGTTCGGTCTTGATATCTATACCAGACTGGTGTGTTGATATCAGCTCCTATTATTTTAATAATTTAGAAATGAAAATTTATTCAAATTTGTATTTAGTTTGTGTAAGTGTACCAACAACGTCATCAACTTTCAGGAAAACCAGTGAATTATGTTTTTCGTCCCATGAGTTGATGATATATTCAAAATTCATACAGAAACACAATCAGATAGAATAGTATTTAATTATTTTATCGCTTGGGCAGCCGGTTTTAATTTCCGGACTGTTCAATAGCGAACAGAACCGCATTTAAACAAATGTCCATTAACATACCATCAACAACCATGAATGTAGAAACGATTGAGTCTTCTGACCACAGAAGTACTCAAACGATAACTCACCCCATCTCTCAGCCTACCTACTCACAAGCAGCGTCTAAGAAATTTTAGCCATCAAAAGCACTGGCCCTCATATTTTCATCTTTAGACGAAGTGAAACTAGAAAAATATGTATATGCACTAGGTCCTAAAGTTCAACCAAAAAATATAACGTTCGCATCAAGAATTTCAAACAACCGAATTTACATATAATTTATATATCCAGTAAATCTACCATAATAGAAAATTCAACAAAAGTTGGTAAAATATCAATAAATAATGAAATTATATCAGCAAGAAGATTAATTACTCCATTAAGTCGTATTTTACTATCAAATGTTTATCCCTCTATTCAGTTTTTTTGGGACCGTCACAATTTCCTTCCTCCATTTCATTATCATTTTCGCCTAGTTCTTCCTCACCATCATTTAGTAATTCCCCAAAATACTGTAAAAATCTATTTATTTTTTCCTCCCTATCTCCTATTAGATATCCCTCTTTGCTTTTCAAAAAATAAGGTGCTTTCCGGTTGTGGCCTTTCCCTTCTCATTTCATGAAAAAAAATTTTCTCTTCTTTATTTTTATAAGCTTCTTCAATTTTTATTAATTCCCATTCAAAGTAATTTCTTCTGTTCTTTCTGCATATTTGTTTTACTTCTTTCCTTGCTTTCTTATACTCTAGTCTATTTTCTTCACTGTTTTCTTTTAATAGTCTTTGTCTGATTTTATTTCTTCTTTCCAACGCCTGTTTACATTGTTCATCAAACCACTTATCTTTTTTTCTTCCCTTGGGGCTCCCTAGTATCCTATTTGTTACAACTCTCATTACAGTTTCTATCTGTGACCATTCTTCTTCTAGTTGCTCGACGCAAGGTCTTAAATTCAATTCTCTATTGATTTCTTGTTGGAAGTGATTCACTTTGGTCTCGTGCTTCCATTCTTCTAAATCGTATTTTTTCCGTATTTTTTTATCTTGTTCAATTCTAGGTGGCTTATCTTGATTCAGTTTTGTTATTACTAAAAAAAGGTCACTATCCGCATCAGCTTCTCTATAACTTCGTACATCTGTTACCCTTTTTAAGTGCTTCATTTCTATTAAGACGTGATCTATTTGGTTTTTTGTTTTGCCATTTGGTGATAACCAGGTTTCCTTGTGGATGTTCTTATGGTCAAATGACGTACTTACGATTCTCATTTTATTTTCTAACGCAAATTCTATGAGTCGCTTGCCATTATCATTACTGAGTGCGTGTCTACTTTTTCCTGCCGTCACTTTTATATACTCTTCCTCTTGTCCGACCTTTGCATTAATATCCCCTATTACACATTTAACATCAAAATTCGGTATTTTATTGACTGTTTGTTCCAGTTTTTCATAGAACTTTGCTTTCGTGTCTTCATCTTTGTCCTCAGAAGGGGCATGCGCATTAACTAATGTCGTTTTCCTGTGTTTTTCTCTGATTCTTATTCTACATAGTCTATCTGATACTCCCTCAAAATCTATAATATTTGCTTGAAGTTGACTGCTTACTGTAAACCCTGTACCCAGAATTCTATTATCTACTCCACTATTAAAGAACATATAATCGTCTATCTCTGTAATAACTTTCCCTTTTTGTTTAGTCTCTTGTATTGCTAACACATCTAATTTGTATTTTCGCATTAGATTGATCAAGTGTTTTATGACCCCCTCCTCAAATGTACCTCTCACGTTCCATGTTCCTATTCTCATTCCCTATTGTTTCTCCTTTGAAAACATTTAGAAGACCAATTAAAAAAACTAAGCTAAATAACATTATAACTTCAATTGTGTCACACTAAATGTTCGATATGTCCTCCATTCTCGTCGAAGCATTTATCTACACGTTCCATAAAAGATCATCTCATATTAAACAACATCATTGGATCAAAAAAACCCGTTGCTCTATTTCTTCCCAAAGTAATAATTATTCATGTCGGAAACTATTAAGGTAGTAGGCTGACGTCACGAATGATTTTGACAGCAAAGCAATCGATTTATTTTAACATTATGTCGGTCTTGTAATACTTAGTTTGCATTCTATTGGTTATTTCAAACTGAGCGAAAAATGAAGAGAAATAATTATTATTCTAATACAGATATGAGAGATATAGTTGCTAAATACTGTCAGCAAAATTTTAATGGGCGTTCTGCGAAACGAGAATATTTGAGAAGATATCCGAACAGGCAGCAACTTAATCATCAAACATTCAAAAATCTATTTAGGAATTTAGGCGGAAGTGGTTCGTTTCGTCGTAAGCGTGATAACTTGCCGACCAAGAATAATTACGCCTGATAAAGATGACGAAATAATGGTTCGCATTGAAGATGATCCTCAAGTTAGTAAAGGGCGTTCATCTGCTGCTTTAGAAATCAGTAAAACTTCTGTTTTAAAAAGACCACACCTTGAGAAGTATCACCCATACCATTTTACTCCGGTACAAAATTTAGTGCCAGCAGATCTACCGTTAAGATACCAATTTGCAAGTGCTATCCGAAACAGGCAAAATCACATTCGTCGACAGAATATTATTTACCGACGAAGCTACCTTCAACCGCCGTGGTATTTTTGATTTAAGGAACAATCATCTTTGGGTTATTGAAAATCCCCATGGTAAACGAGTAAGCCATTTCCAATATGAATTCAAAATAATCGTATGGTGTGGTATCATTGGTAACAATTTCTTAGGACCATCGAGTTACCTCGTAATTTGAATGGTAAAAAATACTTACATTTTTTGCAAAATGATTTCATTAATTTCTTTGAACAATTTCTACTGAATATGAGACAAAATATGTGGTTCATACAAAATGATGCACCGCCGTATTATACGAGCGCAGTCAAAACATTTGAATAAAAATTTTCACAAAGTCTTGTCTCGTCTCGCCGATGCAATGATAAGTCTCGTGTCAAGTCTCGTCTCGCAGCCGCCAGTCTCGTCTCGTCTCGTTTCTCGTACGAGAGTCTCGTGAAAGTATCGAAATCTCATCATTCATAATCTTATTGCTTCAGTGCAATGAGGAATACTTAAATATTTGCTATAATATAAGAGTCGGAAGAGAAAATTACAATTGCTGAAAAATAACATGTATTTGAAAGTAATACAATTAAAGAAAATAAAAACATAACATTATTTTATAAATGAAATAACTGAAAAAATGAAAGGTAAAAAACAGCCCTTAGCCCTCTCGGTTGTAAATGTTTTTGTTCCTCACTCAGTCGTTTAGACATAACAAACATCGTGCAGATTCATTGTTGAGGCGATTTCGATGTTTTCTTATAGTTAATGCAGCACGTGAGAATAATATTTCCGCCGGGACTGAAGTAGCTGGTATGCTTAAGAGATCTTGTGCCATTAAACTTAGAATAGGAAATTCAGAAACATGCATTTTCCACCATGTGAGTGTATCCGTTTCTTTATTACATCGAGCTATAGAATAATATTTTTGAAGCTCCTGTACCCATTCTCCTTCTGCATGCGTAGGGTTTACTGCATACAAAACATCAGAATCAATTAAAAAATATGACTTCTCCGGCCCAGGATCTTCTCGTTCCATCGCCGCCGTTTTTTTCGTACATCGTCCTTCTGAATCTTCTGATTGATTAAAATAGGTTTTGTATATTATCTTGAAATTTCTGAATCGAAGTATCTCTTAATTCTTGGCCCCATCTTGTCATATCAAACGCTTCTAACTTATGCCGCGGATCGAGAATTAAAACTGCAGAATAAATCCAATTAACTTTACGATAATGCTTCAATATTTTGTCTCTCGCAGCCTGAAAACTAACAATAAGCTGCTCTTCGACAGCGGTTCGATCTACCTTTTGGTCCCATTTAAATATTTTGTTGTCAATATTATTTATTACTATATTGATACATACAACCACCATAGGTAATGTGACGCACTTCTCTCCTCCAAGCTTTTTGTAAAGAATTTGAAAGTTGACTAGTAATTTATGCACTTTTTCTAGCAGAATCCATTCATTGTCCATAAGAGCAAATTGTTTTAAATCAACATTTTGACACATCACACCAAGTCCATATCTAGCTTCAAGAGCTACTTTCGACATATAATTAATGGAATTCCAGCGTGTAGGCACATCCAACACAGGTGTTAATTGGCGCAGTTAACTCGCACACACTTCAGAACTTAATTCAAAGTTGTTCTGACCGTTCAATTTTCGAAAAGATAGGAACGTATTTTACATAGTGCATTAGAATTATATTCAATTACATCAACTTCGGCTTCCTCATCAACACTATCATCACTCAATTCTTCATTTGCCTCAGAATTCAGTTTCAACAACTGAAACAAATCTTGCACGGTCAAATTAATCACATGTCCAAAACATCGAAAATGGCAGTCCTCTACATTTAAACCAGGAAGAAATTCCTGAAGTTTTTTAATAAAAGTTGTATTTGCTTAGGCATTATCCATTGTTATTTATTGAAGTTTGTGGATCAAGCCATTAGCGTCTACACATTTGAAAAATGTGAGAGCGATGTCTTTTCCTGTATGTTTTCCATGGACAGGAACAAAATCTAGAGCGATCGATTGCAATTCCCAATTGTCATCTATAAAATGTGTTGTAATTCCGTAATAAGATCTGTCGCTAATAGAGGTCCAGCCGTCTACAGTAAATGAAAATTTTGAAGAATTGTTTGTCAGTATCTCGGTCATATTTTGCTTTAGGCAGTCAAATCGTAACATTGCTAATCTTCTCAATTTATCCTCGTTTGAAAAATCCTTTCCAGATATTTCTTTGAAAAATTTTTCAGTATCTTCGTCATGGAAGAAATTAAAAGGTAAATATTTTTTTGCCATCCAATCAACAATCGCCAAGTCAAAATGATCCTTTTTTGGTTTCACTGATGTAGTCTGAAAATAATAATATGTAATGTGATAAGACCTTTTAAACGGACGGAAATCAAAATATAGTTATTTATGATACAATTGCTAAAAGTGGCATTTTATATTGCGAAATAAGCGTCCACGAGTGGAGCAACACCAGGAGCAAAATAAAATCACTTTTAACAAATGTATCATACAATACTCTTTGCCACGAAAGTATAATAAAAAATATTCAGACGATATTTCAACGTTGGATTCATTTCTCGCATTGTTGTTTTATGTTTAAGTGATGTTTTTCACATCGAAATGACAACTGAAAAATAGCATATTTTGGATGTCAGTGTCAAAATATCTATTTATGTAACCACCTGCGAAATGACACAATTTGTGTAATGCAATAGATAATTGATGCATGAATAGTTCTTTCGCTACTCTCTATTTTCTGATTTTCAGTATAGTGGTAGTAGTTAGTATGGCTGACGTAGATTGCAATCACTAAAAAACCAACGGCACCTAAAGTGTGGAATAACAATCCAGGCCCATATTTAAAAAATGAAAGTTAATGATGGTTCTGAAAAAACCGAAACGTTGTGAGTAGTGGGCCTTTTCGAAAATGCACCTTTTTAGTTTTTTCAAAATATCTAAAAAACAAAAATCTCTAAAATCACGCAGCAAGCGCCATTTAATATTGTATTACTAACTAAATTGTCTAAATCTTCTCCCATTTACTCGTTCTCCTATCTCTTACATTACACTTTCCGAGATCGCAATATATCAATCCATTTTGAGCACATTGTATCAAAATCTAAATGGTTAAAATTTTGAAAAGATTGTACCGTATAGCCGATTCTCACATTACCTATCTCTTATAGTTTTAAAATAACAATACATGTAAGCCCGATTTGATCCACACTGTATTTTAATACTTCTTGAATATAGTTCATTCATTATCAACTATTGCAACAACTCGTATAAATGCAAAGAAAGCTCCGCGATCCACGTGGACATATTGACGTGCGGCAAAATGCAAAATCTTTGGCAGTAAAGTTATAAATCATCATTTAAATGAGATGTCGGCGTATCAAACGAAATTGATAGGTCTTGGAAAGACTATTCACGCGGCGCTTGCTGTGGCTTGTTAAACTTGTAAAAGTTGCAGATTTTTGATAACGATAGATGCCGTCAGCCTTTTGAAAAAGTTATAGATTTCACTATTCAAAACAAAAATATGCCATAAATAAAAATTTGGTTCAACGATGGTATACAGCGTTAAAATAATTAAATTAATAAGTTATCTAACAGCTTACCTTCAATTGAGAATTCGCAGCAAACATTTCGGGAACAGTCTGGAAGTACTTGCTCCTGCCAGTTGATTTTGTTCATTTGGATATATTTCGAAATATGCTTTTGGATGTTTACTGCGTAGGTGTTTTCTCAATCCAGTAGTATTTCCCCGTGACATTTTAATTTCCTTCGAATTTAAACATATTCTGCACCTGGCTAATTTATCTCGATTTGTCCCTTCCAATTCAATGTTGTAATAAGTGTCGAATTGGCTTTTGTAATAGTCGTTTTGTATTTGCATGCGAGACGAAGAGCGACTGCTATTTAACGAAGACGACAATTCACTTTCAGTCACATTATCACTCAAACTAACATTGTCTGATATTTAAATATTCTCAGTTCCACTAGAAGAATCACCGGAATTTGATTCATTTTCTAAAGTCAAAAGTTCGCTCCTGTTCCTCTTGAATCGGCTTATTTTGAATAAACTCGGCACAATTCCGCATGCTCAAAAATTCGAACAACTACCACTATCCACAACGAACAACGAATAACTGAACTGGGAAGAAATTTAAGCTTTTATTTTCAATAATGATCTTTATTTATTCGATCACGATAGGATAGGACACGTACATATCGCAAAATTTATTACTGTCGGAATAGGGTTCAAAGACGGCGGCGGCGGTGCGCTTCAGAAAGAAAAAGTGACTACCGTCAACCGATAACGCCAGCAGAGGCTTTAAAAGCAATTCTTGGTGTTATGCTTATAAATTTTTATCAAAATAAATTGATGACGCGATACCTCATGCACGAGACTTGAGACGAGACCAAACAAGTCTCGTCTCGTATGGTCCGAGTTTCGTCTCGAGTCTCGTCTCGGAAGCGAGACGAAATCATGCGAGACTCTCGAAAACGAGAGTCTCGTGCGAATCACTAGATCCAATAATGTTGTTTGATATGAGACGATCTTTTATGGAACATGGATAAATGCATCGACGAAAATGGAGGACAAATCGAACATTTAATATAACACAATTGGAGTTAAAATGTTATTTAGCATAGTTTTTTTTAATTTGTTTTCTAAATGTTTTCAATAATAATCATGCAGCTGATCCCTAAAATGTGATTATATCGTGAACCGTTAAGTTTTGAGGTTAATAACAAGTAAACTTTTTTTCTATTAAAATGACGTGGCTTTGATATTCTTTCACAAAAATACCGCTAACTTGAACAGCAAAAAAATTTGGGGCAAATTGATGCCACAAATATGCCCTACGTAGCGCCCTCTACAAATTACATCGAAGTATGTACCAGATTATGATTTTTCGCGCACAATAACCTCCATTTGCAAAATTTATGTGTATACATATTCAAAAACGTTAAAGTTACTGCAAAAAAGAAATTTTAAAATTTAACCTTTAACATCATGTATATGCTTATTAGCAACATTTTATTAAAGCAAGTTGGTTTAAATCGTGATATTTTTAAGTCAGGAATCTACCATACTTCTATGTACAATTACTTAAGGGCCACCCTGTATTACTAAACCCGACTTATAAGTCTCCGTATCGAGAACTAATTTTTAAAAACCAATTTTATTACTTTATTACAACTACTTTCAAAAATTAATTACACAATATTATTTTATTGGATTGATCTTTATTATTTGAAAGTTGACATCAGACTGAATAAGTGAAATGAATTTATTAATTAGCAAAACTATCTATATCAGCAATAAAAATATGTACAATAATAATTCAACAATAAACAAATTATAAAGTCCGCTGTCAGCATCTACTGTGTTCAACCATATACGGGGTTACCAAATATAACACCTCCGCCCTTAGAGTTTGGCATATTTCAAGGAGTGAAAAATGCCCTTGGTTGTGGCTCAGGATGGACTGTTTCATCTTCTACCTCTTCTATGGTTAATTCATAAAGTTTTCTAATTTTTTTTTGCGACGTAGATACATATTAAAATGGCTACTATAATATACGCCATTATATTCCAGGGTGAAACTGGGTTTACGTTGAGATGTTTCAAGACCATTGGTTATATTTGTTTTGGTTTTTATTGAAGTAAATGGATGTCATCTAGTGGTATATTTTCTAAATGTATTTCGGGTAGTTCCTCTTCCTTTCTGGAATAATCTATGGTAACTTCAGGCAGCAATAGAGGTTGACCTTTCGTTATAAATTTTTCATTAATAAAATTTTCGTTTTCTAAAATAAATTCGCATTTATATAGTACATTGATGAGAAAATTTCCTTTTAGGAATGTGAAGTTATTTCTTCCACATCGTGTTTCTATCTTGGTTCGATTAATAAAAATAGCAATGTAGTGAGCGTCATCAATTTGTTAGATTTCTTGAAATTTTGATTGGGGTTCTTTGGCAACTCTTGGGTTTGGGATGCTGTAACCGTAGTAATTCGAATACACAATCTTCGCTCTTCACTCCCCTGGACATTCTTCCATCTGGACAGTAGTGGCTGGTTTCTAGCTTGATGCAGGGTTGTTGGATATATTGGTAGAAATCGTCATTCATTATCAGATAGGTATCACGAGGGATAATCGTAGTAGAATTTGGGGTAGGTATGGAATAAAGGTGATAATAAGAATATATATCAGGTAATACTGTAGGAAAGTGAATAACAAAAATAATCTTTGTGTCTGAGTAATATGATTCTACATCTAATACTCCATAATATTTATAAGTGTCATTTTCTAAATTTTGAAAAAGTATTTCATCTACTGTATGAAATTTCAAAACTGTATATGCCATTGATTCCAATTCTTCAATTTTAATTATACTTGTATGAAGTATACCGAGGCGTGCGAATGCTACATCATTTTATATTTCCCCTAATATTTGTAAAATTATATTTATATCCAGATTTAACTGATCTAAAATATTTCGCGTTTGTAAATAATCATCAAATTCAAAAATAAACGTATTAGGCGAATTTCTGATTTTTTCTATGCCTGAAAAAATTATATCCTGATTATGTTTTATTAAGTTCATTGTTTCATTGAAGTTTTGAATTATATCACTTGTAAGTGAGATTTGCTGATTTAGATTGTTTACAATTTCCTGTTGAGAATTTTGTAGAGTTGAAATCGCTTCGTCATATCGTAATGCGTCATCAGCGTCTAAGTTTCCGGTAATGATTTTTATTACATTGCCAAGTCCGTTGAAAAGACCTCGTTTGACCCTAATAGAAGGCAATCAATAATTTAATTTAAATTTCTGCACTATTTAATTGATAAGAAACACCTTTAATAAAATTTTCTAATTCTAAATGATATGGATAACTAAGGCCAATTTGAATAGCCTCTGTTACATTTTCGAAAGCTAATTTTGAAATTTTAATTTCATTTCTAATTGGTGTAAGATCATAATAATGAAGAAATGTATGAATACTAGATTTAAATTCAGCGATTTTTATATATTAATAGTTTGTTCCTGTTGTGACTGGCCGAATGACGAGTGTCAAAGCCAAGAAAAGAAAAAACTTTAGCGATACCTAATAAATAAGGAAGTATTCCAGGATTATTTTTCAGGTTCATCATTTGAATTTCCTGGGGTTTTACTGGTTGTAGGACCAGGATCATAAGGATTAGTGGCATCCTGTAAAAGTTTTGTCGTGTTAGTTTTTGGTCGTCTTAAATTTTGTTTGTGTAAAATTGCATTTCTTCTTGTTGTTACAGTAGTGTTTTTATTTTATTTGATTTTATCTTTATTAAATTTTGGATTTAATTTATTTCTAATAAGTGTTGTATTTTTTCGATAAACGTCTGTATCTGCTTCGTACTCTAAAGGTTCGTGCCTGTCATTATTATGGTAATTTATTGTTTTTTCTTTTTCTGTTATAAGTCGTTCATTCAGTTTTTTATAAAGTTCTACGGTTTTCTCGCGATGTTCGTGTATATAATTATTAATTAATTTTTTGTCAATATCTATATCGAAAATTTCTTCCGAATCGAAATGTCCATTTATAATATCTATAGGTTTCTGTTTAGTTACAGATTGAATTGAATTATTGTAACCTAAAATTATAAAAGGCATATCCATTGATATATTAATTTTATCTTTATTTTTTGCTCTAATAACTCTTAAATGTTCGATTATTGTGGAATGAATATTATTTTATTGGATTGATATTTATTATTTAAAAGTTGACATCAGACTGAATATGTAAAATGAATTTATTAATTAGCAAAACTATCTATATCAGCAATAAAAATATGTACAATAATAATTCAACAATAAACAAATAATAAAGTCCGCTGTCAGCATCTACTGTGTTCAACCATATACGGGGTTACCAAATATAACGCCCGTAATTATCATTAACATCAATTTTTAGTTCAATATCAACGAACTAATGAGTTAAAAATATTTAAGTCTGTTAAATTTGTCAGCTATATCTATGGAAAGATTTGAAAAAATTATATACACTATAAACAATTTCAGTAAGTAAATTGCGAATTGGAAGAATGTTTCTTTGTTAATACCAATTGAAAATAGAAAGCATTGAATACATTCACTACACGACATGGTTTTTAACGTGATTTGAAAAAATTTTGTGATTCAGATTTCATTACTGTAATTTCTGATTGAATGGAAATTTTATCCTTTCTAGAGTCACTTGAGACGTGTAAATGGCGCAAAGTTTTACTGACATCCGTAGATACCAAATTTGGTAGTATTATTAGTTACTTTAATATTATGGACAATGAAACAGAATTAAATGAAAAGAACACAGATCTGATAATTTTTCATCAATATGTTAGTTGAACCTTCTACACAAATTGTCACGAACACTTTACATCACTCATTTGTCAACTTCATATTGAGTATAACTTTAAAAGTCTCTTTTCTGGATCTTAACTCATATTTTTCACTCCATTAATTTAACTACTCTTTTTCAATTCTCCATATGTAGTTGTACAATATATTTTAGAGAGACTGAGGAAGGAATAAAACTATACCGAACTCTTAAATAACTAACTATTACTATAATACTAATAACTATTTTTTTAAAGCATCGACTTCTGAGGTCATTAGCCTTATTCGCATATGTAACCACATGTAAGAATGCATGTCACAGTTTGAAGTATATTCCTGTTTCTTTTAACCTCCATGGGACGGACATCAAAATTTTACGAAAAGGACTAACTGGGGTCCGAGAAGACCCCATGCGTAAAATTGCAGAAATTATGTATTTTTCTTTAAATTAAATATATAGAAAAGAAGTTTTATTTAAGTTTTACTATTAACCATTTATTAGTCAAAAATCATCACGAAGAAATACAAAATACCTTAATGACTAATACTACTAGCTACATATCATTTCAACATTTTTTACAAACTATCTCCGATTTTGAATGTTCTAGACACACAAAGTTATTACACCTAATACATATTTTTCTGGATTTTCTGTCTTTTTCTCTTTGACACATATGGCAGCGCCCCCTGGTAATGTTTTGTTGTTCAACTCTATGTTCTGTTGCATCCAGTAGTTCGGGAAAAACGTCTGTCATATGCCGTTTTCTATTCGTCTGAATGTATTTATTATTATATCGCCGGAAAACGTTTTTCTTTATGAGTTCTTTTCCCAGTCCCAAAATATACATTTCACGTTTATCCAAACTGTTTTTTCGCCAATCCGGGTTTTGCAGTAACCACAATTTATAAGCATTTACTCCTGCGATATCTATAAGATGCGAGAATATTGCCATTGCCCAGCGGTTTGACTTTCTCTGCACTGTATATTCTTTGGCCAACTTATCTGAACTGTCGACAGCACCTTTTGTTTTGTTGTAATGAAGAATAATTTCTGGTTTATAGTGCTGTTCTTCTCCAGCTACTTTACTATCAGTATGCTCACTCGAAAGTAAGATGACAGCATGTTTTTGTTTTGGAACATAGGATACTAGCGTTCTTTGATTTCTAAAAGCAAACATACTTGAAAACTCTTTCTTGTACGATGCCGGTAGAAGTTCCCTGGGAATAAATATTTTATTTTTCCGGAGGGTTCCACATAAAGTAATTTTTTTTTTCACAACTTGTCAGCAAGTTCTAATCTTAAAAAGTTATCGGTCGTTATTCCAAATCCGCCTTCCAAATGGTCTGTCAAATCTAGGACAACCCTTTGACCTTGACCCTTTTCCGCTTTGTTACCTTGTTTTCCTAAAAATTATCAGATACATAGGAATATAAAATTTGCCTATATTGCTTTTCAAATAACTTACCCAAATAAACTTGCATGTTTGCAATATAAGAAGTGGTGCAGTCCACAAGAGCCCATATTTTGATTCCATACTTATCAGGTTTACTTTTCATATAGACTAGGAATGGTGCCTTACCCCTCAATGGTACAGGCTGCTCATCTACACATAGATGGTCGCCAGGATTAAGTGATTTTTTACAATTAGAAGTGAAAATATCGAATATATCTCTTATCGAAGCTAGCTTATCTACTAATTTTCGTTCTTGTCTTGTTTGAAAATTATCAAAGCGTAAAAATGAAGTAATTTGTTTGAATCTGTCTCTTGACATTGCAGCAGGAATTATAGGACGACAGTAAGAAGTATCTTGACACCAGAGCATATCGATAGCCTCTTTCGATCCGTGAAGTGCGCCAAGAATAAGCAACAGTCCAATATAAGCTTCAATCTCTGTAGAATCAACAGGTACAAAAACTTTAATTTTATTCGGATTTTCCATATTCCATTTATCATAATATGTTTGTGCCTTTCTGTTTGTTTCGGTTACTATTATGTTCAGAATATCCGGAGATAGGAAAAGAAGAAAAGCGTTTCTTATACTTGAGATATCAGAACTGTAATTTGTAAGGCCTAGAGAATATCTCCGAATATTAGCTTTTGAACGTCTAACTTTTGTGTTTCCTGGAATTTTTGACCACTCAGTTCCATTTTTAGATTTATATACTGGAATTCCCTGGCTGTTACTAACTGTTGGTTCCTCTGGGTTCGTTTTCTTTATACTTTGATCAACAACTATTACATCATTTTCTTCCTCTACTTCTGTGACAATGTCTTCATCTTCCTCATTGATAACACTATCAAACTCTGGATAATCACTTTCAAGTATACCTAACATCTCATCGTCAGTAAGCCCCTTGCGATTGTTTGTAAATAAAAACTGACTCATTTTCAAAACGAATATCACAAGAGACTAACCCAGAGATAAATAATCCCTAGATATTCCACGCAGGTTAGCCAAGGTCAAACCAAAATCATAACTTAGGGGACAGAGCTGTAGGTGTCGCCAGCTGTGCTCTTCTTCTTTTTTGTCATCGTTTTTCTGGGTTTTCTGCTTTTGTTGACATTTTTTAGTAGTCGCCATTTGGTATGCAGGTTTTAGCATAATAACTTCAGCTGATTTTATTTTTATTGAATTCTGTATTGTTTCCACTTTTTGATTATTTCTGTGTTTCAAGTGTTTTTAACATTATTCTGAATTTTTAAATTGTAGTTTTAGTCGGAACATTCGTGGTGTAGTTAATTTTAGTTGTAGATTATTGTTTTCAAAAGTTATACCTAAGAACATTGAACACAATGTCTTTTTATAGTAATTGTTGTATCCCTGGGTGTATTGAAATATCTAAAATTCGCCACATATTTCCAAACCCCATAATGGATTTACAAAGGTTTAACAAATGGCTGGAAAATAGAAACGATGCTACTGTGAGTGAGATGGATCCTTTAGTAATATTTAAATCAAAAATAATTTGTCATCGACATTTTGACCCCATATATGCTTCGACTATGTCTCATAGATTACACAGAAACGCGATTCCTAAGATGTATTTGCATGGTAAGTCTGCTTCTTGTTAATAAAAAGTTAGACCATTCACTGCTATGTTTCAGATGAAGCAGTCAATATCAATATACAATCTACATCTGGTGGTATACCATCAACATCAGCTAGTATACCACCAACATCTTGTAGCATGTCATTGGAGGATCCATCATGTTTGCAACCAACATTAGATTCTTCTATACCAACCATATCTAATCGTAAGTATATATTAGTTTAATGAAATGCCATTCACAGTTATAAAAGGTGGGTTTAGCCAGCTAATAGTGCATAATCGACAATTTATAATATTCAATTCATAATTATTGAAACTAAACATTTAATTAGACATGCTTATACAGCTAATAGTGGATAGTACGTAATTTAGTGCTTAGAGTGTAATTCATAAAGTTATCAACTTTGAACTTCAAGCATTATGATTGTACACAAAATGCTAGCACGCAGGTGCAATCTTTTGATTTGTAAAATTTGTTGTTTCTCGCGAAATTTTCTTAATGAAATGATTTAAAATACAAAAAAAATCAAAATACACTTGAGAACAATTAAAACAGAGATGATCGAACCAAAAAATGGAGTTAGTTAAAGGACCCAAAAGAAAAAGATAAAATAATTTTCAATTATTAAAGCTGTCAATGGATAAAAATTATAAACACATGGTTAGACCACAGATAACCCAAGTTTAGACAGCAAATAGTGCATCATCGATAATTCATAATATTCAATTCATAAAGAGAAAAATTGGTGTTTATCCAGCATTTAATTTTTGGCATCTGGAGGTGAATTGACAGCTTTGAATAGTTGATAATTATTTTTAAATAATTTAGCACGGTTTCTACTAAAATGCCTTTCATCTAAATTAATGATTTTTCTAATTTATTTTAATTGAACTTTAATCAACAGAATATTAAAAAAATACAATAAAGTTTCGGGTTATCCTAACTAAAACCATAGAACCATAGAAACAGTATATATATTCGACATATATATATATATATATATATATATATATATATATATATATATATATATATATATTTATATATATATATATATGTGTGTATATATACTTTTTCTATGACTAAAACTCAGCTGAAATCATGGAACATCAAATTTTACAAAAATCAATAAGATTGCGTTTACGTTTTGAAGCTTTCTTCACAATCATAATGCATAAAGTTACAAGTTGTCAACTTTATAATTAAGCACTATACACTGAATTACGTACTATCCACTATGACCTGGGTATACGGGTGTATTGAAATGTTAAGTTTCAATAATTATGTACTATGAATTATGAATTGTCGATTATACACTATTAGTTGTCTGAATTACGCATTATTTATTCATTATCAATTGTGAATTATGAATTAAAATTATCGACTATGCTCTATTAGCTGACTAAACCCACCTATAGTCAACTTAAATTATGTCAGAGACGAATATTCTTACATAAAGCCTATAAAAAATTGCAATGCACCTCTTCAATAATATAAAGTTTAGATTGTTGTTATGGATGACACGTGAAATAAGATAAGATGTATCAATTGGAAACAATATGAAGTGATATTACAATTAAAACCAACTTCTTCTAACTGAAAGACTAAATATGATCCATGATGGGATTATGCACAACTACATGCATGCCCAACTATCACTTGTTTGTAGTGTTTCGTATTTTTTTGGTTGAAAAATATTTTCAATGAATGTATTTGAAATGAATATACAAAATAAGATACCTATATTCTACAGTTATTTGACCACATTTACACTGTCCCTCTCATTATTAGTTTTATCAACATCACTGGCCCTTTTTTGCTCTGATGACACATCACTTATGTTAAATTGTTAACCCTAGCCATATAATGTAACCATTAATAACTAGTAATACTTCACATGTTTTTTTCAGACAGTAAGCATGAGGTTTTACTTTCCCCATTTAAAAGTATTCAAGGAGTGGGAATTAGTAGAAATATGATGTCACCTAAAAAGAAACAAATGTACTCTGTAATGAAGCATATGTACAAAAAGTACAATCAAGTGAAAGCCAGTCACAATGTATGTAATGCTTTGTGATTCCACAGAACGGTTTCGGACCTATGAAGTCACCTTTAGAGCCTTGTTTAGCTAGATGGTCCGCCACTTCATTACCTGCAGTTTTTCTGCTATATTTGTTATTATTTTACTGTCTATGTCATATAATGTATTGAGTCGATTTCCTCTTTGTAGCCCTGCTAGTTCTCTGACCTTCCTATATACATTAAAGCTGTCATGTTTTTGTTATAATTTTCAATTTCTTCACATTTAGTTCTATAAAAGTTCTTTTGCGACTTTCACTACCTTAATGTTAATATTAAAATCAAAATTTCACATTGAAGAGCTGTTCCAAATAGTATTGAAAATATTTTATAAATGTTTTGACCTCTATATCATAAGATCTATATAAAGCAGAAATAATTATTTTACGGTTTAAGATTAGAACAGGTAATTTTAGAACCTATTTTTACGATTTCATATTCATATTCTGAACAATTTTTAATGTACACTAGCACCATCAAAAATATCAACTCCTTCACCATTATTTAATACATCGTAGCTTGAAATATATAAATCATTTATTTTTTGAATTTTTCTGGTTTGTGTTGCTTGCTAAATTCAGATAAATATGTTTTTAACCCATCTACATTTTTCTATTAATAAATTAATTTAACAGCAATGTTGAAATTGACTGTCTCGACCCTTACTTCGTGGAATATGCTCATATTAGTGTTTTTAAATGAAACTCAAGGTCTCTAGTTAATTTCACAATATAATACAAGTTATTGAAAATTCTAAAAAATTGTCAATTTTTTAGAATTTTCAATAACTTGTATTATATTGTGGAATTAACTAGAGACCTTGAGTTTCATCTAAAAACACTAGCAATGTTGAACTTTTACTTATCCCATGTATTCGAAATCAAAAAACATCCATTAAATAAAATTGATGTTGAAGTAGTAATTGCCACGGCAATATTGTGGTTCCTTCTGATTTTAGACTAATATTTTAATTATTCAAGTGATAGAGTCATTTAAATAAGATTTTCAAATTTTAGGAAAATTTAAGTTGCACTCAAATAGTACCTATTTTCCATAAGCAATCCAATAAATTTGTAAAATCCCTACTACATTTTCCAGAATAAATTATGTAATTTCTCCCAAGTTTAATTAATTCTAAATATATTTACAATGTGTTACGGACTACTATTCTGATTCAAGAACACAATCTAAGAATAATTTTGGTAATATGGCAACCTCAAATATTGTGAAGGACAATATGTTGAAAAGATAGCAAAGATTACGATTTTGACATTATTTTTTGTAAAACGTAGTAGGGTTTTTACGTAATTTTTTGAATTGGAAATAGGTACTTTTGGTGCAATTCAAGTTTTCTTTTTTAACATGCAAGTCCATTGAAAGTATAGAATTTAAATTTCCCGCCGAAACCAGTCTTTTAAATTTCCCGCCAAAGTCAATATTTTGAATACCGATGACAGAAAAGAAGAAGAGCACAGCTAGCGACGCCTACAGGTCTGTCCCCGAGTTGAGTTTTTGGTTTGGTCTTGGATAACGTACGTGGGATATCTAGGGGTTACTTATCTCTGGACTAACCCGAATATTCAAGTCTAAAAATTATATCGCAGTGTGGGGAATCCCCCATTTGAACTGGTAATTTACATTTTACAATTATATGGGTAAATTCCCTGTGAGTAAACAAACGTTAAATGTATGGGATTCCCCGATTCTACTAACCGGGATTATTTTATAGGACGTAAAAGGCTGACCGGGGTCTGAAGAGACCCCTGGAGTATAAAACAATTTTTTGTTTATACCAGCCCATAAAAACTACTAAATACATCATATTTTATCAAAATAATTCATTAACTGCAGCTAGATGAAAGATCAATGTTCAAAAACTTGCGTTTGCAAAGATATAGCAAAAACATACGTCATGGGGTACAAATGGACCCCGGCCAGTCCTATGGAGGTTAAGAACTTCAAAACCTTTTTCAATGTATTCCATTTATCATTCAGGCACGTTTGAATATAATTCGGTAGGGCAAGTCTTTGTATCATTACATCATATTGAGGGCAGTCCATGATAATATGTTTTACAGTCAACCTGAATCGACAGTAGTCGCATCTAGGTTTTCTGTCTCCCGCTAGCATGAATACGTTTGTGAGGCAGGTATGCCCGATTCGTAGTCTAGTTATCACAGCCTGATCTCGTCTATATTGGTAAGGTATTAGCATCCAAGGGGTGACCTTTGTTTTGATGTCTCGAAGTTAGGCATCTGTTCTATTCCACTCATTTTGCCATACCTCCAAGTACTTATGTTTCAAATGTAGTTTTATATCGTCTGGTCTCACAGGTATATTTTCTATCATACCTGCTTGCGCAGCTGCTCTAGCTGATCGATCTGCTTGTGCATTCTCTTCAATTCCGTGGTGACTTGGGATCCAAATGAACGTTGTGAGTTTACCGTTAGTTTGAAGCAGAGTCAGTATCACCAAAATAGTTTGGACCAGCGGATATTTGCTGAATGGATTACTCAGGGCCTCAATCGAACTGTTTGAGTCAGTACAGATTATGTTATGCAATTTGATTCCAAATTCAACATATCGTAGAGCTTGCATAATGGCGTATAGCTCCGCAGTATACACGCTGGTTTCCCTGGGCAATGCCCATGAATGGGATATCCCCAGCGTAGTGAATGCCAAGCCACATCCTCCCAGAGTTTTTGATCCATCTGTGAATATAACTTGGTCACCTGGGTATCTGTCAAAAATTCTGTTGAATTCTGCTCTAACAATTGTTCGATTGACGTCTCCTTTTCTATGTATGCCCATATACATAATTGCATTTAATGGGACGATCTTTCAAGGAGGTATTTCTGGTGGACCGAAATTGAGAACATATGGAAAGGAATATGGCATGTAGTCAAGATCCTCTTTCAGAGGGATATTTGCTGGGCGTGTTATTGTCGGTCGTCGTTGAAACAAGTCGTGTTCCTCATCATGGTATGGTAGATGGTTTGGATGGTTCGGTTGAGCCCATATTCCCATACAGTAGTTGGCTAGCAGTTGTTTTCTTCTGATACTTAGAGGTGAGATACTTGCTTCAGCACACAAGGATGCATAAGGGCTGTTCGAAATGCTCCTAGAGCTGGTCTTAGAGCGGTGCATTGTATTTACTTCATAAATCATACAGCCATATTCCATTTTGGAGGCTATAAGTGCCTTGTACATCTTTAGAAGGACGTCTTTATCACAACCCCATGTGATGTTTGCTAACACTCGTAGAGGATTCAGTGCCTTTTTACATTTCAGAGCAAGTTCGTTGATATGAGTACTCCAGTTGAGTTTTTTTATCAAATATAAGCCCCAAGAATTTTACGTTGTCTCTACACTCAAGATCGTCGTCATATAGTTTTAGTTTTGGATCTCGGTGAATTGATCTTAGCCGACAGAAGTGCACGCAATGCATTTTTGTACGGGAGAATTTAAATCCCAGATATTTTGCTCGGCTAGAAAGAGTGTTTATTGTAGCCTGCAGGGTTGCTTCTATTTCGGCCATTGTCTCGGCCGCGTGGAATATTGTGAGGTCATCGACATATAAGCATCTTCCTATAGCTTGGTCAAGATTATCAAGAAGTCCGTTGACTGATATTGCAAACAGCAGTACACTCAGGGTGGATCCTTAGGTTGCTCCATTTTCTAGTTGGTGTAAGTTTGATTGTGTTAACCCATTGCGTTGTCTGAATTTTCTATGCAGAAGGAAACTTTGTATGAATCTCGGCATATTGCCTTTTATTCCCCATTTGCTCAGTTGATCGAGTATGTTGAGTCGCCAGGTTGTATTATAGGCCTTTCTTAGTCGAAAAATATAGCCACCATATGGCTTCTGTTAGCAAAGCAGTTTTGAATTGCCCTTTCCAACATAAATAACTGATCGGTTGTGGATCTATGGTTTCTGAACCCTGCTTGAGAAGTTGATAGTAGGTTGTTTTTATCCAGATACCATCGTAGCCTTAGGCTCGCCATATTTTCCAACAATTTGATGGGGCAACTCGTTAGTGATATGGGTCGATAACTTGCTGGAGATGTTGGGTCTTTTTCCAGTTTGAGTAAAGGTATGATGATAGCTTCCTTCCACATTTCTGAGTATGTTCGGTTTGACCAGATTTCATTATATAGTTCCAGTATAATGTGCCTTGTTGATTCTGGTGCTTGTTTTATGAAGTCGTATGTGATTCTATATCCGCCTGGTGTTGAGTTAGTCATTTCAGAGAGTGCGTAATCAAACTCCAAAGTAGTGAATGGTATGTTGTAATCTGAGGTTACTTCTTCATGAAAATTGATTTTTCTCTCTGAATATTCCCTATGTTGTTGAAACTCGTGGTCCAGAATAAGTGTGCTACTGGCAATTTAGAATTCCTGAGCAATTTTTTCTGCGATTTCTTCTTTATTTGTGATTGTTTGTCCATTTACTATGAGAACTGGGGTGACATCTGATACTTTTTTTCCTATAACGGCACGAATTTTCTTCCACACCTGTAACACCGGTGTCTCAGATGTTATAGTAGAGACATAATTTTCCCACGATTGTCTTTTACTATCGCGAATTTTTCGCCTAGCCTTGGATCGTGCCTGTTTGACTGTGATCATATTCTCTTGTGTGGGTGATCTTTTGAATTTGTTGAATGCTTTATTTTTTTCTTTTATTAAAAAAGCTGTTTCTTTTCCAACATGGAACCATTTTTTTCCTTTAACGCCCTTTGTTTGAGGCACTGTTGTCAGGGCGACTGATATGATCTTATCGGTGACTATTCTTGTGGCTTCATTGACACCTGTAGATGGCAATTCAAAAATTTCCAAGTTCTCCTTGAATAATGCCCAATTTGCATTATCGAGTTTCCATCATTCCGGAATAGCATGTGTTTCGGTTCGACCCACAAATTCGATGGATGTTGGAAAGTGATCTGTCAAATGGTCGCCGAGGCATTTCCACTGAAATGGTGGAGCAACTGTAGGGGAGCAGAATGCTAAATCGAGAGTGGATAGGTTATTTGAACATTGGTTCAGGTAAGTGCCTTCACCGGGATTTAAAAATATCAGGTCATTATCGTTGAGAAGCTTTTCAATTAGTCTTCCTCTTCTGTCCAATCTTTCAGAGCCCCACAGAGGATTGTGGGCATTGAAGTCGCCCACAATCAGGACTGGAGTTGGTAGTTGATCGATTACTTCTTGGATATCACTACTATCCCAGTCACCATCTGGTAGGTAGATGTTACAGATCGATAGCTTAGTCTGAAAATCCACACGAACTGCAATGATTTGAAGCCTAGACTGGAGTAGAATTTGTCTGTTGGGGATGTTTTCTTTGATGAGTATTGCAACTTCCCCTCTGGCTCCGAGGTGTGGAACAGTGTCTTCTCTGTACGTCGTATAACCTTTGATATCGAAAGTGTCCTGTTGTTTCAGGTGAGTTTTTTGTATACATATACAAAATGGTGATTTTCTATTCACTATATCTCTTTACTCAGGATAGTGGTTTTTGCAGCCGTTACAATTCCACGAGATGAGATTCATTACATTATCCATTGGGATTGGTTTGTAAATATTTGGACATTCACTTTTAGTACATAGAAATATAATGATATAAATAAATTATATATACATGTATATGTTCCTATCTAATATCACAGATTTTATCACAGATCAAAAAATAATGATACTAGGTAGGTGTAGTCGGGGCAGACTTTTTGGATTTACCCTTTTAACGACCTCGCCTTGGTTTTGGTTTTTCTGAGTTTTCCCAGTGAATGCTTAGGTCAGAGTCTGATTCTTCCACCGCTGATATATCTTGGGCAGATTTATTTTGAGTACGTTTTCTTTTTTCAGCAGGTGTCACAGATACCGTCGAGGTATCAATCTGGTACTGAATTGGTAGTTACTTGTGCAGCCTTGGGCGGGATATAACCCGGAATGGGTGGAGGCATCAGGTTTCCCATTTGTTGGTATGTATCTCTAACTATCTTGGTACAGATTCTAGTTATTGCTGGTATAGGTTTTCGAATAATTTCTTCTATGGGTTGTTGTGTTTCTCTGGCAGCGTGTGTGTTATAACGGAATTTGTAAGCACGATAGAGGGCGTATTTTTTGACAGATCAAAACCAATCTCGCTACCAAAATCGGTTAGGCCAAAATCTTGAGCGAGTTCGTTAAAGAGCCAAATCGGCCCAGTAAAAACTAAATGGCGGCCTGTCAAAGTTGAAAAAAAATCGTATTTCCTTTGTTTTTCATTTGAAGCAAAAAAGTTACTGAGCTTTTTCGTAGACCTTAACATGTTCTACAACTTTTCCATTTAACATTTTTCTCTAAATCGTACATTAAAACATTTATTTAAGAAAATTCACAAATTTACCAGATTTTTTTTCATTTTTTTGTTTTTGATTTGAAGCCAAAATGTTAGTTTGGTTTTTTATACATCTCAAAACATTCTATAACTTTTGTATCTAATTTTTTATTTTGGGGTTTATGCAAAAATGTTACTAAAATGAGCCTGTCCAATTGGTCCTGTGCCATTGGGATTTTTGTATTGCAGTTTCTTGTTTATATACGGGACAGTTTCTCGATCTAGCAGAGTGTTGTCCGCTGCAGTTGATGCAAACTAGAGGTTCTGTGCATGGAAAGCCTTGATGTGGGGGTTTGCCACACACGCACATTTTTTCTTTATCGCATCTTGTAGAGGTATGGCCAAATTTCTGGCATTTAAAACACCTGAGTGGTGCAGGGATATAATTGCTAACGGGTAGCGTATGTATACCTGCTATTATTCTCTTTGGAATAGTTTCTCTGTTGAATGTCAGTATAAGTGATGCTGTTTCCTCTATCTTATCTTCTTTCTTTACTGTAATTCTTTTAACTTCCATCACACCTTGATTTTCAAAACTTTCTGTAATTTCTGTTATCGAACAGTACAATAGATCACGACATGTTACAACTCCTTTTGATTGATTGAGCGTTACGTGGGGGGAAACAGTTATGTCATACTCATGAAATTTTGTTAATTCGAGTAACTTTTTTGTTTGAGTGGCTGATTCAGTTCCAACTAATAGACCATCCCGGATTTCCTTTACACTCTTTACTTTTCCTATTGCTCCATCTAGTGCTTTTTCTATTAGGGAGGGGCTAACTTTAGAGAAATCTCCTTCCACACGATTCATTACCAAGAACCGTGGTACGACTTCCATATGCTCCTGTCTGGTCAACTGTAGCCTTATTTGGCTGTTTTTACCACCCCGACGGGCAGTATTCGATGTTTTAGGTGGCATGTCACCAATTGTGTCCACATTTACAGAGCTGGACTGCTCCATATTTGAGTTTATATGGGGTTCCATCACAGAGTTCCCACGAGTACGGGACGAAAAGTAAGTCGACCGCAATAGTGCGCCCTTATCGCGGCAAGGCCTATATACAACAGGGTGTGCTATTTCCCTGAGGTTCAAAATGTCCACGGCTGGATATCCCCCAGTCATTCATCTTTTCGCCACGTTTCCAAGCTTGAGATTGGAGATTTTTTCTCGAGGTTCACTTCTCTATTGAGCTGTCCTTAGCCTCTCGGCTCACCCTCGACCTTACCGACATGGGTGGCCCTACCAGGAGTGTAATACTCCCGTCGACATCGCTCTCCAGATCATTGTCACTACTGAGCCACCTCACCAACGTCAAGGTTCCACAGCTCCTTGAGGGGACTAATAACTACTAAATTAAAAATAGTTCGAAGTATCCTTATAAATACTACAAAGGACAAAATAATCAGTTTCGACAACAAATGTCAATTATTCGACGAAATACTTTTAATCCAAGACAAAATAAAACCAGTTATATAGCTGAGGAACTAATTCGAGTAGATAACATAAACTTAGAAAATCCATCAGACAATTACTTCGAAGAAACCATCGCGCAAACTAATATTAACGAGGAAATAAATCCGTTACCTAGTAATTTGAATCGTACAAATAATAATGACAGAAATTTTTGGACAGAGAGCCTATCAGACCCTCAAATATAAGCGAAATAATTTCTAATTCATATTCTACCGTATATAACTATAAATAATCCACAAATTGACTGATATTAACTGTCTCGACCCTTACCTCTTGGAATCTACTCATACTCCTGTTTTAACTCAAACTTACTGTTTCTAGATAATTCCAAGATATATTGAAAAAATGTTAAAAATTCTAAAAAAATTCACAATTGTTTCGATATTCAATATCATCGTTAGAATGGCAGAAGTTACATTTCATTTTATGCCTCCCTGACGATTAATAATTATTTTGGGCTGGACCAAGAAGTGACCTACCTTGTGATTGACTCAATATATGTTAATAGAAAAAAGAACAAACAAATATTAAAGCTTAGATATTATTAGTCCTATTGGGATATCTTGGATATCATTTTTCCCAATTAAGATCAGTATCACTGTGCAATGATATAGAAAACCAGGAAAACTATATCTGCTGATCCTTACAATTATCACTTAAGAAGTCAGTTTATTAGTGGAGAACTCCCTAGATTTATCTGTTAATTGACAACTTCATATTGTGGGTTTCTTAAGTGTCTTCTTATTCCCAATTCTTCAAGGAAATCCAGTTCTTGTTTCTTATCACAAATATGTAATACTTCTAGTTCTGTGTTAGGTGTCAATAAATGATTGGTGCCAAGTAGATGTCTGGCGTAGTGGGATTTATCTGGTTGTTTTAATCTGTATGCTTGTAAGTGTTCACTGTATCGGATTTCAAAATTTCTAAGGGTCTGACACAAACAGCATTACATTCTGGGCCTTTTAAGTTTATATATAGTAAAAATGAATTATAACACAAAAATATAGAAATTCCACTTTTATACAAAGTAGATAAGAAACAGTTCACTATCTCTGTCGATGCAAACGGAGTAGTCGGATTACGAGTACCGGTAAGTCAATCAGATGGCGAGGTAATTGTACCGGAAAGGAATTAGTAGGATTTATATTTTCCAAAAATGTTGACAGTCTCAAAAGACGATTTTGCAAAATCAGAAATAGTAAACAATACAGATAAAAGGGCTACGATTAAATTAACACAGCCGATCGTGGGTATTCCTTTCACAGAGTGGCATTAACCCTGGAGTAGTCGCGTCCACATAGCTTCTTGAGCGGCGTAGTTGAATGAATTGGGTGTTTGTGGGCGGTTGTGCAAGTCGTTTTCTGTCAAATGTGATCTGGAGTCTCCTAGACTCCGCCCGACCAGTTGTGTTGTATTTTTTTTCTGTGATAATTTAATAATTTTGATATTTATTGCGACCAGACTTTGAAATCAGTTATTTATAGACAAAAATGGACTATGAAAAAGAACAGCAAAGATTGTTGTGCCTATGGGAGGAAGTTGACTCTGACGAGGCGCCAATTGATGATAAATCAGATGTAGAAGATGATGTTGTGGAATGTAGATCTGATAACAGCGATACCGTCCAAGAAGATAGCTCTTATTCCGATGACTATGATCTCACTACACCACCAGCAAAAATGCCAAGAGTTGCTTTTTATCTCGGCAAGGACAATAAAACAAAATGTGAAAAACATATTCCGAATCAGGTAGTGAGAACTCGATCCTGGAACATAATAAGCCAACTTCCTAGTACAAAAGGTGAAGTAAAAAAAGCAAAAAGTCCTATCGAGTGCTGGAATCTTTTTGTGAATGACGAAACTATCGATATTATTGTAGAACATACAAATATCTACATAGCAATGAAAATGCAGAACTACAAAAGAGATCGAGACTGCAAAGAAATAGATAAAACTGAGATCAAAGCACTGATTGGTTTGCTTTACTTGTCAGGGTTGCTAATTGTTCAAAGTTAATTGTTGATGAAATATGGGACAGGAAGGGATTCTGGCTCACAATGAGTAAACAACGGTTTCTTTTTCTTTTGAGGTGTTTTCGTTTTGACAACCCGGCTAAGAGGAAAGAGAGGAAAAAAATAGATAAACTGTCGCCAGTCCGAGAAGTTTTCGATATGTTTGTGAGTAACTGTGAAAAGCATTATTCCATCACACAAAATGAACTATAGATGAAATGCTACTAGGTTTCCGGGGCAGATGCGGCTTTCGACAGTACATACCTTCAAAACCAAGCAAATAAGGTCTGAAACTCTTTTCATTGGTCGATTCGAAGATGTTTTACACGTTGAATCTAGATCTAAGTGGTCATTCCACCCCATAGCAGATATTTTAGGAACTCAAAAATATTTTCTAGCTATTTTTCAGGGTCATTTTCCTGAAGGTATTTTTTTAAAGTTGTACCATGATTATTTTTTGAAATATGGCAGAAAGCCGGCGTTCTTAGTTGTTCACCCTGTATTTGCTGTTATTTAGAGGTTTAACTAATGTACATACAACATCTAAGAGAATACACTGTATTGTTTTTGATATGTCCCATTTAGATCATTTATAAGATGTTATTTTTTATACATTGCATTAACATTGACGAGAAGCTAAAAGGCATTTCAGAATATAACAGAAATGTTGATTTTAGTTCGTTATAAAGACTTCCTTTTGAGGAAGTTCTAGTAACATCACAGTAATGTAAAAAGGCAGCGCTATAACATTGCTGAGCTGAGCACAAGCTGGGCATAAGCGGTGGTATAGATGTGCATGTGATGAAAACAAGAGGAAAAAAAGGAAGAACATTATCACAATGTGATGTTGAATTAACATAACTGTAATATTTATTTGCATAGTGGGTCGGATAAAAATGATGACGAAATTGATTCTTCAGAAAGTTCATCGGAGGACGAACATGAAAATACCCAAACATTACGGGAAATTCCATCGCGGTACGCAAAAGATAAAACCAAGTGGTCTAGAACGGCACCAACCAGGGGAAAAACAAAACAGCAAAATATTATGAAAGTGCTTCCTGGTTTGAAAGGTCCAGCTCGACTAGATCCCCCAACTTCGCATTTGGAAGCATGGAGACACCTAATAACAGACTCTATGATTGAAAAAATGGTTATACACAAAAACTCAAAAATAAGAAACATGCAAGGTCATTATAGTAGATTCAAAAAAAAAAAGAGTAATAGTAGATAATTTTTTCCACCAGTTTTATCCAAGAAACCGATAAAGTAGAATTAGAAGCATTATTGGGTCTTTTGTATTTGCAAGGGTGTTTCCAATCTGGTCATGAAGAACTCCGGTTTGTTTGGGCTACCGATGGGACTGGTAGGGATATATTTCGCTGCATTATGTCTTTAGCGCGATTTTCTTTTCTGCTATGTTGTCTTAGATTTTATGATGAAGCTACACGCCGCGAAAGAGTAAAAGAAAATAGGTTTGCTGTAATTTCAGATATTTTTGATCAATTTGTTGACAACTCCAAGCAATTAATTCATCGGTAGTAAGGCCACCTCTATTCTCTGTAATTCTTTCTAATGTACTATTGTCTTTCCCACATATCACCCTATTTCTCTTTTTTAAGAGATCAACTTTATGAAATAGTGAGTATTCATCAGCCGAACTCGTCAACTCTAATCCACTTTACACTATCTCTGAAACAAACTTTTGGTTGGAGATCACTAGTTTTTTTCCAGATATGCAACTTTCTTGAGAGTTCGTTGAAGTTATAGAAGTAATTTTTCATATCGAGAGTTTTTTGTACTTGCAGATTTGATTAGCTTGTATTGTTCGGGCACATAGATATTCTCAACCTTTCTACGTTTTTTTTCTATTCTTCCAGAATCTCTGTGCTAATCTAAGTAGCTGTGTCCAACTTCTGGAAACTAATGATCAAATACTTTGAATGTTCCATTCAAAATTAAAAGTTGGTAGAGACTGACAATGCTGAAGTTTTTATTCTGGCATGCACAGGAATCCGACCAAATGATTAGATGATCAATATTTTTGTGCGTTTCCTTGAGCTGCTGACAAAATCGGAATAAACAACTAGCTATCACAATACTTCCTCACTTTGCCACATCTTCTGTCCAATTCAGAAAAAAGGGCTTAATTCCATTAGTTACCCAATAGATACCAAAATTATAGTACCACATTTGTCTGAGGTAGAAAGCTTTACTGGTTGATCATTTTGGTAGTGGCATCATTTGTTGTAAATCCATAGTTATATAGCAGGTTTTTTTCCATAGTGGTTTTTCTCTGTCACATCTCTGTAGTTCAAATGCAACTTTGAATTTTTCAGTAGATTTGTATTTTGTCCTGAATCACAAACACTGCACGTGTCACTTCTAAAGTGATCAAGAGGTAAATTGAACTTTGTCGAAAATATGTTGGCATATGCAGAAAGTGTGACAAATATTTTTTATGGCAGATTCTATTACGTGAGTAATGTGATTCCTCTGAAGGAAATTTTTCTATATGATCTGTACTGCACACAATGACATCCTCTTTGAGGCCTATTAGTGTGTTGACTTCTTTTATCAGGCGTTAGAGCATTCTTTCCTTCCTTCAATGTTCTTTGCATAAGCTCATTTTCTTTCGACTAATTTCATAAAGGGAACATAGTGCACCTTGGCATATGATTTCGGTTTTTCTATTCAAAGTAATGGAATGAGTAGAATAATATGTTTTTCCGTTTCTTACATTTGCCCTATGTCTTGCAACAGGTTCAATGTCCATACTTTTGAACAACAAAGAATTTTTTGAATTTGTATCTAATGAATAATATTTTTCTAAAATTGCTGTTCTGTGATCTAAATGAACCTTGTCAGAGCAATGTAATCTGCATTAATTTTTGCACAGAAATCCAGAATTTATATGTTTCTTCGGCATACTTTTTCCTGTTTGAAAGAGATATTCTTTCCCTGTAGCTCTTAAAATTGCAGATTTTCTTGTAACCTATTGATCTGGATTCCTTGGACGTTTCTTTGATGTTTTCTCCTTTACATGAAAAATTTTTTTCTTCACGTTTTGTCTTTTTCTTCAAAAACATGGTTTTCTTTCAAATTGGGAAATCCGCTATCAGCAATAGTATGCGGTATATTCACCGGAGTTACTTGAGTACTTGAGCTTTGGTTTGAGTGAGGCCTGGTATGAGATAAGAGCTTGTTCCGAACGTTGGATAACAGCTCATTATCTGCTTCATCACTAGATTCACTTGATTCGCTTTCAATTATGTATTCACTGCCAGATGTTATATCCTCATCACTGAAATCACTCTTTGACGATGAGGAGCAGTATATGACTGAAAATAAAAACTAAAACTAAAAAATTATCTTTTTTGAATTAGACATTAATTTACTATGTCAATATATTTGAGAATGTGACTAAATGGATATGGAAAAATTAGATTGTTTTAATTACATACCTCTAGTGGACCGGGTACTACTTGATATCTCAGGAATGGTTAGATTCTCAGAAACAGTTAGATTCTCAATAAACTCTGCATCAATTTCACTTGTGCTAGGGTTAGAAATATCAAAAAAGGCAAGCTCTTAGGATTGTTTTCTTTTATGCTCTCTTTATTTCCTAAGCTTCTCATGGGACAGATGGATTGATTATGATTGGCTTCTAAAATTATTACAAAAGAATGTTATTGCTAACAAAGTCATGTAAGCCACTAATTTCGTATCTTGTTTCATAGCACATGGTTTTTGTTGATCCTCTTGAAGCTTTAGAATGTATTTTCCTCTAGAGGTCACTAATACGAGTATATTTCAGTGAGAAAATGTTTCAAAAACAACACCCTTACACTAAACTGTTACAAACCAATTATGACATAATCTCAAATTCAAGTATAATGCTGCTGTGAGCCAGTGAATAAAGGTGTCGTGTTACCTTGGCACCTTTATCCACTGAGAAAAGCAAAAAATATGGTACATAACACTTTTACCACTTGAATATCTAGGTTGTTAATAGACATTTTATGATAAAGAGACTTGAGAATGAAATAAAGGCGAATTATAAACTTATTGAACGAATGAGTGTTTTTAAATGAAACTCAAGGTCTCTAGTTAATTCCACAATATAATACAAGTTATTGAAAATTCTAAAAAATTGACAATTGTTTCGATAAATCAATATCATCGTCAGAATGACAGAAGTTACATTTCTGTCATTCTGACGATGATATTGATTTATCGAAACAATTGTCAATTTTTTAGAATTTTCAATAACTTGTATTGTATTGTGGAATTAACTAGAGACCTTGAGTTTCATTTAAAAACACTAATATGAGCATATTCCACGAAATAAGTGTCGAGACAGTCAATTTCATCATTGAACGAAAAAAAACACGTGTTTGAAAAAATGTTACATGACACCTTTATCCACTTGTGTCTTTAATTATCTTTATCTCATCTTTAGAGCAACACAAACAAAATCTTAAATATGTTTTCAATATTTAAGGGACACGAAATTGAAAAACAATTGGACAAAAGCGATTTTTTTCGAAAAGAGGTAGATAATCTTGGGGCAAGTAGTGATCCCTGACGGCGTAAAACCGAATCCGAAAAAGATTCATGCCACTAAAGAATTTCCACCTTCTAAGTCTCCCAAGGAAATTGAAACATTTTTAATATTATTCGTTTATTACTGAAATTTTATTAAATATTTCGCGAAATTAACAAAACCGCTGACAAGATGTTTTAAAAAGGGTGTTAAAGTCGAAAATTCACCAGAATTTTTGAACGTCTTTGAAATGTGTAAGAATGTATTAACTAATTCCGCTATATGGCAATACCCAGATTTTTCGAGACCGTTTAATGTAACAACGAATGCCTCTAACTTTGCAATATGAGCCATATTATTAAGGTAAAATAGGTCCATTGTCTATGCTTCTAAAATCCTGAAATAAACTATAGTACTATTGAAAAAAATTACTGGCGATTATTATATAAATATCACAAACCTCTCAAATAATAGCAAAAGGTAGAAGTTATCATTTCTTCATTAAAGACACCAAACATTTCATTAATATATCACAGACTATGTGTTGGGGACCTGAGTCGGCCTTGCCCACTTTTCCGTGTCCTGTCTGTAGGCCGAAATCTGACCTTCAAGTTTCCCAGACTCCTTTCGTGAGGAACCAGAAATAATTCTTAAATTATGTGGTATTTGGTCAATTTTACACCTATTTATTTTATTCTCTTGGTTTACAATACTGGTGAAAAACACATTATTTACCACAATAACTTACTGAGTGACTAACTTTCTGCATTTAGAATTATTACGAATTTCTAATTGTCTTTTTTTTCGTTATGTCAGTTTTGACAGTTCTCTCTCGACATTATTCGCGGCACTCTCTCCAGAAAATTGATTTTTTAGCATCGAGGCTAGTAGTTGCAGCACCGACCGGTGTCAGTTGGACGGGCGCGGATTGTTAATCACTGTTGTCCAATCAATTTACAGCGTCGATGGTAAAAAATGAAACTAAAAAGATACCAAGTACCATACACAATGACCTATCTAACTAATAATATAGGATCATTGGATCCAAACGGGGGCGATACCGCCCCCCTGTGAGCGCTGCAGCCTTTTAGGGGGGCGATAGCAGATTCAGGAACAAATAATAAGCAGTCAAGAGGAATGCTGAAATAAGAATGATCTAATAAGGGTTAATAAGCATTTTTAAATTAGCAATAATAATAATTATGATAATTTCTTTTAGTTCAGAATAGAAGTATATGACTTGTCCTCGCACGTTGATAAGCGAACGCGCGATATTCATACACAATAACATGTTTCGACATGTTCGCATACAGACAGGTTGAATCACGCACGAAATGAATCGTATAAAAGCAACAGCTCTACGAATTTTTTGTTAGTTAGTTGTATGTGCTTGGCCGCGATATATAGTCGTGAATCATAAGCTCTGCCGTAGTAAATAATCGTGAGTGGTGTGTCATTTTATAAACATTACTATCTATATATCTATTGAGAATTTAATTTTTGTATGAAAATGGCTGAATCTACTTCTAAACTAAAAAATAAAAGCCGACAATACAGTATTGATTATTTAAAATATAGATTTACGGAATCTTCTTCAAACAAATCATTACCTATGTGTTTAATTTGCCGAAAAGTTTTTGCAAATGAAGCTATGAAACCTTCTAGGCTACAAGAGCATTTACATAAAATGCATCCTGATAAGAATAACAAAGATATATTCTATTTTCAAGAACTCGAAAAACAATATTTAAAACAGCCAACTATATCAAACCTTTTTGCATCGTCTTCTAAACGAGACGATGATGGGCTACGAGCCTCATATAACGTTTCATTGTTAATCGCAAAGTCAGGAAAACCACACACCATTGGCGAGGATTTAATTTTGCCGGCAGTCGAAGAGATATTGAAAACTGTTCTCCATCATAAGACACCATTTGATATCATTAAAAAAATTCCTCTCAGTAATAATTCAGTGCAAAGAAGGATAGATGAAATGGCAAATGATGTTGAAATATCATTATGCGATTACCTAAAGACTTTCCATTCAACTCAATGAATCAACTCTACCAAGTAACGAAGCTCCACTCTTATCATACGTACGATTTATAAAAGAAGAAAAAATTCATCAAGACTTATTATTTGCTAAGAATTTGGAATCTGATACAAAGGTACATTCTATATTTAATATCATGCAAGAATTTTTTCAAGAGAAATAAATTCCTATTAGCAATATTTTGTCTGCTGCTACTGATGGTGCTCCAGCAATGACCGGGCGTCATAAGGGTTTTATAGCACATTTGAGAGAAGCTGTGCCAAATGTAGTCGCTATACATTGTATTATTCACCGTCAGCATTTGGCTGCAAAAAAATTGAATGAACGTCTGCATGCGTCCCTCAATAACGTTATTAAAGCAATCAATATCATTAGAAGTAATTCATTGAATGACCGTTTGTTTCATAAGCTTTGCAATGAAAATGATGAAGACTACAATCGCTTGCTGCTGCACACAGAAGTACGTTGGCTCTCTAAAGGTGTTTGCCTGAATCGTTTTTTCAATCTATTTGACTCAGTGTTGAAGAAAACGAACAATTGCGCGAAAACCTGATTACGTCTAAAAATGACATCGCTTATTTGACGGACCTGTTCAAAGTATTTAATCAAGTTAATCTACAATTGCAAGGTGATGATTTAAATTGATTTAAAACTAAAAACGTCATAGCTGCTTTTGCAGGAAAACTTCTTATATTCAAAAGAAATCTTGGTAGAGGTGAGTACAACCATTTTCCCACATTATCAACAGTGTCTGCAAAACCGGAAGATTTACTTACTTACTGCCACCACTTGGAAGTTCTTCATGTTGATTTTACAGAACGTTTCCAAGATATTTTAAACATGGAAATACCAAGCTGGGTTATAGATCCTTTCGCAAACACAGATACTGAAGGCTCATCAAATTTGGAAGAGGAGCTTTTAGAACTCACAACTAACGAAAACTGAAAGTAAAATTTCAAACGTGGATATCAAGAGTTCTGGCTTCAAAAACCAATACCAGTTCTCTATCCGGGATTGTGGACAAAGTACAGAAGTTGTTATTTACATTTCCTTCGTCCTATAAGACTGAGCGTGCATTCAGTGCAGTAACTGATTTGCTGCCAAAGAAGAGGATCAGACTACACATCACTGAACGTGGCGATTTGCGATTGATGTTAACGAAATTAGAACCCGATATTAACAAACTGGTAACACTCCACCAGCCTCAACCGTCTCATTGATTTTTTCTTTATTATTAATTTTGTATTTCTTATTTCTATTGTGATTGTATTTCTTATTGATTCTGTGTTTATATTTAAAAGTTTAATAAACAATTTTATTATACGTAGTCGTTTAATTAATTTCTACTTCATCGTTCCTCTAAAATAAAATTTAGACAATAACTGAAATCAAAGCCAAATACATATCAATTGGGACGGTACAGATGATATTCAAATATAATTAACTACTTTGGACTAACCAGCGACTGGGGGGGAGGGGGGTAGGTGAAATTTTGTTCTCTTCTATAGGGGGCGGAGGTCCAGAAAAGGTTGGGAACCACTGAATAGGTGATCTTAAAAACCAAATTATTTATCATTTTAAGACATGTAAAACCGATAAAATTATATTGTATTCATGTAAAAAGTTCAACATTAACAGATTGAGTATATATATAACTACATACAAAATACGTTCAAATTAGTTATATCTATAATATTTGTGACAGATGTTGAAAACGTAGGAGACCGCGAAATTATTACAAACATTGATTGTTTTTTTATTCACTAATAAAAAAAATTGCCGAAAATGTAGCTACATATCTCTCCATTTGATACTGGAACTTTTTATTTTATCTATAACCGTTTAAGATAATCCAAAATAGAAAACCTTTGATATGGTTCTAATTGAGGAAACGATTTGATAATCTCATATCGTTGCCATATAAATAACATGGGCAACCGAAAGAATTATTGATATATGTGTGTCACAATGAACTGCAAAATTTCTGTAAGTATATTTTCAACAGAAACTTCTATTCATGAAAGAGGTATTGGCTGTAAATTGAATGTCACATTTCTATAGTGAGATATAAAATAACTTGAAATATTAGTTACTCATAGGTGTTCGTTTGAAAATTAAGATTTATTTAATAATCATTTATTCTAGAAATGTGAGAAAAAAACTTTATATCTGGAAGTTCATCGTACAAAATTTTAATATTTCACCGCTATATCCTCATTTAGTTTTCAGCTACTTGTCGGATAACAGGTTTTCCTTAGCTTCCACAATTTCAATTCAACTTTGTACTTGTTGTTTTTCTGTTTTCCAGAACACTTATTTGTTAATTTTCATATCAGTTTCATGAAAATAATTCGAGCAATAATCCGTCCGCTGCCTATAAAATTATATGTTCAATGCTTTTCATCGCCCACAATTGAAATTTATTCTTTCACCCTTTCCTTTTTCCAGTCTAAAAAATTAATTCCTATATTTGAGACTGATTTTGGGAACTATTTTGTTTATTACCAGAGTTTCAGTGACATTATAGTTCTTTTTTTTCAGTATATTAAAGTATAAGTGGATAAAGAGGTCTTTCAAATACGCGCGATTTTTCGAGCACGACGGTGCAGCCCAGTTATCCAGGAATACTTTACGCTATTTTTTTATTTGTGCACTTTGAAATCATAGAATATTATTATTATATTATTACTGCAAAAAAAATGGAAGTCCGTTCTCGATGCCCAGCCAAGTTTCATTTCATAAAAGTCCGCCCTCGATGACCAGCCAAATTTCGTGATAGTCCATCCTAAATAGTATTTATTTTTAGGCAGTGGCTGCGTGTCCGAGTTCAGACACTTAATTATTCTTACTAAATGTCCGACATCGGACATTCAATTTCAAGTGCTATATGTCCGAGTATGAAATCCTACGAAAATGTGTTCGAACATCTAATTATTGTTACTAAATGTCCGACATCGGACATTTAATTTCAATTGCTACATGTCCGAGGTTGGAGCCATGAACGTTGATCCTAAACATCCGATGTGGGATACTGAAAAAGGTAGTTATACTGAACGTATAATCCGGTAGCCGAATTAATTGATAAGCAACACTTGCGAGTCCTAATTTGTTTATTTTGAAAATAAGTACTGTAGAAAAACAGAATAAACAACACAATATAAATATGGACCCATAAATACATTTTAGTATTGCTAATGAGTACCTAAATACTAATTTTAAGTAAGTTTCTAGGTTCACTTAGTTTAAAACTTTTTTTTTGGAAGACCAATGGCTGTTAATAAATGTCCCTTTGGACGCCCCCTTCCTTTTTTTATTCGAAGAAGCATTTTTATGTTTGCTACTCTTTTTCTATCATCTGAATTGCTTACAATTTGTAAGTCATTTAAATCAATATTTGTAAGATTTGTTTCTGGATGCTCTGTTGTAAGTTTTTTTGTTTCTCCTTCGGTGTCGACGTTTTGATGTAACAAAATGTTTTCGTCATTTTTGAAAACAAAATTAAGAGTTTCATTTGTATTTAAATTATTATTATCTTGTTGATTTGTTTCACTTATTTCTTCTCCAACGACAATGTCTCGAGAGAGCAAATGATTATTATCTTCTTGATTTGTTTCACTGATTTCTTCTTCAACGACAATGTCTTGAGAGAGCAAATGATTATTACCTTCTTGATTTGTTTCTCTGATTCCTTCTTCAACGACATTGTCTTGAGAGAGCAAATGATTATTATCTTCATGATTTGTTTCACTGATTTCTTCTTCAACGACAATGTCTTGAGGGAGCAAATTGATTTCCTTATAGGAAGATATCGAAGCAATAACATTTTCAGACTGATCCATATTTAAACAATTATCATACACTACGTTTTCGACAAGAATAATCTTCTTACCCAATTTCCAATAATTTGTTAAATCTTTGAGAATTTTTAATTTATTTTCAAATTCCAGAGTTCCTTCTTCCGATGCTACTTGTGCTAACTCTTGTTTTATATTTAGCGCCAAATTATACTTTTGATTCTGACATAAAGTCGCTTTTCTTTCAAAAGTTGTAACACTCGACAGAGATGCATCAATTTCAACATTATTGGAATTATTATCCCTGGGATTTTCTACTTTATCTTGGAATAGATTATGGTGTGCAACATAATATTCTTTAGTCCACCTTTCTCCACAAAGTGACCTTTCGAATAACTCTGTGTTTTCAAAACTTCTAAATGCTAGTATATGGCAGCAAGGTAATTTCATTTGTTTTATGAATTTATAGTCACAACGATTGTTTGTTGTTGTGTAAGTGCGACTTAGGGAGTCACACACACTCACTAGGCCAGCGGTATCTTTTTTGATAACTACTTTCTTAGATTTATAATGCAGTGTTTTGATAAAATTGTATGAATAGGGTGTTAATAGTTTCTTATATTTTTTTAAATTATTTTCAAACGGCTTTAAGGTTGTTCCTTTTTGAAACATAGTCAACATTTCAAAATTGTGTTTTTCACGAAAACTATTAAGCATACAAAAAAAATGGTCGATGAATACTCCCAAAGAGGCATAACGTGGAATAACTGATTTCAGTTTCTGATTGATACATTCTAACCTGTTATTAGTTGTATTAGAAAATGAGCAATCAGCTTCACTTAGAGCTGGTACCCATTCTTCTTCAATAGAAGTCCAATTTTTTTCCAAGTAGTCGACAACAGACATAGGAACTTGATCTTTCATTTCTTCGAAAATTTTATTACATTCGTCTGAATTTTTACTATATATTAATTTTTTAACATAACTTAATGAGAGATTTCTTTCCATACATGTTATTCCAAGTTTTGAGGTAATTTGCCTTTGAAACGTTTTTAAGACATGGAACTTGCATATAAGCAGTGTCGCTTCTGGAAAACATTCTTTCAGAACAAATCTTTCTTTTATGTCTTTATCGGTCATTATTGTTTTTATGTTTGGCCATTGCTGGTTATTAGATTTGAATGTTTCCCATATCAACTTTAGGCTGTTCGAGTCTTCATACATTAACAAAGTAATGCATATAATGTCACTACCTCCATTCGAATCTTCCACTAAGAAAATATACAAAGGAGCTCTGAGGTCCAGTAGTTTATAGGTGGCATCAATACACATAAACTCAGGATAAGCTGCTGCAAGCATTTTAATCTCTTTCGATTGAAATTGTAGTCCCCTAAATTCCCCGTTCTCCTCCAATACAAATGATTCACGATCTGAAAAATAATAATAGTATCCATTATGTATATGACTTAAAGATTGTTTTTCAATTTACTTACTATATGTATTCTTCAGCAGCTCGATGCAACTTGAAAGATCGGATGCCGCAGCTGCATCAGGTTTAATTCTGGTTAGAATATTGTGAAGATCTTTTAAAGTAACCTTTTTATTACTGGTTGTCATAACATGAGATTGAATCAATTTTTTATTTGCTCTCATTTTAATCATATTTTTGGTTTCCTCTAATAATTCCCCTTCTAATTTTCGTACTGGTGCATAGTACTGATACAATTCCGTTAAAATTACGAGTATATTACGATAAAATAAAATATCACAAAGAAATTATACTAACTATAACTGACTTGACTATACCTACAACTTACTTTTGAAACAGTGGGATTGTGTTCGTTATTTAACTGGGTGATTTTTAGCTTTTTCGTCTTACTCTGGAAATTGATTGTTATATATGCACCGCAGTTAGTAGTGCGATGAGATCTGCAATAAAGTTAGTAATGTTAAAAAATTAAATAATATGTAGTATATTTGCTGGTTTACCTAGTATTTGGTCTTTTGCCATTGGAATTTCCCCTAAACAACTTTCCTCCTTGCTTACAAGTGAATTTCAGATATTCGTAAATGCAGTTCTTGTCCTTTCGGTGTCCTTTTAGAATTTTACTATCACGTTTGTAAAATTTTACAAAGTTTTCTTTTTCATAAGTACTGAGGGCTTTTATGTAATCACTGTAGCTGTTAAATGTTTTACCAACCTCCATTGTATTGGTTAACTGAACCACTCGCAGGCAGCGCTAAGTAAAAAACCGAGGTTAAAACTCAAACAGACATAGCCTCAAAAAACACATTTTCGTAGGATTTCATACTCGGACATATAGCAATTGAAATTAAATGTCCGATGTCGGACATTTAGTAAGAATAATTAAGTGTCCGAACTCTGACACGCAGCCACTGCCTTATTTTTATTTGACGTTACGAGGTACTGCTGTCAGATCAATAATCAAAAAGTTACTTTATTTATATTCAAAAGGATACAATGTATATATGAATATATAAATGAATTTTGCAGAAAAAACCAAATAAGACATTGGAATACAATGAAAATATACAATTTGAAAACTAATAAATAAAGTTGTCATTGATAAGTTTCTCGAGTTGTTGTTGTTACCATAGGGACTTTAAAAAACGCGCGTGTTTGAAAGTTCGATTAAAACACGCTGAGGCGTGCTTTAAATAGGTAATATGAGGCATCAATAAAAAAAATATGTTATATAGAACAGAGCATAAAGTTTAGAATAGAATTGAACCTGTATATACTTTCGGGTCGATCAGACTGGTACATATTTCACATTTGAGGGCTGAAAACAACCCCTGATACTGAAAAACGCAAAGAATACCAGAATGAGTGATATTTATACTTGCATCATATATCGATTAGTGGTAAAAGAAACCAAATACAGCGCAAAATACTACTTTTAATAGTTATTTGTGGAAGTAGTGCAAAAAGAGCATATTTGTTGTACGATGCATGAAGTTTGGCAACATGCTGAGTGCAACAAATATGCTTTTTGCACACAGAACATTTTTTCTGCGATCAAAATAAATGTTTTCAAATCAAATTTTATTAGACTGTTTTACAACAGGTTCAACAAAAATTACTAATAATTTTACATTGTTGAAATAATCTTAATTTTGATTTCGCAATTAGCGATTATTAATGATAGACAAATTTCATTTTCACAGATTTTTTGAGTTTTGGTTTTATTTTTGCTGGGGGATGTCTCATCATGTTCTCTACTTAAAATAGCTCTTTTTCGGATTGTGAAGGTTCCGGTACTGGTACTTGGTCATCTTGAGCAGCCATTTCTGTTTTTTTTAGATATTTATTCCACAATGTAATCCAATTCATTGACAATTCGTAGTGTTTTTTGCACTAGTGCAAAAAAGTAAGATACTTTTTGCACTAGTGCAAAAAAGCTACACTTTTGGCACAATACATAGTTAAAAAAATAGTCGCTTTTTGCACGATCGTGGGAAAAAATATTCATTTATTACTTTATTACATTTAGAATGTACCGACAATAAAAGACCCCGTCTTTTTCTAAAGGCAAAGTGGTGTTCCATCAAATGTGATAGATTTTGAATATGATGTTGTACTCGACATAGGACTAAGTCAATCATATGACTAGTTTTTAAAATACAGGGTGTTAAAGTCGAGAAATCCATATTTTTTGAAACTACGTAACTTGATTAGAAAGAAAAAAATGAGCATTTTTAGTTGATTGTAGCATTAATATTTCCTAGTTTGACGCACGCCTACACATAAATAGTTCAAAATGTAAACATATATAGGGTGGTTCTCAGTTACATTAGGGAAAGTTTTTGAAATTGTGGGAGGATGTGATATGGAATGAAAACAAGGTCAAAAATAAAAACTTACATAATGTTCACTGTTGTGGCATTATATGAACCCATCTTATCTTATATGTATACAAGGTGATTGTTAATTCATCCACAGAAAGGCGTTTCTTAGGAAATAAAAAATTACACTCTGTATATTAGGGAATTTGTTATTAATATTGATTATGCATTTAATAACTAGAGAACAATAGTTTTTATGGAATACAGGGTCATAGAGACATCTAATTCGTTTTTGATGCAGCAATAATTAAAGAAATATTACCTTTTCAGAATCACCCTATATTTATCAATTCGATCCATCAAAATCTACGATTTATTTATTTTTGTAATTAGCTTTAAGCAATTAATAACTTCATATAATTTCATTATTTTAGTATGATGCTTTTTTGAGATTCCAATATATGTATATAGTGAACCATATTAAATATCAGACATATCCATTCATGTATAATAATTTCCATTTGTGAGTACAAAAATCGTAGTTGACTATCGGCCACGGAGCTAGTATCTATTGATTAAATAGGAAGAAACAGAAATGCAAGGAAATAAAGATATTTATTAAATAACTTTAATGTATACAGTAGTTTGTTATGGATTTGGTATCTTCTTATAAAAGCATTATTTTAGTAAATGGTAAATAATTTTTTATAAAATATTTGGACCCACTTCAATATTCTCAGGTAGAATTGTGTCATGTGCATCATCAATTTAATTTAATAGTTTGATTGATGGAAACTTAACATGTTCTTGATGCCTGGTAAAACCAAAGAACCATATAACATTAGCACATGTTCCTAGGGTTTTAGTTCCTGACCTGCAAGTACAGAAATATCCCAAGATTAATTGCTCTTCATCGTCATCATAAGGATATCTATAAACTACCCACAGCATGTGTTTAGTATTATTTCTAAATCTAGAATCTCCTTAATAGTGGTATTTTTGTTTTTACATTTAACAATTTTGTACTAACGTTACTTTCTGTTTTAAAAGAAATTGTTGTATTCGTTGCTAAAGATATTATCTTTGAAATATTAGAAATATTTCCTGCATATGTGATGGTTTTATAAGTTTTAATTTCATCAGCTTGTTTAGGAAATATTAGTTGTGATGCCACTTTTTCCTCTTTTTTACTAATTAGCTTATTTATCATATCTAATGGATAACCGTTGGATGTTACCATTCGTCTAATTGTATCAAACTCTCTATCAAAATTACATTTGTTCATAGGAACTGAAAAAGCTCTATGTATCATTGAATTATCTGCTGCTAGTCTGTGTGACATAGGGTGATTGGAATTGAATGGAATTGTCACATCTGTCTGTGTTGGTTTTCGGTAAATTGAATAATCAAGTACATTATAAACTCTTTGAATTTTTAAATCAAGAAAATTGTTTGAGCTATTTTCTTCAATTTCTAATGTAAATTTAATTTTTGGGTGTAAATTATTGGTGTGGTTGAAAAATACATCTAATTGTCGTTCACTACCCATAAAACAAGCTAATATGTCATCTACATATCTATACCAAAATAAAACATTTTTCGGAATATTACTTTCAAAGGTCTTTCTTTCTAAAATAGGTGCTATAGAGCTTCCCATTGGTAAACCATATTAGTAACATCGAACGAAATGAGTTAGTTATCCTGCAAGTTGATTGCTTTCAACTTTTTGATTAGTTCTATTGAATTTCTAATTGAGTACTGAGATTCCTATCCGTAACTATTAAGTATATTGTTGAGCCTCTTTGCCAATATATTCTTAGGAGCATTAACATAAGAAACTACAGGTCTAATTGGTTTCGTTATTTTATGTAATTTAACGGTTCCATATAACTGTGGACAATGAGGATTCTTATGTATGATAGACCTTTTATCGTGATCACTTAAAAGATAATTTGAATTATTAAAAATATCATTTAACATTATTAGAAAACTTTTTTGTTGGGTCTGCTTTAAGAACTTTCACATCGCTAGATTCTATAAAGTTATATATTTTGGAATTGTAATTTTCAGTTGTCAAAATGACAGTTGTATTCCCCTTATCAGATTTTGTAACTGTTAAAACTGTAAAGTCATCTTTTGTTTGACGTTTAACTTTTGAAGGTTCAATATTTTTGATTAAATAGGTAATTTTTAATTTATCATAAAGAAAATTATTTTAATTAGATTTTAAAGCTATTTCTGACTCTGTAGCTATAATTTGTTTAATATTATTCATAAATTTTGTGTGGTATGCTGTACTTTAAACCTTTATTTAAAATATCTATTTCACTATCTGTAAAATTTGTGTTTGAAAGGTTTTCAAATCGTGGTGCAAAGTGTGTTGGTATGTAGGTACTTACAGTTTCATGATGTTTTGAGTATTGAATTTTATGTTGTGTATGTTCAAGATACTGTAGCTTTTTCTCTTGTTTCTTGAATTTCTTATGCTTCATCATGCTGACACTTTCTTCAATTTTGTCATCCAAGCAGTCAAATTCTAGTGGATGTAATTGGAATGTGAGTTCTGAATGTACAACTTTTATGTAGTTGTTTAAGGAGTCAATAACTTTGAACCATTTCTTACATTCTCCTTTTATCCAAACTCGTTGAGCACATTTTATAGCTATTTGTGCTTGCGGTGTTTTAGTGTGACATTTTATATTCACATAATTTGGTATTACCTTTTCTCTAAGGCATTCTTGGTTAAACCAAAGGTTTTGTGATGTTTTGTAACGTTTTTGTAGTAACTTCTGGTACAGTCGGGTCAAATCTTCTAGCGAAGATTTTTTAATTTTTTTTTATAGTTACGAATATGAATCTCAGTACTCAATTAGAAATTCAGTAGAACTAATCAAAAAGTTGAAAGCAATCAACTTGCAATATAACTAAAAACTCATTTCGTTCGATGTTACTAATATGTTCACTAAAATTCCTCCTAAAGAATGTCTATTACTTGTAAGAAAATTATTTATTAGGAGATAAAAATGATAATCCAGGAATAATATCAGATATACTTAATTTATTTGATGTATGCATTAATCAGATTTATTTCACTTTTGAGAATAACATATATATTCAATATGAAGGTTTACCAATGGGAAGCCCTATATCACCTATTTTAGCAAACATTCTTATGGACAATTTAGAAAGAGAGATCTTTGAAAGTAATATTTCGAAAAATTGTTTATTTTGGTATAGATATGTAGATGACATATTAGCTTGTTTTATGGGTAGTGAACGACAATTAGATGTATTTTCCAACCACGTCAATAATTTACACCCAAAAATTAAATTCACGTCGTCGTCGTCGTCGTCGTCGTCGTCGTCGTCTTCGCGTCGTCGTCGTCGTCTTCGCGTCGTCGTCGTCGGCATCTTTCCGTTACATATCATGTTAGCACGATACAGCCTCCAAAGTGAAACAAGTCTCCAGTTTTATGAAAGAATAATGTTAAGGACATGTGACAGATGATTCCTATTGATTTTCAGCTAACCTGAGCCAGTACAACAAATGCTATAGTACTTTAAGTACGATATTTTTGTCATTTTTGGAGAAATTTCAGTTTGTTAGCACGATGCAGCCTCCGGAGTATATACAAGTGACCAATTTTAACACTGGATATAATACACAGTATCTCAAAGATGAACCTTATTGATATTTAGCTCACTAAAGTCAGTACAACGAGTGCAATGGTACTTGAAGTACGACATTTGTGTCATTTTTTTAAAAATTTCAGTTTGTGAGCACGGTACAGGCTCCGGAGTTCAACAAGTCACCAGTTTTATGATTGAATATTATTTGGGATGTCTCACAGATTAACCCTATCGATTTTGAGCTCAACAGATCCAGTCCAACAGGTGCTATAGTACTTTAAGTACGATATTTTTGTCATTTTTGGAGAAATTTCAGTTTGTTAGCACGATACAGCCTCCGAAGTATATCCTATTGATTTATAGCTGACTAAAGCGAGTACAGCGGGTCATATAAATCCAGATATACTATATTTTTGGTTATTTTAGGAGAAATTTCGGTTTGTTAGTCCCCCGAAGTGTATACAACTGCCAATTTTATGATAGAATATTGTTTAGGGCCACAAATACGCAAAAGTTAGTTTTAATATTCAAAACCTTTTATTTTTTTACAATTTATACAATTGTCAATCATTATATATGTCAAAAGTGGTATGTAAAACCGGCTGCGATTTGACCAATCAGGAATCTACAGAATTACCAACTTAAATTCAAATCAGTCCTCCCAGTTTAAAAACAGGCTATAGTTTAAAACTAAAGTATATAGTACCATAATTATCGTTGTCGTGATCCTTATAACATAAATATCTATTATTATTTTCAGATTATTCTTTTATTTTGCGTGGGATATTCCCAAGCTACATTCCGGATCTTCGGGAAAGATAGTCTTGCAAGCAAAACAGCCGATTTATTCGGGTTGAATAACATTTTCAGTGTTGATGCAGATGCCCGTGCCAAACTTTTTAACAATGAAATAGGAATAGATGGCGCAGTTGGAGTTAGTAAAGACGAAGCTGGTGCACATGCTGGCGGTAATGCTGATGTTTTGGGACAAAAACTCAATATACATGGTGATCTCCTTAACGGACATGAAATAAGTCAAAGAGTTCATCAAGTATATAGGTAATATGAAGATTATTATGATATTAATATACGCCAGTGTCATTATGACATAGTCATCATAGTCCAGGCGATAGAGCAATCGAAATAGATGTTGTTTGATAAAGCAAAAATTTAAATGTCGAAAGTTGCCGAATATTGTGTACAACAATAATTTATGTTTGCCTACTCCAAAAAGTACTTGCTAAATGCTGTAGAACAATAAATGTATGGAAATATCGAAAAATGTACCATTTTTCGATACATTTGTGTCTAAAACTTTAAAACAAAGCCTTAAATCAAAAAAAAATTACTTCTTATTTTTTGTTTATATGACGATTTCCTATAAGGTTATGAGAATCGCGAATCGAAAAACTTAAATTTTCCGTGAATAATATGCGAAAATTAGTAAAAAATCATACGTAAACGTTGAGAAATTTTTTCGTTAAGTAAAAATTGATATATATTAATCAAATTTCTAGATAGTTAAACATATGACAATTACGCACCAAAAGTTTTGTAACGATCGATCGCGTAGTTTTTCACTACCATAATTATTAATTAACAAATTATAAAAAAGTTGATCGCGCGTACCTTGTTTAAACAACGGTGAAAAAGGAGCACGCAATTTTTAACAGTTACTTAGTGTCATAACAAACAATAAGCAATTATAAAAATATCCATTTTACGTTTTAACAATTTTGTCAAATTTTTTCCAATATAAATAATTTCTCGTTTACAGCAGCATTAAAAAGCGTAAATTTTTTTTTTTTAATTTTTATTATTGAAACGTTTAATTAGTTGCATGATTTGATGAACATTAAGCAACAAAATTATTTTTCAATCATACAACTACTTTTTTGATGCAAATGAAAATAGCATACTTTTTTGATCTTGAAATTCGTGCAAAATTTCTTTGTAATATTGTTTTTCGATGGCATGTTCTGATTCCTCTCATTTCGCTACATCGAATTAAAGGAAAAATCGTCTCGATCAGTGCTACCGTTGCCGAGATAACTCATGTTTTACCGCGCATTCGCATTTTGAAACACCCGAGCCGCGCGACAGCACAGCTGCTCTCCGGCATCCCCGCTCCTACCGCCATAAGTTCCATTCTTGTGACGCAGTAGTTTCGTTCTAGTTTGGAGAGGACTTTACTGAAATATCCCAGCACTCATTCGTGTCCTCCTTATATCTGTGAGAGCACTCCTCCAATTCCTACGTTGCTTGCGTCAGTGTCAAGTCTCCTTCAGGTAATGGGTATCCTAATATCGGCGCCTTGGTTAAATGTCTTTTCAAGGTTTCAAAAGCCGTTTGACAATCTTCGTCCCATTGGAAAGCTCTTGCTTCTTCTGTAAGTCGAGTTAGAGGCTTGGCAATATCTCCAAATTTCCTGATAAATATTCTATATTATGTGCAAAGTCCAAGGAAACTCCTAATTCGATGTTTCCAGGTTGTTTGCGGCCATTGCTAAATGGAAGCAATTTTCTTTGGATCCACCACCACTCCTTCATTGCTCACTATATGCCCTAGATAGTTGACTCGGTTTTGGAACAGCTGACGTTTCTTCGGGTTTAACATGAGCTGAGCAGCTTGGAGTCGTTTGAATACGTCTTCCAAATTCTTCAAGTGTTCGTCAAATGTCTTCCCTAGTACTATGATGTCGTCCCAATAGAGCAGGCATGTAATCCAAGACAACCCTCTGAAGACATTTTCCGTGAGTCTTTAAAATGTCGCAGGCGCATTACAAAGCCCGAATGGCATGACGTTGAACTGTCATAATCCTGATCCGGTGGTAAAAACAGTATTTTCTTTGACTTCTGGGTCCATTTTCACTTGCCAATAATCAGACTTCAGGTTCAAGGTGGAAAACAGTTTGCTGCCGGCCATAGTCAAGCGTATCGTCAATTCGCGGCAGAGGATAGCTGTCTTTCTTCGTCACGTTGTTTAGCTGGCGATAATCCACGCAGCAGAATGTCGTAGTTCCATCCTTTTTCTTGACGAGCACTACTGGAGACACCCATGGACTAGTTCTACCAGTCTACCTCCTATTGGTACGAATAGGTCTTGATACTGTAAGAGAAATTTTCTCATTCTCTTTTTTTCAGCTTGATTCGAGGATTGACGTTCTACTGATAACATCTGTTTGAATCTGGTATTAGAATTGGCAGTGGTCGTTGTTTGACGAAATATATACGTCACTGGTACGCAGTATCCGGTCACAGTATCTAGCGTATCGTCAATTTGCGGCAGAGGATAGATATCTTTTTTCGTCACGTTGTTAGGCTGGCGATAATCCACGCAGAATCTCGTAGTTCCATCCTTTCTCTTGACGTGCACTAATGGAGACACCCATGGACTAGTAGATGGTTCTATTACTTTTTCTTCTGCCATCTCTCGAATTATTCTTTCAGCTCCCTCTCTCTTCGCTCGTGGAAGTCTTCGAACTGATTGCCTTATTCGCTTAGCATTACCAGTATCGATTTTGTGTTTGACGGCTGATGTTCTACCAGTCTTTCCACCTTTTGGTACGAATAGGTCTCGATACTACAAGAGCAATTATCTCATTCCCTTTCTTCAGCTCGATCCAAAGATTGACCAGCTACTGATAACATCTGTTTGAATCTGGTATTAGAATTGACAGTGGTCGTTGTTTGACGAAATATAGACGTCACTGGTACGCGGGGATCCAATCCTGGTTCCCTTCTTGATGGTAACTGGGTAATCTTTCACGTTTATCACACGTACTGGGATCTCTTTTGCCGACGTAAACAATCCTTTTCCAATTAGCACTCCTTTGCCAACTTCTTCGTCGTGGTTCCTTGGCTCCATCATAACCGGTGTACCTTCCTCCTTGATTCCCTGTAGCCGTGCTACTATCATGGTTTCGCTTCGTGCAGGTAGAACGGTATCGTCCTCTACAGCTGCCAACACCGCGTTGCCTTCATATGGATGAAGGAATACCTCCTCGGAACTCACTTTAATAGCTATGTTTCTAAAGTCCAATTGAAAACCACGTACATTCATTACGTTCATTCCCAGAATCACGTCTTCTTCAATGTCATCTACGATTATCGTATGCGTGAACTTTTCTGCGCCAATTCCCAGTATATCTCTTGCCATTCACTTCTCCATCTACATATACACTGTCGTTGCGATCTTTGGTCTTTGGAACGATCATGGGTCGGTGCTGCCCCCTCGTAGCTGACCAGTTCTAGTTTTCCTGTGACTGGGGTTCTTGGTTTGCAGGAGTCCTGGGGCGCTTACACGAACTACGTACATGCCCTAGCTCGCCAAATTCCCAGCATCTGAACTCTCTCGGCTTCTTTTCCATCATACTTTTTATTAAACTGACGAACTGGTCAAATCTGTCTTCGTCACTTTCTTCTAGGATGGTCCTAATTTTGTTATATTTCGAAGCCTTCGTTGCTGCTTCATATTCAAGAGCAGCTGTCAATGCGTCAATCAATGTTTTGGGGAGGGTTAAACGAAACGTCCTCTGCATATCGGGGTCGCGTTAGCTATCGATAAATGCCTGGATGGCCAGACATTCCATCATGTTCTCTGGTGCTGATGGATAAGCGAATCGAACTAATCGGGCAATGTCCACTTCATACTCTTGAAGGGCTTCATCACGTTTCTGCCTTCGGTTCTTCAGCTGGGATTCGTATACACGTTCTAGATGTTCATGACCATATCGCATGTCCAACCTCTTCTTCAGCTGCTCGAAGTCATCCGTTTATCCCAAAGGTATCGTCTGAAGTACATCTAAGGCATCTCCCCGAAGCGCTATAATTATGTTCACTGCTTTCTCCTTATCGGACCAATTATTCACACTAGCGGTTGCTTCAAACTGTTTCACATGATTGGTCCACGACAATTTTCCATCGAACGTTGGGGCCTTGACTCAGGTAAAACTGCCAATGTCTTCCAACTTAGGGAGTGTTTCTGGCTTGCAAGGTTTCGTTCGCTCGGGCTTGTTTTCTCCTGCTGGAGTGTCTTGTGTTCTTAAATCGGCAATCATTATCTCTAACTTGTTGACTTTCTCGTCCATCATCGACATCTTGTTCTCGATTTTATCGTCCATCGATGTCATCTTATTTTCAATTTTAGATTTTAGAGACGAAATTTTATTCTCCACGTCAGCGGCAATGTCATTTTTCATCGATAAAATATCGGCAAGAATATCATTCTTCAGAGTAGAAATATCGCTGTTTATAGTTGAAATCTTCTCGTCCATATTAGCAGAAATATCGTTCTTCATATTAGAAATGTAGTTCTCCATATCAGAAATTGACGAAATCATGGTGGAAGCCTCGTTATTGAATAAAAAATATTTCTGGATCTAAGCCGTCATTTTCCAGTGCCATTTTTAGTCTTTCTATCAAATCACTCTTCTTACCGAACATTTCCAACTTACGATTTTCCAATTCTGCCTCTAACTCTGCCACTTTCAAGTCCCTCAGTCTTTCAACCATTTTTACGTAGATATTTATTCATATTATCCCACTCCTGACAGCAATGTAATGTTTTTCTAATTTATTTGGACAGTAAACGGGTGGGATAAACTTTAAACACACGGTATGGCTACTTACGAATTTATTTAAACACTTAACTAATCACTAACACTTAATTTATATATACTCAACTAGTCACTCAAATTTAATTTATATGCACACAAACTTAATCAATAATTTATATCAACACTTTACTGTTCGCTATTTCTATCACGAAATCACTTTATCAACTAAACTGAACTTCTCCGCTTATATATATTAGTGGCTCTCGCATTTTCTAGATAAGACTGGTCATAAAAACAATGTCTAGATAAGATAGTCACAATCGTAAACAGTTCTAAGAAATCCCTGCGCATCCGCCATAATTTTAACTTTCATACATGGCTTAGGCAGAGTCGGATTCAGGGACTATACCAGTGTGCTGTTTCGTAACAATATTAAAATTAAATTTTTCAAAACATTTCAACATGAATATTTGTTCAATAATATTATTGCATCGCCTAATTCATGAATACCCCTTGTGATATTCATTTGTAACGTTAAACACACATGCGCGAAACCAGCGCCCAGCGTTCGTGAAGAGGAGAGAGGGTTCAAGTGAAACCGCATGCGCGAACAGTAGTAGCTCCAATAGTGTAATAAGAGAAAGATGTAATAGGTGATATGTATGACAATTGCAACAATAAATTATGTTTTTTGAAAAGTAATAAGTGTTTATAAATATACAGTCCATGAAGGAAACTTGCTGTTCTGTACAATATTCACTGATGATGACGGAAGTCAAAAACGCTTAGCAATTTTTTAAATTATACACTCAATAGTGTAGAAGCACCATTTGTGGCCAGTTTAAGGCGTGTTTAAAAATTAGGAAATCATACAAAAACGCTGAATATATAGTTTGCGGTGAAGATTGAACAGAGCTAAGAGTTAAAGTATTTTTATTTATATACTTTAGATTTTCTAGCCTTAACTATAAGAATATATTTGTGATTTGCCGATAAAAGTGATCCTGTAAAAATAATCCTCTTGTACCATTTGTTGTCACATTGGTCCTAATGTGGTCTTTTAAGGACCTGTTTTTGGCCACTAATGATTTAGAAAACAGAAGGCAGATCAAAAGTACATAACGAGGTAATATTTATTATTTTATTCATAATAGAATAAACAATTTTTATTTAAAAGCCCGATATTTATAGATCTCGATGACGGAAAAGTAATCTCTCAAATTTTTTTTACGGGAGTTTGAATTTTCTCCATAATTTCAACTTCATCATACCAAATTTCATCCTCTCTTTCAGGCCATCTCCAATCGTTTCCACAACTTTTCAATGCATTAACTAATACTTGATTTTTCTTCCGATTCGTAATTATTCTCGGGAAAAATTGATCTTTGTATTTGACAATAACAAAATTATTGTTTACTTCATTAGACTCAGTAATAAGCTCTTCTTTGCACATGTTTTCTGGCAGTTGTTTGTCTTTTTCATTTTCGTCGGTGTCAATATTTTCAATATTTGATTGTACTTTTTGAATGTCCACTTCGTGACATTGACTTTTTACAGTAGTTTGATCCTTATTAGTATATTCTTCTATATTTTGTATGTGTCTCATTGCTTTTCACTTCTAATTTTTTTTTCTTTCTACCTTTACATTTATTTCTATTTTCACGGATCGATTTCTTTGTCTTCCGGTCCTGTCTTTTACGATTCTTTTCTTCTTTCTCAAATTCTTTTTGTTTCTCTTTAACCTCCGCAAGTTCCAACCACTTTTCAGATGTTAGAACGGAATGCAAAATTTCCCTTTTTCTTTTATTTCTTGAAATATTTTCTTCACTTGGATATATGAGATTGTTACTCAAAATTTCTAATGATTTCCTCTTGGGTGTAAAAAGGATACAGTTAACAGTAGGTGTAGAATTTGCAACAGAAGAAGAGTCAAGTAATCTGTTGACTAAGATACTGTTGTTTAGTATAGTTGGTGTGGTAACCTGAGTTATAGTTTCTTCTGATTGTTTAGCTATCTCTTAATCAATTAAAATTTCTGTCGTCTGATCTAAGATAGACCTATTTTCATTAAAGGCCAATTGATAAAATTCCGAAAAATCAAACTCTACAAACTCGTTATCGAGTTTAAATTCTTCTAGAATAATATTCTTGGCGGCACAATCAGTGGATTTTTCTTCGATTTGTGGGTTCTTCTTACAATCAAGGTCCAATTGGTTTTCACTGCCGTTGTCGAAATAATCGTGTAATATAATATCATCATCCTCAAATTGCATCCATAAATCATACAAAGATTTATTTTCTGATGTGTATGTATGCTCTTTAAATTGTTTCAAGGTGTCCACTTCAATTTTAGATTCTAAGTATTGCAAATGTGTAACCTTGGGTTTCGTCTTATTTGATATAACATTTGGCAATTCTTTCAACGTAATTTTAGAATAATTTACATTATTTGCAGAAAATGGATATAGAACACATGGCCTGAATCCGTTTTGAAGTGATTTCTCGGAATCAGTATTGTCCATGATTTTTTGAAGCAGTAAAGGTATGTCAAATTTCTTAATATCCTTACCGTTATGAAATCTGAACATCTTTACTTCCGTTTTCCACTTGCACTTCAATGGAAAAAAGAAACTTACGTCTAATAGCTGAATTATGTGCGTTGTATTGGGATGTAGGCATACAACAATTATCTCATTTTCTATGCACATGCGACTTAAAGCAAGGCTTAAATGAGAAGAGTGGCCGTCCATAAACACTATAATAGGCAACTCAATTTTACTGTTTTTGATAAACAGTATGGAAACGTTAGAAAAATATTCAAAGAAGCATTTGGACGTCATCCATTCTTTTCGGGATTTCGCGATTCCCCATTCAGCTGGCAAATTTTTAAAAACCCTTTCACAGGGAGACGATCGTATATAAAAAGAGTTAAAGGAGGAGCCAAATGTCCTAATGCATTTGCTGTAATCAATGTTGTTATGATTTCTTTGTCGGAGCTTGAAGAAGTATTGTACACGGGGCGACCTTTCTCAGCCAGAACTAGTCCGCCCTTAGAGCACAAATAGAATTAAGTCTCATCCATGTTCCATATTCTTTCCGGGTGTTCTAGAACATCTTGGTCATTTCCTAGTAGATCAAGTGTTTCTTGAAACCAATGTCTAATTTTTTCTTCGGTGATTAATGATCGGGCTCTGTTATTGTATTCGGATTGTTTTAAAGATATTTATGGACATCTACGTTGGAATAACTTAAACCATTTTCTACCCGGTGTATATGGTTTGAATGTTGTCTTAAATTAGCATTCTTCTACTAACTTTTTGATTGAAAAGTAAAGACCTTGGCATATTGGAAATCCCATTTTGGCTGTGATTTTAATCCAGGTTACTAACTGGTCTTCTACTGCCTTGCCTAATACCGGACTCCGTCCAATTTTGCCTGTAGCTTCGGGAGCCCTTCCACTTAATTTATTTCGAATTGTGGTACGGTGGACTCCATATAAATTGCACGCTGTGCTAATTTTCATCCCTCCACGAATAGCGTTTATTAAAGTATTTTCAACTTGCTCTGGTTGGTACTGGAAAAAATCTCTTTTTACTTACTTCTCTATTACATGGTTTTTCAGTTCTGCTCATTTTTTTTATAATTTTTAGCAGGTTCCTTTCTACTAGGGGCCATAATCTGTGAAGGTATAAGTCCAAATTATTCCGGGACGAAGGCAGTTTCAAATTAGGTGCTAACAAATAAATAAATATATAGCTATATACGAGTACATATATAGCCATAAACGGTACTTAAATGTTCCATTTACATCTGGCCAAAATACAAACGACGCAATATTTATTGATCCATTAGTGGCCACTAATAATGCGCAGGTGGCCACAATAGAATCGTAACGTGTTCCAATTATAGCCACTAAATGGCTACTAATGGTAAAAAGCGGAATTTGTTGATCCCTTTTTGGCCACACAATTAATTAGTAATCAAAAGTTAGTAAAATTAAATACGTATTTGATAGTTTAACATATACTATGAACCACAATACTTAATTTTTCACAAAGTAACTTTTTACAGATTAAATAAACCTTAAATCAACATACCTCGTTTCTTATAGAAAACCGTAAGAAAACAAACTAAACACACTACTGCCACTTCTAATTACAATCTCATACTGAGAATGCATCGAACTCGGTTGCAGATTTGTAGTAGGGGGGGCTGGAATCTTTTTCACTTGGATAAATGCGATAATATATTGTGAAACAGATATTAGTTATTTTATGTTAAATGCTTAGATTGCCACTAATGATGAAATGGCCACAAATGGTGCTTCTACCCTACTATTCATTTGTGTAAAATGAATTCGATTCCATTCATTTTAAATATGATCAAAATAATTGAAATTTTTTTTTGTTTCTATATAATAGAGACGATAATGGTCGCCAGTACGTACTTCAACCCGATTACATTGGATCAAAAAAAGTTTATCGAAGGAAATATCTGGATGACGGTGTCTATTTAGACAGACAAAATAAAAATGGTAATAATGGTGCCGGTAGGCCAGTAGATAAGTCCAGTGATAGCTACATATTGATAAATGACGATGAGGAACGCATACCATCCCGTGACACAGTCTCAAAACTACATATTACTGAAAACAATCGAATTCCGCAGGAGCCCGTCGATGATGATTCTGTCGTGATTAGAGGTAAGTTCAATTGTTGCTCATCTGCAACTTCTCCAAAACCATTGAAAACATCGGTAAATTTCAAATCTTCTATAGGTTATTATAACATCTAACATTCTCATGTTCTCTGTATTTTCTCACTCTACATTTTGTTGTGATTGATATGGAGGGTTTTAGGCAAGATTCTACTATCTTTTGTTTCAAAATTGTATCGCTAAAATCACATAAAAAGTGTGGCATGTAAATATGTTTGTGTTAATATTATATACAATAGCGTAACTATACCATCTGGGGCCCGTGGCAAATTCTTTTGATGGAACCCTATCAGTGAAAATTGTCATGTTGTACTCAGTTTAATTTTCACTAATGGCCATAGGCCTCCTCTCTTAGGCGAGAGGGAATGGTCTGTAGTCCCCATGCTAGCCCAATGCGTATTGGAGACTTCACATTCATCCATAGAACATAATATCTCAATGCATTCATTATCTATTCGCTAGCTTTTCGGTGAAGTAACAACATCGTGAGGAAACCTGCGTACATTTACATTGAAATAAAAATAACAATTTGATTTCAATAACATATTTATTAAGAAAAATATTATTGAATATTATTAAGAAAGATATTTATTAAGAAACATATTTTTTTCTAGCATTCTGGTCAGCAAAGTTTAAAGATCTGACCATAGAATTTTCAATAGACAGAATAGCTAAGTTACATAATCTGTCTCGTCCCATAGAGTTTCTTAAATAGGTTTTTATCAATTTTAGTTTTGAAAATGATCGTTGAGCACTCGCTGTGTAACATGTACCGATCCGAGCGGATATAAAATAAATATCAAATAAGTTCTAGTAACACTGCTTTTATTCATTGAAGTGCAAGTAAAACATCAAAATTGACAAGCTGTCAAAAACTAATAGATCACATATTTGACTAGAGAACTATAACTACGTTTAGTACACAAGTGGTAGTACAAACAAGAATTTAGAAATATGAGGTATTAACTTACAGGCACAAGTATCTATATAATACATCCCCTCCTATAAGTTAAGTTTTTCCGGTTTTTTTATTACCCGACCAGATCTAGTTTTAACACCAGGATCTAAAACTCTTGGACTGGATAATGAAGATTTTGGTGAAGCTTCCGGTGAAGGGCTTTTATTTTTAAGCAACACGGCAGGCTGAGCTGAAGGTTCGATATGACTATAATCTAAGTCAGGCTTTTTAGTTTTAGGAACATAATCATTTAATGATTCTTTAAGGTCAATTCGATTGCGCCTGACCAGATTGCCAAAAGAATCTTTTACGATGTAAGACCTAGGAGAGCTGTGCTTAGAAACAATTTGTGCAGGCTCCCACTTATTCTTTACATGGTCAAAAATTGTTACATTGGCTTTAGGGTCCAAAGGTTTTAGATCTTTACTATTCTTATCATAGTGAAACTTGTAAATATTCTGTCTATGTAACAATTTCTCAGAAACGTCTTCACAGAGTTTTGGTTGCAACAAACTGGAATTTATCGGTACTTTTGTCTTACAAATCCTATTCATTAATAACTGTGCAGGGGAGTAACCAATATACTTTAGCGGTGAATTTCTATATTGCAATAAAGCGGTATGTATGTCAGAATTTTCTTTCAAACATTTTTTTAGAATTTTTTTACCTATATCTACTCCTTTTTCTGCCAGTCCATTAGATTGTGCGTAATAAGGGCTTCGCAGACTAATTTCAAAATTCCAGTTCTTTTCAAACGTCTTAAATTCTAGGCTATTAAATGGTACATTGTCAGCAGTTACTTTATCAGGTGATCCGTGTACAGAGAAAACAGATTTTAAAGTCAAAACAACTGATTTTGCAGATTTGTCTTTGATTTGAGACATTTCCAGCCAATTAGAGTAGGAGTCAAATACAATAAGGAAACTTTTATTAGCATATGAAAAAATATCTAACCCCACTCTTTCCCATGGACGTTTAGGTAATTTGTGAGGTAATAGCGACTCTTTTTGCTGTTTTTTAGCTAAAGTTTCACAAATATGACATTTTTTAACATAGGCTTCAATATCAACAGATAACCCTGGCCAATAAAATATTTGTCTCGCACGATTCTTGCATTTTTCAATGCCAACATGACCCTCGTGCAATAATTTAAGCATATCACTTTTTACAGAAGATGGAACAACAATTTTCTCACCAAAAAACAACAATTTATCAACATAGCTTAGGTTATCTTTGATTTTATAGTAATGCCTTACAGAAACAGGAACTTCATTCTTATTATTGGGCCAGCCTTTTTTATGAAAGTTAATGACTAGTTTAAGAACCTCATCTTTCATGATTTCTTGCCTAAACTGTTCTTTTCTCTCCTCAGACATAGCCAAATTCTTTGACATGGAGTGTACTGCAAAATTAAATTCTTGATCAGATTTTAACCCAGTTTCTGGAAAGAAGGCTCTCGAAAGAGTATCAGCCACATAGAGAAATTTGCCAGGTTTGTAATTGACTGTAATGTTATAATTTAGTAAACGGAGTCTCATCCGTTGCAAGCGACATGCAATAGATGCTAGATCTTTTTTCATGATTGTTTCCAATGGTTTGTGATCTGAGTAAATTTTTACATCAAAGCCATAAATAAAATAATGAAACTTTTGTGTGGCAAACACAATTGCTAGCATCTCTTTCTCTATTTGTGCATACTTTTGCTCACAGGAAGTTAAGCTCCTAGACGCAAAAGCTATCGGGTGACCTTCTTGAGACAGACACGCACCTAGACCATCCTTAGATGCATCGGTGTCTATTTATATAGTTTTTGATGAATCAAAAAATGACAGAATTGGGGCATTAGTTAACATGTTTTTTAGCTTTGTTAGAGATTCATCGTGCGATTCAGTCCAATTCCAATCAACATCATTCTGGTCAAGTTTCTCAATGGGGCTGTTATTTTTGACACATTAGGTAAAAATTTGCCTAAATATTTAGCCGTACCTAATATTCTTAGTAACCCAGTTTTGTCTTTTGGTTTTGACATTTCTAGAATTGGTTTGACATAATTTTTATTCAGTTTGACTCCTTCCTTTGAGTAAATTTGACCCATAAACTTAACACATTTAGATTTAAATTGAATTTTATCTTTGTTGAATCTAGTATTATATTTTTGGGCTCTTTCCAAAACCAAACGTAAGTTATTATCATGTTCAGTTTCATTAATGCCTGTTATAATTAGGTCATCGAAATACAGGCCTACGCCTTCAATATCACCGAATATTTCATAGTTTTGTTTTTGAAAGACCTCAGGAGCTGAACAAATTCCGAAAGGTAAACGACAAAACGCATACCTTCCAAAGGGTGTTCCAAAGACACAATATTCTTGACTCTGTTCATCAATACGAATTTGAAAGTAACCGTCTTTCATGTCCAAGACTGTGAAATATTCTTTATTGTTAAGTTTAACAGCTATTTCTTCTGCTGTAGGTATTAAAAACCATTCTCGTTTTATTGCCAAATTCAAGAATTTTGGATCAAGGCACAAGCGTAAATCTTTGTTTTTCTTTTCAACTATAACTAGTGGGTTCAACCATTCAGTCGGTTTATCAATTTTTCTTATGATTCCTTGTTTTTCAAGGTCATGAAGCTTAAGTTTTAGACGGTCATGCAGAGCAATTGTAATCCGTCTGAGTGGTTGAACTACAGGAATTGCACCTTCTTTCAACGCTATATGATGTTCTCTAGGAAAAGAACCAAGACCCCCAAAAACGACAGGATATCTTTTAACAACGTTATCAAGTGACGTAAGCTGACAAGACTCTGCAGATATTGCGTCTACTCTTCTAACCAAGTTTAGATCAACGCAATCAACACAACTCAGTAATGGCAATTCATCATTGTCACAAACTGTAAAAAATATGTTTTTAACAATGTTGTTAACTTGACATTTTAATGTGATTTCTCCTAATGGAGTGAATACATAATCAGAATTGCCATAAGGAGCTAGTTTGACTTTAGTTTTTTGCATTTTGTCAAGTAACTTTAGTTTTCTAACAATGTTCAACGTTAAAATGCTTACTTCACATCCAGTATCTAACTTGAATGTTACCTTATGTCCTTCAACATCAATTGCCTGCAACCATGACATTGCCTTCTTCGCATTATTTACAGTATCAACTTTTCTTATTGACTGGACATACAACTCATCAGAACTGCTCTCACAATCACTGTTTTCTGATTCACTATCGCTGTAATTTTCTGTTTGCACATTATGCACTTTTTTCTTACCCGATCTTCTATCATCTTTCTTTCTCTCCCATTTCTTCTCATTCTGGTTAGTATTTTGTACTTTTTTGCACACACTAGCAAAATGATTGCGACCCTGGCACTTGGCACAAGTTTTATTCCAAGCAGGGCACACATTTTTCTCTCGGTGTACATAGCCACAAAACTCACATTTCCCTTCTCTTTTTTCTTTTGAAAACTGCTTAGATTTTACAGAACTCACACTGGCTTCATTCTGCAAAACTTTCAACTGTTTTTGACTAACTTCTCTAGTTCTACAGATGTCTATTGCTTGCGACAACTTTAAATCGGATTTTCTTAACAATTCTTCTCTTGTGCTTTGGTTATAGATGCCCATTACTATCCTATCTCTTATGAACTCCTCTAATAAATTACCATAATTAGTTGTTTTTCCGGCTGTTCTTAATTCTGTCAAAAAGCTATCAAAACTTTGTCTTTCTTGCTGAGTAATGCTGTTAAATAAGAATCTCTCGTATATAACATTTTTCTTGGGTTCACAGTGGTCTTTAAACTTCTTTAAGACATTGTCAAGCGTTTGTTGGTTTACCGGTAAGGGATCAAACGAGTTATAAAGATCAAGCCCATCATCACCTACTAGGTTCAATAAAATTGCAATTTTCTTTTCATCATTTCCATTACTCAAGCCTGTAGCAGTCAAAAAATTATGAAATTTTTGTTCAAACTTCTGCCAGTTATCAGCTAAGCTTCCTTCAATTGACAAAGGATCTGGAGGTTTAAAGTATGATTCCATTGCTACTGGATACTGTTAAATCTCGCCCAATTTACTTTTTGAAAACTCGACAGCGGTTGTGAGCAAAAAAAAAATGTCAAGAATTTTTACAGTTACGTCAGCTTTTTGAAAATTATTATGAAAAGTGTACTTACTAGTTATTCTCCCGAATATAATACTAGAGTTTGGAACTATCTCACAAGAACTAGAGTGTATTTATATGCAATGAATGGTACTAATCCAGCAGATACCAATTTGCTTGCTACGCACAAACACTTTTCATTTTCAATCGAGCTTTTCTAGGACGTTTTTCCAGAGTTCTGCAATCAAGTTTTTTTACACCTGACACCATGTAACATGTACCGATCCGAGCGGATATAAAATAAATATCAAATAAGTTCTAGTAATACTGCTTTTATTCATTGAAGTGCAAGTAAAACATCAAAATTGACAAGCTGTCAAAAACTAATAGATCACATATTAGACTAGAGAACTATAACTACGTTTAGTACACAAGTGGTAGTACAAACAAGAATTTAGAAATATGAGGTATTAACTTACAGGCACAAGTATCTATATAATATACGCTGTAGTCACAGGAATTGTAAGAAATAACATTAATGCAGTGCATACTTCAGGAAAGCTGCAGGACATAAAATTATTTTTTATTATTAATAAATCAGCAAGCTCTCTAATACACGAAGATTTTTCTATTTCGTCTCTGAAATTGGATCGAAAATTGAGAATTTCTCTAGCATATAATTCAGATATGTCGTTTTTATATATCTCAACAAATTCTAGAGCTTTTTTTAATAGATGAGTATCATTTAAAACTTTTAAAGTGAAAGGCTGCAAAACACTGAAATTTGAAACAATTTCATTCGTTGGAAGGAAACGCGATTTCAGTTGGTTTATAATGATGTCCAATACTCTATAAAATATGTTCATTTTGAACAAACTTTCCGGATCTTAGAGACGCTCATCTTCGCAAAGCTCATCAAAATGGCTTTTACCTTCCTCTGACGAGTTTTAGAAAATTCAGAGGTGATGGACCATTTTTCTGCTACATTATTTGCTTCCATTTTTAAATTTTCAAACTGATTTCGATACCTTCCCAGTTCTCCTAGACAAATGTTCTAACGTTTTAAGGCATTTGAAAGATCGGTGGCTTTAGACTGAAGCGCTTTATAGGCTGCATCGATAGTAAGATCTTGCAATGGAAAACCAATAACATTATAAAATTGTAGTTTTCGATCTCCTTTTTGAGTGAAGCAGCTTCATTTCTTTCATCTGATTTGCGATTTGACGAAATTGTTGTCGTTAGCGCCTTTTGGACTTCAACAAACCGAACTTTTAAAGCAAAAACGGCATCATAACGTCCTGCCCATCTTGTAGGGTTTAATGTTTTTGATGTTATTGAAGTTGAGGACTCACTTTTTTTATTAGATATAAAACTTGATAAAATATTCCATCTTTTGATACTATACCCAAAAAAAATTATAAATTTGTTGAACTGTTTCAAAAAAATTTTGCATATCAATAACCTCTCTCACTGCATCATTGAGTATTAGATTTAAATTATGAGCAGCACTGTGAACATATACGACATTCGGCTCGACATCTTTTATGAGCTTTTGAACTCCACCAGAAGTCCCTTTCATTGTGTAAGCACCATCATATCCTTGTCCTCGACACATATTTAGAGGAATATTTTTGTCACTTACGGATTTAATAATTTGCTTGGGCATTGCTAAGGCAGTTTGATCCTTATTTTCATGAAATCCTAAAAATGTTTCTTTAATGACAAGTGCCTTTGGCATCCCATTATCATCTTTTTCGATCATACAATAACGGTAAAGTTCACACATTTGATCCATTTTTGAAATATCTTGAGTTGTATGGAATACGATATAGTAGAATGGTGCGGCATTTATTTCATTTATTAGTGAATTTTCTACTTTTAGAACCAGGACAGAAATTAGCTCATTTTGTATTTTTGGACTTAAGTATTTTATTCGGCCCTTTGGTTTACTTAACAATTTACGTGAAATCGGGTCGTATTTTTCTAATAACTCAATAATAGTCAAAAAGTTTCCTTTGGTGCTTGGATCCCTGCTACCTGCATTTTCTCTGTAGCCACGAAAGGCTAAATGAAACTTTGAAAGTGTCAGAATAACATCAAGGAGCCTAGAAAGTACTTGGCGCCAAAAATATTTTTCTTTTCTGATTATAGACTCTTGCTCTTCATCGAGTGTTCCATGTAGCCGCCACTGTTGATACGTAAGACAGGAATCCAGATGATTTTTCGATGTCTCGTGTCTTTGTATTGCATCTACAATATGTTTCCAGTCGTCATAGACCTCAATCCAAACATTTTGTATTTTTTTAGATGCCCGATTTGCGAATAACCAACACGGTTCACAATACGCCTTCTGAAGTATTAAAGAATAGGATAGCCATGTACGTTCATGTTTCACGCCAGACTTGGAAACAATATAGTAATGTTTTTCCAGAAAACATCTATTGTCACTATCTTTTAAGAAAGGGCCTTTAGGTTTACAATATCCGTTTTCAATCACGAACCTTTTCACTTGATCAGTTAGCTTTTTAGAATCACCCTTATCAGTCACATATGGCGAAGATACAATATTGTTCATGCTAAAATATAAGTCTCTTTGATTTTTGCTAGTACCCTGTTGTGGTTGTTCTGGGTCTGGATAGTCACTTGTGTTGGGTGCTGCATCTCATAATTCTGGTGTACTTTTAGTAAGGTCCAATTCTTCACTTTTGGAGCACTTTTCACTCGACTTTTGATTATTTTAGTCATCATTTTTCAATTACTGGCTTATTTTAGGTAGCTTTTTATTTTTTTCTTCAGTCTCCCTCTTTCTCTTCCGTTCTTCGCTACCACTTAAATATTTTCTGGAACTAGACATTTTAATATCTAACTTTCACAATCAGTTTTACTTTGCCACCATTTTTATATTCAATAAAAGAACAAATACGAAAAATCAAAGATACAAATCAAAAGTAATCACACAAAGAATACGCAGTCAGTAGAGCCCTTATAAAACAATATCAAATCCGGAATTCCCTTAACATAGTGTTGCTAGCTCGCCCCAGCAGCAGCGCCACGAAAAAAGTGTAAACAAAATGGGGAAATCCCCGATCGTCCATGCTCACCCGCGATGCCAACGTACCGCGACAAAATATGTAGGAACTAATGGATGCGTAATGAGATGAATAGAGATGTGCAATTACCGGTATTTTGATTGACAGTTTCTTGACGGTCATAAGTAGAAAAAGTTACTCGTCACGGGTAACGTGTACATCTCTAAAAATTAATCAACATCTTTTTGTTAAGGTTGGTTGAAATGCTTAACGATTAACTTGAAATTGTATTATACTCTTTAGTAGTCTCACTTTGGATTTTAACAGAACTTATAAAAATATACTTTTCAAATAAAATAAAATATCAGGTACACTGTAAAAAAATATTTTTGAGCTCTCGCCCTCTTGTGTCGGGAGCCCGGAGCATTTTGCCAGCCCTGCCACCCTATTGTTACGCCACTGATTATATAAAAAGTAAAGTGATATCTCTCAGCACAAAGAAGATAGAGAAGAAGTGGGAGAAGTCCAAGCTCTCATTATCGAATTACCTATACAGGATGAGTCATTACTATTAGGACATGGGCTAGAGACGGATTGTTTGGACCGAAGTATGGTGATAGAACCAAATATGTCTCAATAAAATATGAGGAAAAAGATGAAGGACATTAAAGTTGAATATTTTTTTCGGAAATAATTCCACTGTATAATTTATTAATTGTTATCAAAATCGGCACAGAATCATAATTTTATACAGAGCATATTATTTTTTGTATTATTCTACATTTTGTTACAGGGTTAGATAGATAGATATGGAATATCGACGCATCGGTATCTATGATCTTTTAGCGTCTTTACTCTATGTGATATTATATGAGTGTTTTCTTATTTTATATTAACCTGTATAAGTTGGTATCTTTTAAGTATCCTAGTAGTGGTCCTCAATGTTTTTCTTAGAAAAATAATTTGATATTCGTAGGTAGATTATACTTGATTCTATATGGTGTATGTTCCCTACAATGCAAAATTATATGTTCAGTTTAACTGAATGATTGGTTAAGTACATTTAGCATGTTTGTGGTATGCATTTGTTCTTTCGTCAGGAAGTCTGCCCTATTATTGCCTTTAATACCTATATGACTAGGAATCCAAAGGAATATGATTTCTTTATTTTCAATTTTTGCTTTCTCTAACTGATATTTTATTTCCTTGGCGAGAGGGTGACCTGGGTTGAATGATTTAATGGAGTCAAGTGAGCTCGTGGAGTCTGTTGCTACCAGCCATTTGATATAATCAGTCGTTGTGATGAAATATATTGCTTTATGTATTGTAAATAGTTCTGCTGTGACTATTTCAGTTGATTTATGGAGGCTGAAACTGTTTTCTGATGTTTTGGTGTGATAAGCGACGCCTACTTTTTCATTCGATTTGGAGCCATCTGTCTATATAATTTGATGTTCTTTGTAGTCTTCTATACTCTGCTGAAAGTTATGTTTGAACAGTATAGGAGGTGTGGAATTTTTTATGTGTATTGTCAGCTCCTTATTTATTTGTATGTTATTGGTGTTCCATGGTGGGAAATTGTAAGGGCTGTAGTCATATTCCAAGTTGAGTCTATGTTGAATTTCTTTATATCGATAATTTGCTCCAGGTTGGTATTTTTTGTTTGTGGGTTGTACATTTGGGGATGGGATATTGAAAAATTTGTTGGAGGAAGGATGTTGTTTTTTGAATGTTAAGGAGTTTGCATATTTAATAGTAAGTAGCATACGTTCTGGTGGTATTACTTCTGGTTCACAGTAGACACTGTCAATGGGGCTTGTGTGGAATGCTCATATGGCCATTCTAATTGCAGAGTTCTCTAATGGGCTAGTTTTTGTAGGTAATGTTTTGGGGTAGATGAGTATGCTATGGAACCATAATCTATTCCACATTTTATTGTTGCTTGGTATACATTTATTAAAGATTCCTTGCTTGCTCCCCATTTTGTATTTGATAACATGTGTATCATACTGAGGTCTTTTGTACATTTTTGTTGAAGTTCTTTTATGTGATTTTCAAAGTTTAGTGTTGAGTCGAAGGTGAGGCCTAGACATTTGTGGTGTGTATTAATCTGAATGTATTGATTGTTGATAGTTATGTTAATATTTTTTGTACAGTTTCTTTTGCGACAAAAATGAACCCCGGTTGACTTGTTTGATGTTAATTCTAGATTGTTATTATTTGCCCATCCCTGCAATAGATTTACGCAGTTTTGTAGATTTTGTATGCTAATTTCTGGGTCAGAAGCTGAGAAGATAGATAAGTAAATCATCTGCATAAAGTCTGATATTAATATTAGGTGGCATGATATTTTTTATACTGTTAGTTGCAAGTATGACCAGGGTTGGACTCGAGACATAGCCTTGAGGTACTCCTGAGTTTTGGCTGAGTATGCCTGATGTTTTGTTTTTTATTTGTACCTGAAAAACTCTCTCTGTGAGGAAATTGAGTATGAAGTTAAGCATTGATCCAACTATATTGAATTCTTCGAGCGCATTTACTATACTTTGCCTGTTTATTGGGTCGAAGGATTTATTTAAATCAAGGAATAGTGCGTTGGTGTTTCTTTAGAGTCGGAAGGCGTCTTGTAGATCAATTTCAAAGCCTAGTAGATGATCGTAAGTTGAATATTACTTCTCTAGAGCCTGCTTGTTCAGATATGAGAAGATTATGCTTTTGTAGGTACCAAGTTAGTCTGTTGTTGATGATATATTCCAGTAGTTTACATAGTTGACTAGTGAGAGCTATTGGTCTGTAGTTTTCTTTTTTGCATATAGGTTTTCCTGGTTTGTGGACTGGAATGAGTATTGATAATTTCCATGCGCTGGGAATTTGGCCGTTTTCCAATATTTTGTTGTATAATTGGAGTAGGCTATGCATTCCATTTTTGGGTAGATTTTTTATCATAGATATCCTTATGTTGTCTCGTCCAGGAGCTGTATATTTTTGGTTCTTAGAGGCAAAGGTTAGTTCATTTATTGTAATTGGCAGGTTGTATCACATATTTACCGGTTGTATTTGCTTTTTTGTGACAATATGGTGGCTAGGATATTTGTTGTATAGTGTAGAGAATCGATTGGCGAATATCTGACTTATATGCTCTGTGTCATCGATCCATGCATTGTTCTGTTTATTTTGTCTCATATGTCTTTTGAGCTGGCGTTAGAGTTGATAGAATTGGTGAACTTGTTACAAGAAGACAATTTCGCCTCTTTTATGATTCTTTTTGGTTTTGCTCTGCACTTCTTAAAATTTATGGAATTGTAGCTTGTTGGTTGGCGCTTAAACATGTTTAATACGCTTTTTTTCCCTTTATTGCTTTTCTACAGTCTTCATTCCACCCTGGCATAGGAGATTTGTTTGGAATGATTTTTAATTCTGGTGTGTTGTTTTCATATGCTTCAATGATAGATTGATTAATAATATTTGCAGCTTCATCATCGATGTTGGGGTCCGTATAATGTTGTTTAAAATTTTCCCAGTCTGTTTTTTGTGATTTAATCTATAACATGGATTAGGGGAGTTTTTCCATAGTAAATGGACCGGGAAGTAATCGCTCCCATGTGTATCATCTAGGGTGCTCCATTGATAGTTTGTTGAGAGAATTTGGGAACATAGTATAATGTCTAAACATGAAAGTGAGGACGTAGATGAAGATATATAGGTGAGAGAGTCATCGTTAAATATATGAAGATTTTCATTTTCGATTATATTTTCTATAATTCTGCCTCGTTAGTCTGTATAAGTTGAACCCCATATGGTGTTGTGGGCGTTCAAATCTCCGGTCAGAATTATTGGGGATGGTGAGTGATGTATTATATTTGTGATGTCATTTGCGTTGATTTTAGCTGATGGAGGAAGGTAGAGAGTACAAATAGTAGTTTCTATATTTCCGACGATGGTGACTGCAAGAGCCTTTAAGTTGGTGTTGAGGTTTATCCTTTCATGGGAATAATTTTCTTTTATGAGTAGAGCTACGCCTCCTGAGGCTCTGAGGAAATCAGTGCGGTCTCTTCTCTCTATATTTAAATCTGCTATTTCATGTTGGTTAGTGGTTTTACGATTGGTTTCTTGAATGGAAAGTACCTGGGGATGGAGTATATTGGTAAGTAGTTTGATTTCTTGTGAGTGATTTTTAATACCGTTTATGTTCCAGTGGATTAACTTATTCATTTTTATTGGGTTTATTCAGTTTACGATCTTTAGAGCTGTTGCGACTGGAAGAGGTAGTTTTCGAGGATAAAGAGAAAGAGGACTTTTCTCTGTTCAAGGTAATATGTTTGTCATTTGTTTCGCTTGTGATTTTGCTGCTAGAGGTAGTAGTTGAGACATTTTTGGCAAGAGGTGGATTTGGTTTTTTGTGGTGATTAATTTTCGGTGGGATCTTAACCGATTGTAAGGGAGGTGGGTTGGTTTGTTGGGATTGTCTGGAAGGGTTATTCGTTTTTAGGGACGATAATAGGGGGTTGGGTTTTGGGGTCTGGGATGAGGTTGATGGGGTTGAAGAAATAGCGGCTTTATTACTGTCTGGTTTTTTCCTTAAGATTTCTGAAAAGGTAGTGTCGAAAGCTGGATTTTGTAGTTTGTATCTTCTTTTTGCTTCAACGTATGGCATTTTTTCTGTTACTCTGATTCTATGTATATTAAGTTCCATTTTGAATATTTGGCATCCTTTGTACCGCGGAGAATGTTCTTCTAGAAAATTAACACGTTGAGGGGCGGATTGCATGGATTTTCTTCAGGAGATGCTTTTCCGCATCTGGGACAGATGGCTTGATTTCTGCAGTTATCGGATGTATGCCCAAGCCTTTGAAAGTTAAAACAGCGGAGGAGGTTTGGTATGTTTATGTATCCAGCTTTGAATTCCTCAGGTAGTTTTAAGGTTTTGAAGGTTAATAGTAAGGTAGCTGATGGCGCTATATTTCCATCTATTTTGGTATTTAGTCTTTTAACTTCTATCACACCTTGGGGTTGCAAATTCTCCAGTATTTCTTCTGTATCACAGTTCAATAAATCTCTGCAGGTGATAACTCCTTTCACTACGTTTAGTGTTCTATGGGGTTCGACTGTAACTTCCATATCATTTAACTTGTTTATTAATTTTGTTTTCTCAGATTGTGCTTGATTCTTAACTTCTATCAGTAGTGTTCCATTTCTTAGTTTTTTCGTATTTTGAGTTTCTCCTATTAAAGAGGTAAGTGATTTATGGATTGTGAAAGGTGATAATTTCTCACAATTTTTTTTCTAGAGATTATATGGTACTTTCCATAAAATATTGGATTCTCACATATTTCTGGTGAACAAGTTCGAGGTCTCTTTTGAGACCCGTGTAAAGGGGGGTATTCAGAAAATAATCTCATATATTTATCCCACGAGTAGCCTAGGAATTATTCGGTCCATCGAAGCAGAGAATAGATACCTCGATAAGGCTAAGCTTCATCCAGAGGGTGCCCGGTATCTGGAGGAACCGTTTACGACTCACTCGGCAGAGCCATGCATCCATCGGCACCTTGAGATTACCAACATTCAAGGACAAATACAGGACGACACAAACGTGACTGGGGTACCTCGAGAGTGTCAATCCTGTGCCCTCATTGCGGAAGAAAGACTATCAGTTAGGCCCCCTGCGGGGTTGTTACAGTGGGCACCACGTCAATGATTCCTGATGATGAAATCGTCAGTTAACATTTCTATTTAATTGACTTTGATTAGAAAATATGACATAAACATCATTTCTGCGCAATATTGGTACCATATTTTAAACACGATATTTTCATCCGTTTGCGAGAGAAACGCAATTGAACAGTTCAGAATCTCGTAAGATGATTTCAAGTAACGGACAATAAAAAATAATGTAACGTAAGGCTTCTATTTCGTTGATTGAGCATAATTAAAAACAATGTAACATAAAAAGAGGCCACGTGACCTCCTCCGACTTCTATATCTTTTCTAATTCTTTTAATAAAGGACTCTCGGACTTCAAAGAAATTATTATTCTGTCCTCTTATAAAGTTAGCCGCATTTTCTATTTTCCACCAGAGTTCGTCTATTGAGTTAACCCACATATTACTGAAACTTTTTTGTTCCATTTTCTTTATATATATTTTTCAATATTGACTATTGTTACCTAACAGAGCACAGAAGAACAGGTATTTTTTGCACTAGATATCAAAATATGACGTGTTCTTTTAAAAGGGCAGTAGTAAAAAGCATTACCTCATTGATCGTTTTTTAGGACTCCCATTTCCTCGTCTCTTATGCCAAAGACGAATAGGTGTCCTTTGGGATTGACCTTCGCTTCGTGGTGGAAGGAAAACCATGCATCCACCCGAAGGTCTGGGTTTTGTTTGTCCAGCCGGCGCAGCACATCCTCTTTGACACCCAGGTCAACGTGAGCGTAGCCTCCTTCCACGGTTTCAGTTTTGAAACTGTATTCCTTAGCCACTCTAGCGTTTCGTCATTATCGCAGGTGACTCTGATTATTTCACCAGAGTGCGACCATGACCTAAAGTAGGTGGCTTTTTCTGACTGCCGGAGGCGGACATAAGGGTTATGTCCAAAGCCTCCATTAGTTGTTTTTTGATAAGGTCTCTAGTATCGGTAGTTATTTTACCGTATGGATCGGCCTTATCTATAATAGCTACCCGTAAGTGGCTGGTAGCTGCTTCGCTGTAGCTCTTAGTTTTAGCATCCATCCGCGTCCTCTTTCCTCTGGAAGAGTTTACCTCTGAGGTATTGGAGCGGATGCGCTTCTTTACTTGGGGGGCGACGCGTTCCGGGCCTCTTTTGGAGGAGGAACTGCCATTGCCACCCTTTAGTTTTTGGCCGCTGGTGCCAGGTTTAGAAAGGGAGGGGCGAGTGGCGCTAGTGGTGTCTGTAGAGACGCCAGCTTGCTGCCTCGCTTTCCTCCTTCCCTTTGCCTTAGCACCGCAGATTCTTTTGCCTCGACGGTGCTTTGGTATTGGAGGTGTGCGTTCTCGCTCATCCTTCGGTTTTTGTTTTTTTTTTATTTTTGTTGGTCCATTCTGGTCCCACGAGTAGCTAGGGAAATGTGCGTCATCTCTGGCAGAGCCCCGCATGCCAGGGAAAGGCTGTTTCCAAAGGGGTGTGGCCTGGTACCCCCAGGGGGACGTTCGCGGTCGCATTCCCTGCGGCCATTCAGCCATCGGCACGTTCCTCACACCTTAGCTTGGGTTGTTAGAGTGTCATTTGGTTGGTTAACACTGCTGTCACTGATGATCAACAGTGCTAACGTATCCAGCGGTGCCACGAGGAGGCAGACACTCGATGGTTGCATTTCTCCATTGGGCTGCAGAAAGCTACCTACAAGCAGACAATCAAGCACAAGGAATCAAATAAGCAAACCAACTACAAAGCAATGGCCAACTTACAACCAACTCCGCCATGGTACTCCATATCGGCTGATAAATTCTGTCACCAATACATTCGCGTCAGTTGTGGCCTCTTGGTTTGGGATAGCGTAAATTTCCACCCACTTTGAGAAATAATCCATTACAACGAGTATGTATTTGCTACCATTTTCTGTCGTCGGAAATGGTCCAGTGATATCTAAATCAATCCTTTCGAAAAGGTTTCCATTATTATACTATTTCATAGATGCCTTTCTCTTGCGATGAGGTCCATTACTCGTAGCACAAGTCGTACATTTCTTACACCAGTCCTTCACATCATCGAAGCTGTTCATCCAATAAAACCTTTCACGGAATCGCTGAAGGTTTCTTCACTTCCAGATCCCACTGAGCCCAATACGCCTTGAGTATCGGTGAAAATCTTGACACTTCTTCCCAGGTAGGCCGCCGATTTTCTTCCTTCCACTGCCGAATCTTCTTTAGGCAAGGCTAATTCTACTGATCTTCTCTAATCCTGGTGGGTGACCATTCTTCATTGACTACTGTAGCTTTTGAATCTGCAGCTTCCCTAGATTCCGCCTTGTTGCAGTGGGAGCAGTCTGTTGGACACGGCCGTCTAAACAGGGAGTCGGCATTTCGGTGACTCGCACTAGCTCGATGTTCGCTGTTGAAATCGTACTCTTGAAGTCGTTCAATCCATCTAGCGATCAGACCCTCGGGATTCCTAAACTGCATCAACCACTTGAGTGCTGCATGATCAGTCCGGATTGAAAACTTCCTACCATAGAGATACTGGTATAAGTGTTCCTCGGACTTCACTACCGCCAAAAGTTCTCTTCTTGTGACGCAGTAGTTTCGTTCTGGTTTGGAGGACTTTACTGAAATATCCCAGAACTCTTTATTGCTCTCCTTGGATCTGTGAGAGCACTCCTCCAATTCCTACGTTACTTGCGTCAGTGTCAAGAATAAAGTCTCCCTCTGGTAATGGGTATCCTAATATCGGCGCCGTGGTTGAATGCTTCTTGAAGGTTTCAAAAGCCGTTTGACAGTCTTCATCCCATTGGAAAGTTCTTTCTTCTTCTGTAAGTCGAGTTATAGGCTTGGCAATATCTCCAAACTTCCTGATAAATCTTCTGTAATACGTGCCAAGTCCAAGGAAACTCCTAATTTGATATTTGTCGGTTGGTTGCGGCCATTGCTGAATGGAAGCAATTTTCTCTGGATTCACCGCCACTCCTTCATTCCTCACTATATGACCTAGATAGTTGACTCGGTTTTGGAACAGCTCACATTTCTTCGGATTTAACATGAGCTGGGCAGCTTGGAGTCGTTTAAATACGTCTTCCAAATTCTTCAGGTGTTCGTCAAATATCTTCCCAAGTACTACGATGTCGTCCAAATAGACCAGGCATGTCTCCCAAGATAACCCTCTCAAGACATTTTTCATGAGGCTTTCAAATGTCACAGGCGCATTACAGAGCCTGAATGGAATGACGTTGAATTGCCATAATCCAGATCCGGTAGTAGAAGCAGACTTCTCTCTGTCTTCTGTGTCCATTTCCACTTGCCAATAACCAGACTTCAGGTCCAAGGTGGAAAACAGTTTGCTGCCGGCCATAGTCAAGCGTATCGTCAATTCGCGGCCGAGGATAGCTGTCTTTCTTCGTCACGTTGTTTGGCTGACGATAATCCACGCAGCAGAATGTCGTAGTTCCATCCTTTTTCATGACGAGCACTACTGGAGACATCCATGGACTAGTAGAGGGTTCTATTACTTTTTCTTCAGCCATCTCTTGAATTATTTTCTCAGCTTTCTCTCTATTCGCTCGTGGTAGTGTCGAGCTGATTGCCTAATTGGCTTGGCATTACCAGTATCGATTCTGTGTTTGACGGCTGATGTTCTACCAGTCTTTTCTCCTTTTGGTACGAATAGGTCTTGATACTGCAAGAGAAATTCTCTCATTCTCTCTTTTTCAGCTCGATTTGAGGATTGACGAGCTACTGATAACATCTGTTTGAATCTGGCATTAGAATTGTCAGTGGTCGTTGTTTGACGAACTATAGACGTCACTGGTACGCAGGGTCCAATCTTGGTTCCCTTCTTGATGGTAACTGGGTAATCGTTCACGTTTATTAATCGTACAGGGATCTCCTTCGTCGACATATCCAATCCTTTTCCATATAGTATTTCTTTGCCAACCTCTTAGTCGTGGTTCCTTGGCTCCATCATCACCGGTGTACCTTCCTCCATGATTCCCTGTAGCCGTGCTACTATCATGGTTTCGCTTCGGGCAGGTAGACCGGTATCTTCCTGTACAGCTGCCAACACCGCGTTGCCTTCATATGTATGAAGGAATACCTCCTCGAAACCCATTTTAATAGTTCTGTTTCTAAAGTCTAATTGAAACTATGTACATTCATTACGTCCATTCCCAGAATCACGACTTCTTCAATGTCAGCTACGATTACCGTATGCGTGAACTTTTCTGCGTCAATTCCCAATTGGAGTTGTGTCTCACCGTGACCGTTGGCACTCTCACTGGTGGCGGTCCGCAGTCGCAGTCTCGTTGGTAAAAGCTTATTCTTGGAGTTTATCATTTCTGGTTGTATAATGGATCTAGTTGCTCCAGAGTCTACTACTAGAGTATATCTCTTGCCATTCACTTCGCCAACTACATATACACTGGCGTCGCGACATCTGAGCGAGCGAAGCTATCAGTATGAGAGGGTCATTAAAACGATCATGGGTCGGTGCTGCCCCCTCGTAGCCGACCCGTTCTAGTTTTCCTGTGACTGGGGTTCCTGGTTTGCAGGAGTCCTCGGGCGCTTACACGAACTACATACATTCCCTAGCTCTCCACAATTCCAGCATCTGATCTTCCTCGGCTTCTTGTCCATCATACTTTTAATTAAACTGACGAACTGGTCAAATCTGTCTTCGTCACCTTCTTCTTGGATGGTCCTAATTTTGTTATATTCCGAAGCCTTCGTTGCTGCTTCATATTCAAGAGCAGCTGTCAATGCATCGACTAATGTTTTCGGATGGGCTAAACGAAGCGTCCTCTGCATATTGGGGTCACGTGAGCCATCAATACGGGCCTGAATGCCCAGACATTCCATCATGTTCTCTGGTGCTCACGGATAAGCAAATCGAACTAGTCGGGCAATGTTCATTTCATATTCTTGAAGGGATTCATCACGTTTCTGCCTTCGGTTCTTCAGCTGAGAATGTCGTTTATCATTAATAAGATATCGGCAGATATATCGTTCTTCATAGCAGAAATATCGTTCATTATAGCAGAAATATCGCTTATCACATTCGTTGAAATCTTCTCTTCCATGGCAGAAAAATCGTTTCTCACGTTAGTTGAAATCCTCTCTTACATGTCAGAAATATCGTTTTTCACATTCGTTGAAATCTTCTCTTCCATGCCAGAAATCTTCTCTTTCATGGCATAAATCTTCTCGTCCATGCTAGCAGAAATATTAGCAGAAGTTGACGAGATTAAGGTGGAAGCCTCGTCATCAAATAAAACTATTCCTGAATCAAAGCCGTCATTTTTCAGTGCCACTTTAAGTCGTTCTACTAATTCACTTTTCTTACCGGACGTTGTTTCCAACTCACGATCTTCCAATTCTGCTTAATTTCGTCACTCTCAGATCACATAGTCTCTTAGCCATCTTTACGTAGCAATTTATTTATATTATCCCACACCTGACACCAATGTAATGTTTTCCATATTTATTTAAACAGTAAACGTGTGGGATAAATTTTAAGCACACGGTATGGCTACTTACGAATTTATTTAAACACTAAACTACTCACTCACACTTAATTTATATACACTTAACTATTCACTTAAATTTAATTTATATACACAACCTTAATTATTAATTTATATCAACACTTTTTGTTCGCTATTTCGGTGTATGCTTGTTTATTTTTCGAGATCACTTTATCAACTAAACTGAACTTCTCCGCTGGTCGGTCCTTAATATAAATTAGTGCCTTTTTTACAAGATAATTCTAGATTGCGGCTTACACAAAAACAATGTCTAGATAAGATAGTCATAATTGTAAACAATTCTAAGAAATCCCTGCGCATCCGTCATAATTTCAACTTTCATACATGACTCAGACAGAGTTGGATTCAGGGACTATACCAATGTGCTGTTTCGTAACATTATGTTTAAACTGACCAAAAAAATATGAAGGTATGACAATACATCTATAAGATCGTCTAAGTGGTCTCAAATACACAAAAAATGCGTCCACCGACCTACGTTAACACGAAACAACTGAAAAACATGAGTTTGACTTACATAAATACTAGCTCATGACTCTAATCAGCACAAATTAACAATCAAAGAAATGAAATTGACTGTATCGACCCTTACTTCGTGGAATATTCTCATATTAGTGTTTTTAAATGAAACTCAAGGTCTCTTGTTAATTCCACAATATAATACAAGTTATTGAAAATTCTAAAAAATTGACAATTGTTTCGATAAATCAATATCATCGTCAGAATGACAGAAGTTACATTTCATTTTATGCCTACCTGATGTTTAGTAGTTATTTTTGGCTAGACCAAGAAGTAACCTAACTTGTGATTGGCTTAATATAGGGCTAATAATATCTAAGCTTCAATATTTGTAATATCACATCTTCTTCTTTTTTCTATAAACATATATTAAGCCAATCACAAGTTAGGTTACTTCTTGGTCTAGCCAAAAATAACTACTAAACATCAGGTAGGCATAAAATGAAATGTAACTTCTGTCATTCTGACGATGATATTGATTTATCGAAACAATTGTCAATTTTTTAGAATTTTCAATAACTTGTATTATATTGTGGAATTAACAAGAGACCTTGAGTTTCATTTAAAAACACTAATCAAAGAAATGGTATATGGTATATAAAAAAAGAAAAGAATGTAGTGAACGATAAGCAAGATATCAAAAATTTAAGACAAATTTACCATACTTTATTTGTGTAATCGATTTTTTATTTGTGTAATGGGTTTATTAACCAAAATACATACATCCAAAAACATGATATGATAAATGAAATCCCCAATTTCCGCATATTTCATAATTTGCAAAAAAAATGATCTTTTTGATTATATCGTAGACATATAATTGTTATTATATTTGGAATAAATTGTAAAAACAGAAAAGTCAACAACATTCGTTGATATATTTAAAAAAAAATTCCAAAATGTTTTCATTTACGTAACGTTGGGGACTTATGGGTTAGGTACAGTAGGGAATATCTCATCTCAATTCATCGTGTCTTCTTTCTCATTCATTCGTCCGAAAAATCGTATCTATCACTTATTTGAGTCAATATTACGAATCTTCATGTCGTGAAAAATAGTTTGCTTGTTTCAGGAGACGATGATACCGAGTATTGGGTTCAAGGAAATAATGGCAAACTCATCCGTGTTAGCAAAAATGAAGCAGTACCACAACAACAACAACAACATAACGAAGAATACTCCTATTACTAGATATAACACTGTTTTTTATTAGAATAAACGTTAGAATAAAGTGATGAGAATTTATCAATGTTTTTAATATATAATTTATTCAAATTTACTTTTAAGACCATTCAATATAATAATTTGCTAGCTACAACAACGCTGGTGTTTGTTTGTGTTCTTCCTAGATTCATTTTGTGTCCCAACCGGTGTTATTGTAGTACATATAAAAAAGGTTTTGTTTGTTTTGTAATCTTGACAACTCAAGCGATCAGATGTGACCTTTCTTTGTAATGAATTTCGACAGTATAATTCGGATGGGGCTCCTTCTTTCTAATATGTTTTAATAGTATAAATCGGATGGGGCCCTTTATTTGTTATATGTGGAAACCGCAAGACGTGATACATTAATATCTATTGGAAATATGAATGCGAAAATAGGAGAAGGAGACTGCTAAATAATGTTGCAGGAAAGTATATTATATATGAAATAACTAACCATAATAGAATGCGATCGTGTAATTAAGCTTGAGAACTGAACATGTATATTAGCAGCACTCAATTCAAGCATAAGAAAATAAACGGTTTTAGAGATTAAAATTAATTTTTCCGCATCTGTGACTCTGAATAATATTCTATCACAAAATTGTCACTTGTATACATTTCGGGGGATGTATCGTGCCAACAAATCGAACTTTTTCCAAAATAACCAAAAATGTTATATATCTGGATTTATAGGATCCGCTGTACTTGCTCTAGTCTGCTGAAAATCAATAGGGTACATCTGTGAGACACCTTGAACAATATTCAATCATGAAATTGGTCACTTGTATACACTCTGGAGGCTGTATCTTGCTAACAAACTTAAATTCCTCCAAAAAAGACAAAAATATCTTACTTAAAGTACTATAGCACCTGTTGTACTGGCTCTGGTGAACTGAAAATAAATAGGGTTCATACGTGAAGTGTCCTGAATAATATTCAATCATAAAATTGGTGACTTGATGAACTCCGGAGGGTGTATCGTGCTAATAAACTGAAATTTCTCAAAAAATGACTAAAATGTCGTACTTCTAGTACCATAGCAGCCGTTGTGCTGGCTCTGGTGAGCTAAAAATCAATAGGGTTCATCTGTGACATGTCCATAACAATCAGTCATAAAATTGGTGACCTGTTGCACTCCGGAGGCTGTATCGTGCTAACAAGACATGTAACGAAAAGTGGCCGACGACAACGACGACGACATACACACAGGATTTTTTTTAAAAACCGTTTTTTTGGGTTGTTGTTGATTGGAGAACGTAAAAATAACTCGAAAAAAATTTTCCAATTTCCAAATTTTTTTGTGGTAAACCAATACTTTTTTCGCATATTAGATAGGTTAGGCGGAAAAGTGAAAATATAAAATTACATAGATTATTCCAGGGACTGCTACAGCTAACCAGATAAACCATGTTTTGATAGCAAAAAAATCAAAGACGATACAGGATGTAAGATCATACAAAGAACAAGTTGTGAATATAGTGACTAAGACAATGAAATATAAGAAATGGAACGTACAGAAATTGAAAAGAAGCAAGAACGAATATGAAGAAGTAGGAAAAAGCGACTAAAGCAAAGAACAAGATAATATTGATGAGGAATGGAAGGAAATAAAAAGAAGCATAATAACTGCAGCAGAGGAAGTGATTGGTGCAAAAGATTATCAAGAATGTAAAACTTAAATAAGAGAGGAAAAACATGCCAGACTAAAATAGCTGCGAACTAAGCAACAAGCTGATTATGACAAATACAGAAAAATAAGGAGAGAGCACAAAGATAATAAAAACAAAACGAATAAAATGGTTGAATCCAAGTATGGATTTATTTGAAGATGATGATAGAAATAATGTAAAATTGTATCAATATATAAAGAATCAAAACAGGGAATCAACTACTCCAAATATTAAAGAATAAAGGTGGAGTCAATATTTTAAAAATTAGTTAACGGATGAAGACAATGAGCATGCAGAAGATATGAGTGATGAAGATATAATTTCAAGAAAACCCGACAGAATAGGAATGTAATGACATAAACAACAAGCTAAAACACAATAAAGCAGGAGGGGCAGAAGAAATAACAAATGTACTAATAAAATATGGAAATGACCTAAGACAAAAAATATTTAAAATTATGGAAAGAATATGAGAATCTAAAACAGTGCCGAAAGAATGTTTCACTAGTAAATATAACAATTATAGAGGAATTAGTTTGCTCAAAACCGTATATAAAATAATAACAACGGTAATAAAGCAAAGGCTGAAAATGTGATAGAATCGGAAATAGGGCAGCATCAAAAAGGTTTTCGACATAGGAAAATTAACAGTAGATGCCATATACTATAAGTCAACTAATTGAAAAATGTTATGAACACAATGTTGGAGTCCAATTACTATCTATTGACTTTAAGCCAGCTTTCGAGAACCTGAAACGGAGAACAATCATAAAGGATATGGAACAACTGAATGTACCACAAAAGATAATACGGTTGGTGAAAATGAAGATGAAGAATTCTAGGGCAAGAGTAATGACAATGGAAGGTCCATCGGAGGAATTTGAAATAAATGCTGGAGTAAGACAAGGAGATGGGCTCTGAGCGGTATTGTTTAACATAACAGTAGGTGGCATAATTGAGACTTGTAATATCAATGAAAGTATAATTGATAAATCAAAACAAATAACAGCATATTCTGACTATAATAGCGATAGACCGAAGAAGTCTTGTAAAAAACGTAATAGAACATTGTGAAAGACTCGGGAAACAGAGTATTAAGAATAAATTAGAAGACGAAGCATATGAATGAAAAGAATAAAGGAAGTCTACCAACCAGAAACAGTAAAGATAAATGAATTGAGTTTTGTAGTTGTTAACGCCTTTAAGTATCTAGGAACAATATTGGACCAAAGAAGATTTTTTAAATTTAAAATACAATTATTGAAAATTTGGGCTGCAAGTATGTAGTTGTAGCACTGTATTTGCTTAATGTTAAGTAGTCCACAAATATCTATAAGAAGAAGATTGGAAAGCTTCGGAAAGAGCTTTGGTGTATGATTTTCTTTGTGTTTTTCTTAACAATTTGGGGTAACATATATTTTTTATATTATTTATCACTGCTTTTAACTCACTTTGATTGTTTTGGTTTTATTTTATTTATCATTTGTTAGTTTCGGTACTAACTTTATTAATTTGATTATTTGTTTTTTTGATATTCTGTAAAAGAATTATCTGAAAAGAAAATCACATTACACGGTGTAACGTGAATTGCGTTCACCACTCTTAATATTTCTCGTCGATGAAAGAGTAACGTGAATTGCGTTTACCCCTCATAACATCGAATAATACTTCTTGTCGATGGTTGCGGAATTTTAAATTTTCGGATGAGTTCGTTTTCATTAGGATATTTAAGCCAATGCGTGCTGAGGTTCTGCCCTTATTTATTTAACGAAATATACTTATTGTTGTGTTCTGTCATCACCGTATCGAAGTGCATTCATATGAATGGTGAGTAGTTTCGCTTAAAATGTATAATATCTCTTCGCTAATTCTTCCTTACATTGTACTTAATACTTTCGAATTAATTTTTCTTTAAAACATTCAGTACCAGATATATATTATGTCGATTTCGTTTTTGTTGTATATATTTTGTTCTGGCTCTTTATATCTTTTTTATAGCAATGGAATTTTACGTTAAAGAAATGTTAAATTGAAACTAAATGGAATAGTAACTTTTCATAAGATTTTTATTGTGCTTTCATTTCTAAAATCTCTATTAAAATATTGCAAGATACATGAAACATGAACCACGTTCTCTGGTTCTTTATGTTTTTTTTTTATTACAATGGAATTTTACGACGAAGAAATATTAAATTAAAGCTAAATGAAATAGTAACTTCTCTTATTATTCCTTCTGTGCTTTTATATCTAAGCCTTTTCATCGGCTGAAATTCTACCAGTGGAACTCTACCGGCTGGGATCACGGCTCTACTAAAAACCGACTTGACTTGACTTGACGCAGCCAGCTGTTTGGTTCCCGATTCCTTTGTACGTCATCACATTCATCGTTGGAAAAGGAAAAAAATAAGGAAAGTACTAACGTCCATAATAGTAAACATTATCGATTATTTCCAACTACAGTTCATGGATTGATTAACTTAATAGTTTTGTACCACATGTAAATTAATATCTTCTTTGTAAAATTTCTAATTCATGTTTAATTTTCCTTCAGAATCCAATTTTTTTATATATAACATTTTTAGATTTCAATTTTCTTACAGTATCTAATTTTTTTATTTTGATTTCTATTTAATAAATCTACTTGTAAATATTTAAGAACAATTTGAAATTCCAATTTTCATTCAACATATAATTTTTATTTAATAAAACTACTTTTAAATATTAAATAACGTTGTTCATTTTTTTATAACCTTCCAACTTCTTGTTTTGTTTACTGGGATTAGTTGATGTGAGGTAACTTATAGACTAGTAGGACTCAGGGTGGCGCCCACTCATCTTTCCGTCCCGTTACGTAAAAATAAGTAGTATTACCCGAGAACCGGTAAGACCTACTCCTTGAGTCTCTACTAGTATATAACTCACGACTGAGTAGCTCTTCGACGAAGTGGTCGTTGCAACGGCTAAACATTTCATTGGAACTTTTTCCATGCCAATTGCATTTAATTGCGGAATATAATATACAATCAGACTTAATTTGAATGTATTTTTTTCCACAGGTACATTTTAACTTTTCCATATAACTGCTACCTAATTTCTTAGGACATTTTGGTAATAAAATGTGTTAAAATTTCAATTTTTCTGAGAATTATATGGTTTCATTAGTACTTGTCATCTGACATTTGAATAGAATAACGAGATAAAAGAAAATTGTCCCGGACCTTACGACTCGAGACATTAATGACGTCATCATCCAACAGAAGTGGAGCACTGTGGTAATTTGTATCTCCTTTCTGGCATAACAGTTAGGATTCGTAAGTAACCATTATACATTATAATACGTTATAATTTTTGATTGAGCTAGCCGGAATATCATTGACATATTAATACCGATCCTCTATTTGAAATTTAGAAGAAAAGTAGAACATGAGGAAATTTATTTATATTTGGCTACCATACTCTCGATACACACTGTGCTATATGTAAATTCACTAATTTTGAAAGATTCGGTATGAATATCAAATTTGACATTTTAATTTCTGATGACATTTGTGTAGAATATATCTAATGATAGATAGAGCAGATTAATATTTAGAGAAAATATTTGAAATTTCAAAATATAGAGGTCTCTGCTAGCACCATTACAAGTATAATAAAAGATTTCAAAATCTAACTTGGTTATTGAAAAACATAAATTAGTAATTTTTAAAAAAAACAATAAAATCGGTAACCAACGGAAAGGAGATTTATTTATTTTGCAAAAGTTTAGTTAGTTGATTTTGTAACCCCGAAGAGGCAACATCAGAATTAGAGTTGTCTCAATTTTATGGTGTAGATAGTAGAAATTGTATATCAATACAACCAGATCAAAAATAATTGTCGCTGCGATAATTTTATAGTATATATATAACAATTTTGTCACCACAACGTGGGGCAACTATAAAATAACAATATAGAGATTTATTACATATATTTTCTTAAATATTCTGACGTTATTAGTATTATTTTAATAAAATTGGTATTGAATATACACTTTTAGCATTAACCAATATACTAGATCCAGGCAGCACTGAAGTTATATACTTGCGAATCTCAACTTCGATCTGTAAAGAATCCCTAAAATAACTAGCAGCAATCAAACTGGTCACTCTGATGTTGGTGCTTGGTCACATGGGCTTTAGATGCAATGAGGAAGCATACATCTTGGCCAAAGAAAGAGCAAATTACGAATTAGTTGGCCCAGAACCCTGTTGTGGACTGTCAAATGCCCACTTGAAAAAGACGAGCGAAAATGCTGGTGACTATCGCCAAGGAAAGCTAAACAGCTTCTCGAGCTAGACAAAAATGACTGAAAATTGGTAAAGGGACTCCTCACTGGACACTGTCCTTTGAATTATCACCTAAAAATATGGGCAAATCAGAGAGTGAATGTTGCCAATACTGCAATAACGTCCTTGAAACTGCATAACATTTGCTTGGCGCATGCAATGTACTTTTCTGCAAAAGACTGAAGTTCCTACCTATAACGCCCTTCGACGCCATGAACATAGCTACCAGGAAACTAATAACCTTCGCACGAACTCTTGGAATCCTGAGCCTCGAATAGATTAAGGATTATGCACAAAATATCTTATAGGTCTAAATGTTGGATTGGCTTTACGACCCCCCTTAAAATCTAAAATCTACAAAAACGGTCGTGTCAAGAGAAAGAACCAAGCAGGTGCTTGAAGAACATAGTAGCACAACTGGAGATCACTATGGTGTACAAAAAACCCTATAACGCATTCGGGAAAGATTTTTTTGGGCCGACTGTCGTAAAGACTTTATAGAATGAGCATCAAAGAAAGGACCTGGAAAAAAATACCATGCAAACATGCAATATGTTTCCGTGAAGCCAATATTCACTGGAAATCGGAGAGTCCAGAGGGATCTTCAGTAATTAACCAAACGGTCATGTTAAGAGAAAAACTTTATCAGGTGCTTGAAGAACGACTAGTCCAGTCATTATGTACATTTTGAAATGCCAATGAATCGAGAAAGCCGAATTTTGGATATTACGCGGGAGGGGAACTAGAAAAGCTTAAATAAATGAAGCGAAGTTTTTGTATAAAAGTGTATAATTTTCTTTTCATTTAAAAAAAAAGAAAATTATACACTTTTATACAAAAACTTCGCTTCATTTATTTAAACAAGTGTATTCAGCTTCACGCATTCATTTATTTATTTATAGAAAAGCTTAAGTTCAAATTGTCGACCTTGTGGGTTTTCCGCCATCATGAAAAAAAGGAAAAATTCAGTTTCATCATTATAACTCGGTTCCCCGTTGAGATACGAAAACTTTTATGCAATACTTTTTATTGCTCTTTGTACTCATTTTCAAAAAAAAAAATACGTCTAGTACGCCGCAAAGTCAGTAAGACTGTGCCCGGTTTTGATTTAGCCGGTCCACACGTCAAAATGGATAAATAAATGTTCAGTGAATTATTGTAATACAAAATAAATCAATAAACCAGCCAAATTATAAATCATACACATGAAATTTATTGATCAAATAATTTTTATGCAGCAGCAAAAAATAATATTTACAGGTGGTCATTTTTTAAACATGTTTTTCATCGTTTTGATGGTCCTGGCTGTAGAAGTTCTCCCTCGGTAGACTCTTCGAGTCGTGAACACTCTTCCATCGCAGAAAATGATGATGTGATGGTCTATGGTATTGTTGGTAAAATGTCGCTCGGAAGTACACGAAGAGCTTCGACATCGGCAACAGTTATAGTCTGTAATCCTGTCGATTTATGTTTATTGTAAGAGAGTAAAGGAGCCATGCCCAATTGTGCAACTTCTGAAGCTGATTTTATTTCGACAATACGCGGAATTTTTTTCTCACGCTGGATAGCTGTGTAGGGAGTCACGCAATGTATTCCTTCCATTGCATGAGACGTTCCATGACCGTCAAGGGTGTATATTAAAATCCACATTGTCAAATACAAACTGACCGAATGAATTTTCTAGAATTTCACTTTCAGCTCGATGAATGCATGAATTCTCGAAAATTGTTATTTCTCGAACGGTGCACTGAATCCCATTACTGATAATGTGTTGATGAGACTCTTTGAACCGAATTTCTTGTAAAGCACAGTCCCGACACCTAACTGCAGCAGAGATAAAAAGGAACGAGGACGTACGGCTGTTAATATGGAGTAAGCTATAGCTGTACATTTATCTTCGATTGTTCCAATGCACCACGTTCATCTTTTGTTATAATTGTAGCAAGAAAAATTTGCAAAGGTTCAGGAACAGCGGCTTCGACATCTTTCACGAATTAATCCGATGGGGGGTAATTGTTTTTATCGTAAACGACACCTCTAATGTCCTTACGGATTATCGCAGCTGCTTCGCGAATAACTCTTAATCTTTCTTCGTGATAATCCTTTTTTTTTCCCCGCACCATTTCTCCGAAAGTATTTTGAAACCGGTATTTCGAAAGCACACCACGCAATCACGTCCTTGTTTTTTGATTATGAGAATGTCGTCTCCATACTTCTCTTCCAAATGTTTTTTAGCCGTTCTGATGTCAGGAACAAAATTTCCATTTATTTGGTTCATCAACTCGCAACTTATTCCCCTCCTCAGGTAGTGCTGCATGATATATATGAGAAATACATGATCGATGGTATCGAGCTCCTACTGCGACGAGATCAGCTATACCATGAATACGCTCGAGGATCGGAGAGGCAAATTCATCGTCACGTCCAGACAGGTATCCCACAACTTTTTCATTCATTGATATTTCTACCACGGAATGAATTTTTTCCCGTCTATGTACCGGCAATCTTGATTCGTAGCAAAATATTTCTGCACGAAATGAACATCGATTTTTAAAATTAAAAGTATGAATGACGTGCAGTTGTTCTTCGGGTTCTGGTTCTTGCGATGGAGACTGGCTCCGTCGAGAAGCAAATAACGCTAGCCGTTGGTTTCCATATTTTTTGTAGCACGCACTATGAACACTCACTGAATTATTATTATGTAGCAGCTGTTGATGCTCCACACGCTCGCCGCTAAGAGAGTCTGAACAGATCCCTTTTCAGCCACATAAACATCGTCAATCAGAGGTTTTTCGCAAATTAAACAATCAACCTTTTTCACATAAATTTTCAAACACGTACACTCGCTTCAAGAGAATCGAGACAACTGACTGTAATGCTACGAAAAGAAGCAAATGTTCCGGTACGAACACGAGGAAAGGGGTATTTTATACCTGGCCCATGCTCAAACTTTAACGGTCGCTGTATAGGCGCGCTCTATGGCGAGACGCACATTGCAGCGTCGGACGCGCTGGGCCGACTTTGTGGCGCTATAGAGGTCGTAATTCTTGTCGAAAATAAAAAATTAATTTGTAGGTCTAAAGACGCTCTACAAGTCTCATACTGGACATTTTTCGATATCTTTCCAGAGAAAAAAGGGAATAGCTTAAAACAAATTTTTCTCCCCAAATTTATGGTTTTTCTATCGACATCTCGATACGATGATCGATACGTGAAAAATGTATGGGACCTTAATTGTAGACCGTACAAAGAGCAACAAAAAAGTATCTAATAAAAGTTTTCGTATCTAAACGGGGAACCGAGTTATGATAAAAAAAATGAATTTAACCCTTTTTTCAAGATGGCGGAAAACCCACAAGGTTATTTTGGTCGACAATTTGAACTTAAGCTTCTCTAGCCCCCCCCCCGCCATCTGATATTTAAAATTTGGCTTTTTCGGTTCATTTGCATTTCTAACCCGATTTTTCCGACGTAATGACTGGACTAGACATAGTAGCCCAATTGGACAGTTCTATGGTATTCAAAAGATCCTAGATCGTACTCGGGAAGGATTTTACTTAGGCAACTGTCAAAAAGACGTTAAGTAATGGCGCAAACGTTGACCTATCTGCATCAAAGAAAGAATCTGGAAGAAAATGTAGTATGTTACCATCTGAAAGGCTGGAAATTGACATATTCGGAATAACACGAAAGCATTTATTGAGACAAAGAGTTATGAAATACGTAGAGCCACAAACGAAGAGGTTAATAACATATCCTTACTTTCAACGCAGTGACCGAAGTCAACACGACATTCTAAAGTTAATTATTTTTCAACACATTTTCTTTGGCTAAGTCTATATCAGGAAGGAGAGTCCTGAATCTAATGGGGAAAGAATACAGTTAAATCGAGGGAGCGATAATATCAAATTGTAAGTTAAGTTAAACACTATAATTAACAAAAAGTACAAAAATACCTTGGGTTAGTGTAAACTATTACATATAATTGGTGAGTATTCTCCAAATATTGAGATAATAGGAAAATTGGGCATAAAACAGTCCTACATTGTTAAATTCGAAATCTAAATTGTGTTAATTACCAGCAAGAAACAAAAGCGATAAGCAAAGATCGTAAACCAAAATACGAGAACTTGTTTAAAAATTTAGTCCCGAACTGACTTCAAAAAGGAAATTAAGATATAATAACGCAGCGAGACGAGTTCAGCCAGCCCGGGTGAGTGTTGGAAGCTGAACTGAGTAGGTGACTAACGAAACTTGATTGGAGGCGGAACTCGTTGAGGTGCGGTAAAAAAATGAACATAAATACGATATGGAAGAAATTAAAATGATATTCTCGCTGATAAAAGATAGTTTTAGGAATATGGAAGAAAAAATAGACAGAATTGCATATATAATGGAATTGAAACAGGATGTGGTGGTTACTTAGTAAGTGCCCCTCGTATAGACTTCTTTAACCATGAAACCATTTATCTTTGAGAAACACTTACCTCGTAACAATTCTTTAGGGTTGAATAAATAACATCTTTTAAAACTCAGTGGGATAAAATATAATTATGAACTACTAACACAGATTATAGATACACAATACATACCTTTGTACTATTCAAAATAATAATATTGAATCATCCTGAAATTGCCAAACCTTTTTATCTATAGAAAAGTATTCGAACTAATGAGTCAGTGGCCCGTATTCTTGACCTTCCTGATCATGTGAATGTGATATTTTTACAGCGGACGTGCTTTTGTTATGTTTACCTGACCGTAATAGATCGATGCCCGCTAACCAAATTGAAATTATTATTTACACAAATTTAACAATGTCTTATCTTTTGAGATCATCACAAGGAAAATCGTAAGCTGAAAGAAATAATTGCCGAGCAAGAAGAAAGAGAATGACAGCCAACAAGACATAAAGGAAACAGTACAAAAAATATTGAGAAAAATAGAGGTAGAAGTAGACCCAGAAAAAGATTTGATAGAACTCGGCAGGATTGGATCTTTTGGAAGAAACAAAATTAGACCAATTATAAACTTACCGACTTGAAATTCGATCCATTGAAAATAATGATTTATTTAAAAATGCTCTTACTTTCAAATGGGGAAGCTGATTTATTTGTTTTTTTCAGCAACTTTTAGATAAAATACTGTAGTTTTAAGATTAATATTCGGACATCTAAAAGTAATTCAGTATTCGCTGGATATACAGGGTGGAAAAGAAAACATTTTTTTCCTCTACACTTGACACACCCTGTAGGTTAATTTTGCTAGTAGATCTACACACAATTAACCTTATCAAGAAAATTGATTTGTTTCCAACATTTTTTTTCATTTATCTCGATATCTCAATTTGTTTGTGAAATGTGACGGTTTAAAGAAAATACAACATTCTTAAATTTTTTATTCAGTTTTAGCAGAGTAATACATAATTTTATAAACAAATCAAACAACAAATAAACTAATAATTATTACAAATTAATAACGGGTATTTCCCCCACGAGCGCGAATAACTGCCTCAATGTGTCGTGGCATACCCTCTATTAGATTTCGAATCTCCATCTGGTCAATCTGATCCCATTCCTGGACCAAAGCATCTCTCAAAAAATTTTAATTACATGGAGAAGCAACTCGGTTACGAACTCATCTGCCCATCATTTTGCAGACGGGCTCAATTGGATTGAGGTCTGGGCTACGTGATGGCCAGTTCATCCTTTGAATTTCTGTTTCGTCCAAATATTGAGATACAATCCTCGCAATACGTGGTCGAACATTGTCATGCATAAACATGAATTCGTTTCCTATAAACGGTGCAAATGGAATTACATGTGGATCTGGCACATCACGAATATATCGGTTTGCTGTCATTGCTCCGCCGCCAACAATGACTAAATCAGTACGAGCTTCCATGCTTAAGCCGCCCCAAACCATTACAGATACTCCTCCATAACTGAGTCTTGTGGAAAAATTTGCTTGGTCAAACCTTTCGCCTCTTCTTCGGTATATCCTTTCACGGTCATCTGGAGAACGTAAACAAAATCTTGACTCGTCAGAAAATAAAATCTTACTCCAGTCATCGAGATTCCAATGTTGATGCTCCCTGGCTGTTCTGTGATTCCTAAGTAAATCCGGACCAGTTGCAGGTCTTCTGGAGCGTAATCGATGTTCTCGTAATCGCTTTAGAATCGTTATTTCGTTAACAGCTACTTGGCGTACTTCTTCCAAACGATTTCGAGCCATGACAGAAGTATTTCTTTCTCGCAAAACGTTTAATGTTACAAAACGATCATCTCGAACATTTGTAGAACGTCGTCTGCCAGATCCTCTTTGTATCGAAAAACTACCAGTTTCATTGAAACGTTGTACAGCTCTCTGGACGCTACACCTTGTAACACCCAATATTCTAGAAGCATAATACTGAGACCTACCATCTTGTACCAGAGCAACTGCTCGTGCTGCATCAGTAGGTGTTAAAACCATGATGTTAAGTTGAATACTGATAATTGAACTGTAATTGCCAAGTAACGAATATTTGACAGTTGTCATATTGTGAGTTGCCACAGCACTCTACTAATTTTGAAGTTTATTCTCTACCGTCATTTAAATTATGACCATTTCTAAAATGTTGCATTTTCTTTAAACCGTCACATTTCGCAAGAAATTAAGATCTCGCGATAAATGAAAAAACAAAATGTTGGAAACGAATCGGTCTTCTTGATAAAGTTAATTGTGTGCAGATGTACTGGCAGAATTAACCTACAGGGTGTGTCAAAAGTAGAGGAAAAAATTGTTTTCTTTTCCCCCTGTATATCCAGCGAATACTGAATTACTTTTAGATTTCCGAAAAATAATCTTAAAACTACAGTATTTTATCTGAAAGTTGTCAAAAAATTCAAATAAATCAGCTTACCCATTTGAAAGTAACAGCATTTTTAAATAAATCATTAATTTGGATGGATCGAATTTTAAGTCGGTAAGTATAGTTAAAATCAAAAAATAGAGCAAAAAATAAAAATTATGAAACAAGGTAAAAAGCTGAAAGGTACTAATATTTGGATTAATGACGACTACTTGAAGAAAGTCCAAAGAGTAAGAAAAATTTAACTGCCTTAGGTAAAAATAGCCAGAGAACAAGGACACAATGCAGTACTTAAGCTTAATGAATTGATTATGAACAACAGAATTTCTTGAGCAGATGCATTTGGGGAAGAAAATGATGATAAGAGACGTACAGCAACCGATCGTCCGCCGGAACATGGAGGAGGCAACAAAGAGAAGAAGTCAAAAAACTAGTAGCTAAAGGAAATACGATATATACAATTGAAGACAATGCAATGGAATGGATAATGAGTAAAGGTAGAAATAAGAAAAGTAAACGCAAGAGTTTAGTGAGAATGGCAACATGAAATATCAGAACAATGCTTACAATGGGAAAAATGGAGGAAATTGCAAAATAGATGTTGGAATATAAATTAGACATATTGGCACTTCAAGAAATACGCTGGAAAGGTAAAGGACAAATAAACAAAGGACAATATATATTGTTTTATGGAGGGGAGGACAGTCGAGGAAAGAACGGCACAGGATTTATGATAAGCAAAAGAATAAGAAATAATATACTAGATTACACAGTTATAAGCGGTAGAATATTAAAATTAGGATTAAAAAACCACATGGCAAATATTGCAATAATTAATTGTTATGCACCGACGGATGAAGCAAAAGATGAAGACAAAGATGACTTTTGCGAGAAATTGGTGAAGGTATGTGAGGAAAACACAAGACATGATACATTAATATTTATTGGAGATATGAATGACAAAATAGGTAAAGAAGACTACTTAAATAATGTTGCAGGGAAGTACACTATACATGAAATATCTAACGATAATGGACGCCGACTATGTAATTTAGCTGAGGAGCTCAACATGTATACCAGCAGCACTAGTTTCAAGCATAAGAAAGAATATTAAATTACATGTATTATACCTGGGACTTTTACGGGGAACCAGATAGATCATGTTCTAATAGCAAAAAGAAGATCAAAGATGATACAGGATGTGAGATCATACAGACGAACAAATGTTGATACTGAGCATTAATTAGTAATTGTCAAAATGCAAATGAGAATTGTAAATATAGTAAATAGGACAATGGAATGTAGGAAATCGAACGTGCAGAGATTGAAAAGAAGTAAAAATGGATATGGGGATAAAGTAAAGGAGCAACTACAAAAGAGCAAAGAACAAGATAATATCGATGAGCAATGGAAGGAGATAAAAAGAAGTATAATAACTGCAGCAGAGGAAGTGGTTGGTACAAAAGATACAAGACAGAATAATGAATGGTTTGATCAAGAATGTAAAATGAAGATAAAAGAGAAAAAAGAAGTCAGACTAAAATGGCTTCGAACTAAGCAATAAAGTTTTTATGATGAATACAGAAAAATAAAAAAAGGGAGCACAAAGTTGATAAAATCAAAAAGAATAAAATGGTTGAATGAAAGCATGGACATATTAGAAAATGATAATAAGAATAATGTAAAATTATGTCAATATATAAAGAAACAAAGCAGAAAGCCAACTACAATAAATATCAAAGAAAAAGAGTGAAGTCAATATCTCAAGAATTTATTAACGGAAGAAGATGGGGTGTATGAACAAGACGATATGACTGATAATGATACAGGGATAGAATACGAAGAAAAGCCGACTGAAGAGGAATGTAACGACATAATTAATAAATTGAAACACAACAAAGCTGGAGGGACAGACGAAATAATAAATGAGCTTATATAATATGGAGGAGTGACCTAAGACATAAAATATTTAAAATCATGGAAAGAATATGGGAATCAGAAACAATGCCGATAGAATGGTCTACTGGTATGATTATACTAATAATGAAGAGAGGAAATTGTAATATTTGTAGCGAATGAATACAGTTTTGAAGTTTGTGACGCGTTTTCCTCCCCACAAGAGAGGCGAAGACTGCGCGCTGCACTGCGCGTGGAACGCCTCGGAAACGTCACTCCTGACACCTTTGAAACCTTACACTTTCTCGGGCGCCAGATTTTTAACGTGGTTGTCTCCACGGCCCCTCGACTTCCCTCGTCGAGAGTTCCAGGTAGCCTCAGATGGAGGTACGGTAAATTCCAGGGGTCTATTGTCGTCAAAATTCGGGATATTCCTAAATATATAAAACAAATGTTCTCGCTAGTCCTGAAATAACTGTTATTATCCTGATCCACACTACGGAGAAGCTAAAATTCGTGCTGCCAAACAACTACGCTACCATAAGGAAATACTAGTCTATAATAGGTCAATAAAACACAACACCGGTTTATTTCAGTTTTATTACATTAATACCTTCTAAGTTGTTATATACATACAAAATAAACAATACTCAAAAGCACATATGTATTATTAGCGACGAAGCGGGCAGGACATAAGCGAGAGTGGTTTGTAATTATAAAATAGCGTTCATGCAAATAAAAGAAGCGGTAAAAAAGGCAAGCAAAACTATGTTAAGCTTGGTGGTCTTTTCATTCATGTATTTGATAGACCCTTATGTAACGAACGGGTCCGGTGCTACTAAAAAAAAACTATCCAATCGGGAAAACAATACTATAGATCGGGGACTCTATATCTACTCGTCAGACATTTCCCTAAGCTTTTAACAAAATCAAGAAGGGTATCAAAAGGGCGGAACTAATATCACGAAATCCCACTAAAAGAAAATTCGGGGAAGGTAATGAAAACGGAAGGCAATTCTAGAGTTAACCAGATTTAAATATAAACCAAATTTGTGTTAAAGAACGGGCGACTATCAACCAAATTCAAAGAAATGAAACTCGGACAAGTATTGCAATTGGGAACTCAAGATTTAAAATATCCGGGAGCCCTAGCTTGGGTATGCCTGGCGCAGACGGATATTTCAATCAGGAATTTTTCCTTGCAAAATAGAAGAATAAAATATTCGAAACGGGACTAATATAAGCCAAATTCGTGTCAAAACACGGGGCGAATATCAACTAAATTCACACAAAAGGAGACTCGGAAAAAGTATTGCAGTTGGGAACTCAAGATTTAAAATATCCGGGAGCCCAAGCTTGGGTATGCCTGGCGCAGACGGATATTTCAATCAGGAATTTTCCTTGCAAAATAGAAGAATAAAATATTCGAAACGGAACTAATATAAGCCAAATTCGTGTCAAAACACGGGGCGAATATCAACTAAATTCACCAAAAAGGAGACTCGAAAAAAGTATTGCAGTTGGAACTCAAGATTTAAAATATCCGGGAGCCCTAGCTTGGGTATGCCTGGCGCAGACGGATATTTCAATCAGGAATTTTCCTTGCAGGATAGAAGAATAAAATATTCGAAACGGGACTAATATAAACCAAATTCGTGTTAAAACACGGGGCGGATATCAACTAAATTCACAAAAGGAGACTCGGAAAAAGTATTGCAATTGGGAACTCAAGATTTAAAATATCCGGGAGCCCTAGCTTGGGTATGCCTGGCGCTGACGGATATTTCAATCAGGAATTTTCCTTGCAAAATAGAAGAATAAAATATTCGAAACGGGACTAATATAAACCAAATTCGTGTTAAAACACGGGGCGGATATCAACTAAATTCACAAAAGGAGACTCGGAAGAAGTATTGCAATTGGGAACTCAAGATTTAAAATATCCGGGAGCCCTAGCTTGGGTATGCCTGGCGCAGACGGATATTTCAATCAGGAATTTTCCTTGCAAAATAGAAGAATAATATATTCGAAACGGAACTAATATAAGCCAAATTCGTGTCAAAACACGGGGCGAATATCAACTAAATTCGCAAAAAGGAGACTCGGAAAAAGTATTGCAGTTGGGAACTCAAGATTTAAAATATCCGGGAGCCCTAGCTTGGGTATGCCTGGCGCAGACGGATATTTCAATCAGGAATTTTCCTTGCAAAATAGAAGAATGAAATATTCGAAACGGGACTAGAATAAGCCAAATTCGTGTCAAAACACGGGGCGAATATCAACTAAATTCACAAAAAGGAGACTCGGAAAAAGTATTGCAGTTGGGAACTCAAGATTTAAAATATCCGGGAGCCCTAGCTTGGGTATGCCTGGCGCAGACGGATATTTCAATCAGGAATTTTCCTTGCAAAATAGAAGAATAAAATATTCGAAACGGGACTAATATAACCCAAATTCGTGTTAAAACACGGGGCGGATATCAACTAAATTCACCAAAAAGGAGACTCGGAAAAAGTATTGCAGTTGGGAACTCAAGATTTAAAATATCCGGGAGCCCTAGCTTGGGTATGCCTGGCGCAGACGGATATTTCAATCAGGAATTTTCCTTGCAAAATAGAAGAATAAAATATTCGAAACGGAACTAATATAAGCCAAATTCGTGTCAAAACACGGGGCGAATATCAACTAAATTCACAAAAAGGAGACTCGGAAAAAGTATTGCAGTTGGGAACTCAAGATTTAAAATATCCGGGAGCCCTAGCTTGGGTATGCCTGGCGCAGACGGATATTTCAATCAGGAATTTTCCTTGCAAAATAGAAGAATAAAATATTCGAAACGGGACTAGAATAAGCCAAATTCGTGTCAAAACACGGGACGAATATCAACTAAATTCACAAAAAGGAGACTCGGAAAAAGTATTGCAGTTGGGAACTCAAGATTTAAAATATCCGGGAGCCCTAGCTTGGGTATGCCTGGCGCAGACGGATATCTCAATCAGGAATTTTCCTTGCAAAATAGAAGAATAAAATGTTCGAAACGGGACTAATATAACCCAAATTCGTGTTAAAACACGGGGCGGATATCAACTAAATTCACCAAAAAGGAGACTCGGAAAAAGTATTGCAGTTGGGAACTCAAGATTTAAAATATCCGGAAGCCCTAGCTTGGGTATGCCTGGCGCAGACGGATATTTCAATCAGGAATTTTCCTTGCAAAATAGAAGAATAAAATATTCGAAACGGGACTAATATAAACCAAATTCGTGTTAAAACACGGGGCGGATATCAACTAAATTCACAAAAAGGAGACTCGGAAAAAGTATTGCAGTTGGGAACTCAAGATTTAAAATATCCGGGAGCCCTAGCTTGGGTATGCCTGGCGCAGACGGATATTTCAATCAGGAATTTTCTTTGCAAAATAGAAGAATAATATACTAATATTAAGAAAACTACGAAAAAGGAAAATCGGAAAAAGTATTAAATCAGATACGATATATAAATGGTTTACCACACTCTAATGTACTAGATATATCAACGTATTTTAAAATGAAAGTCAACTATCTAAATGTTTTAAATAATCATTGAAAAGACCACATATTTTCGGAATTATTATTGTTTAAAGTTCCTACCTTCACAGTAATAAGTTATCACTGAAATTTTTTTCCCAACGAAAAAAAACTCAAAAGTAAATCGGCAAAAGAAAAGTTAAAATAATTTACAGCGGACGATGAATAAGTTACACTTCTGGCTCGGTCGGCTGGCACTTCGATACTCTCCTATTTTTAAAAATAATATCAGCCGTCTAACCTCACGGTTCCACCTCCCTCTCGACCTGCGCGCTTCTATCCATATCTACCTTGTTGCAGTGGGGCGACCAGTACCTTCAAATGTTGAATTTTAAAATTGAAGTAAATACTTTACTCCCGAAAAAAATTGATCCCTCCATCGCAACTAGGAAGAAAATAAAAATATCGGAGTTTGGATAAATATTAAACTATTATAACATTTGGTTCTACCCCGAAACCAGGGGATAAAATAAAATAAAATGTTCACGAAGATTTACAATACTTTACCCTAATTATAAGTCAATATACAAATGATTAGATACACTCGTCGACATAAATTGTAAAATGAAAATATATTCGGCTCATAAAATATTAAATGAATTATAAATAAAGAAACGAATATGTGACGGGTGATACATAATATCAATTAAATATATACAATGAAATAATTTAAATTAAATATATATTCGGTGACATAAACCATCAAATGAAAGTATAACAAAGTAACGAATATGCAATGAGTGATACATAATGAAAATGAATATATACTCGGTGACATAAACTATCAAATAATTTAACTCAAATATATACTCGGTGACATAAACCATCAAATGAAAATATAACAAAGAAACGAATACGTGACGGGTGATATGTAATATAAAACAATTATACTCAGCGGCAGAAAACTAAAAATGAAATTACACTCGGCGCATAAACTTTAACATGATTAGGTACAAAGAAACGAATATGTGACGGTTGGTACATAATATAAATTAAATATATATACTCGGCGACATAATCTAAAAATGAAATTACACTCGGCGCATAAACTTTAACATGATTAGGTACAAAGAAACGAATATATGACGGTTGATGCATAATATAAATCAAATATATACTCGGCGACATAAACCAAAAATGAAATTACACTCGGCGCATCAACTTTAGCATGCCAGTAACGAACACTTCGTTACAAGTTGTATCTGGAAACAATTATTAGTAATAAAAATGACACAAAAATCGAGATAAGGCAAAGGATTCATGCAGGGTATAGAGCATATAATAAATTCAAAAACATCATGCAGAGTGAGAGAATAAGACGAGCAACAAAATTGAGAGTCTACAGGGCGGTGATAAAACAACAACAGCTAAAACAACAGCTAAGGATATATGAAAGAAGAATAATTGGAAAAATCAATAGACCAGTCAAACTAGGGTATAACAAGTACCGAAGACTTATGAATTATGAAATTAGAAATATATTAGAAAATGAAGACATAGTTAACACATTTGAATCAAAAAGGATTCGTTGGTACGGACATGTTAAGAGAATGGAGAAAGGACAGGAGGTGAGGAGAATTACAGAATAGAGACCAAATGAGGAAAGATTACCAGAAAGGCTAAAAATTTGAGATGGGAAGATCAGGTTGTGAAAGATATAAAAAATTTAGGAGTACAAAGAGCGAAGAGACAGATTTAGGACAGAAAGGTGTGGAGAACAATTGTCGAAACTGCAAAAACAGCAAGGAAAACGTGGGCTGACCCCTCACAAGACACAAGGTCAAAAGAGCTCAATTTGAACGGCTACAACTTCAACTGGAGTTGTTTTTCTTCAACCTCGTATATAATTTCCTTTCATTGTTCTTGGGCATCAGGTTAATCAATAATAATGTATCAAATTATATTTTTATTTAACGTTTCGCTCCCAAGTACGGAGCATTTTCAAAAATGTTTACATTGATGTTAAAATAATAAATTGAAAACGATTGAACTATTAAAATTAAATGTACACACAGAGACGACAAAAACTGGTAACTAATAAAACAATTTCAAAAATGATAAAATCTAAACTACCTGCTTTAGAAACAACAGTTTACAATATACCAGGGACATTCAACAAGTTGATGTTATTATTATAATAAATTATAATATATCGGGCTTAGATTTTTGATATCTTCCTATATACCTTACCTATACAAACGTTCCAAACGAACTAATAAACCATATATTGAAACATAAATGTAGATTATTAAAAGAACACACAACTCTTACATATGAAGAATTCATAGAAGGAATAATGCTAATCCAAAACAATAATTTTTTTCATTATAAGAAAGATTTTTTTGAACAACTCAATGGGTGCACTATGGGTTCACCAATTTCACCAACCCTTGCACACATTGTAATGGAATACCTTGAAGAAAATGTGCTTAATCAAATAAATTTCGATATATGATTTTTTAAAAGATACGTTGATGATTGCTTAGCTGCCGTTCCATCCAATCAAATAAATCATATATTGACTGCTTTCAATAATTTTCATCCAGAGCTTCAATTCACAATAGAAACAGAACAAAACAATACCATAAATTTACTGGACATGACACTTATTAAAACTAGAGAAAATAAAATTACAACAAAACATTTTATTAAAGAAACATCATAAGGTCGCTACTTGAATTACCACTCCCACCATCCTAATTCCCAAAAAAACAGCGTAATCATAGGATTAGTAGATAGAGCCATTACACTAACATCACCTGAATATCGTCCAGAAATTTTATATCAAACAAAAACAATATTACAAAACAATCACTATCCTTCCAAACATATTGACAAAATTATTGAACAACGCAAACATAAATTTTAAAATAGTCAAATCAAATCAACACAAACCAATACACTAGCCCCTCTTACATACATCGCAATGCCATACACAAATCAACTCTCAGAAAAACTAAACTATATATTATCTAAACATAACATAAAAGTTTGTCATAGGGCACAAAATACTCTATCACCATTGTTCTCCAAATTAAAAAGTCAAATAAATGATTCAAAACAGTCTTACGTCATATATTCTATACCATGTTTAGACTGTCCCAAAAAATATATAGGTATGACAACCCAATATCTTGAAAATAGACTTAATGGCCATAAATATACAAAAAACGCCTCCACTGCGCTTCATAAACATGTGAAAAATGAAAAACATAAATTTGACTTTAATAATACTAAAATAATAAACCAAGATTCTAATTATAAAAAACTAACGATAAAAGAAATGATACATATAAAAAAGGAGAACAATGCAGTAAACGATAAACAAGATATCAAAAATCTAAGCCAGATATATTATAATTCATTATAATAATAACATCAACTTATTGAATGTCCCTGGTATATTGTAAACCGTTGTTTCTAAGGCAGGTACTTTCGATTTTATTATTTTTGAAATTGTTTTATTAGTTACCAGTTTTTGTCGTCTCTGTGTGTACATTTAATTTTAATAGTTCAATCGTTTTCAATTTATTATTTTAACATCAATGTAAACATTTTTGAAAATGCTCCGAACTTGGGAGCGAAACGTTAAATAAAAATGTAATTTGATACATTATCAATTATTAACCTGATGCCCAAGAACAATGAAAGGAATATATATATATATATATATATATATATATATATATATATATAGGAGACGAAAGGTAAATGTTGGGTAATTGTTCTGTATCAATACTCAAACTCTATATTTTGTTGTCAATTTACAACTTCTTCAGGAGGTTATTGCTACAAACATCAATTAATGAAACATGAGGATCAAAAAATAAAATTTACTTACAACGTGAGTAATTAAAATACGTGAAAACACATGACGTAAAGTCCACCAGTCAAAACGGAAAGAACGAACATATTGGTAATTTAATTATAAACTGTACAAATACACATCAAACTATCTTTCTAACATATATTTTCCCCCAGCTTGGGACTCTTCCTCAGGTTGTGGTATTCGACTCCAGTTAATGTATTTTTATAACAATCACTGGGATGGGGTGAACAATCGATATTAAATTGGACGCCACCAGCTTTTTAAGCGATACTTAAATTAAACAAAAAAACTATAAAGATCAAAAGCTGGAAAACCTTATACTTACTTTAACTTAACAAAACGGAATACTAAAAGTATTTTATCGCGATGGTCCAAGTTAATATAAATTGCTGAAAATCAAATATCAAATGTTCAGCAAATTACATTTATTAATAACTCAATAGATAATTCACATTAACTGCATATCCAAAATACAAGACGAATACCAACGCCGGTATACAATAAAAATCTCCAATTCTTGATTTCCATGAATTGAATATAAGACAAAGGACTTATTTTGGTAAGGGTCTGGAATTATTCAGCTCTCAGCTGGGTCCTAGTCGATGGAGATGAGGTCCTGAATCCATCCCGGCCGGTTTTGTGTTGTCCTATGGGTGGTATTTTTGTAGGGTCTACCCAGGGGCTGCAGAGCTGAAGAAAGAAAAAAAAGAGTGAAAATCAAGGAAAAACTATGGGAAGAAAGGAATAGATAGAACAGATAGGAAGCTTATGCTTCAACACATAAAAAACTGAATCTAGTTTTTAAAATAAAACTAACAGAAGTATGTTCTATCATACTCACTTTGTTTCCTAAATAAACAGAAAATGTGGAATTATAAAACTTGAAAAGAATGAAAAGAAATTATCAAAAATTTGCTTCAAAAAGAATATAAAATGTTTCTTTTTTTCAATAAAAAGAAATAAACATACAAAATTCATCAAACACCAGCCCATATCATAATTTGAAATAAAACATAATGAACATGGAGAAAAAATATTCAAAAAATCTAACTCACCAGCAAATATGTGAAACCACAACGATGTAAGGTACTAACTTATTAATTTTACTGATAGGAAGAGACTTTTACTATGTACGATATCGTTTAAATACACGAATTTTGAATAATAAACAAGTTTTTCAATTTCGAAACATTAGTACGATGAAATTAAAATACCATAGTCCGAAAGAAATCGTAAGAGGCGATAGGCTTGTTACAAACTTGCCACAACAAAAAACACATTTTTATAAGCGAGAATAAAAAGTGAAGTTAGAATTAACAACTAATTACAAAAATATAAAAATACAAATGTGAAAGTAGTATAGTCCAGTAAAATTATTTAACAAACACCACAAAGGTTGAATCATACTTATTTACATTTAAGAATATTGCAATAGATCACACTTAGTTGGTCAATGTCTGCTCTAAAATTGATAGAGTTTTTACAGCTATTCACATGAACCATCTCCAGTAACAATAGACGTCTATAATTGCTTTCGAATTCAAGGATTTTAACCCTATCGTAATCAAATGTATGGCTCATATTTTTAACATGTGTTGCCAAAGCACATGAATTCTTCCCTATACGGCAGTCACTCCTGTGTTGTACTAACCTTTGTATTTTTTGTTGTGGCAAGTTTTAGAAAGATAGTTTGATGTGTATTTGTACAGTTTAAAATTAAATTGCCAATGTGTTCGTTCTTTCCGTTTTGACTAGGTCCACCAGTCATGTGTTTTCACGTTGTAAGTAAATTTTATTTTTAATCCTTATGTTTCATTAATTGATGTTTGAAGCAATAACCTTCTGAAGAAGTTGTAAATTGACAACGAAATATAGAGGCCCTTTGAACAAAAGAGTTTGAGTATTGATACAGACCGATTACCCAATATTTACCTTTCGTTTCCTTTAACGTAGGAGGGTCGTTATTTCAACTTAAATAATCCTGTCACAGATGAGCTTTTATCAAGATATTAAGAACACGTACGGCTTCGAAACCGTTAAATTGATGAAACAATGGTCTTTCATCACTGTTAAATTAGCCAACCAGTTGAACAGGAAATATTTCCTGTTGAGATGCAGAAGAAATCGTATATATTCTCGACACATTAAAGAAGGCACGAAAAATACTCGCAATCTGGTTACTACATCCGATTGGCAGCTTACACAAGAAGAGAATAGATTTAATGACAGGTTAGAGAAAAGAATTTCGATCTTAGAAATTGGAATTTGCTTTAGAACAATTTTAAATGGTAAATCTAGTATTATTGCCGTTAGAGAAATAGTTAGGGACGTTTTACCTTTGACTATATTTAATGAGTACTGCAATAGGTTAAATGTTTCTTTTGATAGACGTTTCAATGAGGTTAGACGTGTTCACGTTTCTAAATTTAAAAAACTTGCAAAGTATAGTCCCTAAATCCGACTCTGTCTAAGCCAGGTATGTAAGTTAAAATTATGGTGGACGCGCAGGGATTGTTTACGATTGTGACTATCTTATCTGGAACTGGTTTTTGTGACCAGTCTTATCTACAAAATGCCAGAAATCCAATCGTTTTGAGTAGAATTCTCTATTAAAAAAAAGGAATTGATATATATATATATATATATATATATATATATATATATATATATATATATTAAAATAGAATTGTTGATTCTTTATTTTTAATTGCCCCACGTTTGGGAGCAAGTTAAATTGGATTGATTATATTTTATTTTTATAATGCCCCACTTTGGGGTTGCAGTTAAATATGATTGCTACTTTATTTTATATAAAGCCCCACTTTTGGGGTAAGCAAGTTATATGTGATTTAACTTTTACCTTTACGTTCTATATATATATATGTCTTTACGTTGTGGTACAGTTAAATATGTGTGTAATGATTTGATTTTTTAAGTACTCTATATTTATTAATATACTTTATACAAGTTGAATATGATTGGACTTTAAGTATTAATATATATCAATGTATGATTGGAATATATGGATATGTGAATATGAAATGATATTATATTTATTGCAAATTTTAAACTTTTTATACTATTGTTGGGTTCGCCAAATTACATATTTTTTATTCAATGCTTCCTTTTATTTATTATGCTATTTATGAACATGTAGTTTATTTAATTCTTATGTTTTCTTACCTCGGCTGCTCTTATTCGTTTACGACTCTTAAAATCAGTAGGGTTCTGGGCATATTATGATAATAAAATCAACCTTGCTTATTAATGTGATATATTTATGTGACTGATAAAAAATTTTGTGAAATAAAACTTTTGAAAACACATATAAAAAAATGATTCATATACAAACTATTTGTTACAGCTTATTATACAGTTAGACTGATGAAACTATTTATTAATAAAATAAATGATTAACCTTTTTGTTCTACCAATTCTTACGTTATACATAAATAATGAGTTATTTTATATATATCTAAATCTCCACTTTGAATATGACTTTCTTTATATTCCAAAAAATTATACCTTTCTTTTTCACCACGACTTTTTCTGGCTCATTTGCATAACTTGGTCGAAATCTTGTGAGCGTTGAAATTCTTAGAAATTTGCAAACACCTGCTCTTTCTAACTTTGCTTCTATGTTAAACAAAAAAACTTTTTAAAGTGTTTCCTTTTTTTTAACTAAGAGGATTTATGAAATGATTTTAAAATGTTAAATTTTAGTTTTCTTCGGGACGTGAACTTGGAAACATATTTGATATTTTATCGATTCAAAATTTACGTTTTTAAATATTATTTTACTGTATGGTAATAATTGTGTATTGATATAAACTGGAATTAGTTGTGGTCTGTTACTAGTGGAAATTTTTATATATATTTTTGGTGAAGTTCGACATGAAAGAAATTATACATTTATCTACACTTTATAATGGTAAGTTTTAATATTACTTTTCTCTGGTATTTTATATTCATGTAAAGATAACAGAACTTTAAACCAGGTATATGAGCTCTTAAAATTTTTATATCACTTGAAATTATTATTTTAAAATTATTATTTATACGTTCTTATTTGAAAGTTTCATTTATTTGGTACCAAATATATTTAATAAACACACAACCGACCTTTTGTTCCTTTTTCTTGAAATGATGCTACATCGGAGGAGACGCTTCCCATATATCTTCCCGCCTTTGATGTTGAATACCTTTGCTTTTCATTATCTGGGTGATAATTTTCTTCCTCTGCTACTTGTAGTCTCACAAACGTTTGTTACACTTGATTTATTTTAAAATTGATTAGATTTTATGTTGATTTATATACTTTTCCTTTGACTAATTATAAATTTGTTACATTAAATAAAACTAGGATAACTTTATTAGTGTTACCTATCTGACCACTGACTCTCAACTACCAATTTCCCGCATTTTACATCGAACACAACCCTTTTTATCGTCTGTCACCGGAAGTGGTTTTTGTTCTCGAAAGTTCGATTGTAAATTTCACCTGTCACTTTGTTTATTGTTGTTTTTATTGTTTTTCTGACTTAAACTTATTGCAAACTATAGTTTTTTATACCTAATATACTTATTGTCATTGACTTATTCACTCACACCTTATTATTATTGTCTTTTTCCATATCACTGTTTATTTGCGCTGTTTTGATTGGTCAATGCAATTTCATTAATTCTACGTTTTCTACAATCTACATATTTACTTATTATACATATATACAATTCATTTCTCATTATGTTTGATATTATTACACCTATATACATAAACTATGTCGGTAATCATTTATTTCATTATTGTTTTTCACATTCAAAATAATTTATATTGGTATAATTTGTCTCAACTGTTTTATTTTGGTATAAATTTGACCTTGCCCATATTACAGATTCCCACTTATTATAATATTTCCTATACCTACTTTTATGATTAATTATTAACTAAATATCTTATTCTATATATTTTATTACTTCTAAATGTCTTTTTATTGTTTAATCATTATAGTTTTAGTTACATTTGTTAGAAGTTTCTATTTATTTTTCAAATATAAACAGATGCTCTGGGTGTCTAAGATTCCATGCAGCGTTATATTATTTCTTGATCTGCGTTTACTTGTGAGGTTCTGTCTAAGGTTGTTTTTATTAAGTTGAGGAATTAATTTTTACAAATATTTTTTTGATGTTTGTTTATGATTTCTTTTTATATTTATTTACTATCTTTTTGATTATAACCATTGGTCGTACTTAGTTATATTGTTATACGAGGTATTTTATTATTTTGATACATCATTTTTAAAAATTATATTTATTGACAAAATTTCAATTTTACATCCTTTATCAGGATTCTATATGGGTTCTGTATATGTTCTATTTACAACAACATTCCCAAAATTTGTTTTCATGATTTATTTTAAATATAAAAGAAATGAGAAAACCAAATTTTATCCATTTAATTATTTATCATAGTATTTTTCTTTATTATTTTTGTTATTTATAATCCTATTTCAATATCTTAATTATGATCTGTCTTACTTTTATATCTTTTCATATCATTCATCTTTCATCAATATTATTTCATATTCACTTCTTCATTTCATGTCTCATTAATAATATTCATCATTTTTAATTAATATATTTTATATACTTTTCCATCTTATTCTTTCTTCCTATCCTCATAATTAAATTATTATACAATCTTATAATAACCCTTGTTCTACATGCACTATAATAAATTTGAAATTTCATTTATCATTTGACTTTCTAATTTTTGGGATTATGATCATTGTGATAGTTAAACTTTTGGATACTTTGAAATTTGTGTGTGTCCCTCATCTCTTTAGTTTGATTTTAATTATTAAGTCTGTTATCATCAATTCTTTAGTATTAATAATGTCTATTATATTGTCAGTTAATGTCTGTTAGTATTTGTCATAATTTAATTACAAAATCTATATAAATTACTGATATGAAATACTCCTCTCGTTCTATTACTGATAGGATCTTTTAAAACATAGCTATTCACTCCATTTTTCTTAACTACTACAACAATAGGATTTATGTATTGTGAATTACTTCTTTCTATTATTTTATTTTCTAAGAGTTCTTTTATACATTTTCTTACTTGATCTTTATGTTTATAAGGGATGGAATATGTTTTTGCTTTGAAATTTTTAATATCTTCATTCACTTCTATTTTATGTACATAATCTTTCGCAATTCTATTCTCCTTTGAAAATAAATTATTATATTTATTCATTAAATTTATTATTTCTTCTTTCCTATCATCAGGACAATCAATTATAATTTCATTTTCTTCTTCTTCTTCTTCTTCTTCATATTCATATTCATTATCTCCTTTTTCTTTGTACATATTACTAACTCTTCTTACTTCTTCCTTTAATACTATTATTTCAAAGTTAATCCACATTCCATCCATTCTTAATTTTCTTTCTTCTAAATTTATTATAGTTTTATGTTTTTCTAATTCATCACATCCTATTATTATTTCAGTTTCAATATTTGGAGCTATTAATACTTGTAAATTGAATTCCTTTCCCCCAATATTCACATTTATGTTCATTGATCTATTGATTTCACATAATTTCTTGCAATTAGCACCAATTAAATTAATTTTTGGAATTTTAATAATATTATTCAATTGAATATTTAATCTATCAACAAACTTTTGATTGATTATTGATGCTTCTGATCCAGTATCAATAATTATTTTAGCTTCTAAATTTTGAACTAATCCATTTATTATTATCAAACCATTATTCCCATCTGTATTTATATTTTCATTCAAATTTATGAATTCATTTGGATTTTCATAAGTACAGATATATAGATTTTGTTTATTTGATGTGTGCATATTTAAAAATTTTGATTATCATTTATGTCTGTTGTTCGTCCTGTGTCTTGTCTATGTATTGGTGTCGTCTCTGTTCTTGCATTATCTTCATTTATAATTCTTTCCCCTCTTTCCTCTGATCTACTTCTTCTATTCGGATCAATTCTCTGATAATTAACTCTTCTTGTTTCGTAGTCTGTATTTCTCCTTTCTCCATCTCCTTCTGAGTTTCTTCTGTATGGTCTATTGTTTCTGTCATGATAGTTGTTTGGTCTGTATGAGTCGTTACTATTTCTGTTTCTATTATTATTAAAATTGTTATTTCTGTTATTACTATTATAATTATTGTTTCTATAATTTGTATTTCTATTGTTATAATTATTGTTATTATTATATGGTCTATTATTATCATTATTTCGATTGTAATTAAATCTGTTATTGTTCCAATTATTGTTTTGATTGTTGCTATTAGTATTTGTATTTCTTGGGTTATTTGTGTTATTGTCATTATTTATTCTTCGATTTTGTTGAGCAGTATCTTGTCTCGTCAAATTTCTTTCTACTCTTTGTAGATACATCGATAATTGGTCTAGTTTTCTTATGTTTTGTACCGCAATGGTTTCCGCTAGTTCTGCCTTAAAATGTCTTGCTATGAACATGACAATTTCTTCTTCAGGGATTGGTGGTTCTAAATATTGCGTCATTGCATGCATATGAATTGCATAGTTATTCAAGCTGTGGCTTCTGTTTTCAGAAAATTCGCCAAAATACAATTGTTCCCTCACAGCTGATTGTGCATTTTCACCCCAAAAGTACTGTAAAAATGCAGTCTCAAATTCATTAAATTTTGTTATGTCCTTTTCCCTTGCAGCAAACCATATTAATGCATGATTTTCTAAATGGTCTCTAATCGCCTCCTTTATGTCCTCAATATTATTCATTCCTCTTACTCTATTTTTTAAAATTCTTATGAATATTTTTGGATGTAATTTCTTAATGTTTCCATCGAATTTTTGATTGGCTGATCCATAAATAGTTCTTATTCCCCCTATATATTCCATATTTCCTCCTTTTCTTTTTATTTGTTCCATTTTTCCTTGAATATTTTTCATCTCCAATGTTAATTCCCTTTTTATCTTGTTGTTTTCTTCCTCTGCTATCTTAAAATTCATTTGTATTTCCTTCGTTATATCATCCTCTATGCTTTGTATATTTTTATTTGTCTTCATAATTTCTCTGTCTAATTTGGTGATTTTTTCACTATTTCCTTTTATTTTCTTTGTGTTTTTTTCAATTTCAATTTTTAAATCATTTTCATTCTTCTTTAAATTTTGTATTTTCGTAGATTGTACTTCTTCTAATTCCATTATTCTTCCTATCATTTCATCTCTAATTTCTTGTTTTGTTGCTTGAATTCTTTCTTCTGTATATTTTTTTGATTCATCTAATTCTTTTCTTATATCTTCTATCTTTTCTTCTATTCTTTGATTGCTTGTTTTTATTTCTTCTCTCATACTTTGATTGCTTGTTTTTATTTCCCTACTTATGTTCTGTGAAATTTGCATTATCATATTTTGTTCATCCTTCTTCCCAGATACCATTCCTTGATTCTTTTCTTCTCTCATTGTGATTGTTTCAATTTCTTCAATTGATTCCATTTTTTCACTTCCATCAGTCTCTTCCTCATTTTCTTGATTCTCTCTTCCTTGTATCAAGTAATGTACTTGGAGATCACCCATTCCAAGTTCTCTTCCATCAGTCTCCTGATTAAATTCATCTTCTATTCCAACTTGTTTACCATCTCTTAACGTCATTTTCTTCTCCATTTTAATTATATATTATTTTATAAATTTATTCAATATTATTTTCTCTAACTAATTCCTTAATTCCTTAATACTCTAATTTTCTAATTGTAATTGTAAATTTTTAATTGCCTTAATTTTAATTGCCTAATTGCCCAATTGCCCCACGTTGCGGAGACAGTTAATAATGATTACTTTATTTTATTTATATAGTTTATACTAGTTGAATATGATTGGACTTTAAGTATTAATATATATCAATGTATGATTGGAATATATGGATATGTGAATATGAAATGATATTATATTTATTGCAAATTTTAAACTTTTTATACTATTGTTGGGTTCGCCAAATTACATATTTTTTATTCAATGCTTCCTTTTATTTATTATGCTATTTATGAACATGTAGTTTATTTAATTCTTATGTTTTCTTACCTCGGCTGCTCTTATTCGTTTACGACTCTTAAAATCAGTAGGGTTCTGGGCATATTATGATAATAAAATCAACCTTGCTTATTAATGTGATATATTTATGTGACTGATAAAAAATTTTGTGAAATAAAACTTTTGAAAACACATATAAAAAAATGATTCATATACAAACTATTTGTTACAGCTTATTATACAGTTAGACTGATGAAACTATTTATTAATAAAATAAATGATTAACCTTTTTGTTCTACCAATTCTTACGTTATACATAAATAATGAGTTATTTTATATATATCTAAATCTCCACTTTGAATATGACTTTCTTTATATTCCAAAAAATTATACCTTTCTTTTTCACCACGACTTTTTCTGGCTCATTTGCATAACTTGGTCGAAATCTTGTGAGCGTTGAAATTCTTAGAAATTTGCAAACACCTTCTCTTTCTAACTTTGCTTCTATGTTAAACAAAAAAAACTTTTTAAAGTGTTTCCTTTTTTTCAACTAAGAGGATTTATGAAATGATTTTAAAATGTTAAATTTTAGTTTTCTTCGGGACGTGAACTTGGAAACATATTTGATATTTTATCGATTCAAAATTTACGTTTTTAAATATTATTTTACTGTATGGTAATAATTGTGTATTGATATAAACTGGAATTAGTTGTAGTCTGTTACTAGTGGAAATTTTTATATATATTTTTGGTGAAGTTCGACATGAAAGAAATTATACATTTATCTACACTTTATAATGGTAAGTTTTAATATTACTTTTCTCTGGTATTTTATATTCATGTAAAGATAACAGAACTTTAAACCAGGTATATGAGCTCTTAAAATTTTTATATCACTTGAAATTATTATTTTAAAATTATTATTTATACGTTCTTATTTGAAAGTTTCATTTATTTGGTACCAAATATATTTAATAAACACACAACCGACCTTTTGTTCCTTTTTCTTGAAATGATGCTACATCGGAGGAGACGCTTCCCATATATCTTCCCGCCTTTGATGTTGAATACCTTTGCTTTTCATTATCTGGGTGATAATTTTCTTCCTCTGCTACTTGTAGTCTCACAAACGTTTGTTACACTTGATTTATTTTAAAATTGATTAGATTTTATGTTGATTTATATACTTTTCCTTTGACTAATTATAAATTTGTTACATTAAATAAAACTAGGATAACTTTATTAGTGTTACCTATCTGACCACTGACTCTCAACTACCAATTTCCCGCATTTTACATCGAACACAACCCTTTTTATCGTCTGTCACCGGAAGTGGTTTTTGTTCTCGAAAGTTCGATTGAAAATTTCACCTGTCACTTTGTTTATTGTTGTTTTTATTGTTTTTCTGACTTAAACTTATTGCAAACTATAGTTTTTAATACCTAATATACTTATTCGTCATTGACTTATTCACTCACACCTTATTATTATTGTCTTTTTCCATATCACTGTTTATTTGCAATGTTTTGATTGGTCAATGCAATTTCATTAATTCTACGTTTTCTACAATCTACATATTTACTTATTATACATATATACAATTCATTTCTCATTATGTTTGATATTATTACACCTATATACATAAACTATGTCGGTAATCATTTATTTCATTATTGTTTTTCACATTCAAAATAATTTATGTTGGTATAATTTGTCTCAACTGTTTTATTTTGGTATAAATTTGACCTTGCCCATATTACAGATTCCTACTTATTATAATATTTCCTATACCTACTTTTATGATTAATTATTAACTAAATATCTTATTCTATATATTTTATTACTTCTAAATGTCTTTTTATTGTTTAATCATTATAGTTTTAGTTACATTTGTTAGAAGTTTCTATTTATTTTTCAAATATAAACAGATGCTCTGGGTGTCTAAGATTCCATGCAGCGTTATATTATTTCTTGATCTGCGTTTACTTGTGAGGTTCTGTCTAAGGTTGTTTTTATTAAGTTGAGGAATTAATTTTTACAAATGTTTTTTTGATGTTTGTTTATGATTTCTTTTTATATTTATTTACTATCTTTTTGATTATAACCATTGGTCGTACTTAGTTATATTGTTATACGAGGTATTTTATTATTTTGATACATCATTTTTAAAAATTATATTTATTGACAAAATTTCAATTTTACATCCTTTATCAGGATTCTATATGGGTTCTGTATATGTTCTATTTACAACAACATTCCCAAAATTTGTTTTCATGATTTATTTTAAATATAAAAGAAATGAGAAAACCAAATTTTATCCATTTAATTATTTATCATAGTATTTTTCTTTATTATTTTTGTTATTTATAATCCTATTTCAATATCTTAATTATGATATGTCTTACTTTTATATCTTTTCATATCATTCATCTTTCATCAATATTATTTCATATTCACTTCTTCATTTCATGTCTCATTAATAATATTCATCATTTTTAATTAATATATTTTATATACTTTTCCATCTTATTCTTTCTTCCTATCCTCATAATTAAATTATTATACAATCTTATAATAACCCTTGTTCTACATGCACTATAATAAATTTGAAATTTCATTTATCATTTGACTTTCTAATTTTTGGGATTATGATCATTGTGATAGTTAAACTTTTGGATACTTTGAAATTTGTGTGTGTCCCTCATCTCTTTAGTTTGATTTTAATTATTAAGTCTGTTATCATCAATTCTTTAGTATTAATAATGTCTATTATATTGTCAGTTAATGTCTGTTAGTATTTGTCATAATTTAATTACAAAATCTATATAAATTACTGATATGAAATACTCCTCTCGTTCTATTACTGATAGGATCTTTTAAAACATAGCTATTCACTCCATTTTTCTTAACTACTACAACAATAGGATTTATGTATTGTGAATTACTTCTTTCTATTATTTTATTTTCTAAGAGTTCTTTTATACATTTTCTTACTTGATCTTTATGTTTATAAGGGATGGGATATGTTTTTGCTTTGAAATTTTTAATATCTTCATTCACTTCTATTTTATGTACATAATCTTTCGCAATTCTATTCTCCTTTGAAAATAAATTATTATATTTATTCATTAAATTTATTATTTCTTCTTTCCTATCATCAGGACAATCAATTATAATTTCATTTTCTTCTTCTTCTTCTTCTTCATATTCATATTCATTATCTCCTTTTTCTTTGTACATATTACTAACTCTTCTTACTTCTTCCTTTAATACTATTATTTCAAAGTTAATCCACATTCCATCCATTCTTAATTTTCTTTCTTCTAAATTTATTATAGTTTTATGTTTTTCTAATTCATCACATCCTATTATTATTTCAGTTTCAATATTTGGAGCTATTAATACTTGTAAATTGAATTCCTTTCCCCCAATATTCACATTTATGTTCATTGATCTATTGATTTCACATAATTTCTTGCAATTAGCACCAATTAAATTAATTTTTGGAATTTTAATAATATTATTCATTTGAATATTTAATCTATCAACAAACTTTTGATTGATTATTGATGCTTCTGATCCAGTATCAATAATTATTTTAGCTTCTAAATTTTGAACTAATCCATTTATTATTATCAAACCATTATTCCCATCTGTATTTATATTTTCATTCAAATTTATGAATTCATTTGGATTTTCATAAGTACAGATATATAGATTTTGTTTATTTGATGTGTGCATATTTAAAAATTTTGATTATCATTTATGTCTGTTGTTCGTCCTGTGTCTTGTCTATGTATTGGTGTCGTCTCTGTTCTTGCATTATCTTCATTTATAATTCTTTCCCCTCTTTCCTCTGATCTACTTCTTCTATTCGGATCAATTCTCTGATAATTAACTCTTCTTGTTTCGTAGTCTGTATTTCTCCTTTCTCCATCTCCTGAGTTTCTTCTGTATGGTCTATTGTTTCTGTCATGATAGTTGTTTGGTCTGTATGAGTCGTTACTATTTCTGTTTCTATTATTATTAAAATTGTTATTTCTGTTATTACTATTATAATTATTGTTTCTATAATTTGTATTTCTATTGTTATAATTATTGTTATTATTATATGGTCTATTATTATCATTATTTCGATTGTAATTAAATCTGTTATTGTTCCAATTATTGTTTTGATTGTTGCTATTAGTATTTGTATTTCTTGGGTTATTTGTGTTATTGTCATTATTTATTCTTCGATTTTGTTGAGCAGTATCTTGTCTCGTCAAATTTCTTTCTACTCTTTGTAGATACATCGATAATTGGTCTAGTTTTCTTATGTTTTGTACCGCAATGGTTTCCGCTAGTTCTGCCTTAAAATGTCTTGCTATGAACATGACAATTTCTTCTTCAGGGATTGGTGGTTCTAAATATTGCGTCATTGCATGCATATGAATTGCATAGTTATTCAAGCTGTGGCTTCTGTTTTCAGAAAATTCGCCAAAATACAATTGTTCCCTCACAGCTGATTGTGCATTTTCACCCCAAAAGTACTGTAAAAATGCAGTCTCAAATTCATTAAATTTTGTTATGTCCTTTTCCCTTGCAGCAAACCATATTAATGCATGATTTTCTAAATGGTCTCTAATCGCCTCCTTTATGTCCTCAATATTATTCATTCCTCTTACTCTATTTTTTAAAATTCTTATGAATATTTTTGGATGTAATTTCTTAATGTTTCCATCGAATTTTTGATTGGCTGATCCATAAATAGTTCTTATTCCCCCTATATATTCCATATTTCCTCCTTTTCTTTTTATTTGTTCCATTTTTCCTTGAATATTTTTCATCTCCAATGTTAATTCCCTTTTTATCTTGTTGTTTTCTTCCTCTGCTATCTTAAAATTCATTTGTATTTCCTTCGTTATATCATCCTCTATGCTTTGTATATTTTTATTTGTCTTCATAATTTCTCTGTCTAATTTGGTGATTTTTTCACTATTTCCTTTTATTTTCTTTGTGTTTTTTTCAATTTCAATTTTTAAATCATTTTCATTCTTCTTTAAATTTTGTATTTTCGTAGATTGTACTTCTTCTAATTCCATTATTCTTCCTATCATTTCATCTCTAATTTCTTGTTTTGTTGCTTGAATTCTTTCTTCTGTATATTTTTTTGATTCATCTAATTCTTTTCTTATATCTTCTATCTTTTCTTCTATTCTTTGATTGCTTGTTTTTATTTCTTCTCTCATACTTTGATTGCTTGTTTTTATTTCCCTACTTATGTTCTGTGAAATTTGCATTATCATATTTTGTTCATCCTTCTTCCCAGATACCATTCCTTGATTCTTTTCTTCTCTCATTGTGATTGTTTCAATTTCTTCAATTGATTCCATTTTTTCACTTCCATCAGTCTCTTCCTCATTTTCTTGATTCTCTCTTCCTTGTATCAAGTAATGTACTTGGAGATCACCCATTCCAAGTTCTCTTCCATCAGTCTCCTGATTAAATTCATCTTCTATTCCAACTTGTTTACCATCTCTTAACGTCATTTTCTTCTCCATTTTAATTATATATTATTTTATAAATTTATTCAATATTATTTTCTCTAACTAATTCCTTAATTCCTTAATACTCTAATTTTCTAATTGTAATTGTAAATTTTTAATTGCCTTAATTTTAATTGCCTAATTGCCCAATTGCCCCACGTTGCGGAGACAGTTAATAATGATTACTTTATTTTATTTATATAGTTTATACTAGTTGAATATGATTGGACTTTAAGTATTAATATATATCAATGTATGATTGGAATATATGGATATGTGAATATGAAATGATATTATATTTATTGCAAATTTTAAACTTTTTATACTATTGTTGGGTTCGCCAAATTACATATTTTTTATTCAATGCTTCCTTTTATTTATTATGCTATTTATGAACATGTAGTTTATTTAATTCTTATGTTTTCTTACCTCGGCTGCTCTTATTCGTTTACGACTCTTAAAATCAGTAGGGTTCTGGGCATATTATGATAATAAAATCAACCTTGCTTATTAATGTGATATATTTATGTGACTGATAAAAAATTTTGTGAAATAAAACTTTTGAAAACACATATAAAAAAATGATTCATATACAAACTATTTGTTACAGCTTATTATACAGTTAGACTGATGAAACTATTTATTAATAAAATAAATGATTAACCTTTTTGTTCTACCAATTCTTACGTTATACATAAATAATGAGTTATTTTATATATATCTAAATCTCCACTTTGAATATGACTTTCTTTATATTCCAAAAAATTATACCTTTCTTTTTCACCACGACTTTTTCTGGCTCATTTGCATAACTTGGTCGAAATCTTGTGAGCGTTGAAATTCTTAGAAATTTGCAAACACCTTCTCTTTCTAACTTTGCTTCTATGTTAAACAAAAAAAACTTTTTAAAGTGTTTCCTTTTTTTTAACTAAGAGGATTTATGAAATGATTTTAAAATGTTAAATTTTAGTTTTCTTCGGGACGTGAACTTGGAAACATATTTGATATTTTATCGATTCAAAATTTACGTTTTTAAATATTATTTTACTGTATGGTAATAATTGTGTATTGATATAAACTGGAATTAGTTGTAGTCTGTTACTAGTGGAAATTTTTATATATATTTTTGGTGAAGTTCGACATGAAAGAAATTATACATTTATCTACACTTTATAATGGTAAGTTTTAATATTACTTTTCTCTGGTATTTTATATTCATGTAAAGATAACAGAACTTTAAACCAGGTATATGAGCTCTTAAAATTTTTATATCACTTGAAATTATTATTTTAAAATTATTATTTATACGTTCTTATTTGAAAGTTTCATTTATTTGGTACCAAATATATTTAATAAACACACAACCGACCTTTTGTTCCTTTTTCTTGAAATGATGCTACATCGGAGGAGACGCTTCCCATATATCTTCCCGCCTTTGATGTTGAATACCTTTGCTTTTCATTATCTGGGTGATAATTTTCTTCCTCTGCTACTTGTAGTCTCACAAACGTTTGTTACACTTGATTTATTTTAAAATTGATTAGATTTTATGTTGATTTATATACTTTTCCTTTGACTAATTATAAATTTGTTACATTAAATAAAACTAGGATAACTTTATTAGTGTTACCTATCTGACCACTGACTCTCAACTACCAATTTCCCGCATTTTACATCGAACACAACCCTTTTTATCGTCTGTCACCGGAAGTGGTTTTTGTTCTCGAAAGTTCGATTGAAAATTTCACCTGTCACTTTGTTTATTGTTGTTTTTATTGTTTTTCTGACTTAAACTTATTGCAAACTATAGTTTTTAATACCTAATATACTTATTCGTCATTGACTTATTCACTCACACCTTATTATTATTGTCTTTTTCCATATCACTGTTTATTTGCAATGTTTTGATTGGTCAATGCAATTTCATTAATTCTACGTTTTCTACAATCTACATATTTACTTATTATACATATATACAATTCATTTCTCATTATGTTTGATATTATTACACCTATATACATAAACTATGTCGGTAATCATTTATTTCATTATTGTTTTTCACATTCAAAATAATTTATGTTGGTATAATTTGTCTCAACTGTTTTATTTTGGTATAAATTTGACCTTGCCCATATTACAGATTCCTACTTATTATAATATTTCCTATACCTACTTTTATGATTAATTATTAACTAAATATCTTATTCTATATATTTTATTACTTCTAAATGTCTTTTTATTGTTTAATCATTATAGTTTTAGTTACATTTATTAGAAGTTTCTATTTATTTTTCAAATATAAACAGATGCTCTGGGTGTCTAAGATTCCATGCAGCGTTATATTATTTCTTGATCTGCGTTTACTTGTGAGGTTCTGTCTAAGGTTGTTTTTATTAAGTTGAAGAATTAATTTTTACAACTGTTTTTCTGATGTTTGTTTATGATTTATTTTTATATTTATTTACTATCTTTTTGATTATAACCATTGGTCGTACTTAGTTATATTGTTATACGAGGTATTTTATTATTTTGATACATCATTTTTAAAAATTATTTTTATTGACAAAATTTTAATTTTATATCCTTTATCAGGATTCTATATGGGTTCTGTATATGTTCTATTTACAACAATATATATTATATATATATATATATATATATATATATATATATATATATATAAAGGACCGATCAGCGGATAAGTTAGTTGATAAAGTGATCTCGAGAAATTAACAGAAATACACCGAAGAATATAATCAAGTTTGTGTGCATATAAATTAGATTTAAGTGATTAGTTAAGTATATATAAATTAAGTGTTAGTGATTAGTGAGTTAGTGTTTAAATAAATTAGTAAGTAGCCATACCGAGTGTTTGAAATTTATCCCACCCGTAATAAAAACTTTTAATAAATAAGAAAAACATTACATTATTAACTCTAATGTCAATTCAGCTCGTTATCTCAGTAACTTATATGAAAAAACAAAAAAAAATCCTTGAAGATAATCCAGACCTATACATTTTGAAAGCTGATAAAGGTGGATGCACTGTAGCTATCAATAAACAGGTCTACATTGAGAAAACACGAATGTTATTGAATGATAAGAAAACATATAAATTATTGAATGAAGACCCTACGTATAACGTTCAACGGAAGTATAATGCGTTCATAGAGGAATTGAAGGTAAAAAACGAAATAAGTGAGGAAATGGCTAGGAATCTCACCATATATAATGCGGTACCTGCTAAATTGTATTCCCTTCCTAAAATTCACAAACCTCACATTCCACACCGACCTATAGTCATTTCAATTAAATCAATTACCTACAATCTTTCCAAATACCTCACTACAGTTTCAACTGCTGCTTTTTCAGATAGGACTGCATACAATGTCAGTGATACTTACTTGCACGTTTGTCCATTCTATAAGAGATTTTAAATTGTCGGATAATTTTGTTTTGATATATTTAGATGTCATTCCATTATATACCAACATCCCATCAGATCTATTACTGGATATTCTGGATGAATAATGGCATCTTATTGAACCACATTGCAGTATTTCCAAAGCAAATTTTCTTAAATTGATTGCATTTATTATCGATAATTGCTACTTTTCGTTCAATAATCAATTCCACCAACAAATATTTGGTACCCCAATGGGATCACCGATCAGTCCTATTTTGGCATTGATAGTCATGGACCACTTGCTGGATTCTGTCATTCCTGCACTACCTTTCAATTTAGCCTTTTTGTTTAAATATGTTGCTGACATTATTTGTGCAGTTCGCAACCATTTGGTTGACACTACGTTGAATTTGTTTAATGCTTTTAATAATAGCATTCAATTCTCCGTTGAAAGAGAGAGCAATAATAATCTGTATCTGGTAGATATATCAACTACTTCTCGAATCATCCTATGACGCAGAAGTTTAATACGGGTATAAGTTTAAAATACCGAGTGTTGCATATTGGTGATACAAGATTCTTACACAATAATTCAAAAAAACTTTTTTGGATGTTTGAAAATAACGGTTCTAATTTTTATGATGGTCCTATTGATATTGAGGCTAGAGTTCCTTTTAAATATAAAAAGTTACCTTATATTCCACCTCTGACTAATAAAGTTGTCTCACATCTCAAATCATTTAATAACTTAAAGATATCGAATTATAATGTCATTACGATTCAATAACTTTTCACAAAAATGAAAGATAGAGACGAATTATCACGTAATAGTGATGTCATTTACTGTGTTCCCTGTTCAGCATGTCAGGGTTGTTATATAGGTCAGACTTCGCAGAGTCTAAAACAAAGGATAGTACAGCACAGGAGTGACTGCCATATAGGAAAGAATTCATGTGCTTTGGCATCACATGTTGAAAATATGAACCATACATTTGATTACGATAGGATTAAAATCCTTGAATTTGAAAGCAATTATAGACGTCAATTGTTTCTGGAGATGGTTTATGTAAATAGCTGTGAAAACTCTATCAATTTTTTTAGATCAGACATTGACCAACTAAGTGTGATCTATTGCAATATTCTTAAATGTAAATAAGTATGATTCAACATTTGTGGTGTTTGTAAAATAATTTTACTGGACTATACTACTTTCACATTTGTATTTTTATATTTTTGTAATTAGTTGTTAATTCCAAATTCACTTTTTATTCTCGCTTATAAAAATAAATTTTTTGTTGTGGCAAGTTTTAGAAAGATAGTTTGATGTGTATTTGTACAGTTTAAAATTGAATTACCAATGTGTTCGTTCTTTCCGTTTTGACTGGTGGACTTTACGTCATGTGTTTTCACGTATTTCAATTTCTCACGTTGTAAGTAAATTTTATTGTTTAATCCTTATGTTTCATTATTTGATGTTTGTAGCAATAACCTCCTGAAGAAGTTGTAAATTGACAACGAAATATAAAGGCACTTTGAACAAAAGAGTTTGAGTATTGATACAGACCGATTACCCAATATTTACCTTTCCTTCCCTTTAACGTAGTACGGTCGTTATTTCAACTTAAATAATTCTATATATATATATATATATATATATATATATATATATAAATATTTTTTTTTTTTTATATAACGACTGAAAAATGCTATATAGGTGGGGATAACGGGGATTTCAGTCCAAGGAATCAACGCGAAGATCTTTTATTTACAAAATGCCGCCAAGCTTCCGTGTCCTTTTGACACTTCTTCAGGGCACTATAATACATATACAAATATAAATATGATTTAAAAATAGAGAAATAAATATAAGTACTTACATGTAAAATATTTTAAGTAAATTCAATATAAATAATCATTAAAAAATTTGTAAATGTAAAAATAAATATAATTATAATATACTTGATGTCATATTTCACATAAGACAAATCGATACATAATTTGTTTGTTCGTTACTTAGTTATTTTAATTTTTTTAGGTTACTTTATAATTATTTAATGAAGTTTGAATTTGAGGTTAGATTATAACCTTATAAAATGACTTTGACAGATAATTTGTTTTTGACGTTAATAGAAAAGGAAATAAGGTTAGATTATAACCTGTGAAAATGACTTTGACAAATAATTTCTTATATTTTGACTTTAATAGAAGTGAATTTAATTTTTATGAAATAATCATATAAATAATGAAAAATTATCTATTTTGTTCAATATTCAAAAGGTAGCTATAAATATTACTAAGATTTTCAATGTCACTTTTCTTATTCATACTATTATTTGCCTTGTTGATTTCAACCATTTCAAGAAAATATCTTTTAGACATATTTTGTTCAGTATGTAGAACTTTAGCTTCATTAAATAACATTTTATGGCCTGTTTCGATGGAATGCTGTGTTAATGCACATGATTTTTTGTTAAGTTTTATATCACTTTTATGAGATGTGATGCGATTAGTCAAATTTCTAGAGCTGGTACCGATGTAGTTAAGATCACAGTTATTGCATTTTATTTCATAGACTACATTTGATTTTTTTAAGTCAGGTGTAGAATCTTTCAATTTACTATTTAAATTTCCAATCGTTTTTATATTTTTCTGTGTTATCTTTATATTAGTTTCATTTTTGAAAAGTTTTATTATGTTCTTTGATAAATTTTCAATATTTGGAATTGATAGGTAATTAATATTTTCTACATTTGTATTCCTATCTGTTTCATTGCTAGAGATATTATCATGAATAGTTCTATCAGAAATATTGTTGAAAAGAATTCTATTTAGAAGTGATTTAGGATAAGAATTTTCTAATAAGATATCACGTAAAATTCTTAAATTTTTTTGTTTTAAAGAAGGGTGAACTAGTTTTTCAATTCTATTTTTTAAACAAATAATGAGATTAATTTTCATTTTCTTTGTATGAAAAGAATGATAGTTTATATACCTTCCTGAATTTGTTGGTTTTATATACCAATCGGTAATCAAAGTGTTATCGTTTTTACGGATTATTTTAGTGTCTAAAAATGGAATGCTATTATTTTTTTCAAATTCAACTGTAAATTGTAAATTTTCATTATAACTATTTACTTTTTCTAATATTTCATCTGATTTATTAACTGGTATAGCACAAATTATGTCATCAACAAATTTTTTTAAAAATGGTATATTAAATGATAGTTTTGGGAGAATATCTTCAAGAAGATCATCCATTACATATTGTGCTATTATTGGAGAAATAGTAGCTCCCATTGGTGTGCCAAGAATTTGTTTATAGTAACATCCTTGAAATGAAAAATAACTTGAGTTAAATATAAAGTCGATTATTGATAAGAATTTATTTTGTGGAATGTTACAATAATCTTTAATTTTATTCCATCTCTTGATGATACTATTCGTTACTAATTTTATAGGAATATTACTGAATAAGGATACAACATCTAGACTGATTAATATGTAATCTGGTGGAAGTTGTTTTTCATTTATGAATGAAGAAAAATCAAATGAATCTTTGATATAAAAATTATTTTCAAAGTTATATGCGTTGGTTAGAATATTATCGGTTATCATTTTTGCTATTTTACTGTTTGGTGCATTAATTGAAGAAATAATAGGTCTGAGTTTCATTGTGGGTTTGTGAATTTTAGGTAGGCCATAATATTTAGGTGATACTGAACTGTATATCATATATTTTTTAGCTTCTTCTTTATTGATCATTTTTAATTTTTTTAAATCTGATATCAAATTATTAGCTTTTTGTTGTATAGTTACAGTAGGATCTCTATTAAGTTTGATATATGAGTTAGGGTCATTGAGAATATCATAAGATTTTTCAAGATATTCTTCTTTATTCATAATTACTGTGATATTACCTTTGTCTGATTTTGTTAGAATAAGATTTGGATTGTTTTTAAAAAAAGTTTTAGTTTTTTGGTATATAGAGTTCAAAAAATGATTATTGTTAAGAGGTTTTTGGAAAAAATTAGTAATCATGTTAGTTATTTTTGCTCGGAAAATATTTTTCTTTTCATGATTGAACCCAGTGATTAGGCATTCTATATCAGATAGTAATTTAGCAATTGATATGTCTTTTGTAGTTGGTGGTAAGCTGAATTTATAACCTAGGGCAAGGAAATGTTTAATGTCTTCTGGTATATCAATATTAGTGAGATTTTTTAACCAGTTTTCATTTATTTTGATTTCTTCATATGAACATAGTTTTAATCGTTTTATTTTGTTAATATTTTTTATTTTGATTTCATTGAAAATTTTATTGTAATAAGTTTTTTGTCTTTTTGTATATTCTAGCCAAATATTTTCTGATATGGTTTGTTCGAGAGAATTTGTTAATTTCAAAAAATAGGTTTCTAAATTTTTTAAGTCATTGTGAGTAATTTTAATTTCTAAATTCAGAATTTTCTTAGTTAATTTTTCATTGAATGTGTGAATTTCTTGAGTATTATTATTGTTATTTGATTTGATTAGAATAATCAAATTTTTTGTATTGTTTGTTATATGTGAAGGTATGATACCATTTCGTCTACATTCTAGTAGAAAGATTCTTCTGTTCCGGTATGTAGCTAATTTTTTGTTGATGTTACTCCATTCTTTGATTTTTTTGGTACAATCTTGACCATATATGGATCGAATGTCTTCATAGAACCCCATTGTGTAATGAAAAATTTTTTTTTTTATATAACGACTGAAAAATGCTATATAGGTGGGGATAACGGGGATTTCAGTCCAAGGAATCAACGCGAAGATCTTTTATTTACAAAATGCCGCCAAGCTTTCGTGTCCTTTTGACACTTCTTTAGGGCACTATAATACATATACAAATATAAATATGATTTAAAAATAGAGAAATAAATATAAGTACTTACATGTAAAATATTTTAAGTAAATTCAATATAAATAATCATTAAAAAATTTGTAAATGTAAAAATAAATATAATTATAATATACTTGATGTCATATTTCACATAAGACAAATCGATACATAATTTGTTTGTTCGTTACTTAGTTATTTTAATTTTTATAGGTTACTTTATAATTATTTAATGAAGTTTGAATTTGAGGTTAGATTATAACCTTATAAAATGACTTTGACAGATAATTTGTTTTTGACGTTAATAGAAAAGGAAATAAGGTTAGATTATAACCTGTGAAAATGACTTTGACAAATAATTTCTTATATTTTGACTTTAATAGAAGTGAATTTAATTTTTATGAAATAATCATATAAATAATGAAAAATTATCTATTTTGTTCAATATTCAAAAGTCATTTTATAAGGTTATAATCTAACCTCAAATTCAAACTTCATTAAATAATTCTAAAGTAACCTAAAAAAATTAAAATAACTAAGTAACGAACAAACAAATTATGTATCGATTTGTCTTATGTGAAATATGACATCAAGTATATTATAATTATATTTATTTTTACATTTACAAATTTTTTAATGATTATTTATATTGAATTTACTTAAAATATTTTACATGTAGGTACTTATATTTATTTCTCTATTTTTAAATCATATTTATATTTGTATATGTATTATAGTGCCCTGAAGAAGTGTCAAAAGGACACGAAAGCTTGGCGGCATTTTGTAAATAAAAGATCTTCGCGTTGATTCCTTGGACTGAAATCCCCGTTATCCCCACCTATATAGCATTTTTCAGTCGTTATATAAAAAAAAAAAATTTTTCATTACACAATGGGGTTCTATGAAGACATTCGATCCATATATGGTCAAGATTGTACCAAAAAAATCAAAGAATGGAGTAACATCAACGAAAATTAGCTACATACCGGAACAGAAGAATCTTTCTACTAGAATGTAGACGAAATGGTATCATACCTTCACATATAACAAACAATACAAAAAATTTGAACATTCTAATCGAATCAAATAACAATAATAATACTCAAGAAATTCACACATTTAATGAAAAATTAACTAAGAAAATTCTGAATTTAGAAATTAAAATTACTCACAATGACTTAAAAAATTTAGAAACTTATTTTTTGAAATTAACGAATTCTCTCGAACAAACCATATCAGAAAATATTTGGCTAGAATATACAAAAAGACAAAAAACTTATTACAATAAGATTTTCAATGAAATCAAAATAAAAAATATTAACAAAATAAAACGATTAAAACTATGTTCATATGAAGAAATCAAAATAAATGAAAACTGGTTAAAAAATCTCACTAATATTGATATACCAGAAGACATTAAACATTTCCTTGCCCTAGGTTATAAATTCAGCTTACCACCAACTACAAAAGACATATCAATTGCTAAATTACTATCTGATATAGAATGCCTAATCACTGGGTTCAATCATGAAAAGAAAAATATTTTCCGAGCAAAAATAACTAACATGATTACTAATTTTTTCCAAAAACCTCTTAACAATAATCATTTTTTGAACTCTATAAACCAAAAAACTAAAACTTTTATAAAAACAATCCAAATCTTATTCTAACAAAATCAGACAAAGGTAATATCACAGTAATTATGAATAAAGAAGAATATCTTGAAAAATCTTATGATATTCTTAATGACCCTAACTCATATATCAAACTTAATAGAGATCCTACTGTAACTATACAACAAAAAGCTAATAATTTGATATCAGATTTAAAAAAATTAAAAATGATCAATAAAGAAGAAGCTAAAAAATATATGATATACAGTTCAGTATCACCTAAATATTATGGCCTACCTAAAATTCACAAACCCACAATGAAACTCAGACCTATTATTTCTTCAATTAATGCACCAAACAGTAAAATAGCAAAAATGATAACCGATATTCTAACCAACGCATATAACTTTGAAAATAATTTTTATATCAAAGATTCATTTGATTTTTCTTCATTCATAAATGAAAAACAACTTCCACCAGATTACATATTAATCAGTCTAGATGTTGTATCCTTATTCAGTAATATTCCTATAAAATTAGTAACGAATAGTATCATCAAGAGATGGAATAAAATTAAAGATTATTGTAACATTCCACAAAATAAATTCTTATCAATAATCGACTTTATATTTAACTCAAGTTATTTTTCATTTCAAGGATGTTACTATAAACAAATTCTTGGCACACCAATGGGAGCTACTATTTCTCCAATAATAGCACAATATGTAATGGATGATCTTCTTGAAGATATTCTCCCAAAACTATCATTTGATATACCATTTTTAAAAAAATTTGTTGATGACATAATTTGTGCTATACCAGTTAATAAATCAGATGAAATATTAGAAAAAGTAAATAGTTATAATGAAAATTTACAATTTACAGTTGAATTTGAAAAAAATAATAGCATTCCATTTTTAGACACTAAAATAATCCGTAAAAACGATAACACTTTGATTACCGATTGGTATATAAAACCAACAAATTCAGGAAGGTATATAAACTATCATTCTTTTCATACAAAGAAAATGAAAATTAATCTCATTATTTGTTTAAAAAATAGAATTGAAAAACTAGTTCACCCTTCTTTAAAACAAAAAAATTTAAGAATTTTACGTGATATCTTATTAGAAAATTCTTATCCTAAATCACTTCTAAATAGAATTCTTTTCAACAATATTTCTGATAGAACTATTCATGATAATATCTCTAGCAATGAAACAGATAGGAATACAAATGTAGAAAATATTAATTACCTATCAATTCCAAATATTGAAAATTTATCAAAGAACATAATAAAACTTTTCAAAAATGAAACTAATATAAAGATAACACAGAAAAATATAAAAACGATTGGAAATTTAAATAGTAAATTGAAAGATTCTACACCTGACTTAAAAAAATCAAATGTGGTCTATGAAATAAAATGCAATAACTGTGATCTTAACTACATCGGTACCAGCTCTAGAAATTTGACTAATCGCATCACATCTCATAAAAGTGATATAAAACTTAACAAAAAATCATGTGCATTAACACAGCATTCCATCGAAACAGGCCATAAAATGTTATTTAATGAAGCTAAAGTTCTACATACTGAACAAAATATGTCTAAAAGATATTTTCTTGAAATGGTTGAAATCAACAAGGCAAATAATAGTATGAATAAGAAAAGTGACATTGAAAATCTTAGTAATATTTATAGCTACCTTTTGAATATTGAACAAAATAGATAATTTTTCATTATTTATATGATTATTTCATAAAAATTAAATTCACTTCTATTAAAGTCAAAATATAAGAAATTATTTGTCAAAGTCATTTTCACAGGTTATAATCTAACCTTATTTCCTTTTCTATTAACGTCAAAAACAAATTATCTGTCAAAGTCATTTTATGAGGTTATAATCTAACCTAAAATTCAAACTTCATTAAATAATTATAAAGTAACCTAAAAATATTAAAATAACTAAGTAACGAACAAACAAATTATGTATCGATTTGTCTTATGTGAAATATGACATCAAGTATATTATAATTATATTTATTTTTACATTTACAAATTTTTTAATGATTATTTATATTGAATTTACTTAAAATATTTTACATGTAAGTACTTATATTTATTTCTCTATTTTTAAATCATATTTATATTTGTATATGTATTATAGTGCCCTGAAGAAGTGTCAAAAGGACACGAAAGCTTGGCGGCATTTTGTAAATAAAAGATCTTCGCGTTGATTCCTTGGACTGAAATCCCCGTTATCCCCACCTATATATATATATATATATATATATATATATATATATATATATATATATATATATATATATATATATTTATATATTTATATATATTAATACATATACTCTATCTAAATTCTAAAGAAAACATTGAAATAAAGAAAAATGTACATATTTGGATGTAATACTAGTGATATACAATGTATTATAAATAATTTAAAAGATTCAATATGCAAATAAAATTTGACATTACAATTTCGAATGACAATAATGCAGAAGATACTTAATGATACATAGATTTTATAAAGATTTTAAAAAAAGAATACAGATGTCGCTGGTAGCAAAATTATAATTAGAATTAAAGAATGAAAATCTCTCTTAGTTATATGAAAACATAAATTTGTATTTTTTTTTAAAAAAGGAATTTTTTGGTAACCAAAGGAGAACAGAATTATTTATGGAAAAAGTTTAGTTAGTTGATTTTGAACCCCTCTCGAGAGAACATCTAATATGAGTTCTCTCAAATTTGCTGAATAATATAATAGTAATTGATATATTAAAATAGCATCAGATTATAATAATTAGCATGATAAGATCAGTGCGTGAATAATTCCTTAAATAATTATATTGAAATAGTGTTAGTGATTTTTCCGGGTTCTAAATTATAAATTCAGAAAAGTGGTTCCGGCGATTCTAAAAGACGTGCTTAGAATCAGAACGAGTGATCCTGATACCTAGTTGGTGAGTCCAGTCCATATTTTATAAATTATTTTTCAAGAATTAACAGGCCTTTAAATAAAATTAAGATAGATGCATCTATATCACATTTTTGAATACTGACAAAATTAACGTTAAAGATATATAAAATTTCACCTGAAGAGAAGAGAAAATTTTTTGAATAGACAATTTTATCGCATATAGTTATTTGACATTTATACACGTCAAGTGTAATTTTCGACGATTTGAACGTTTAGAATAAGTAGTTAATTAGGTTGTTCTTCTAGTATATAGGTTGTTTTTTTTTAATTTTAAGGTTCGTAGAAAGTACGATTATTGTTCTTTATTATATTTTGGGAATAATAATTCATTTTCACTTGTTATCTGATGGTATATAATATATAATTTTTGATTCCAACTCACTTTGGTATTAATTCAACTCCTATTTCATTGAATTTGAAAAATTTTGGATCCTATAAAACTTTTGATATAATCAGTGACATTTAGTTAATTTTCAGTGACAGAAAAATTGTAGATGTCATTAGATAATTTAATGGTCTTAGAATATATTGAACAAGCAGTCACTATAGATTTGCAATAGTATAATTGACAATTTTGGAATATTCTTTGGAAATTTATAAATTTAAAATTTAAATTATTAATTTTTTTCAATCTTTGAACCCTCCCTGAGGTAAGAGCGAGTAAGTCGATTTTGTAGTAATTTATCTTTCAGAATATAAAATTTCATATTCATCTGAGCCGGGCATAATAATTTGACAATTCCTGTCAAAATTTCAAATAGGTTATATTCAGTGATAAAGGTGTTTTCACATTAGTGTAGTTACTACCACGATTGTAACAACAGCATCTAATAATCAAATTTCAAATAAAATCATATAATACATAATTATAAAAACAGTAGAACATTAAATATATTATAATATATATATATATATATATATATATATATATATATATATATATATATATATATATATATATACATTAGCGTCGTGAAATGGCATCCCCCCATGTTAAAATTGCGGTTAAGGTGGGGCATCCGTGGTAAAGTGGCATCCAATATACGGATGCCAATTTGCAAATCGAAAAAAGATAGTGCAATCGACTTGGAATTTCATCAGCTATCACATTATGTAAAAATGGGCCGGAGTCTAATTTACACCATATTTTAATGGATTTGTAACTAAAGTTCACAGAATTTCTGTTGTTCGGCGCTGGTCTCGTTTATTTGTATATGCCGGATTGAATAAACAGTCAGACTGGCATCCGTGTATATATTGACTATTTAGCGGACAATTTGACTACTGTATATCTATTTTATTTGCACTTAGATATCCGAACAACGTTGCCAATTCAACGGTTCATCTTTAAAATGAAATATAATGTTGTAATTATATCAGTTACTAGTCTAAATTCAATTTTCCGTCCCACTAATGCTGGCATATAATGGGGATCATTGAAAATGGAACTGAAAAATTGTTAAACATGTTCTTGAGAATATAGTGTTTTTTTCCTTGTGTCAAAACGTTATAAGAAATATATCGATAATTTTACACTATCAATTTTTGTCTGTAAAAAATCTAAAAAGCATCCGATTCCAATAATTATATTTCGAGTGTTCATTTTTACGGGGGGTTTATAAAAAAATATTAGAATTTTAGAAAATTGGTACATATATCGGTTTTAGGGCTTTGAGTATTCATGTAAACGCTTATTCACAAATAATTCTTAAAACTTTTTCTTCAAGTAATCAAATGAACAAGAATGTTCAAATATTCATTTTTTAATAAATCAAATTAAAAAATTGGAAAAATTCTATTTTGCAAACCGAAGCTAACATAACTTGACCAGGTGGCCGTGAACGTGTATAATAATTATCGTTAGTGTTACATTATCCATGACATAACATGTAATGAGTAGATACTCAATGAATCAACAAAACAATGGTTAGGTTCAGTTGGGTAAGGTTGAATCCACCGCAAAATTAAATAATTCAAATTTCTCAATATCATAACATCCACCTCTCCATGATTCAATATGGACCGCTTTGAATAATGACTGAATCTATTGATGCAATAAAAACCAGTATGTGGCAATCCTTATATCTATCTGTCCGATAACTTGATTTCTTGATTAAAGTTATAGCTTTTAAGTAACACTTATTGTATTATATTAATTATGAATTCTCCTTCAATTTCTTATTGCAACAATATAAATTTATGATGTTTTCTGATGAGTTATATTTTGAGATACATTCCAAAATATAGCTCCCATATAAATAGTTAATTATGAAGATAACCACGATATCAAGTAGTTTAAGTATGCTAAGGTAAGGAATGTCAACAAACACTGACATATTTCTATTTCGATTATTAGGTTTTTGACATGGGTGTCATAGTTACTTGAAACTATGCAATGAAAATATTCTCGAAATACATTGAGGCGTTACTACTGAGAAGACCCTAACATATATATTTTGTTATAGATATGTAGATAACATATTAGCTTGTTTCATAGGCAGTGAACGACAATTAGATTCATTTTTCAATCATATTAATATTTCACACCCAAAAACTCAATTTACATTAGAAGTTGAAGATAATAGCTTAATTAATTTACTTGATTTAACAATTCAAAGGGTTGATAATTAATTACTCATTTCACAGAAACCAACGCATACGACATTATTTTGATGGACAGATCAATACAATTGAACAGGTAGCCACATCAAATTGTTAAATGTTGAAGCAAAAATGTCCAGAATGTGATGCTACCTAAATCAGCCAAACACTGCGAAATTTTGAGATGAGACGGGGTGGAGTGAACAATTAAGATCGTACAGACTGAAACTACCAGAAAAATATCATTTTGCTAAACATCTACTCGACACAAATCATCCACTACACCTTACACAGAACTAGAAGTACTACATTATTGTGATAAGAACCAAGAATTAGATTAAAAGACACTTGAGAAACCAACAATATGAAGTCGTCAACGAACAGATCAATCCAGAAAGTTCTCCACTATAAAACTGTCCTCTCAAGTCATAATTGTAATGATCAGCAGATGATAGTTTTTCTGTTTTCCTATATCATTATATTGTGATTCAATTCAAAAAGAAAATACGTGATTTGAAATTGACAGAGTTTGATATGTAGATATAACAATTTTGAGTAATATTTATTCGTCGTCTACATCGCAATTATACTAGTTGTCACACAAAAAAGGAGATAACTGAATTGAATTAAATAGAATAGATTGAAATATGAATGGTGAAGGAAACAAACAACAAAGATTCCTAGACACAAACACAATGATTTTTTATTTATTTTGTATAATAAAACATGAACAAAAAATTCCTCTCGAATATAATTTAAAGAAACTTATTCCACTCTTTGATTCAAACTAAAAAATATCCATTATAATAAGAAAATAAGTCCTTGTTTGGAAATTTCATAAACAAAACTTTAAATGGTACAAAAACTATACAGTACAGAGTTCATAGGTTTCTGTATAAGTTATGGGCTTATTCAATCTAAAAGAAGAAAAACATTGTTCAAATTTGATGAAATACAGGGTGACTCATTTAAAAAATGTGAAACTGTTGTAATGAGTTTGTTCTCTTCCTGTATATACTTTTCGAAATGAGGTTTGAGTTTTATTGAATTTTTGAGCTGGAGTGGGTCTTAAAACCTATATCTATGACAGATTATTTGGGTTGTGCGTTCGAAAGTACAGAGGGCTGTGACCTGAATACGACTTTCACAAGAAACTAGTGGAATACCGTATATCAAAAATGAGAAAATATCTCTTGTTACGATGGCAAGTTGGAACAAATTGAAATCTAAGATACAGAATGTCTCGTGGAAAATTCAACTTTGTTCTGATACCACGTTATTGAACAATTGTAATTCATTTTAAAACATGCTGGAATTGTACTTGGATACATTCAGAAATATTAAAAATGAACAGCTGTTCAAAAGTTCAGGTTATTGATAAAGTTGAGGATATTGATTAAATTAGATTTCAGAAGCTGAAACAAAATGTTGATCGTAGAAGGGATATTTGTTAACTGTTAAATACCAAAAAACATAAAATCGTTTTCTCATTTCTTGGAATAATGAAAATTAGATAAAGCGCTAAGCTAGAAGAATAACACAAAATAATTCTTTGACGGATTTAATGGAAAGGAATGTTTTAACAACAGCTGATATTCAGGTCGAGGATTGTGGTTGCCAATGGTATTTTATCCCATGCATGCTCTATGGCATTTTCATTTCTTCTGAAACCACACCAGCTCGATGTGATCTCGCATATCATTAATAAACAACTTAGGGACTATAGCGGCATAGACCCATCTTTGAAAGTCGCGTTCCTCCATTCATTATGCCAGTGTTGGTGTTCCAATGCCCAAGCTAATCTTCCTTGCCTATGCGCAGATAGCAATGGTACTCTCCTTAAAAGTTGCCTAGATCGTAAATTAGCATCACGGATTCCTCATCTCATTGTTAAGATCGATAAAGCAATGCAAATTCTTCTTCCTACGATTCTTTAAGTATCACGAACATTTCTACAAGCTGTTAGATAACTATCATCAATAACGCCTGTTTGGGTAATTTTTCGTCTTTAACCAACAGTTCCAGTTTCCTGGAACCGATCGTTGAAATGGCGCTTTGGGACGCATTAAGTCTATTCTCAACATCTGTCTGTGTTAAGCCCGCTTCCAATAGCCCGAGAAGATTCTTCGATAGTTAATTTTCTCTTATCGTCATCAATATTAACCAAACTCTTCAAAAATTTTGTTCGGCTATTTAATATTTTTATACAAATAAAAATAAGCAATTCTGAATGCAAACGGCTTATCATAAGTCACAAAAATCAAATAGAGAAATTTCCAAAAAGCAACACCAAAATAAAACTAATGGTTATTGTGAAATATCGATAACAAACGATGCCATATTGGCGACTCTGAAATAATGTCCAAATAGTATAGCTTCTATAAGTGGGTTTTTGAATCAGCTTCCAAATCTTCGGAGAGTTTTAAGTATTGCTTCGAATAGTCAGGAAAAAATTAGATTTTAATTAGTCACCTTTTGCTTACAAGTTTCGATACGGAGCCCTGAATACAATTTTAAACTACAACGGCTGATTTTTTGGTTTGCCCCAAACATTCTAGCGAGATGTAGCGATACGTTCGAATAAATAATAATCAAACTATGATGAAACAACTCATAGAAATAGATAAACGTAAATTACGACCAAGAAAGCACAATGCATTTAAATAACCATATACTTTACCGTAACGGATACGTTAATTCTAAATATATTTTCAAAGATGCCACTTCCTAAGTTATAAGTACAGCATTTATATACGACCATCAAATCTGCAGAATAAAAGTGATTTAATAAACTCAAATATATCTTCCCAACGTTGCCAAATTATCAAGATGCTAACCTGACCGTTAAATATATTTAGCAAATATACATTGGTGTATATTGAAGGATTCCTGGCTATACCGTAAATGTACCGATGCCAATTTGACCGCTATATCCATATATATATATATATATATATATATATATATATATATATATATATATATATATATATATATATATATATGTATATATATATTTATATATATATATATATATATATATACGTGCCAGGTAGTGACCGTTATGTAAACAAAGTAGTTGGGATGCGGTCAATATAGGGCTAATTAAACAACTATTTTTTGACTAGTTCAGCTTTCGGAAATAATTTATTTCCTTCATCAGAACATCTACGAATGGCCAAAATTTGAATTAATAAAACTGAAAAACTGCTTAGAATACAAAATTACTCACCAAAATAAGTTTAACATATATGCATCAAGTACATCAAGATTTACAGGAGCAAGAAAATTCATTGCACGAATACAGAAATATCATGTTGAAAGTCAAAAACATTTAAAAACATCAAAACTGCAATATCAAGCAGAAAAGTAACAATTATTAACAAACACAACAATCCAAACACAAGTAAAATTAATGTTCAATACATTACCCAAGGAGAAAGGCATATATTTCAAGTCCATATCGGTTTTTTATCAAGAAACAAAAAGAATACCTCATCATCTAATGAATTTAACAGCAAGTGGAGTATCAATTATATTTATATTTATACAGTAAGGATATAAATTGGTCTTATAAAAAAATATGAGAGTGATGTAAAAACATTAATGCGAAAAATGAAAAACGATTAAAGAAACTCAGCCATTCTACAAAGACAACAGATAGGTGTAAATTTTACTAAGTCCATCAAGATCAGACTTTTTGTTCAAACAGTTATCCAAATTTTTGTGTATATGACACATCTCGAGAAAAAGTCTTTTATTATAATTTTTTTCTTTGTCAAGTACTTTAACATTATCAAACATCATACTATGTTTATCAACTATAACATGCTCTGCCAAAGCACAGGACAGCTTTGCAGTATTGCAATCACTTTTATGTGAGGTCAATCTCCCAGATAAACATCTAGAGGTCTGGCCTATATATATTTTATTGCATTCACTACAAAGAATGCTATAAATAAGGTTCGAAACCTCGCCCTTGCCCAACCTTGACTTGATTTTAGTGTAAAGGTTGTTGATTGTAAGTATATTATAAGTTGCAACCTTAACAGTAGTGGTACCCTTCAAAACTTTAAGGAGGTCTGATGTTAAACCTGATATGTACGGTAATGAACCATACCCCAAATCTGCACTATGGACTGAATCCGATACAACATCCTCACATTTCCTGAAAATTGTCGGAGTGTTGTTTAAAAACTTGTTCACCATACCTCTAGGATATGAGTTCTGAATCAGAATCTCCTTCAATAAAATTAGGTCATTGTTAAGAAAATCTGGATGAGATAACTTTCTCACCCTATCCTTAAGAGCGAGAATTAAATTGGTTTTCATTTTTGGTGGATAACATGACCAATAACTTATAAACCTATTACTACATATCGATTTTCTGTACCAAGAAGTTCTTATAATATTGTCCTCACCTCTATGCAAATTCATGTCTAGAAAAGGTAACACACCATCTTCTTCCTTCTCAACTGTAAACTGTATGTGTTCGTTATAAGAGTTGAACAAATTTAATGTGAACTGCACCCTATCATTAGGAAGAGCGAGAACCAGATCATCCACATATCTCTTGATGAAAGGAATTGGAAAGCTCAAAGAATCAATAGAATGCTTAATGAGGTCGTCCAAAACAAAATTTACCAAAATTGGCGATACAGTAGATCCCATTGGGGTGCCAAAAATCTGTTTATAAAATTTATCATTGAAAACAAAAACGTTGGAGTCAAAAATAAATTGAAGTGCCTCTTTAAAAGCTGACAAAGTCAATGTACAATGAGGTTGAATATCATCCCAATGTGCTGAAATGCTATCCAAAACGACACATAAAGGTAAATTTGTGAACAGTGAGACCACATCAAAGCTAACAAGAACGGAGCTATCTGGAATAGACAGATTGTTTATAAAACTACTGAACACAAAAGAATCTTTGATGTTATAATCATTTTCAAAATTATAAGATTTAGTCAAAATGTCAGTTAAATATTGCACAACTTCTTGGTACAGAAAATCGATATGTAGTAATAGGTTTATAAGTTATTGGTCATGTCATCCACCAAAAATGAAAACCAATTTAATTCTCGCTCTTAAGGATAGGGTGAGAAAGTTATCTCATCCAGATTTTCTTAACAATGACCTAATTTTATTGAAGGAGATTCTGATTCAGAACTCATATCCTAGAGGTATGGTGAACAAGTTTTTAAACAACACTCCGACAATTTTCAGGAAATTTGAGGATGTTGTATCGGATTCAGTCCATAGTGCAGATTTGGGGTATGGTTCATTACCGTACATATCAGGTTTAACATCAGACCTCCTTAAAGTTTTGAAGGGTACCACTACTGTTAAGGTTGCAACTTATAATATACTTACAATCAACAACCTTTACACTAAAATCAAATCAAGGTTGGGCAAGGGCGAGGTTTCGAACCTTATTTATAGCATTCCTTGTAGTGAATGCAATGAAATATATATAGGCCAGACCTCTAGATGTTTATCTGGGAGATTGACCTCACATAAAAGTGATTGCAATACTGCAAAGCTGTCCTGTGCTTTGGCAGAGCATGTTATAGTTGATAAACATAGTATGATGTTTGATAATGTTAAAGTACTTGACAAAGAAAAAAATTATAATAAAAGACTTTTTCTCGAGATGTGTCATATACACAAAAATTTGGATAACTGTTTGAACAAAAAGTCTGATCTTGATGGACTCAGTAAAATTTACACCTATCTGTTGTCTTTGTAGAATGGCTGAGTTTCTTTAATCGTTTTTCATTTTTCGCATTTATGTTTTTACATCACTCTCATATTCTTTTATAAGACCAATTTATATCCTTACTGTATAAATATAAATATAATTGATACTCCACTTGCTGTTAAATTCATTAGATGATGAGGTCTTCTTTTTGTTTCTTGATAAAAAACCGATATGGACTTGAAATATATGCCCTTCTCCTTGGGTAATGTATTGAACATTCATTTTAATTGTGTTTGGATTGTTGTGTTTGTTAATAATTGTTACTTTTCTGCTTGATATTGCAGTTTTGATGTTTTTAAATGTTTTTGACTTCCAACGTGATATTTCTGTATTCGTGCAATGAATTTTCTTGCTCCTGTAAATCTTGATGTACTTGATGCATATATGTTAAACTTATTTTGGTGAGTAATTTTGTATTCTAAGCAGTTTTTCAGTTTTAATAATTCAAATTTTGTCCATTTGTAGATGTTCTGATGAAGGAAATACATAATTTCCGAAAGCTAAACTAGTCAAAAAATAGTTGTTTAATTAGCCCTATATTGACCGCATCCCAACTACTTTGTTTACAGTTTAGATATATATATATATATATATATATATATATATATATATATATATATATAATAAACAATAAACAACGAATAGATTAGTGGGTATTGCACGCAAATAGAAGAAGGGGCTACTAAAAAGAGTGGTAACCGCAGACATGCATGTTTCTGGCTCATTAGCTGTCATCGGTACGGTACAACCAAGAAAAGATGTGAAACATGGGAGCAAAGGTGTTGAATGAAACATGAGAAAATATAACAGAATTCAGCAGGATAGTCAAACACAACATTTGTGTCAGTAATATTAGAAGATCTCGAATATTCGAGACAACAACCAACATAGACACGGAGGTGCATATAACACTCCCGTCTGAAACTTCCGACCCAGATTAATGAAATAACAACAATGGTACGTAAAGAAGTATTAGGATTCATACCAAAATAACCTATCACTTCAATTTGAGTGGCTTCATTCAAAACTCTTGGCTGATCATGTTTTAAATTTGCAACAGATCCTGTTTGAGTAAATTTGGCGATTATATTTAGGACATACCTATGAGAGATGTTCTTATCTGGGTGCCTTTCGTTAAATATTGCAGTAGTTCGTCGAGCACATTGGTTTTCGGTGCCGTAAATTAACACTATTTCAACTTTTTCAGCTAAAGTGTAAACCATTGTAAATAAATTGGTTTTTCACACAACTGGTAAGTATGGTAAACAATTCAATAGGTATCATGTCTTTTATTTTCTCTATCAAAAACATTTTTTTATACGAAAAAGTTGAAAGGAATAACAAAACAAACAATTGCAGTATTTATTTTAATAGTACGAAGCAGCAAACAGATTTTCCTAGATATTTCGACAACGAATCGATCAATTAAAAAAACAAAAGCCGACTTGTAGAGATTAAAAAGACCTTTAAAATGAGGTATAACTCGATACCCCTTCCCATTTAAGGTTTTGAAGTTGGCAACTCCCGCTGGCGGGGGGCGGAAGGGGGCGCGTTGCCTTTATGATCAAATGTTTGTCTTCTTCGATATATTTGTTGACGTGTCCCAGGATTTTTTTTATATCCACACATTTCGAGAAAATTAGGGTGGGTAGTACTGAAATGAACACCCTGTATATATATATATATATATATATATATATATATATATATATATATATATGTATATATATTTATATATATATATATATATATATATATATATATAAAAATGAATATAATTTCATAAAATACGAGGTGCTATATGAGATATAAATTTCGATTTTCTACTACACCTGTTTTAGTCGAAATTTCAATAATTTCGACTTATTGGCCTGACCGTTCTTCGAAGGGCAAAACAACTACATTCCTGGCTAATACCACGCAGAATATTGAATTACATCCCCTTCGAAAACCGTGACGTCGATCGGCCATTTTGCCGATACGGACATCTGTGGTGATTCGCAACTGATAGCGGAAGAGCATAGTACACTTACGCGTTTCGACCTTCTTGGGTCTCTTCAAGAGTGCCGTAATGCCTTCCAGTTCAGAATCTCTAATCTGAACTGAAGATTACACCCTCCGACAACCTCTCTTGGTTCGAACCAAGAGAGGTTGTCGGAGGGTGTAATCTTCAGTTCAGATTAGAGATTCTGAACTGGAAGGCATTACGGCACTCTTGAAGAGACCCAAGAAGGTCGAAACGCGTAAGTGTACTATGCTCTTCCGCTATCAGTTGCGAATCACCACAGATGTCCGTATCGGCAAAATGGCCGATCGACGTCACGGTTTTCGAAGGGGATGTAATTCAATATTCTGCGTGGTATTAGCCAGGAATGTAGTTGTTTTGCCCTTCGAAGAACGGTCAGGCCAATAAGTCGAAATTATTGAAATTTCGACTAAAACAGGTGTAGTAGAAAATCGAAATTTATATCATATATATATATATATATATATATATATATATATATATATATATATATATATATAATATTTTCCCCCAGATGGCGGAGTGCGTTAGAGCGCCGGAAATTGGGTTTTCTTGACCTGAAGGACGGAGGTTCGAATCTCACTCTAGTAAGGGCTTTTTCATAAATAAAAGGTTCCACTAAAAATCTGGGGGTACAGGGTCCGTCAGTAAATGTCGAAAACTGGCGGACGACATCCCTCGCCCCTTGCCAACCCGCATTGAGGCAGCGTGGTAAGGTACGCCTCACAACCCCAGCATGGCAGACAAGGACAAGTTACGGCCCTCATTCTCCGTAAGCCCGAAGGGCCCTAGGAGGGGTAGATCCTGGGAACCAGCCACGAGGGCAGAGGGTGCTAAGAATCTGCGGAGTCTGAACCACTACCCATTAACTACATTACACCTAGCAACTTATAACTGCCGTACACTATCTAATCAAGCTAGGATTATGGAACTGGAAACAGAGACAGCAAAAATAAAGTGGGATATCATGGGCATTAGCGAAGTAAGACGAAAAAATGTGGAACTCATAGAACTTGAATCAGGGAATCTTCTATACCACCAAGGAACACCAACAGGAAGAACAAGCGGAGTAGGATTCCTAATTAAAAAAACCTGGAAAAATAGAATCATAAGGATAACAAGCACCTCAGACAGAGTAGCCAGTATAACACTAAGACTCTCCAAAATATATACTATCCAGATTATTCAGGTATACGCCCCAACAATAAGCCATAGTGACGACGAAATAGAAGAATTCTATAATGAAATAACCCAAGCGCTCAGCAACGACAATAGTCACTTCAAATACATAATGGGAGACTTTAATGCCAAAGTAGGACATAGGAAAGACCAAGAAAAATGAATGGGGAAATATGGATTTGGAGGAAGGAATGAAAGAGGAGAAAGATTAATACAGTTCGCACACTTTCAGAACATGTATGTGGCAAACTCCTTCTATAAGAAGAACCCTAACAGGAAATGGACGTGGGAATCTTAAATCCCAGCTGCAAGACATCCTAGGGGACCCAAACCAAATCGAGCCTACACTGAAATTCTTAAAAGATATACCACTATATCATAAACTTTGAACTATGTTCTTTAACTATCTGTAATAACTACTGTTTTTTATAATCGCACCTGTGCAAGTGACCATAGTTACTTGAATAAAAAAAATATCTATCTATTACAATTCCTAAGTATTTGATTCGATCTTTTTAAAAAATTTGTACTTGTTCATCAATTGTTAATGGTCGCAGATCAGGAAGGTGATTTGAGTAGTATGTGAACGGTAAGTAACTTGTTTTTTAGCTGTTTAGAGTTAATTTGTTATATTTGAACCAGTTGCATATTTGTCTTAAATCCTGTTCTGCTAATACTTTGAGGTCTCTCCAGCTTTCACCCTCATATATTATGGCCATATTATCTGCAAAACTGACTATTTTTCCTGATGTTTGGGAGTACAATAAACTATTTGTATAAATCGTAAATAATAAAGGTCCCAGGACTGTTCCCTGTGGAACACCACAGTTTACCGTCTTGGAACAGCTTTAAACTCCGTCTATACTCACTATTTGTTTTCGCTGAGATAAATAGTCTTTTAATAAAAAATAAGCTTGACCTCTTATACCGTAGCATTTCAGTTTCTCTAATAAACGTTTATTACAAACGTTATCGAAGGCTTTTGATAAATCCACAAATATGCACATGACCGGGACTTTTCTATCGAACGCCTCATATAATTGCGATGTTTCAGCTGCAATATGGCATCCTCAGTAGAGCGCCCTTCTCTAGAACTGAACTGGTTATTAGAGAATACATGAAACTTTTCAAGAAATTCATACAATCTATTCCAGTATTTTCGAAAACACCGACAATAATGAGATAGGGCGGTAATTTTCGACTTTTTGTTTGTTACCGTGTTTGTGTAGTGGTTCAATGATACCAATTTTTAAACAATTTGGGAATTTACCTTTCTGGAAACATTTATTGGAAATATTAGATAAAGGCTTGGCAATTTCTATATTTATTTCTTTTGAAGTTTCTGATCTGATATTATCCCATCCTGGGGACTTTTTCAGTTTTAAGTTATTTATCATATTTATAGTTTCTGTTTCTGTTACTGGATAGAGAAACACAGTATTATTTATATTGGTTATATTTCCTGAAAAATGTTTTATATCATTTATTCTACTCCCATAATTTGGGCAATTCTCTATGATCCTATTCGCATATTCTTTTTTAGACTTATTAATATTCTTTCTAAGTGTGTTCTTTAAGCACCTATAATTTTGTTTCAGTATCATATTTTCAGGATGTACCTTCAGTTCTCTATACATTTCATTTTTTTCATTTATTATATTTATTATTTCTGGGGTAATCCATGACTTTTTAGTTTTTTTCCTATTCACTTTGATAGTATTTGTGTGTAAATGGATATATATAGTTAGGTTTTCTATGAAGTTTTCCATAATCAAATCGACATTTTCCGAATCATAAATATCGATCCACTGTTTATCGTTTAGAGAATTTCATAGATTTTGATAGTTAATATATTTTTTATACTTATTTTGCTGAATCTTGTCGGTAGAAATTGACTCATATCATATCATAATTGAAAACGTATAAATTAAATGGATTTCGATTGTAATTATTTTTAACAAATATGTGGTCTATACACGTTTTACTACTAGGTCTTGTGACTTGATTTATATACGGGATGAAATTTAATGAGTTAACATTTTTATAATCAACAGAATCATTAGTGTTTTCCAGTAGATCGATATTCATGTCTCTAATGACAATATGGAATTTATTTTGTTTCTTTAACTGATGATAATCAAAAAGCTCTGTAATAAAGTTATTTTTTTATATTACATTCAATAAACACTAAGATCCCATCATTTTTGTCTAATGTTCCTTCACTGTAGACATTGCTGTAACCTGGAAAAGCGTATACATCCTTATCGAAGATAGTGAAAGTTTCCGTTGAAATTATTATTTCATATTGCTCAGAAAATTGATTAAGAAATATCAGACACTCATCGTAATTTTTTGCAACACTTCGGATATTCAGATGTAAGATTTTAAAACTTGGATGTTCATGAGTCAAATAGCTTCGGTTAAAATTTTGTATATCATATATGAGTTTTCCTGATATTTCCTTATTTTCATAGTTTGCAATAAATGGATCCAGTTTTAAAATTAATTATTTCTATTTCTTGATGAAGGTTTTCTCTCTCTCTAACAGGGGTAGGCGGGGTGTTTTTAGGTTTACCCTTATTTTTTAGTTCATCTTCTTCCTTTTTCTCAGTTCAGCTCCTACGTTTTTCGTACTTCCTTTTTTTCTTCGGTCTGTTCTATTATATTATCATCTAATTGTGTTGTATTTTCAGCTATTTCAAAATTATCAGGCCAATCTTTTCTTGGAGTTTCCGGTTCGCTGTGCGTTGGTTTTATTTCAACAGCTGCCCGATCCTCTTCACATCCAACAATTTCCTGAACTGTGTATACTATATTGTTTCTATAAAGTTTTTCGCCCTTTATATAGCAACAATGTTGGGTTGTGTCTCTGAATGTTTTCAGGTAATTCTTGAGTATTTTATTTCTCTCCTGCTGAATTTTAGTCAAATCAGGCACTATTGAGATATTACTCGCTTTGAGCTTTTTGCAGTTCTTTAAAATGTTAATTTTCGCAAGAGTAGATGTTAATGCTACCTTGCTTTTTCCAAGTTTGTGAATATTGCTAATATTTTGTGTATTGATCATTATATCTAATGTGCTATCCAATTAACAGCACACGTCGTCCACAGGGATATTATTGTCTACTGTCGGAAATCCAAATATGATTATGTTATTTTTTCTACTATTCCTATCTAACCTTTCTATTTCATCTTTCAGTTCCAAATTTTCTTTTTCTAGTCTTTTTATTTTCTCATTTAGGATAGTTTCAATTTTCAATAATATTTTACTTCGCTTGCATGTATACTATTTTGTAGCTCTTTCTTACTATTAATAATTTCTTGTCTTATTCCATCCATATTTTAAAAACAGTCTGGCAACTATGCTAAGTAATGTTTATATTTCTACTTTCGATACTGAATAAAAACTACAAAGTACCAGTTTATATTCATTTCTGGTTAAGGTATATTTATGCTTTAATAACGTAATAATTGTTCCTAACAGCACTTACTTGTAGGTTTTAAGTCTTAGAACACCACTTCGATCAATTTGGCAATTTAATGCAGACTGATGCAGTTTTAAATCAAAAGGATAATTTTAAACCACTAAATTTCTCACTTTCACTGGGAGCGATAATTATACGTGTTTCACCTATCGTATACAAATAAACCCATTGACTGGAGAAAAATGAAAAGTTGCACTCAAGTAGAGTGGAGATTCAGCAATCGAGCGATACGGTCAAAATTTGAAAATTTTTATTAATATTGTCACAGTATCGAACAGAGTTTGCACTTGTTTATCTTAGCTTCTACTACTTGCATCTGGAATTTTTTTTTAGAATACGCATCTTTCAAAGACAAAGATACTCATGATGCAAAAAGATATTATTATTACATTATTCAAAGGAAAAAAAGGAGAAAACGAGATAAAAATTTTTTTTGGTAAATGTTATCTAAAAAAATTTTGAAAAATTGTGTTAGTTTTATTTTAATAACTTACACTCTATCGATTGTAATCAACCGCGTCTCGATATCATTAATGTTCATAGCTTTCGAGTCGATTGAAAAAAAGTGTAGGGGAGACCGGGGCTAAATGTCACAAAATTAGGTTGTTAATTTTTTGTGAAACCATTTTTAACCATGGCAAAGTTATTTCTGTTGCACTTTGTCACTCTGTTATTTGACTATACAAAGTAACTAAAAATGAATTTATAAATAACGCGAATTTATTAATTTTTTTACAAAACGTAAACTGTTACAAGTGTGATATCTTGCCCCCATTATGGGGCATGTTGTCTCACGGAAAGGGGTGAAAAGTCACGCAGATATCAGGCTAGATTTTATTCAAAAAAGCTCAAAAATACAGATGAAAAGAAACAAATAATACATTATATTATGCTCTATTCCAATTTTGTTATTCAGTGTCGTCATCTTCACAGTTCTGACAGACGTACCACGGTGTACCGGGAGTGCACAGTTCATGGGCCCATAGCTTACAGACTGTACATTGAACCCAAACTTCTTTTGGTGAACTATTGAAAAATGGTTCCAAGCAGACAAGACAAAAGCTTTATTCATTCTCGTCCTCTGATACTTCAGGAGACTTCTCTTTAGCACTTTTATGGTTTTTTCCCTTTTTATTTTTATCATTTGACACTCTTATATTTCCTGTTAAATTTTTCTTTACACTTTTTCTCTTAGCAAACTCCGCCTCAAGAGCCTCTTTCTCTGGCGTATCAGTTAGTGCAGCCGACTTCCTTTTCTTTCTATTTGACTCTTTGTTTCTTGTAGCTGAAATTTGGAGTAACTGTTATTTAAAATGTGTCCTCACCTGATTTTGGTAAAAGTCATACCTGCTTTGGGCAAGGGTCTTATATCTGAGAGACTAAATATACTTTCCTTAGGCCCAGAATGCTGAGTATGATTTGGTTGTTTTTTTGTTGCCTATTTCAAGCAAAACAAATTATTGCAGAATAATTTTGAGATACTCAGGTAACTAACTTACTTGTTAACATTTCGTCAACTGTTGGTTCATCAGTTTGGAATGAAATTCCACTGGTCCCGGGCTTTGGATTTTCGAGATCTGGTTCCTGATTTTCTTGGTGCAAGTCTCTGTCTGTTACTTTACATGCGCTAAATTCTGTCTCATCAAATACATTTTGGTTGAAGGGAAATATCCCTGATACACGAAATCCGGATTGTATATTTTTTGGTGTTGCGGCTAGGGGATAGCTTTGAGCAACTAAAACTGGAATATCATATATCGTCATCGTTTGACCGGGATGATTCATCATCCACGCATCGCAAGCATTATTGTACTGTTTTTTAAACGGACCATAAACTGACCTATCAAGAGGCTGCAACTTGTGCGAGCAGTGGGGGGGAAAAGATAACATAACTATACCACTTTCCTTAGCCAACTGGAGTCCCTCGATAGAAAGATGCGACTGATGATTATCAAGAAGTAACAGACAGGGGTGCTTTTTGGAACATTTTGAAAATTTAATGAAATGTATCAAAAATAGCACAAAATTTTCTTCTACACTCTTGGAAATATAAAGAATGGTGGGATGCTATTTCCCAAAGCAGATACGACACAGGCCACTGTAACGAGGGTTCCACGTTCCCCAGAAGTTATGGATCCGACTTGTTTAAATCCTTTTCTGGCCACTACTTTACAAGGCTTCTGAACAGTGGTCACCCCCGTCTCGTCCATATTCCAGATTGAGGATGGATCAAAGTTATATTTTTTCATAACCTTTCCCATATTTGTAAAAAAGCTGTTCACATTTGCTTGGTTAAAATTTGTTGCGCGTGCGAAACTTGTTGGTTCTGGAGTGCGAAGAGATGAATCATTATTTCTCTTTAAAAATGATGTAAACCATTCAGGTCCAGCCATTTGATCCATTTTCCAAGGCTCTGGAACAGATATTTCTATTGGCAATGGCAAACTGGAATGCAAGCTTTCTAATTTCCTTAGGACAAAGTCCGAAATAAATATTTGCTGATTCGAGTAGGTACGTTTCTCAATCCATTTCTATTTATCGGCTCAATACCATGCGAGGTTTGCCATATCCCACGTCTATATTTAACTGATCTTGATTAAGGTCCTCTGCTGAAAGCTTTTTGCAATAGCGTCCCACTGTTTTATAATTTAAATCAAAATTTTTTGCTGCTTACCTAATAGAAATATTTTCATTTTTCACTTGTAACACCGCTTTCCTTATTGTTTCCTTAATAAAACTCCCTCGATCTGTTCTTTTTCTGTATTCGGGCACCATCTAAAAATTAAATTCGATTCAGAGCTTTACTTCTTTTAATATCGGGGTAAAAAGTCACACATGACAACTTGCCCCACAACGTGTGAGACAAGTTACCCCAAACGGTCCTGCCATTTTGTTTCTTAAATACCTACCTAACCTAATTTTATAAGTTATAGTGACTTTTTGGAGAACACCTAGGGGCATCATAAATATAATACGGCATTTTGTAATTCTGGCACTGAGATAAAATATACGGTTTGTATTATTAATCCAAAAAATTACTTACATTGGCTTTTTCCGTAAATTCACTTATAAACATATACACATGCGACTTATACGAATGGCGAATATGGCGGAACTAACTAGCATTGAAATAGTTTCTGGCGTATGAATATGACGACGTTGCCATATTTACTTTGCGCTGGAAAGGGTTTGTGACTTTAAACCCGTGAGACTTTAAGCCCCGGTCTGCCGTAATTGCATTTTGAGCGGCCGCCATTTTTAATTTTCCATATCTGAAAAAACGTAAATTTTTAGACGTTTGCCCTCTATGTTTATCCATGTTTTGACCTCGATAGTGTTATTTTATTCATAATTGCCAATTGAAAATATAATTTTCGAAAAAATATTCAAAAGTTGGAAAATTAAAGGACGGAAATGTTTTCTTTGGAAAATCGAATTACCTTACCTTTTGGATCCAAAGATTTCCTACATTTTTCACCTCTACAATCTTTATGTACAAGCACATCCAGAAATGCCATGAGCATAAAACACCCGAATTTTACGTGTTCCAAGCTTTGCTTGCAAGCTCCGTCGCAAGCGTCAGTGGAATTTATTAGACGAACTAGGAAAATGGTGGGAGATATACTTTTATTGAAAAATAAGAAATAATTTACGGTTAACTTTTTCCTTTAATTTCCTTACTTCCCCGGACTATCAGCTGTTACACCGAAGTAGTCATAGTACCCAGTCAAGAGATACATAACCTTTATTTCCCGGAAACGATTACAATTGCGGGAAACGGTTTTGCTAAAACTGAAATAATAAACCGCAGTGATAAACGTGTTGAAATTGTAATAAAAGACTGACTGAAAGTAACACCTCTTACTAATAAATTGAAACAAAATTTTAATTTTTATGATTCCGAGGATATTTTACAGAATAATTATTCACAAAATTCTGATAAATATAATCAAAACTTAATTATAACTGATAATGTGAATGCATGAGGAAAAAGTGCTGTTCTTGATTTTTGTTACGATTTCAAAAAGATAGTCGACAAAGACAAACTAACTTTTACGAACGAAATAAAAACATTTGACGAAATATCCATCCACACCGAATCTTATTGCTATTGATGGTGATTCTGTAACGAATGTGTTAAATTCTAACGGACGTTAAAAAAATAACGTACGGTAAAATAGAAAAGTTATTCTGTACTGTTCGTGTGATATTAAACTGATGTTATTAACAGTAGTTCAAATAATCCAATATTTCCTATTCCGTAATATTTGTCACGTTAAAAAATACCGAAAAGATGTTAAAATCGTACGTTAGAATGATATTTTTAACACGTACTTACAAAGTACCCTTTAAAAATTAAGAAGTCAGTTTAAAAAATTCAATATCGTAGAATATGGCATTAGATGGATTAACAAATCTCTTTATTGAGGATTTAAATGATAATTGGCAAATAATGCCAGTAATCCTTTTGAAATGCCAGACCGGCTCTTTTTAAAGCTGTTTAGCGTGAATAAAGAAACATGCCTATACCCAATTGATACGTTATCTCCGCAATTTTTTTCAGCATCATCATGCAAGAATTACCAGGATATCTTTACACTTACGATTATTACTAGTCCTGAATTTCTCTGGACAAGGAAGTTATCAGACAGGAATTGGTATGGGGTGGTGTTTGGCAGTTAACCATCCAATAGTCAGTATATGTTTGGAGGATGTAACAAAGCGAATAATAAAACAGGGCTTCAGAGAACTTGCTGCTTGTTTTGAAAACTGTATAGGAATCATAGATGGTAGCCTAATTAGAATAGTATCACCTCCTGCACACAGTCCAGTTTTTCCAGGGCCAATATTTTACTGCCGGAAAAACTTTTATGCCATTTTAATATACAAGTCATTTGTGACCACAATAACAAATTTCTGGCAGTAAATGCCCGTTTTCCTGGATCAGTCCATGATTCAGCAATTTGGATGATGTCTAGAGTTAGGGAAGAATTGGAGAGAGAATATGTAAACAATAATTCAGAAAACTACTTAATAGGAACTTCCGAACTCTCCTCACTCAAGGTTCAACACCAGAATGTCATGTTTAAGGGTTAAAATTGAACATTCAATAGGGCTAATAGAAATAGGTTTTGCTGCATACATGGACAAAGGGCGTTGTATTATAGCCCTAATAAAGTGACTGAAATTATACACAGTTGTGTCACTTTACACAACATTGCAAGAGCAAGGGCAGTAGAAATGCCTGATGAAGATATATTAGATGAAGATCCAGAAAATGAAAATCCAGGGCTCATTGAAAATAATGATTGGTATATAATCCAGGTGAAGTACGAAGAGAGGAAATAATTTATAATTTATAGATATTTTATGTAGGTAACATTTTTGATATGAACTTTATTTTTAAATTTATTTAGTGTACTCAAAAGGGGTTGCCCGCTGCGAAAACAATAGAGCTTTTCTAATTTCGAACATTTTGTTTTGATTCCTAAGTGCACAATTATATTTATATATTTTAATAATTTTTTACAGGGTGGGGTTGAAACGAACTTCAATAATATATAATTTTACACTAAAAAATTCTATTGATTTAGGCAGGAAAGAATGTAAAGCTAGGTGTTTTAACGATCTTATCAAAAAATTCCTTTTTTTTTCTGATCAAACTATTTAGTTTTCTTATCAAAAACGTTTGTCAAAGTGTAGTTCATTCTGCTTGATCTATTTATATTATTATTTATAACGTAGGGTTAAAATTTAACATATTCGTTACAGAATTACCACTATTCTTTCATAAACAAAAACTAAGTTCAATGACGGATAATGGAAATGACTCGGAGTCTCTCATTTCTTATTGTTTTATAAATTTTTCCTTCGCCTTGAACTTTTTCTCTTTGTCGAATATTTCTCTATACTGTCCACTAAAATGCTGCCATTTCAGTATCTGTTACATCATTTTCTTCCTCTCGTTCTTGTTCTTTCAAAAGTTTTATGGATTCGCTGGACATTAACTTTTCAATTTCTGAATTCATACCACCAAATGATAATCCACATTATATAAGATTTTTCAAGTTAACTATACTAGTTGATATAAAGACGATGCTCCTTTCTATCTCATTTCTTCAATAATTTCATTCGTAAACCTACATTTGATCCTTTTCTAAATCATCAGCTGATTCTTCTTCTACTTGATCAGTTTTCTTTATACATTTCATTTCCAAAATACTTTTGATTATCCATTATTAAATTTTGATTTTAAATTATTTTTTGGTTAAATTTTAATCTATTTCATGTTTTAATATAATCTTAGGTGGTACTGAAGCACTCGACACTTTCGACCCCACTGAAGAAACTATTATCAATTATTTTTCAGCAAATAGGCGTAAACGACTTACGAATCTTCATCAGTCAACGGCAGAAAGAAAAATTAATTTCAAAACGCAACGTAAGTTGCGTAAGACCCCGTAAATTTCGAAGACAAATAGATCATATTTATTAAAAATCATGAAGTCAAGCGGAACAAATTAGAACCTCGACACGTAGAATCTAAAACAAAACGCAAAAAATAAGAAGATTCATAAATGTATTGTTAAGAAACCCAATAATAAATGAATTATTTCTTCACAGAATGATCCGAACGAGGTGAAATCTTATCATTACCCTATTTTTTATCCTAATACCAAACGCAGTAATCTCTGTCATCGAAATCCACGAATTGGATACCCCAATTATACCACTCGACTTAGAAACAGCTAAAATATTTGAAACCAAACATACATTTTTACACTATATCGAAAGAAACCAAATAATTTCTCAACTACAAAATAAAGGATACTTTTATATTAGAATCGAACGACTCCTAAACACCACAAATTTAGGGAATAATAAAAATAGGATAACCAATTTATTCTCCCATGCTAGGTACTTACTTATAATAATAATAAGTTTATTTATCAAAATGTTATTACATGGTTTACTTAAAAATTGTTGTTTACATGTAAATAAACATGGAATTCACACTAAAACTAAAGTTGCGCGTGGGTTTTACACATTTAAATTTCCAATAGTTTTTCTGCATAGATATTGACAATGTAAAGTAGGTTTGAATTCACCTTTTTCATATTAATATAATGATTTCTAACATTTGGACATTCAACACATTTCATATATAAATAAGAGGAAATTAACAATAAAAAATATAAAACATTCACAATAAATAACAAAATATTTACAATATTTCCCTAGCACATCAGATATTCAGAATGTAAAACAGGTTTACTTTCACGTTGTTGATTTCCATCTTATGCATTCAACATATTTCGTTCATAAATTCGAGAAAATCAACAATAGAAATAGAAAACATTCACAATAAATATAGAAAACAAACACTTTGTAGAGTATTGCAATTGACAAACGACATTGAATCATATACCACAATTAATAGTAACATGAAGATTTAAAAAGTCTGTCAGTCAAAAAGAGATCGAACCAGATCTCGATTTAAGTTAAGAACATATTTTCTTATTATTTTTTTCAGCATGTGACGAGAATTTATATTCAATATATTTTTTGTTCAGGGGTTAGAAAATTGAAAATTTTTGGAATAAGATAATTTATGTTTCGTTGTCCAATGTTTGTACTACTCAGAGATGTTTTAACGTGATATTCTTTTTTTTCCTAGTGAAATGTTCATGGTCGATATTATTCAATAGATTTTTTTTTTTTATGTTTAAGAATGTTATTAAGAAATATTTGTCTTACATCGAAGATTCTTGCTTGTAAAAAGAGCAAATTGCTTGAGAAGGTTGGTTCTTTTCGATACATAATTTTCAGAATTCGTTTCTGCACCGTTTCCAACTTTTTCAAGTGAGTAGCAGCAACCCCTCCCCAGCTCAGGACAGCATATTTAATACAAGATTCCACCAGAGCGAAGTAGATGTTCCTCAAGTGATAAGTGTCAAGTAATTTGCTCAAATATTTGAATTTGACCAGCATACTTCTTAAGGTTTATGTCACATTCTCAGTGTGAAGGTCCCATCTCATATGACTATCTATCGTTACACCCAAATATTTAATGGTATCTGTTCTGGAAACATCAACAATCAACTCGCTGTTCCGTATATCGAGAGTGATGAAATGTAGCAAATGATTCCTGTAAGCCGTGAAAGTTATAAATTCAGTTTTTACATAGTTAATTGTCAATAGTTGATGATTAAACGAATTGATAATTTGTGGCATATCAGCTTCCACTTTTTCTTTCAGGTCATGCCAATTTTTATCCTCATAGAAAATCACTATATCATCTGCGAAGCTGATTATAGTTCCTGTACTATTCAAGGTGAGTAAGTTGTTAAGATATATTGAGAATAATAGTGGCCCAAGGATAGTGCCTTGTGGCACACCAAACTGAACTAACTTTATTTTCAATTTGTACAAATTGTTTTCTCTGGTACAGATAGCTTTCCAGAAGATTATAAGTTGTTCCCCGAACTCCAATATCTTCCAAGGTTTCGAGAAGCTGTGTATGGCTTACAGTATCGAAAGCCTTGGATAGGTCTAAAAATACACACAGACTAGGTTTTCCGTTATCTTACGCTCTATAAATATGGGATGTTAAGCTTATTATAGCATCTTGGGTAGACTTGCCTTCTCTGAACCCAAACTGTTTTTATGATAGCAAGTTGCTTTTCTTTATATAATCATTAAGTCTATTCTTGAGAGCTTTTTCAAAAATTTTCGCGTTGTTGCATATGAGTGAAACTGGTCTATAATTTTCAATCACACATTTTTTTTCCTTTTTCATGAACTGGTTTTATAACAGCTACTTTGAGTATAGAGGGACATACACCAGATTTCATTATTTTGTTAATGAGGTATGCCATGGGTTTGGCGATTTCTATTCGAATTTCTTTGAGAGTTTCAGACTCAATTTTATCAATTACTGTCGATTTATTTGGTTTCAATGAATTTATGATCTGGCATATTTCATCCTCATCTACAGGTTCAAGAAACATTGAGTGTGGCAGAGATTTTCTTGGCATTGGATCAGTAATAGGTTTTTGAATTAATGAAGCTAGTTTTTTCTCCACTTCCGCATAATGTTTATTGAAGGCGTTTGCAATTTTTAGATCATCGGTCAATACATCATTATCAATGATAATTTCTTTGATGGTTGATTTTTTTTTCTTGCATTCCATACTGTTTATTGTGTTTCAAAGATGCGTTGAGCTTTTTTTCTTTTCTTCAATCTCTGCTCTATAATAGTTTAATTTCGAAATTTCCACTACACGGTTTAGATGATTGCGGTAATTCTTGAATTCCTGTCCATAAGCTTCTGGGTTCTCCCAAAAATTTTTGTACAGTTGATTTTTTGTATTTATTGATTTCATTAGTGCTTTTGTGACCCAATCTTTCCTTTTTATATCCACCTTTTTCTTTTTCATTCTTTCTGTATGCTTTTCTGTCAGTTCACATGTAAGTCCAATGAAGAATACAGTAGCTATATCTATATCTATCATCTCGTAAAATGAATGCCAATCATATTCGCATAATTCCCTTCTCAAGTTCTCGTAATCCGTGTATTCTATATATGAGTCTGTTAAAGCCCTAAGAGGTTCCGACTCAATCGGCATTTTCAGGATTTGAGTGTAATGGTCTGTGATATGTGAGCGTACAATTATTATTGGTATACATTTTTCCTTGAACTCAGAATAACTACCGAAAAATTGAATAACTTAACCCCTTCTTCTTCTGGTTTTTTGACCTCTCGCTTCACAGCATCCGGCCAAACTCAACTCCTGTTAAGCGACATATACGTGGATTTATAGGAGTAGGAACCGTTAGTTAATGGTTATTTCGTACTCTAGATAATGACTACAAAATGAAATATAATTCACAACTAGAAAATTGGTTTCAAAATCAAAATTATATTAAATATCAATTAGAACTCCGAACATCCTTGAATTTCAACCTTATCGACCACTACAACCAAACTGTTCTAAGTCTAAATAAAAATCAACTTCCAACGAAAATAAACTAAGAGAATTGTCTACAGAACTAAGTAATTTTACAGAAGATATATTAGCTACGTTAGATTCTCTAACGCTAAAGATCAAATCATTTTAAATTGCTAAAATCCTAGTAATTTTCTAGATAACTTCGAAAACGCCACTATGTTTGCTCATTCAGGAATTTGATATACTTAAATAATTCCTATTAACGAACTAATGAAACTAGTATACCATTAGGAAAGCTTTACGGAGGAAATAAAATTATTAGATTCATAAATCCATTTCACTATTACGAATCAGCCTATGTACAAACTCTAATTAATTAAACTATTATTATTTTCGCAATACATCTACCTATCTTAAAAACTGATAATTATCAAACTTTTGTTCTTATTAGCCTACTCTACCACAACTCCATAATCATTCCTGACAAATCCTTTTTGATACTCGGTACAAGCAGTCATCGATACGAAGATATCTCATGTCCGAAGTTGCACGACCTTTATCTGTGCCAAAATCACGAAGATATCAGTCCAGACTCTTGCGTCATCCCAATTTTGAAAGCTGAAAAACCCATGTGCAGCAATTTTGACTCACCAGCTGATTGAAAGAATTAACGACCATTTTGTCCTAGCCTTACCTTCAAGTATGCCGATTAATATTGAATCGAATTGTAACAAGAGACGCATACTATTAGTTAATCAAAATGCTCTATTCGAAATCCCCGCAGCTTGTGAAATCAGGACCGAAAATACTACATTTAGTAATATCCAAGAAATAACAGCAATGATTAAATTAATTCTTCCAAAATTCGAATGGGAACTCACGAAACCAAAAAAACCACAGAAATGCCCATCAAATTAGAAGCAATAGATCGTCAATCCATCAAAGATTTGTAACTCCAAGCTGAATTAACGAAGCCGAAATACAAAATCAAGAAACACACCCCGCAGAATGGAATATTCCCGGCCTTCTATCACTCCTAAAGCTAGCTGCCTAACTTATACTCTGGTGATATTTAAAACTGAAGGAAGAAGCTAACTACCAACCCCAACAAAACAACCCCTTTGACGGCGTTGTTCGATCTTAAGGAGGGAGGAGTTATGTGAAGTCAAGTTGCATATTATATAATAATATCATATCGTATTGTAATGTTTTTCTTATCTATTTAAACATTTTTATTACGGGTGGGATAAATTCATACACACGGTAGGTTCACTCACTTAATTTATTTATTCACTAATTATATACACAGTATATTCACTTAAACTAATTTATATAAACATTTCACTAATTTGTATTCACTTATTTACTTGTTTATCTCATGATGTCAAATTATCAACTAAACTAACTCTCCATGGTCGGTACTTTAAATATTAGTGCCTTTTTTACTAGAGAATTCTGGATTGCGGCTTACACAAAAAAATTGACTCTGGCATTTTCTAGATAAGACTGGTCACAAAAACAATGTCTAGATAAGATAGTCACAATCGTAAACAGTTATAAAAAAATATGCGTATCCGCCATAATTTTAACTTCCATACCTGACTTAGACAGAGTCGGATTTAGGGACTATACCAGTGTGTTGTTTCGTAACAGTATATCACATCGTCAGCATTTGATTATAAACCAACATTGTATTTTTCTCACATTTAGAAGGCATTCTGTTTGTAACTCTGAAATAATAAAGCTGTATTTTTAAATTAAATTTTTTTTTCTTGGCTTTGACACTCGTCATTCGGCCAGTCACAACAGGAACAAACTATTTATATGAAAAAAATATATTCACCTCACTCACACCTATCCACACCTAAGAGGAGACAAAATTACCTACCTAATAAAAAATACAATAAGGATATACAGGGTCACTCGCTTCTTGTCTATGGGCCCATCAAGACATTATAATTTATCACAAACAAAACTAGGCCACGGAAAGGTAGGAATAACTACAATTGGGATAAACAGAGGTAAACAAATCTGGTTCAAACATTCACAAGCATACCTTTGATTCGTATATGAATTTCATCATAACCTTATATACTTCCACTTTGTTTAAAGCTAAAAGATGGCAGATATTGAAGGGTGGGAAAAATCCGATTCTTATTAAATCATTAATAAGGTTTTGAGTTTCTTGGGAATATATGCAGTTGAAGAAAATATGATTGAGATCACTTTTGATATGACAGTGTTGACACAGGTCTGTGTCACGAATTTTTATTTTATATAAGTGTGCCGGATAACATGCATGTCCAAAGCGTAGTCTAACAATAGTTGTAATGTATTTACGTGGGCAGGAATAAGAATTGAACCAACAACAATTCGGAATTTCTTGTTGAATTGATAAATATTGGGTATTAGATATTTTACAATAATCGTTCCAAGACTTTTTCCATAAACAAAAGTCCTATATGTGCTTTGATCCATATCAGCTGTACATGTTTATTATCTTTTTTTAATTGAAATAACATTTTTTTATATAGAATATATGAAGATTATCTGATAAAGCAGGTAAAGTTGGATTTTGTATAGCTGTTAAGACAGACAGAGAATCAGCAAATATAATAGCAGAACTTTTTCTGGACGAAGAAAAAAATTTTAACGATTCATAGATGCCTACAGCCTCAGCGCTGGAAACTGAAAAGTCTGAGGGGAGCTTAAACAATTTTTCGACATTATCACCTGGAATGTAGAACGCACAACCAGTTCCATATAAACTTTTGGAAGCGTCAGTATGTATCTGTATGGAATCAGAGTAATTTTCTAATATGAAGTTTAAAATTGTAAGACTTATCATAAAATTTACATGATACCTAGGTTGAATGACATTAAACATATGAAAAAAGTATCCAAAATCATCTAAAGTCATATTTTTTTCTGATCTAATTACACATAGATTGTTGTTGTTTCGGAAACCATCACAGAGAGGCGGTGAATTTTTGTGGATCCAGTAGTTGTTAGTTAAATCAAATTCGTTTAGTTTACATATATTGTGATATAAAGATTCGTTGGAAGACATAATTTTTATGAGGAATTTATGGCTAAGATGATTTCTTCTATATTTTGAGGGAGGTTCTAAAGCTTCCACGTGAAGTGGTTCATTGGGAGTAGACCTCATAGCACCCATACAAATACGTAAGGCTTTGTTTTGAAATACGTCAATTTTTTGTAAATTATTTTCACTTGCGGATCTATAAACTGTACATCCATAATCTATTTAGGATCTAATGTATAATCTATAAAAAAGTAGCGATGTCGACACATCAGCTCCCCACCAAGTTTTAGAAATTCATACCTTTGTTGCATCTATTCAATATATGTTCGATATGGTGTTTCCAGGTTAACTTCCTATCAACTATCATTCCCAAGTATTTTATTGATTTACAAAAAGGAAACGCTTGTGTATTTAACTGAATCGTATCGCTATTCGGGATGTTATGTCTATAAAAAATGCAAACTAATGATTTCGTGGGAGATACTTCAAAACCATTTTTAATGAAACATTTATATATATATTTATCTAACGTCTCTACAGCATCATTATATTTTTTGGCCTCTGAATATAAGCAAAAATCATCAGCTTACTGAATTATTTTTGGGGTGATATTTTCAACGTAAATACTATGAAAGTCAGCCGTATACAAATTAAAAAGCAGATGACTCAATACTGAACCCTGAGGTAGTCCTGAAATATTATAACGAGGTCCTATGAGGTGATTATTATGAGTTCTTATATACAATTTTCTATGAGAATAAAAGTTATTGATTGCATCAGTTAATCCAATCGGTATTAGGAAGTTATCAATCATTTTTTCTCTCAGAATGGGTAAGCAGATGCTATCATAAGCTCCTTCGATATCTAGGCAAAGTGTAGGTAAATATCTATTGGTGGGATAAGTATTTTGAATATCGGTAACGAGAGTTGTTAGAGCGTCGATTGTACCACAACCTTTTCTGTAGCCAAACTGAGTTCTTGGAAGGAGGTTTTTCTGGAATAACCAGCATTCAAGTCTGTGCTTAATGGTATGTTCTAAAGTTTTCAACATGCAAGACATAAGTGATATAGGGCGATAGGATTCAGCATGACTAAGATCTTTACCTGGTTTGAGAATAGGAATAATGATGACATCCTTCAACTCATTAACTATGGATAGATTATTCAGTATGTCATTAAATATATCAATCAACATACATTTAGCAATAACAGGAAGGTTATCAATCATATGATATTTAATTTCATCAAGTCCTGGACTAGTACTGATGCGATTTTTAAGAACATAGTTTAACTCTGTTAAAGTTATGGGTTTTGAAAGAAAATGGTTTTCATCACTAGATGAAGTTAGATCAGGAAATAACATAGCAGCGAAGGGAGGAGAAATTTGGTCAAAAAATTCTGCCATCCAGATATCATCTAGAGGCTTGACGTTGGAGATTGGATTTTTATAAATCTTTCTAGCTTGTTTCCAAAGAGAAAAAAACGAAACAGACTTATTAAGAGAAGAAACATACTCAATCCAGTTTTGTTTAGCTATAGCTTTAAATTTTTTTTTGTTCTTGCCATCATTTCTTGACAAAGGAAAAAGTTTTGAAAATTCGAAGTTTTTTTATAAGTCGAAAAAGCCAAACGTCTATCTTCCAAAATCTTTTCGCAATCTGAATTCCACCAAGGTGGGGGGTAACGTTTTAAGTTTTTAATATTTTTAAATTGTGGTATCGCAATGTGTGCAGCTTGATTCATGCTGCTGATTAAGATTTGATATTTATCAGATGTGGAGTTTAATGAGAAATCTCCATGAAGAATATTTTCAATTGTCCCAGTACTGTGTCATTATGATGTGCACCCCACAACGAATGATGTGCATTGAAATCACCGCCCACGATTATAGAATTTTTTGCTTGTGAAAAAAGTGTAAGCCAATCATTAGCAGAACATTTAATTTTAGGTGGTTTATAGACAGAAAAAAGGCTTAGCTCCGATTTACCATATTTAATTTTTATGCCACACATTTCCACGCCTCTACACACATTCATATTAATTTTGAATTCACAAAAACTTATTGCATGATGAACTAAAATGGCAACACCACCATAACCGTCATGTCGGTCTTAACGGATCATATTATAACCATTATAACAATATTGTATATTTTTTTTAAACCAAGTTTCAGCAATAAGTGCCACATCTATTTTTCTAGAATTTAAAAAGTAACTAGCATTTCACTGCATAATGTTAAGTGAAACTTTCTGAGCCGTTAATAATTATTAACTCTTAGAGTATCCTCCAGTACTTGTTTTATGCTACTGATTATTGAACTTTTATTAATTGATTGCAAGTCTTCTACTGAGCTAATATTATCCAATAGATTGAATGCCAATTTGGAGACAATGTCAGCAATATTCTGTTTTTTACTTTCAATACTATGAAAATTGGATTTATAGGGGTTAGCAAGTAATGGTTGACTAGGACCAAAAGTAAAAGGAAACATAGGCGAGCCAGAAGGAGACTGATTGGACGGAGAGTCTGATTTTCTTTTATTTTTCATTGGAACTGAGTATTTATTTGTGCCACTTGTATTTGGTAGGGAAGAAATTGAACTATTGCTTTCCCTAGTATTTTTTATCATAGTTTGTGTGGTATTATTATTAACTTGATTAGTAAGACTGGGGAAGTCTTTGTTATAATTTGATAAGCCTGAAAAAGAATCATGACTTACAAAAGAAGAAATAGAATTTTCACAGTATTTTCTGGCTCCCAGAAATGACGTTATTTGTTCAAACATAATAGTTTCAATTTTTTTCTGTTTCTTATATTCAGGGCTTTTTTTAGATATAGATAGGTGATCGTTAGATTTACAATGAATACAATAAATGTTGTCCTTATTGCATTTATGTTCCTCTGTTTTTATTTCGCCGCATTGTATACATCGTTCTTGGGTGTTTTTACACTGTTTAGGAACATGTCCATACATCAAACAACGATAACATTGAACTACTCTACCTATAAATTGTTCTACCTGACAATATACTTTATTAAATGCAACATATTTTGGTATAATATTACCTTCAAAAGTAATAATAATGGTTTTTTTTATACATAATCAATTGTGTTATCCTCTCTTTGGATTTTACGTTCAGTACGATAAATATTTATTACCGGAGAGGTAGACTCTACATTCTCTAACAATAATGTATAGATGAAAAGTACGACGATGTTGATTTCTGTTTATTCAATTTCATAGAATAAGTTTTTGTTTCAATGATATATAAGAAGTTGTTTAACTGTCACTGTCAATAATAATAAAATAATTCTTTTCTTTCAAAAAATCGTAAATGTTCTTCTAACCATATAAAAAGAAATTATAGAATACAAGGAATTAAAATAATCAAAAGTCATTTTATTACAGTCCAACAAAACGATTCGAAGTCAGAAACAGTGCGTATACACAAATCATATCCCACATTTCTTGATTCGTAAAATGATTGTGACGAGGCATTTCAATCGAAAAAGTATATGATAGCTTTAAAAAATGCAACAATTCACTATAATCTCGCTGAAAAAAATATTCACTGACAAGAAATGTCATTTACCAGCAACACTTTTCTGACAGTCCAAAGCACACTTTTCATAAATGAAATAATATTTGAAATCCCCTTCGGACACTGAACTGTTCAATTGCGTTTTTTTTTTGAAAACGAATGAGAATATCGTATTTGAACAGGAGTACTAATATTACGTAGAAATGATGTTTATATCATACTTTTTAATAAAAATCACTATGAAGTTTCGTCAAATAAAGTTACTAGTCAATTTCATCATCAGAAATCCTTCACGAGGCTCCCCCTGTAACAAAATCTCAAATAATACATAAAATCATATTGCCTGTATAAAAATATGCCTCTGTGCCGTTTTTTGAAACAATCGGTGAATATACAGTGAAATTATTAGCAAAAAACAAAAAAAAATTCATCTTCAACGCCCTTTATCTTTTTCCACAGCAATATTTTATTGAGGTGTATTTGGTCCGATCGCCATATTTTGGTCCAAAAAATTTACCCTAAGTGTATGTCTACCCTGTATTCTTGCGTATGTAATAATATTTCTTTATGTACACCAACTTTTTGTCCAGTTAATATCTCAGTTGCAACTGACAAAAAGTTCAAGGCGCAGTGGAGTTGGTAGTTTCCAGGCAATTTGAGAAAAATCATAGTTATGCACAGTTCCAGATAATTTCAAAATATTGACCTTAAACACATCTACTATTTTTGTTAATAACATTTTTCGATATCTTTTAGAATAACCGATATACCGAAGTTTGTCGTAAGAATGGTATGTATCATGGAAATTTCGTAAAAAATGTTCCAATTTTATTGTCATTTTTATAAAAACCGGTACAAATTACCGGGCGTCTGTGGTAATCTTTTATATTAGGTGCAATCCCATTGTAAAATAACAAAAATTAAAGCATGCCATGGAGGAGCAATGAATTATTAAATTTTCTGGGCTGGGTTCGATTTATGTTTGTACAAACATTGATTGCTTTTTTATTCACTTATAAATAAAATTGCAGAAAATGTAGCTACATATCTCTCCAATTGATACTGAATTTTTCCATTTTATCATTAACCGCTTAAGATAATCCAAAAAAGAAAACCACTGATATGGGTCTAATTGAGGAAACGATTTGATGATCTCATATCGTTGCCATATAAATAACATGGGCAACCGAAAGAGTTATTGATATATGTGTGTGTCACAATGAACTACAAAATTTCTGTAAGTATTTTTTCAACAGAAACTATTCGTGAAAGAAGTATTGGCTGTAAATTGAATGTCACATTTGTATAGTTAGATATAAAATAACTTGAAATATTAGTTACTCATAGGTGTTCGTTTGAAAATTAAAAATTATTTGTTCTATAAATCTAAGAAAAAATCTGTATATCTGGAAGTTCATCCTACCAAATTTTAATATTTCATCACTATAACCTCTTTAGTTTTCAGCTACCTGTCGGATAACGAGTTTTCCTTAGCTTCCACAATTTACACTTTCAATTCAACTTTGTACTTATTGTTTTCTTGTTTTCCGGAACACTAATTTGATAATTCTCAAAACAGTTTCATGAAAATAATTCGAGCAATAATCCGTCGACTCTGCCTGCCTATAAAATTATATGTTCATTGCTTTCCATCGCCCACAATTGAAATTTATTCTACCATCCTCATCTTTTTCCAATCTCAAAAATTTGTTCCGATATTTGAGATTAATTTTGGGAATTATTTTTTTCATTACCAATCTTTCAGGGACATTAAAGTCTTAATTTTTTAATATGTTATATAGTCGAGGAAATAAAGTTTCAAATAAAATTGAACCTTTATATACTAGACTGGTACATATTTCACAATTAAGGGCTGAAAACAACCCCTAATACTAAAGAACACAAAGAATACCAAAATGAGTGTTAATTATACTTGAATTATATCTCAATTAATAGTAAGTAAAGGGCGGATTATAAGCAACGAAATACAGCGCAAAATACTACTTTTAATAGTTATTTGTGGAACTAGTGCAAAAAGTGCATATTTGTTGAACGATGCATGAAGTTTGCAACCATGCCGAGTGCAACAATTATACTTTTTGCACATGTTACACACAAAATTTTTTCTGCGATCGAAATAAATGTTTTCAAATCAAATTTTATTAGACTATTTTATAACAGGTACAACAAAAATTACTAATAATTTTACATTGTTGAAATAATTTTAATTTTGATATCGCAATTAGCGATTATAAGTGATGAACAAACTTCATTTTCACGGATGCTGTGAGTTTTGGTTTTATTTTTGCTTAGATATGTCTCATGATTTTCTTTACTTAAAATAGCTCTTTTTCGGATTGTGAAGGTTCCGGTACTGGTACTTGGTCACCTTCTAGAATTTGAGCAGCCATTTCTGTTTTTTTAGATATTTATTCCTCAATGTAAATCCAATTCATTGACAATTTGAAATGTTTTTTGCACTAGTGCATATGAGTAAGATACTTTTTGCACTTGTGCAAAAAAGTTAAACTTTTGGCACAATACATAGTTAAAAAAATAGTCACTTTTTGCGCGATCCTAGAAAAAAATATTTATTTATTACTTTATTACATTTACAATGTACCGACAATAAAAGACCCCGCCCTTTTCTAGTGGCAAAGTGGCGTTCCGTCTAATGTAATAAATTTTGAATATGATGTTGTACTCGACTTGTTGACCAAAAGTGTCCATAGGACCAATTCAATCCTATGACTAGTTTTTAAAATACAGGTTGCTTCGAGAAATCCATATTTTTTGAAACTACGTACCTTGATTAGAAAGGAAAAAATGAGCATTTTCAGTTGATTGTAGCATCAATATGTTCTAGTCTAACGCATACGTACACATAAATAGTTCAAAATGTGAACATTTACAGGTTGGTTCTCAGTTACATCAGGGGATAAAAATATTTATGTAATACTTTTAATGTGTACAGTAGTTTGTTATGGATTTGGTATCTTCTAGAAGCATTATTTCAGTAAATGGTAAATATTTTTTTGTAAAATATCTGGACCCATTTCAATATTTTCAGGTAGAGTTCTGTCATGTACATCATCAATATAATTTATTAGTTTGATTGATGGAAACTTAACATGTTATTGATGCCTAGCAAAACCAAAAAACCATAAAACACTCGCTACATATATACATATTCCTAGGGTTCTAGTTCCTAACCTGCCAGTACAGAAATATCGCAAGAATAATTGCCCTTCAGCGTCATCATTAGGATCTCTATAAACTACCCACAGCATATGTTTAGTACTATTTCTAAATCTAGAATATAGCCGGAATCTCAAAAAGTTCGGTTCTTCCACGTGTTCATCGATCTGTAAAATATAATCTTTCTGTCCTTGTAATGTATCCTGGATATAAGATCCTGCAAGATGAACATGATATGGACCTGTTAAATTTTTTAAATATTCTGGTGATAAATGTGAAAATATTGGTACATGACTGTGATCCAATCGAGTTCATTGACCATGTCGTCCTCCAAGATTTTCTTGTTTTACTCGCGCCTGATCAATATTTACATCTTCAGAATGAGTTAAGATTTGATTCGGTAACTCCACTGTTCCAGGTATTGCTATTAAAGGATGGAATTTATTTATAAGGCTCTAGCAATAGAATTAAACTCCCGCAGTTTTGCTGCGTGAGTTACGATATTTCGTCAAGAAAAAAAATTCATAATCCAAAATAGATGCCTAATTGTTCTTTGAATCAGAAAAATATGGTCCATTAATAGCTAAAATATATCCGTCAGCAGCACATATAATTTCAGGTTTCAGTAAATATTTATTTTTGTGAAAACAGAAGACTGTCGCAGGGTCCGGAAATTGGTGCTTTTTTCTATTTCATTATAGGTGCAATCTATATATGCTATAGCTTTAGGAATATCAGGAGTAGGATTGTACAATGATTAATATATGGAGATACATGGTTGTTGATATAATCCTCCCTTGTAATTGAATCGAACGCTATGTGGTTTGGTACAAATCTATGTTGCAAGGAAGTTCTTACGATAGAAATTAATCTGCTAGTTGTTTGCCGTGAACCGTAATTGAAAAGTATTTTCAAAAAATTATCTGAAACACCATGTCTTAGTTTAATTAGAAAGGTCAATAAATCTTTTTTATTATTATTTCTCATATTTCCACCATGCTCAATCGAGTCACAAAATTCATACAATTCCAAAAAATTCTGTCTGGAAAGCAAGGTTAGGGATTTGAACTCCTCGTCACTAAAACTGTTTATATCCTCCCAGTTTCTGACTTGGCGGATTTCATGGGCCATATCTCTTAAACCTTGAAGAAACATGTAAGGTTTATTTGTAAAATTCATACCCTCTCGTAATTGGAGCAATAAAAAACTACTATCATCCAAATGATGACTACAAATTCTTATAAAATCGGGTACATATATATTACTCGCAACAAAAATGTCAACTCTATACTTTAATTAGTGTTTTAAATTGAACTCACGGTTTCTAGTTAATACCACAATATAATAAAAATTGTTGAAATATCATCGTCTGACGATGATATTGGTTTATCGAAACAACTGTCAATTTTTTAGAATTTTCAACAATTTTTATTATATTGTAGTATTAACTAGAAACCGTGAGTTCAATTTAAAAACTAATATGAGTAGATTCCACGGAGTAAGGGTCGAGACAGTTAATTTCTATACTTTGAAGTTACTCGTTGAAGGTTTGCTCTTGATTCACATATTATGCAGGAGCGGCTTGTAGCAGGTGATAAAATATTTAACCGTAGGTGATTATTATTATTTACTATAGTTCTTAGCTCATTTGATATAGAAATATTACAATTAGTACCTATTCCGTGTGTTGTCAAAAATATCGACGACAGGAATTTGAAGAAAATCTATGTTATCATCGCGAATTAAACGAACAGTTTGTCTTGGAAAATGAAAGTGGTCACAAACGTAACACTGCATTCTATTCGCAAAAACCATATTATAATATCTCAAGACAATAATCAAAGTTAAACTGACAATGACAATGAGGATCACATTTCTAACGTACTTCATTTGTTTCCACAGCACACTTGTTTAGAATAGTACAAAATTAAGAGATTCTGGTATGGAATGAAAAATGGTCAAAAATAAAGTTACATAGTGTTCACTGTTTTGACATATAAACCCATTTCACATTATATGTATACAGGGCGATTGCTAATTCATCCACAGAAAGGCGTTTCTTAAAAAAAATACACCCTGTATATTAAGGAATTTGTTAATAATATTGGTAATGGAGTAATAAATAAATACCTAGATAACAATACTTTTTATGAAATACAGGCTGATACTCAGGTCTAATTCGTTTTTGATGCAGCAACAATTAAAGAAATATTCATTTTTCAGAATCACCCTATACTTTTCCATTCGATCCGTCAAAATGTACGATCTATCTATTTTCGTCATTAGCTGTGAGTAATTAATACCTCCGTATAATTCCATAAGTTTATTATTATCCGTTTTTTAGATTCCAATATACAGGGTGATTCATAACTATTGGGACATAGGCTAAGGGTAGATTGTTTGGACCAAAATATGGTGATAGTACCAAAAACCCTCAATATAATATTGCTGTGGGAAACGATAAAGGGCGTTAGAGTTGAATTTTTTTTCGTTTTTTGCTAATAATTTCACTAAGGATTTCTGATGATGAAATTGGTTACTTTTACTTTTTCTGGCGAAACTTTTCAGTGATTTTAATTAGAAAATATAACATAAACATCATTTCTACGTAATATTGGTACTCTTGTTCAAACACACAAATGGTTATTATACTCGTACATGAATGGATATGTCTGATATTTAATATGGTTCACTATATACATATATTGGAATCTCAAAAACGCATTATACTAAAATTATGAGATTATATGAAGTTATTAATTGCTTGAAGCTAATTACAAAAATGAATAGATTGCATATTTTCAATTATTGCTGCATCGAAAACGAATTAGATGTGTCTATCACCCTGTATACCATAAAAACTATTGTTCTCTAGCTAATTAATGCATAATCAATACTAATAATAAATTCCCTAATATACAGTGTGTAATTTTTAATTTTTTAAGAAACGCCTTTCTGAGGATGAATTGACAATCACCCTGTATACATATAATGTAAAATGAGTTTATATAATGTCAGAACAGTGAACATTATGTAAGTTTTGATTTTTGACCACGCATTCGTTCCATATCACATTCTCCCTGAATTTCGAAAACACCCCCTGATGTAACTGTGAACCACCCTGTATATGTTTACAATTTGAACTATCAATGTGTAGGTTTGCGTTAAACTAGGACATGTTAATGCTACAATCAACTAAAAATGCTAACTTTTTTCTTTATGATCAAGTTACGTGGTTTCAAAAAATATGGATTTCTCGACTTTAACACTATTTTTCTACTTCCGCTACTAAAACTGCACTTTGAACACGGGTTTGACATGCACAAAACGACTCTTTAAACACTAATGTTTAAAATGCGAAAAGTCACATCTCGTTTATCTTTTGTTTTTTAAACGTCAAATCAAGTGTATCTTTTGTATGTTAAATTTCATATTCCGTGATAATTTTGTTATTCTGCGTCATTTGATTTGTCAGTCAGCTGTCAGCCATCCTCCGTCATGTAATGAATATAATTCAAATATAATATAATTGTTTCCTTCCCGCGGGCGAAGAAAAAGTATAGTAAGCACCTCGTGGGTAAAACGTCTTTAGCTACTCGTTTCACAAGGAACTCATTCCGCTTCGTTCCACTCGTGCCTAGTAAAACTCGTGACTAAAGTAACCTTTTTGACACTTGGTACTTAATATACTATTTTTATAATTTGCGTATAAAAGAAACTTCTGTTAGGAATACTTTGTTGTTATTATCACCCTATATATTTCACTAAGAAAAAAATGTCAGATTTGAAAGATATTATTCTTGAATTAATAAAACTGTCAAACACATAAGTTTATTTAGACGCAGTTTATCCATTTCTTGAGCTCCTAATCAACATTTGGCGACCGCGACAGGACTGTTTGAAGGCACAAAAATTATCATTAGATGAAAAGAAGAATCTTATCATGAAAAAAAGGGTTGCTTTGCATGTCTCAAACAAAATGACACTAGTAAAAATTGTAACTCTTATGGTAGGTGTCTGATTTGTTCAAGAAAACATTACCCGATAATGTGCCCTGATTTGAATGCCAAGAGAGAAAAACCTGAAGAGAAAGCGGTGGACAATATTTTAACAAGTAATTACACAAGGACTGTCCTACTGCAAACTGTAATTGTGAAAATTTTAAATGGAAATGATGAGAAACTCGTTCGAGCATTATTGGACTCGGGTTCACAGCGTTCATATATTCTGTCTTCTTGTACAAAACATTTGAAATTGGAAACAATAGATGAAGAAACTATCATCCAAGGGGTGTTCGGAGGTTATCAGTCTTCACCACAAGTACACAGCATGTTTAATATTCAAATAAAAAGTTTAGATAACTCATTTGCATGTAGTTTAGAAGTTTTGGATCAGAATAAAATTTGCAACTCTATACCAAGACTTGATGATGCATCTTGTATTGATTATCTGGAGAAAAAAAATATAATAATCTATGATATTGACGTCAGAGGTTTTCAACATGAAATCGAATTATTACTGGGAGGGGACATTTTTGGTAAACTTCTTACAGGAAATACAGAAAACATCACCCATGATTTAACTGCTATTGAAACACATCTTGGGTGGACGATAATGGGAAGATATGATTCTAGAAACAAAAATATGAAACTATTTTCTGGTTTTTCTGAATTTTCAATACCCGATTTGTAGAATTTAGAATTATTGGGAATCAGCGAATCTGCCGAAGTAAAATCTAATAATACTTTAGAGAATTATACTTTGATACAATCTTATGATACCATCAAATTTAATATTGATAATAGATATGAAGTTCGGTTACCATGGACTGAAGGTCATCCAACTATTTCAAGTAACAAAGATATAGCACAAAGTAGACTGTGCTTCAATTCAAAAAAGTTGATAAGTTTAGGTAAATTTGATGACCACGACAATGTTTTTCGAGAATGGGATACGTTGGGAATTATTGAGCAAGTCACTGAAAATTTTGAAAAGAAAGACAGGGTTCATTATTTGCCACATCATGCAGTTTTTAAGGAAACAAGTGAAACTAGTAAGATACGCCCAGTATTCGATGCGACTGCCAAAGGGTGTTTCGTTGAACAATTATTTGGAAAAAGGACCCAATTTTCTTGAATTAATTCCCAATTTGCTAGGTAAATTTCGTTTAAGACGTATTGGTGTGATTTCTGACATTGAAAAAGCATTTTTACAAATAAGTGTTGGACAAAGTGACAGGGATTTTCTGAGATTCCTTTGGTGGGATGATTACGAAGCTGAAAAATTAAAAATTTATAGACACTGCAGAGTAGTGTTTGGTGTCAAACCAAGTCCATTTCTTTTATCAGCAACTATTACACATCATCTCGACAAAGTTTCTAAAAAATATGAAGAAACAGCTAAAACACTAAAATGTTGATAATTGTGTGACTAGTCTCGATAAGGAAAAAGAACTAAGGAAATTCGTTCAAGAGTCTACACACATAATGTCCACTGCAATGTTCAATCTGAGAGGATGGACTGATAATATCACATCCGCTGACACTTTTCGTGAAGACACTGTTGCAGACGTATTAGGTCTGTTATGGAATTTCAAAGAAGATACTCTCTGTTGCGATATCAATTCTCTGATGCAACTGGAAAGTATAACACGAACCAAACGTGGTTTGTTGTCAACAGCTCAGAGAATTTTCGACCCTATCAGATTTTTATGTCCAGTTACCCTCATTCCCAAATTACTATTACAAAAAACTTGGGAAATGAAATTGGGCTGGGATCAACGTTTACCAGAAGATATAAGTCAGCCATTTGAAGTTTGGTTAAGACAGGTTAACATGATTTCTCTTCTGAAGATTCCCAGAACACTTGGTGAAAACTTCAACATCAACGTTTCTCATAACTTTACGATTCACGTGTTTAGTGATGCGAGTGAATTAGCCATTGCCTGTTGTATATTTTTGCGAACTTCAACAGTAGAGTGCACTTTTCTTAGATTAATTCAGACAAAGCCACGATTAGCTCCGAAAAATTCAACAATCCATCGACTCGAGCTAATAGCTGCATTACTAGGAGCTAGATTATGTCATTCAATCAGGGACATCGAAGGATTCAGAAATATGAGAGCATACTATTGGAGTGATTCGATGGTTGCTTTATCATGGATAACTACCAAAGGTAACTGGAATATATTCGTAGGCAATAGAGTCAAGGACATAAGAAAATATACTGATTCAGAACAGAATTTCGTACCAGGAAAAATGAACCCAGGGGATATTGCATCAAGAGGTTGTAATATTAAATCACTACTGGAATGTGGTTGGATAAATGGCCCGAGCTGGTTAAAGAGAGATCCGAATGATTGGCCTCACCATGATATTACTTGTCCAGTAGAGGATGTTAGTACAGAAAAGAGAAAGACGATCACGACACTCATCTCAAAGGTAACCACATCGCCTAATGAATTCAATTATTTCTCTATGTATTCTAAAATCATCAGGATGATCTCTCGAATATTGAGATTCATTAAAAATGCGAGAGAAGTGTCTTCAAAAAGATTAGGTGAGCTAACATGCGCATTGAAATTAATTCAGATATAAAGCTCTGGGGATAACACAATATCTGTTGAAAATCTGCAACTATTCAGAGATAAAAATGGACTATGGAGAATCCATACAAAATTACTTCTTGGAGATTACTCTGTAGATTTTAAATACCCAATATTATTACCGAGCAAACACCAAATTGTCGGGAAACTGATTGAAGAAAGTCACAGATTGAATTTTCATGTAGGAGTACAGAAACTACTTGGAATACTTCGGGAAAAATTTTGGATCTTAAAAGGTAGGAAGAATGTTAAACAAATCGTATCCAAATGTGTAGTTTGCAAGAGATACAATGCAAAGTTTGTGAACACTCCCATTGATCCACTACCAAAAGATAGAATAACTTGCAAGGCAGCTTTTGAGATAGTTGGAATTGACTTAGATGGACCTTTATTCTTGAAAGGTGACGAGAAGACTTGGATAGTATTAATCACTTGCGCCGTTTACCGAGCAGTTCATTTTGAGCTGGTAAAATCACTCTCAACAGACTGTTTTTTCCTTGCAATAAGACGATTCATAGCAAGAAGAGGAAGGATTTCTACCATCTACTCGGATAATGGAACGGATTTTTCTGGTGCTTATAGACAAATGAAAGGAATTGATTGGAATAAAGTATTAGAATTATCTACAATCAAAAAAATAAAGTGGAATTTCAATCCACCAACAGCTGCGTGGTGGGGAGGATGGTGGAAACGTCTAGTTCGTGTCATCAAAGGACTTTTACGAAGGAATCTAGGGAGAACATCAGTAACGTATGAAGAACTCTTAACTTTATTATGCGACTGTGAGACAGTGATCAACGCTAGACCTCTTACATATACATCGAACAATAATGATTAAGCCCTCTAACTCCGGTTCTGCTTATCAGTGATATGCCAAGCAGTGATGTAGCAGATTTGGATGAAATTGACAGAAATCATCTTATAACCAGACAACGATATATTCAAAGGATTCGCGACGGTTTTCGACAAAAATTTAAAAGAGAATACCTGGCGGAGCTGGTCCATTCTGGTCAAGGCAAAATACGCGACCTGAATGTTCGAGACATCGTATATATTGGAGCCGATAATGCCAAAAGGATGAACTGGCCCTTGGGCAGAATACTTGGAACATATCCTGGAAGAGATGATCTACACCGAGTGGCCAAAGTGAAGACAGAACACGGGGAAATTCTACGTCCCATCCAACGACTATACCCATTGGAAATCACCAGTCAAGGGAGCTGGACTTCTTCAAAGGAGCATCGACATGATGAGAGAAGAGAAGAGCGAGACACATTGATAGAAGGAAGAAATATATACCACAAAGCGATGTTGTATCCAAGAATGAAGATGAAGTACGCCGAGTAACACGAGCGGGACGTGCAATAGTGGCACCAAAGCGTTATGGATTTGAATGATTTAATTGAATTTCATGTTTTTGTTTCTTACCAATTTTTATTTAGAACATGAAATTGTTAAGGGGGGAGAATGTTAGGAATACTTTGTTGTTATTATCACCCTATACAGGGTTGGGATAAAGTATGGAACCAAGTAAATATCTTTTAAACGAAAAGAACGATATTTATGAAAATTTGCAGGTAAGTGCAATGGAACAAAATGCATCTGATGTACATTTTTTTGTTAATAATATAATTCCGGTTTAACCGGAAATGCCATCAACTCCTTTAATTTAAATGGGACACCCTATATATTTTTACAGATTTTGAAAGAGCTTGTTATTTTGAGTTCATACATACCGAGTTTAGTGTAAGAAAATTTGTAAGAACGAGGAATATAGCACTTTAATCAACCTCATTGAGTTTTTTGCATTAGAGCAAAAAACTATTTAGATAAACTAATTGATGTTGTTTGTATGCATAATAATAAATAAACGAGTACTGTTTAGTACGACTTTTGTTTTCCAAGTGTCAGATACTAATTGTCGGAAATAAATTTTACAATTTAGAATGGTCCAATTAAGTGAAAAAGAGCGTGTTGAAATTTTAATGATGATCGGTTATGATGATCGTGTTAGAACTCATGAAGAAGTGTGTCATATTTTTAATAATTTGCATCCGGAGCGAAACCCTATATCACGCTCAACAGTAACTGAAACACTACAACGTTTTAATACAACTGGGATGGTAAAAAATTTGCTAAAACCTGGAAGACCGCGGACTGCAACGAACGAAACTATTAAACAAAATATTGCAATCGATTTAGAAGAATCACCTCAAACTTCCACCACAAATTTAGCACTAAACCATGGTATCAGTCGACGTTCTGTAGGAAAGATATTAAAAAGTGAAAAGTATCATCCGTATAAGGTACAGTTGGTTCAAGAATTGTCAGACGATGATTTTGACCGACGGCTGGAATTTTGCGAAAGGCTAATGGTCATCTGTAATGTCGACGAAAATTTTGCTTCTAACATAGTTTTTTCCGATGAGGCAACTTTTTGTTTAAATGGAACAGTTAATCGCCATAACCCAAGGTATTGGTCAAATGAGAATCCTCATTGGATTCATGAAGCACACACCCAGCATCCACAGAAGTTAAATGTTTGGATGGGAATTGTCGAAAATAGGCTTATAGGCCCATTTTTGATCGACGGAAACTTGAATGGTGGCAAGTATTTGGATCTACTGAATAACGAAATTATTCCTGTACTTCAACAGATTGAGCAATTACCACAAAATGTTTGGTTTCAACAAGATGGAGCACCTCCCCACTATGATAGACGGGTTAGGAATTTTCTGGATGCGAATTTTCCAAATCGATGGATTGGACGTAGAGGATTCATAGAGTGACCTGCTCGTTCTCCGGATCTAAGCTCGTTAGATATTTTTCTTTGGGGTTATCTAAAATCACGTGTTCACGTTAGACGACCAACAAACTTACAGGAACTGAGACAAAGAATTATTGATGAATGTGAACTAATACGTGGAGAAGTCTTGGAAAGAGTGACTCAAGAATTTGTTAATAGGATGGCATATTGCCAGCAAGTTAACGGCGAGCATTTTGAACATTTGAAGTAATTTTGTTTCTCATTATTCTAAAATAAATAAATGTACACCTATTGTGCAACTAACAGTGAGCTATTCCTCGTTTTTACAAATTTTTTTACACTAAACTCAGTATGTATGAATTCAAAATAACAAGCTCTTTCAAAATCTGTAAAAATATATAGGGTGTCCCATTTGAATTAAAGAAGTTGATGGCATTTCCGGTTGAACCGGAAGTATATTATTAACAAAAAAATGTACATCAGATGCATTTTTTCCATTGCACTTACCTGCAAATTGTCATAAATAGCGTTCTTTTCGTTTAAAAGATATTTACTTGGTTCCATACTTTATCCCAACCCTGTATATTTCTCTAAGAAAAAAATGTCAGATTTGAAAGATAGACTTCTTGAATTAATAAAACTGTCAAACACATAAGTTTATTTCGGCGCAGTTTATCCATTTCTTGAGCTCCTAATCAACAACTTCATTATAACATTGTTTACAGTGTCACAATGAATGAATTTAGAAATAAGGTAAACTACAAAACGATAAGTAGAAAATATAGTATCGTCAGCATCTTTATATAATGTTCTCTACAAGAGGTGACATAATTCGCATGTACAGGGTGTCCCAAGATTTTTTTACAGGCTGTAACTCAGGAATTAACGAATAGGTTCATTTGAAAATTGGGACCTACAGTAATTACTTCCGTATACAGGGTATCTGTGACGTCATCATAGAAGCAGGGACGTCATCGCAATAAAAAAAATTTAATGGAAGGGGGGATTAAACATAGCTCAAATGTAAGAGCTTTTTATTTCAAATTCAACGGTATATGACAGTGAGGGTACTCAAGTGGATAATTATACCAAATTTTCAGTTTAATGTTTATTGGCAACAATAACCAGAACATTTCGACTTTACAGTGATTTTATGAAAGATGTGCAAAATGGCCTCCGTCTGCAACAACACAAGCATCGAACCGTGTTAGTAGTTCATGTGTACATAACGCATGTAACATCTCTTGTGTAAGGTTATTACAGGCTTGTATAATTATATTTTTTAAATCGTTCATGTCTACAGGTGTTCCATTATAAACAAGCTCTTCCAAGTATCCCAATACAAAAAAACCTGGGAGTGACAGTACCGGCAACCGTGGAGGCCATTGAGAGTAGCCATGAGGTCCAATCCATTTGTTTGGAAATCTAGCATTAAGATAATTTACTATGTGGGGGTGCGCTATCTTGCTGCCATATCAAATCTCTTCTTTCATTAAAAAGAATATTCTCCAGTAACGCGGGTAGGTCATTTTCTAGAAAATTTAAGTATCACTGACCATTGAGATAGCCTTCACAAAAATATGGGCCTACTAACCGACCATTGAATGATTCACACCAAACATCAACTCCCCATCTGGTTTAAAAGCGAGTTTCCCTACCTTCCTTCCTTCTAGCCGTTTTCTATCCGTTGGATTTAGGCCTCTCTCAATGTTCTCCAGGTTTCCCTGTGTTGTGCACCCTGTGTTGTGCAACCTGATACCAATTTAAACCTGATGTGCGTTTTATATCGTTGTACCAATGCTGTTGAGTTCTAGTCACTTTGCTGCTCCAGTTGTTGTCGTTTCTAGCAATATGCCCAGCCCAGTTCCATTTGAGTGAGGCTATTCTCCTTTCGATGTCTTCGATTTTTGACGTTCTCCTGATCCATTCGTTAGTTTTTCGGTATTTCAGTGTTACTCCTACTTTCTCTCTATTGCCCTTTGATGTTTTTTGAGCTTGTTCAAGTTCTTTTTTGTCAAGACCCAAGTTTCCGATGCACATGTAGACACTGGCAGGACACATGTATTGTATTGTTATGTTTTTTTAATTTATTTAAACACCAACTCACTAACACTTAATTTATATATACTTAACTAATCACTTAAATTTAACTTATATGCACACAAACTCTATATTAGCACTTTACTGTTCGGTGTATATTTATTTATTTCTCGAGATCAATTTATCAACTAACTCCTCCGCTGATCGGTCCTAATCTATATTAATGCCTTTCTTACTAGAAAATTCCGGGCTGCGGCTTACACACACTGCGTATTTGCCATAATTCTAATTTTCATACCTGGCTTAGACAGGGTCGGATTTAGGGTCTATACCAGTGTGCTGTTTCGTAACAGTATACTTTTGCTTTTAGTTTCATTGGTAGATTTGACTGGAACACCTGTTTTAGTTTGCTATATACTGCCCATCCTAACCGCATTCTCCTATTGAGCTCTGTATTCTGGTATTCCTTACTAATTGTTATTTCTTGGCTTAGATAAATGTACGACGCTACTTTTTCGATTAACTGGTTCTCAATGGTTAGTGTATTGGTAATTGTATCTCCATTTGTCATGAATTTGGTTTTATTTATGTTTATCTCTAGTCCAACCTTGTTTGCTTCATGGTATAGTTCCTGAATCATGCCTATCAGTTCTGTCTCGGTTTTAGCGAATATGACGATGTCATCTGCAAATTGCAAGTTGTTCAGTTTTCCGCCTGATATGTTTATTCCTCTGTCTTCCCAGTGTAAATTTCGAAATACATCTTTGAGAACTAGCGTCAATAATTCTGTTGATATTACGTCCCCTTGTCTCACTCCTCTTCCAGTCTTTATCTCATTTGTATCTGTTTGCATCCTGATTTTCATTTTAGAGTTTACGTAGATGTGGCTTATGATGTCGATGTATCTTTGATCGATTCTGGCTTTTCTCATTGCTCGGATTACCGCCCAGGATTCCGCCGTGTCGAAGGCCTTCCTAAAGTCAACAAATGCCATCCATGTTGTGATGTTGTACTCCGTGGCTTTCTCTATTAATGCTATGAGTTTCCCTTACCCACCACGAATTTTCCACTGACCAATATTGAGAGTTATGGCGATTCACGACGCCATTATTATGGAAGCGCGCATCATCACTCCGCAAAATTATACTCAACACATTGAGAGTATCTTGCATCATAACTTGCATGATGGCGATAAAAGTTGATCTCCGATCCAGAACGGTGGGTCGCAACTCATGAGTCAAATCCAATTTAAATGGATGGTAATGGTGAGTTTTTAAAATTCTATGATTTGAACTTGAAGAAACACCAATTTCTACAACAATGGTTCGGATGGACACGTGGGAATCAAACTACATATGCTCAAACTTTCACCACATTCAGAAGTCTCTGAAAAATCAAGTTCAGGAAAGGATGTAAGACGATCACCAATCAAGAAATGTCCAGGAGTTAAACAAGATAAGTCATTTGCATTATTTGACATGGGTTGGAGAGGTCTCGAATTCAAGATTGCTTCTATTTGTGCTCAAATAGTGCTGAACTCTTCAAATTGAAATAGTAATTTCCTACTATTTTGTATAAATGATGTTTTGTACTCTTTACTGCAGCCTCTCAAATACCGCCCCAATGAGGACCCATGGGTGGAATGAATTTTCATACAATTTTTTCACTAACCAAAAATTCTACAATGGAATTGTTATTACATTTAACCTTGAAAAAATCATATGATTCTGTTAGCTGATATTTTGTCCCAAGAAAATTAATTCCATTAACACTGAATATGATCGAAGGATTACCTATAAATGAGATAAATCTTTTCAATGTAACTATAAAAGCATTTGTCGATAAATTAGAAACCAGTTCTAGATGAACAGCCTTGGAAATCATATAAACAAACACAGCAACATAACGTTTTATTAAAGGAGCCTTACGTAGATGTGACGATTTAATAAGAAATGGACCACCAACTTTAGAAAAAGGTCTGCACGGTTTCAATCTATCTGAAGGCAAATATGACATCATTTGTTCACAGGATTTTGAACCAAATCTAGCACAAACTATACATTTTCTGATAATTCTTCTGATTTCTACAAGACCATTTAAAAACCAATATTTTAAACGAAAATTTGACAATGTAGTTTGCGCACCAGCTTGTCCTAATCTCAAATGCTCGTATCTTAACTTAGATGTTGTAATAAAATTATTTGAATAAAATTGACTGTCTCGACCCTTACTTCGTGGAATATGCTCAGATTAGTGTTTTTAAATGAAACTCACGGTCTCTAGTTAATTCCACAATATAATAAAAGTTATTGAAAATTCTAAAAAGATGACAATTTTTTCGATAATATTGATTCATCGAGACAATTGTCAATTTTCAGCAATGAATACAACAATTTCTTTTAAAACAGAAGGTAACGTTAGTACACAATTGTTAAATATAAAAAGAAAAATACCACTATTGAAGAAGTCAGGTATATATAAACTCGAATGTCCAGAATATAATGCTGTTTATTTGGTTCAGACCCTCAGGAATTTTGAAATCCGATACAGTGAACACGTACGAGCATACAGATTAAAACAACCAGATGAATCCCACTACGCAAAACATCTACTTGACACCAATCATTCATTGACACCTAACACAAAACTAGAAGTGCTGCATATTTGTGGAAAGAAACAAGAACTGGATTTCCTTAGAGAATTGGAAATTAGAAGACATTTAAGAAACCCACAATATGAAGTTATCAATGAACAGTTGAATCTAGGGAGTTCTTCACTAATAAACTGTCTTCTTAAGTTATTATTGTAAAGATCAGCAGATATAGATTTCCTAGTTTTCTATATCATTGCACATTTATACTGATCTTAATTGGAAAAATGATATCCAGGATATCACCATAGGGGTAATAATATCTAAGCTTCAATATTTGTAATATCACATCTTCTTCTTTTGTTCTATTAACATATATTAAGTCAATCACAAGATAGGTCACTTCTTGGTCTAGCTATAAATAACTACTAAGCATCAGGTAGGCATCAAATAACTTCTGTCATTCTGACGATGATATTGATTTATCGAAACAATTGTCAATTTTTAAGAATTTTCAATAACTTCTATTGTATTGTGGAATTAACTAGAAACCGTGAGTTTCATTTAAAACACTAATATGAGCAGATTCCACGAAGTAAGAGTCGAGACAGTTAATTTTTTTAACATGATATTATTTAAGTAAACATTGGACGAACTTTTCATGCTAGCATCAAACACTACTCTCAACTTAGTCGAACTACTATCTTCTCGAATCACACAATGGTGAGGAAAGAAATATTTATTTTCTTGGAACTCATTCATTAATTTCAAAGGAATATACATAGCATGATTAAATAAAACATATTTATTTATAAAGGATTTATAATCTTTGAATAAACTAGGATCTTCCTCAAAACGTCTTTCTAAATTGTGAAATCTATTTTTTGCAATGGAATAGGAATTACCTAACTTTAAATGTTTATTTGAACTTTTTAAAGGCGAACCATTTTTTAGAATTTGTATACTATTTTTGAAGATATTCTTAGCTAACTCTTCATCAGGACTAAGAATTTTATTTTTTGGGGAAATTTCTTCGACAACTCATCAGTATCAGAGCTGTGTAGAAAAAAACAACTATTATTTGAACTATCACCTTGTGAAACATATGAAATAGCTTCTCTAGGAGTAGGACCACCTACTGTTTAATCTAACTTGGTATCTACTATTGCCAAGAAATTTTTTTGAATTTTTATTGTACCACCATTTATCAGATTACAATAAATATCAGCTTCTGAAAGGATGTCAATTTGAGAAGGAATGTGGCTGCTAATTTCACATTTGAAAGAATTACAATTTTAGTGTTTTAAATGAAACTCACGGTTTCTAGTAAATTCCACAATATAATAAAAATTGTTGAAAATTCTAAAAAGTTGACAATTGTTTCGATAAATCAATATCATCAATTCAATTTTTTCTCTACGCAATGAATATTGTTGCAATTTTTCTGTAATTTTCTTAATAACCAAACAATTTATAATAAAGCTAACATTTCTTGAAGTATTGGAATGAACATTAATAGTTACCATTTTATTAGAATTTGTAACTATGCCATCACTACCATCTTTGATTGTGAAGTTAGTTGGAGGCTATCTGTTAAGGTTTTTGTAATTAATGATACTGTACTACAAGGATCTAAAACAGCTTTTACTTGGAATGGCATGTTTTTTGAATTATATACTGTAACAAGTACAGTTGCTAGGAGTGCTTCTTCACTAGAGGATAAAGTGGAGAGAGTAATACCATCTTCACTTGAAGAATGATTTTTTTAATTTTGGATTTGAAGGATCTCCTTCAAGGTTTCTACTAGAATTGGGGATGTTTGAGTTATCATTACTATTTTTAAGTGATCTATGATCATTTGAAGTATTCTGTAAATTCCTAGCAGAATTTACCTAACTATTTGACTGATTATTATTATCAAAGGTAGAACCATATCGATTAAAATTGTTTGAATTTTGGAAATTAAACTTTATCTGTCTTTTTTGACCATTATTATTAGTATTCTGCAATGAAGCCTTTCAGAGTTGGGTGAATACCTGTAATTGAAATTTCTAATATTAGAAGAAGTTTGTTTACATAACAAAGTATGATGATAGTTTTGACATTTTAAACACCCAGTAGGGGAGCAATAACTTATATTGTAGGCCAGACAATTTATACATAATTTGTTATTTTTTATGAATTGCAGTTTGTCATTATGAGAAATGGCACTAAATTTCAAACAACTATAAAATCTATGATTATTTAGAGTCCTTGACATTTTTTCTGAGTACTATTTAAATCAGGAATTACTTGTCATTCGAGAATTGAACACCTGTATTCTGAAAATTGAAGAAATGGAGATTACGTTGATCTTGCATTTGGAGAGATTTCAAAATCAAAAGCCTTTTCTGTATAATTATCTAATTTTTGGGAGAAAATGAATACTAGTAACAAATCTCAATCATCAACATTCACTTGTGAATTTCTGAGACCATCTTTATTTTGTTTTATCAATAATTTTCTTAGTTTAAAATATTAGCAATGCATCTCTAACAAATCCATGCTCAGATCCCGCATGAAGGATTATTAAACGTTTACCTTCTCCAAACCTGTAGACAATCCTTTGAGAGAAACATCTCTCTTATCTCGAATAGATTCATCCTTCCATATTTTGGAATTTGTATGACCTTCATTGAGCCAGGGTCCATCAAGGTGATAAATGAGTCTCTGTTCTCGCTTATATTGTTTGATGTATCTTAGGTAATTTCTTCTCCATCTTACAATATCATGGCGTTCTATTAAAATACTCTCTCCATTTCTATTCTGTGAAAAGAAAAATTTCTTAGTACTATGAAATGAATAAATGAGCTTTCAATTCATATAAAAATTATTATAATTTGTGGCGTAATTAAAATTTATTCCTTTCATAACTTTATGTAATGATGAACGAGAAATTTGTGATAAATCTGGGCATTTTTTTATTCCATTTAAAATTTCATCCAAACTTGGTATTCCGTTTTTAAAAAGAAAGTATGAACAATGCGTCGAATTATATTTTTTGTTATATGGTCGAAAGTTTCAACAATTCCTAGATGACTTCCACGATGGTTAGAAGAGACAAACTTATTCCAGTGTTTCTATATTCTTTAATTCGAAACACAGTCTATCTAGCAACTCCTGAAAAGTTAAATTTGTGAACGCTAATTTCACAGAAAAGTGCTATTTTCGATAACTTTCCCAACGTTTTCACAATTTCAAACACAATTGCATTCACCTTTGCCTCTGGTTCCATCATCTGAGATTTGTTTATACAGATTCACAATGTTTTACTTTTCTGTAAACGATAAGTTGCCTAAAATTACAGAGCTCTTTTTTTGGGAGGCGAATGATGTCTGCTAGTAATTGTCCATTTCAAAATCAGTCCTAACAAGAACTGTTCTTATATTTTAATAAAACAATAGCACGAACGCAAGAAAGTACCAAATGGACATTATTTTTTTACAATTTATACAATTGTCGATCATAATATATGTCAAAATTGCTGTGTAAAACCGGCTGCGAATTGACCTATCAGGAATCTACAGAATTGCCACCTTTAATTCAAATCAGTCGTCCTAGTTTTAAAACAGGGTTTAGTTTAAAAATAAAGTATACAGGGTGTCTCAGACTAATTTATCCAGGCTATATCTCTTAAACTAATAGAGCTTTTTGAATGAGGCAAACTGATCTATTCCATTTCTAATACACTTTAATACGGCGTAAAAAAAATCATCCCCTATATATTCATCCCTTAGTTACAACCCCTTACTTTAAATTTTTTAATAGCACCCTGTACATTTTTTTATAATTTTAGATTTGTTCTTCCATCGTCTATTCAACAAATTTTTCAAACATAAAATCGGTTTGTAACTAATCAAGAAAATATCAGTTTATTTTTGTTAAATTGATCAAAAAAACCTTAAAGCTTAAAGGAACTATAAAAATAAATGTAATCAAAATGTAATGAAAGAAATAAACAAAAATAACAATTAACTAATTAATATTATTTGCATTCGATGTTCGAATTGTAGTCCACCTTCTGCAACACACATTTCGAATCGTGCTAGAAGATTTATTGCACATTTGGCTTGAATCATTGCAGTATTAATTTGTCGAATTGCTAGTGTTTTTGATTATATTCCTATCTGAACTTCGTCAACTGGCGTAGACATTCAACTAGATAAATAATCTCAATTTGACAAAATTAATGTACAAATTCACAAAATGATACAAAGTTGTGATTGCTGAACTTCGGTGTTTTCAGATCGGAAGAAACTGCATGTTTCTATTTGACGTATATTGAAATTAACTTTGTTATTCAGTGTTGAACTCGTTTCGATGAGTATAAGAACTTTATTAATAAGCGTTGAGCTCGATTCGATGAGTGTGTAAAACTGGCGTCGATGAGTGTAAAACTTTGTTATCGAGAGTATTGAACTCGCTTCGATGAGTATAAAACTCGCGTCGATAAGTAGTAGATCTGATGATTGAGAAACTGATTTCTTCACGTTGTGAGATGTGTTAAATAGAAATCTGCAAGGGGCGTGTTTACACGTGGATTGGGTTGACCAAACGAAAATAAATATTTCCTATTGGCCCGTACTGTTCGACGCGTCGGGTTCATTGACAAGAATCAACTATGGGTGCCGCTAATAGATAGTTAAATTTCTATTGAATACTCCAATAGCAATTGTAACCTTTTTACTCAGAAAGGTTATTCAAACATTTCTTACAAATCTTCCGATCATCGACCATAAAATTCACGCACAAGTGACAATACATTTAGGGTTTTTACAATACAATAGATAATAGTGTGAAACGTGACATTTCCTAACTTCTTGTGGATCATCATTGACTTTTAACATCATTGTTGCAGTGAAATCAAGACGTCTTTGGTAATCACAGGTTGTAATCCTTGTACTGAGTGCACTTTAAAAGGATGGTAATTAAAATATTTTAAAATTCTATGACCTGAACTTCTTGAAATACCACTTTCATTTGCGAGGGTTCTAGTAAACACTTTGGGATTAAAATGTAAATATGCTATTACATTAATAAGATGTTGATTACATCTTACTGTGCGTTCAATTGTAGCTCGTTTATTATTTGGAAAATGTCCCTGTCTAAGTGAGCGTTCAAAATTCTTGAATGTTGCTTGACTTGAAATGTTCCGATTTGGAAACCTTTCTTGATATAATTGACGAGAAACTCGAGGCATTCGCCATAAATCAGTATCATATCAACGTATTCTTCAGGCGAAAATGAATATGGCATATTGAAATATTATACACAATTACAACACGTATGATTATTACTGGTCTAATACTTTTATTCGAAACGTCAATAATAATAATTGTGGATCTGACAGGTCAAATCTTGGCAACCTGGATCAAGGGCGATGTCCAAGACGTAAAATAACCGCAAGATAAGAGATTTTGTTGTGAATTTTTGCACACTCATTTGATAGACAATAATGTATTCCTCTACGAAGCTAAAATTTTGAAAGACAAAAGATAGTGTTTTTAAAAATTAAATACCAAAAAATTCACAAAACGAAGTTCGTGGATGCACGTATAATGAATAGTATAATAGAAACATTTTTGTATTTGGAGTTTTTTCCTCAATGGATACATTTTAGTGAAAATGTGAAAAATTACACAGACGGGAACGATTAACCTAAATACCAGAAACCTTCTGACACGATTCGATATGTGTGTTGCAGCAGGTGGACTACAATTCGAGAATCTAATGTAGGGTAAAATGGTATAATACGCCTCACATTTCGAAAATAATTATAAAGACAACTGTTTTGAGCCTTTATTCAAAAATAAATGAACAGGAAATAACCAAAACACGAACTTACTCGAAACCCAACAGAACGTCAAGAGGTCAATATTGTTTTCGAAAGCCAAGTTCAACAGTTCAACCGCATTGCAATGGGATGCATGGTCATCCAGTATCAATAACGCTTTGCCTGTACCTTTTCTTGGAATGAAATATTCACGGAACCACTTCATAAATAAATCGCTGTTAAGGTACGAGGTATTCTGGTTCATGTAAACATCTGAGCCAGAAGGAAGTCAATCTAAAAAATCTGGTTTTCTGTATTTGCATTTCATCTTTAGGACTGGTGGAAAAAATGTCCCTTCAGCATTGCAGCATACTATTAATGAAATATTTTCACCCTTTTCTGTACTTGTAAGACAGTAGGCATATTTGACTCCTTTCGTACCAACAACACGTTCTGCTTTATTTTTAACTTTAATGCCTGTTTCGTTCATATTAAATATTTTGGACGGCTTATCTAATAAATCGTTTTCCATCAATATTTCAAGCAAGAGATCAAAGTAATCACTGACTTCGTTACGATTCATCCCTTGCGCCCCCCGAGCGAAAGGCCCTCAGATTTTCTGGTAGACAGGATTGGATTTCTCCTTTAAAAATCATTCAACCAAACTTTACCTGCTGACTCATCATTTTCCCAGAAACAATTCCTTATGCCCAGCTTTTCAGCGGAAGCAAAAGCCATTTTCTCTACGTCACTTCTATTCGGTGCGAACCCCACATTCCCCAGTGCCTGTATGTGCAGGACCAACCTTCTTTCGTATTCTTTGCTTAGAGCTGGGTTTCGACCTAAGCGTTTTGTGGAGCTGTTGGCGGCTAGATATCTTCTCAGAGTTCTAGAAGGTACACCGTACTCCCTACTGGCTGCGCTTGTCCCCATCTGACCACTTTTTACTTTTTTCATGGCTGTTGACATTGCGGATTCCGTCCAAAATACTCTTGTTGTTTTTCTCACATATATTTTGCCCATTATCTGAAAGAGGGCAATAATTAGAAATAGTTTAACTGTACTTACCAATGAAAATTATTTTTCTCGGAAAAATACAACCGAACGTTTTTAACTATTGCATAAGAAATGACACACGTGTAACATAATCGGCGTTCAGCATAATACTAAATCATAAGACGTATGAGAGGGGAAGAATGGCGGTGGGGCGTCTTAAGAGCTGGGGCGTATTATACCCTAAATATTATCAATTATTTACTTGTTATTTTTATTAATTTTTTCCATGAAAGTTTTATTACATTCATTTCTATAGTTTCTTCAATTTTTTATAAAAAATAAACTGATATTTTCTTGATTACTTACAAACCGATTTTATTTTTGAATAATTTGTTGAATAGACGATGGAAGATCACATCTAAAATTATAAAAAAATGTACAGGGTGCTATTAAAAAATTTGAAGTTAGGGGTTGTAACTAAGGGATGAATTTTTAGGGGTTGATTTTATTATGCCTTATTGATAAGAAACAAGAACTGGATTTCCTTGAAGAGTTGGAAATTAGAATACACTTAAGAAACCCACAATATGAAGTCGTCAATGAACAGATAAATCTAGGGAGTTCTCCACTATTATAGTCTGTTCCTTATTGACTAACAGCACGCGAAAAGACAGCAGGGAAGACAAATCTATTATCTAGATGAGACATGGCTCAATTATGGACATTATGTGAAAGAAATATGGCAGGACAAAAGTATTCAAACCAGTCGTCAAGCTTTCATAGAAGATTTGTCTACTGGACTGAAAACTCGTATCGGTAAAGGTCCTCGACTAATAATAACTCATATTGGATGCAATCAAGGGTTCGTTGAAGGTGGTTTACTGGAGTTTCAGTCAACATCAACCAAAGACTATCATGAGGAAATGACTGCAGATGTATTTTACACAAATGGTCGAATTAATTCCAAATAATGCTGTAATCGTTATAGACAATGCCACTGATCATTAGCGATTAACAGAAAATCTTCCTTCTACCTCTTGGAGAAAAGCTGATATTAGAAACAGGTTTATCGTAAAAGATATACCATTTGGAGACGATATGTTGAAAAAAGAACTTTCAAAGGTTGCTTCAGATCACAAGCTACAATTTAAAAAGTTTGTTATTGATGAAATAGCCAAGAATCGTGGGATAACAGTGCTTCGTTTGCCGCCATACCATTGTGAATTAAATGCGATAGAGTTAATATGGGCCCAAATGAAAGGTTATGTAGCTAGACATAATAAAACATTTGAAATGAAAGATGTTCGTGAACTCATGAAGTACTCATTGACAACAATAACTGAATAGAACTGGAGAGATGCTGTGAATTATGTAATTAGAGAGGAAGAGAAAATGTGGGTTTTAGATAACCTCATAGAACAAACTATAGAACCGATAGTGAACTCTCTTGGCGAGTCTTCGGATGATTCTTGAATGGCCAGCGAAGAGGATGATACTATATATTGAATTTTATATTTCCTATAAATGGTATGTTTACTTTACTTGATATACATTAATTCATTGTCAATAAATTTGAATTATGAGAATTAAACTATATTTTCTTTAATTAATTTGATTTAATAAAAATGAAAATGTAACTTGTTAATAGGCCTAAGCGAATGAATTTTATTTCAACTGTAATGTTGACCGAATCTAATGAAATAAGCAAAATGAACTAATATCGTCATCTCCGCCACCACCGCACAGTTTATCCTTTTGCTGGCATTGTTCAGTTTTATTACCATATTGAATTTCGAACTGAAACAGGGATGTACAGATAACCAATACAGACACCTACTTGTTTTGCATTAGAATTTTAGTATTTACTTGTAAAATCCTTAGGAGCATTCTGTAAGAGATAATTTTCATTTGAATATTTAATGAGGCTACTGTGCTGTCAGACATTAAGAAATAGACTATAAACTGTAATATCACATCTTCTTCATTTTTCTATTAACATATATTAAGTCAATCACAAGGTAGGTCACTCCTTGATCCAGCCAAAAATAACTACTAAACATCAGGTAGGCATAAAATGAAATGTAACTTCTGTCATTGTGACGATGATATTCAGTTATCGAAACAGTTGTCAATTTTTTTGAATTTTCATCATTTTTCATTATATTGTGGAATAAGCTAGAAACGTTGAGTTTCATTTAAAACACTAATATGAATAGATCAGTTTTCGTCCCATTCGAAAATCTCTATTCGATTAAGAGATATAGCCTGGATAAATTAGTACCATAATGAGCGTTGTCATGATCCTTATAACATAAATATTTTCTATTATTTTCAGATTATCCTTTTATTTTGCGTGGGATATTCCCAAGCTATATTACGGATCTTCGGCAAAGGTAGTCTTGCAAGCAAAACATTAGATTATTTAGGCCTTGATAACCTTATCAGTGTGGATGCAGATGCTCGTGGCAAAATTTTAGACAATGAAATAGGATTAAATGGCGCAATTGGACTTAGTAAAGACGAAGCTGGTGCACATGCTGGTGGTAATGCTGATGTTTTGGGACAAAAACTCAATATCAATGCTGATCTCCTTAATGGACGTGAAATAAGTCAAAAAGTTCATCAAGTATATAGGTAATATGAAGATTATTATGAAGTTAATATACGTCAGTGTCATTATGACATATTTATCATCCTTATTTGGGCGTCATTGTGGCCTTTATAATGGCACTCAGTGTCATTATGAACTCATAGTAGAACAGTTGTATTATCTCGTGAACAGTGACCTTTCCAATTTACTGTGTGAAGCGGAAGTGGGAATTCGTTTAGCAATCTGTAAGTAGTCCGGGAAAGTAACGTCGAACAATCTGTTAAACATCAAAAGTTTCCCGGCGCTGATTTCCAATTTTTAAATGAAAATGTGTCGACCCAGCATTACTCTCCTAGATTGTCTAATAATTTCCGCTTGAGCTTGCGACGCAGCTAGCAAGCACAGCTCGGACCACATAAAACTCAAGCAATTTATGCTCGTATCATTTCTGGATGTGTTCTTACAAAAAAATCGTAGAGATGAAAATTGCAGCAAATTTTATGCTCTTGAAGGTGACGTAAGTAGTTTTTCCAAAAACAAAATTTCCAATCTTAAATTTTCCAAAAATAGAAAAAAAAATCGTATATCATATTTTTGGCTAGTAATTATAAATAAAGTATTAATGGCGAACTTCTAAAAATTTACGTTTTTTCAGATTTGGAAAATTAAAAATGGCGGCTGCTCAAATTGGAAACAAACTTTTTTTCAATCGCGTTTAAAGTTATGTACATTAATATGATATCGAGAAGCGGTTGGTTGCAATCGACAGAGTGAAAGTTATATTTATATAAATAACAAACAAAATTTAAAGAAATTTTTTTTATAATTTTTTAGAACATTTACCGAAAAAAAAATGTCCATCTAGTTTTTTCTTATTTTGTCGATGAAAAATTTGTTAAAAATATCTTTTCAAGTTATAAATATGTTCATTTTTGAAAGACGAGTATTTTGAAAGGAAATTTCACAGATGCGACTTTTACAAGCTGAGTTAAACAAATTCAAAGTCTGCTAGATACTGTCATAATATTAATTGAAATTTTCAAATTTTGATCACTTCGCTAGGTTGTTGAATCTCAACTCAACTTAAATACAATTTTCCATTTTTCTACCGTTAATTGGTCCTTTCAAAAAGAAAACAGTAATCCTAGCTCGCTCGGCCAAACGGTGCGGCGGTAGCTGCTTGGCGTAGTGGTGGGGGGTTAGCGCTCCGGTTGTGGGATAAGGATAAAACAATTGTTGAAAAAATGAAGCCTACCGACTGGGGTTGGAAATTCATTGATAATTATGGCCTCGCACCGGAAATGATTGACGACGTACTTGTACCCGACGAATTATCTAAAATTATTTCGTGTTCTTGTAACACAGGGTGCTCTACCACCAGGTGTGGTTGTAAAAAAGTTGGCATACATTGTACGATATTATGTGGAAATTGCGAAGGCAAAAACTGTTGTAACATCGAATTTTTAAGTACGATATTTGACAATGACGAGGATGATAATGAATCTCTGAGTGATGAGCCAACTTTTGATATGAGTCACTTAGTTGATTGTGAACCTGCAATTAATAATAGCAATAATATCGATGAGGATTTGTTTGCTAATGATTATGACGAGGAGAATTGTGCAGAGTCACTTCCTCAGAGACCAAAAAGAGCGAGAAATTGTAGACAATAGATGTAAATTTGTAAATAAATATTATTATTAGTATCTATGTATCGAATTATGTATAATATATTTAATAAATGGATTTATAGATATAGTGTGGAACAGCCAAATGGAATAAATTCGATAACGAATAAATGAGAGCGTGTTGGAAAAAATGCTTGGACACGTCGATTTCTATTTTATGATGCGCATGTTTTTCAAAAAAAAAATAATTATGTAGTGTGTGTCATGTGACAGTGGCCGATACCAACTTCGTTATTTTAAATACAGCCCCCTGTATATTATTAGTTTTTTGGATTCTTCAGAAAATTCTAGACATAATTCATGTACAATGTTCCATACCTATCTTCAACTCTTTCTGAAATATTAAGTGTTTTCAGATGTATTACAAAAATTAACATTAAAAAAAGAAAATTATTTATTTCACAAATAATGTGAAAAAAAAACAAAAATTATTGATTTCAATGTAAGAGATGTTCAAAAAGTTCGCCGCGAACGTCTTGGCAACATGCTAATCTGGTATAGAAATGTCTTCTAACGTTACTCAACATCTCAGGCGTGACTGATCTAATCTCAAGCGTGATTCGTCTTTTCAAGTCATCTAAGTAGAGTGGTTTAGTTTGGTATACAATACTTTTGACATATCCCACAAAAAGAAGTCTAATGGCGTCAGATCAGGAGATCGTGCTGGCCATTCTATCGATCCGCGCCTCCCTATCCACCAATTTGGAAAGTTTTGGTTCAGGTACTGCCGGACATTGATTTGGTAATGGGGCGGTGCTCCATCTTGCTGAAACCATAGTAAAGTGGCAGGAACTTGTGGGTTTGCTGGATCAGGATATAAGTTTGTCAAAGTTGGCACGAATTATCTCAGCTTTCCTGAGGACGCGGCAATAGGCCGGTTGAAGTTGCGGGCCTCGCAGTTTCATCATATATAAATAAAGGACTCTAACTGACAATTCATTCATTCTTGTTTTATTCTGTATCCATTATTTTCAATAGTTTTCATAATTTTTAATAGTTTTTAATAAATATATCATTCTTGTAATTTTTGTAAAAGTATTAAATGTTTGTTTTCAAAAACGGACTTCGAAGTACTCATTAGTTAATTCACGACATTATTTTGGAGCAGATCTAAATATTTATCACCATTCAAGTTGCCATCAATGTGAAAGGGACCTACGATATGATTTCCAACAATTTCTGCCCAAGCATTAACTTTTTCAGTATATTGCGTATGTTCCTGTCTCATCCAATGAGGATTCTCATTAGACCAATAGTGGCAATTTTGACGATTAACATGACCGTGAAGTGTAAATGTGCTCTCATCAGAAAACAAAACATCTTCTAATTGGATCATATTGTTATCTAACATCTCCATCATTTGTTAACAAAAATACGTTCTCCTGTCGAAATCGTCTCCCGTTAGCTCCTGAGTTGGCATCATTTTATAGGGATGCATTTTACTTTAATTTTCGAAAAATGGATGTGTGGCTAATGTTGAACAGTGAGGCTGCTTTTCGACCAGAATTATGTGGGGTTTTTCGAAACTCAAGCATAACATCCTATTTCGTAATATCGCTTAGTTCATTGGCAACTACTTTTCTTGTCTGTCTTATACATGACCAAGATCGCGAAACTGTTTTTCTATTTTGCTTGTTCCATGGGATATAGGCGGCAAATTTGGAAATGTTTCGTGAAATCAGCGAGAAACTTCCATTTGCGTCCGTGTGTTATCTCCATAACCAATCATTTGTAGAATGGTTATTTTGTGCGTTTCTGTTAAATGAACCATTTTTCCGATATTATTACGTACAGTTAATGAAATTCAAACGACAATAGCACTGACTCTGATCACTACTGTCATGCAGACAGACAACAAGTTGCTAAGGCTATGAGCTTTAAACGAAAATAAACAAAACTGTCTTTGTATCAGTGAAAAGCGAACGCATTAATGGTTTTTGCTTATTTTCTCAATATTAAGAGCTAAATAGGAAATAAGTATTGAGTGTAATGTAGCGAATTTGTGAAATAAAATAATTTTTTTTTAATGTTAATTTTTGTAATGCATCTGAAAACACTTGATATTTCCGAAACAGTTGAAGATAGGTATGGGACATTGTACATGAATTATGTCTAGATTTTCTGAAGAATCCAAAAAACTAATAATATACAGGGGGTTGTAGTTAAAATAAGAAAGTTGGTATCGGCCACTGTCACATGACACACCCTATATAATTATTTTCTTTTGAAAAAAATGCGCATCTGAAAATACAAATAGATGTGTCCAAGCGTTTTTCCCAACATGCTCTCATTTATTCGTTATCGAATTTATTCCATTTGGCTGTTCCACACTGTATAAATTATAAATATCATTGTACCTTATTTCTAGCAATATGTAATCATATTAATAATAACCATACTATAAATGCACAATTTTTACAAAGAAAACCAAAATAAAAGCTTGAGCATCGTTGAACTGCGAACGAGCGTTGACCCCCACCACAACGCCAAGCGACGAGGTCCGTCAAGCTGCCCCCCCGTTTAGATTTTTTTAACTAAAATGCAAGCACACGTAAAGGGCACCTAGCACAACCTAGCACAACAATTTTTATAGCTAGCACACCAACAGCTCACAATAAAAATGCTTTTGAATTCAGGTGGGGCCAGGTTATCGCTAGCCCCCCCCCCCCCGGTTGGAATTTTTGTGCCCAAATGCTAGCACAGATAGAAGACACCTAGCACAGCCTGGCACACTATTTTTTATAGCTAGCACACCAACAGCTTACAATAAAAATACTTTTGAATTCGGGTGGGGCCAGGTTGACGCTAGCCCCTCCCCCCCCCCCGGTTGGAATTTTTTCGCCAAAATGCCAGTACTTATGAAGGATACCTAGCACAACCTAGCACACCATTTGTTATAGCTAGCACACCAACAGCTTACAATAAAAATGCTTTGGAATTCGGGTGGGGCCTATAAAAAATGGCCCCTAAACAGCATTATTGTTGTCAGCTGTTGCCGGATTGTGCGTGATATCTATATTTTCCCATCTAGCAGGGTATTTGATGAATTAATAATTAACTATTATTTACTTAATAATTATCTATTTATTCTCAATTAATGCTAAAAAACGAAAGAATAGAAAAAACCTTCACTTTTAAAAATAATTTTGTCAAAATCATAGTATATTTAATAAAACAAAATAATTAAATTGAACCATTTAGTCACGGAATGAGAAACAATCCGTGCACAAATAAGTTGCAAATTACGTCAGACTATAAAAAAGGCAACGACAAACGTTTGCGTACAGACATTGGATATGTCCTTTGGACAACGTTGTGCAATCTGGGAAGGGGCGGCTGAGGTCCCTAAAAATGTTCCAATATATTGAGAATACATGTTTTAGACTGATCGTGGCTCACTGTAGTCCTTATTTAAAAGAAACACTCAAACTTTATATTTAAATTTGCCAGAATATTTATTGCCTAAGTTGATGGATAATTAACCATTGTAATAGGTATGTTCCAACCAACACAAAAACCGTACAATGACGATACAAACCCAGTTGATCTGCTGATTAGTGAATATAATAAGTCTGTGTAATTTACATCAAATTTGTTGCGTTACTGAGATTGTACGGTAATAAAACGGTATTTACTTCGGTTGGAACAAACCTAATGATAACATAAATATTGCATTTCACTATCAGATTTTTTTTAAATTCCCAAGTTTACTTAGAACGTGCATCTTTTAATTCTTAGAGCCGGTTAATCAGAGCTTCAAATATTTCTGTGGCATATCATAACATACCAACATTACTATGTATTAAAGTTCTTAGTATGTAACTGGCAATGTTTGTTTGTTCGCTTGCAATCTTGCAACTCAGTTTTGAAGCAGATATCTTCAACCGTTGAGCTGAAATTCTGTATATACGTCTAGTTTGCATTCCAATACATGATTAGGTATGTGACGTCATTCTGAATTCAACATGGCGGATCACCAAAGTTGGCGGACTAAAGAAAGTGGACTAATTTTTTATGCTTTCTTACAATATGGGTAATGGAAGGACTTGCTAAGAATACGAATGTGAGTTGCTCCAATCCGTCTCCAATCTTGGTGTACTTGGGTTTTTTGAGTCCTTTATTATGACATTGAGGTCGAATTGTTCGACTGTGTTACATCGATTGGTTCACTTTGACTTGTGTTATTTGCCGAGATCGGCAGATTGTAAGACTGTGTCTTAAAGAACTGAAAGGACGAAATAAAATTCTTGTACTTTCAATTTGACCCATGGACATTGGATATTTTTTACTACCTCAGAACTATTCTAAATAAATAAATTGTGAAAAAGCCAGATGTTTGGGTAAGAACGACAGGTCTAGAGGGCTGAGCATTATAAAAAACGTACTTTTCCTTTCATATTACAAGCAAAATGTACTGTAAGCAAAATTGAAGACATGGGTATTTTTATTTTTCTAAAAACTAGGTATAATCCAATTAACTGTCTCGACCCTTACTTCGTGGAATCTACTCATATTAGTTTTTTAAATGAAACTGAATGTTTCTAGTTGATTCCACAATATAATGAAAAATGTTTGAAAATTCTAAAAAATTGACAATTGTTTCGATCACTGAGTATCATCCTCAGAATGACAGAAGTTACATTAAATTTAGAATTTTCATTATATTGTGGAATTAACTATAAACATTGAGTTTCATTTAAAGCACTAATAGGTATAATTCATCTGAAGTTCTCATCGGACTTTTTAAAAGGGTCGTTAAACCAAGTCTATCGTTAAAATTAGAATCATTTTTATAATGCCGTTTTTATGGGTCTTAAGAGTAAATAAAATTCTTGTAGGTACATCCAAACTGGCCGATTCAGATGTTTGGGTTAAGAAAGGGTTTCCCCGAAGTGCTGATGGTTCTAATAATATGTATTCTTCCTAATATTACAAGCAACATGGACTATATAAGTAAAACTAATAATCTAACTATTTTCACGAGTGTAATTCGATAGAATATTTCTCGATTAGACTGTATTAATGCGGAATTTATATTATTTAAACAACATTACACGGTATTTAATTACTTTTTTGGTTCATTTTCAATCACTTATTTTTGGATTAAACTTGAAGAATCGTTTTCAAACCGTGACATTTTTATGATATTTCAAATTAAAATTATGATAATAACAATTGTTACTTAGACGTGACTTAGATACGGACTTAAAAGGGAAATTATCGGCCCCGTCGGAGAGTTATCTCCGAAAAGATCCTGCTTCATTTGGAATTTTCACCATATGAGTGGAATGTTCCGAAAATTTTTCGTAACTACAGTGAGAAACAATTGAACCAGCTGTTTTACATATATATTCAACCTATCCATTTATACATTCATTTATTCAGCGAGTAAGTATAGCGTTATTTCACTGACCTCCGTCCCACTCCCCAGAATAAAAAGTGTAGTTGGTGTGCTAATTATAAAAAATGATGTCTTAGATTGTGCTAGGTGTTCTTCATTTGTGCTAGTATTTTGGCGAAAAAATTCCAACCGGGGGGGGGGGCTAGCGTTAACCTGGCCCAACCCGAATTAAAAAACATTTTTATTGTAAGCTGTTGGTGTGCTAGCTATAAAAATTGTTGTGCTAGGTTGTGCTAGGTGCCCTTTATGTGTGCTAGCATTTTGGTGAAAAAAATCTAACCGTGGGGGGGGGGGCAGCTTGACGGACCTCTGCCGCCGCACCGTTTGGCTGAGCGAGCTAGGATTATTGTTCTCTCTTGAATGGACCAATTGACGGTAGAAAAATGAGAAATTGTGTTGAGTTGGGATTCAACAACCTAGCGAAGTGATCGAAATTTGAAAATTTTAATCAATATTATGACAGTATCTTGCCGACTTTGCATTTGTCTATCTCAGCTTGTAAAAGTCGCATCTGAAATTTTTTTTTTAAAATACTCGTCTTTCAAAAACAAACATATTTATTACGTGAAAAGATATTTTTAACAAATTTTTCAACGCCAAAATGAGCAAAAAACTAGATGGAAATTTTTTTTCGGTAAATGTTCTACAAAACTATGTAAAAAAAATTTACAAAATTTTGTTTATGTTATTTATATAAATAAAACTTTCACTATGTCGATTGCAACCAACAGCTTCTCGATATCAATAATGTTCATAAAATTAAACGCGATTGAAAAGAAAATTGTTTCCAATTTGAGCAGCCGCCATTTTGAATTTTCCGAATCTGAAAAAACGTAAATTTTTAGAAGTTCGCCCTCTATGTTTATCTATGTTTTGATCTCGATATTAATATTTTATTTATAATTACCAGCCAAAAATATGATTTTCGACAAAATTTTCCATTTTTGGAAAATTTTACATCGGAAAATTTTTTTTTTAATAACTATCTACGTCACCTTCAAGATCATAAGATTTGCTGCAATTTTCATCCCTACGATTTTTTTGTAAGAACACATCCAGAAATGATATGAGCATAAATCACTTGAATTTTAGGTAGTCCGAGCTGTGCTTGCAAGCTGCGTCGCAAGCTCCAGCGGAAATTATTAGACAATATAAGACAGTGAGTGATGCTGGGTCGATATATTTTCATTTAAAACTGAAAAATCAGCGCTGGGAAACATTTGATGTTCAACTTCCCTACTTTCCCGGACTAAGGTGAGGGTCAAAAATATTGGCTTAGGTCTAGCTCAGTGTTTTAATTGAAAGTTAAAAAGGGGAGAGCGTTTTAATCGCTTTGCTTAACTGCATTTACCGTATAATTATTACGAAGTAAAACTTAAACAAGCTTTGGTGAGATTGTATTTATTATAAACAATATATCATAGATATGATCAATAAAAAAAAATATTTATGTTATCATTCCAAGTATTATAATTTTAGTGGAAAAATGAGTAGGTAGGGGAACCCAGGGCAAAACGGAACATCTAACCTTTAATGTCACATTGCGTGCAAATACCAAATATATAAAATGTTTTTATAACTACGGTATTTTGTTTGGCTTATTGTCGTGGTTGAGTTTGGGGTTAATTTCAAAATAGAAATGTTTAAGTACGGAAAAAATAAATTATGAAAAACATTTTGCCCCATATATGGGGAAAAAAGTATTACGGTTTGGGGTAAAACGGAACACCTTCAAATATATACCTAGGTATATAGGTAAGAAATATTTGATCATTTTCTGAATGATGTGAGTAGATTACATTTTTAATAGGAAAAACAAAACAAAATGAAAAATTGAAAAAATTTACTGTATAACCCACGAGTGTCAATTTAATAAACTAAGTCAATGAGAGCCAAAACTATAGTAAACAAAAATTATTGACATATTTCACATACATACTTTATTTCATTATCTTCTGTGTCGACGCCAGCACAGGAATCATTTATGGCAGGGTATGCAGGCAGTACAACCATTAATACAGTAAATGGGGAGAAAAATAAGGTATAACCTCCGAATTCTTCACACCCGCTCCGATTTTGATGAAAATTTGGAAATAAGTTATTTTCACCCTCTAGATCAAAGTTGATATGCTCTCGAGGTGCGCTTTTAATTTTTAGGGGGTGAAAACTACCCCTTATGCTAAAAAAATAGAAAAAACCATAAAAACATATATTACATCGATCCAAATCATTTCAAATACGTATAATAAATATATTTGTATGTTGTGAGTTAAAATTAAACAATAGTTTCACTCTTTCAACCCTTAAGTACCACCCTTATTGTCGAAAAAAAATTATTTTTTCAGCTTAAAATTTATGAATGATGCAAAAATTTTAAATAAAAATGATTTATTGTTTTACAGTATAATAAATATTTAATTACAATCATTCAACCCTTAAAACTATCCTTAATAACTACCCCTAATCAAATATATAGAAAAAAATAGTTTTTGAGAGATTGAAATAATTTTATACACATAATACAACTGATTATTATTTATTCTTAACGTTTTGATAGCTTAAGTATTTCTTGAGATTCACCATTGATTTATAAAAAGTCATAGTCCATAGGGAAAAAAATTTAAAAACAAAAATAAAAGTAATTTGTGTTCATTTTACAAAATAGATTTATAAATGGTACATAATGTATAAGATTATTCATCGCCACTATCAGCTTCTTCTTCCTCGTCTTCGTCTGTGATTAGCGGACAATTCTGGCAGCTGTTACCTGAGCATGTCCCACACGTAGCCAATTGTTCGACAGCCGCAAGCTGCCCCTCATCCTTTTTTGCAGTTACAAAAGATCATTTTAAGTAGTTCTTGTGGTGCGGGCTGGTTGGTCATTTTAATTGGATTTGATAGGCCGTCCTTGCTAATCCATCTCCAATCTGTTGCATTGATATTTTTATTGTCTAGCCAAATCTGTACTCGTAAGTACACCCTTTTTATATGATGGTTCAAGGCGTCAATGGTTGGAACAAGGGATGATAGTTTTACCGCGCTACTTTTAGTGGTGGCTTTAATAAAGGAATCATATCGAATTTTTTCAAGCAATGTTGACAAATTTTCTGTACTATTAAGTTTGTTAGGATGCGTATCCTTTGCTAATCCGTACATTACTATGGTGCAATATAGGCCAGCTTTTATGAAATTTTAAAGCTATTATAATGATCCAAGTATCAATTTTAAGGAAACTTGAAAAGCTATTAGCTCTGTGAATTAAAGTGTTTTTTAACCAGTAGTTTTTAAAATTTTTGAGGTTAAGAGGCTTCAGACACGTGACTATTCCCCTAAAGGTAAAACTTCTACTAGCCATAACTCCGTCAATTTTCATCGTACAGAAATGAAAAATAAACTAAAATATTCTGTAAAAAGTAAGCTACATTTTTTGTATCTTCAATATTTTGTAAGTTATTTTCAAAAATATGAAATTTTTCTTAAAATTAGATTTTTTTTTCATTTTAACATTATTATTTTCAAAAATATGTACTCTGAATTGCTTAATCTTGCAGAACACATAGCTAACACATAAATGAAGTAAATTGCAGAATGATTTTTTTTTATTTTTATCAAAAAACTCAAAAGTTTGAGTGCTGATTTTTTTTCAGAGCAAGTGAAAATTCGATTTTACTTTCATCAGAACTTCGTTAATTTTTATGCTAATGACTTCAAACTGGATTCATTTTGAAGATTTTTGAAAGTACTTTGAAAAATAAACGGTATACTTTCTATGGAAAGTTCAACTTTTTTATTTATTTTAAGTTAAATGCATGTAATTTAGTGACTGAAAATTTTTTTTCTCTAGCCGCCGTATCTCGGTAATGATTGCACCTATGTCATTTATAAACGTCTCAATCTTTTCCTTTTTTTGTGAGCTTTATTTTAGTCTCGACATGTTTTTCCGTAGCATGTCAAATTGTTGACTTATACAAGAAAAACTGTTAAAAAACGTGATTTTTTTCATGAAAACCGAGCATTTTCAACCAAGAATAACTCAGTAAATATTGACTTTACGAAAAATGTTGATATAGAACTTTTTGCATGAAATTAACCCCTCTATCGATTTCCGAAGTTATTTTCAACATTCCATTTTCCACCCCTGAGGAGGGTTGGTTTCCACCCCCTGCGCAAACGCGCACAACGGCACTATATCAACTTTGCTTTTTATGGTATTTTATAGTTACCCTTCAAATTTCAGGTCAATCGGAGAGGGTGTTAATTTTTCTCAGCAAAAACCCTCCATTTACTGTGTTACATCCTTTTGATGTGATTTTGAGAAGAAGTTTCCACAATATAAACATTCAGCGTCGCTTTGATCTTCATCTTCACTGGAATTGTTTGCTACTACTTGCTTGCTTTTTTAGGATACCGGTTTTTCTTGTTTTGACGTTTTCTTTATTTATAACGTTTCCATTTTCCATATTTTCTTTGAGGTTCGACAATTTGTCTTTGATTATTTTCTTTAATGAGGTACTTCCTTCTAAACTCAGCGATTTTCTATTTGTGCTTTCTTTCAATTTGTTAGTGCAATGGCGGCTTCCAGCTCAGTTTTATAAGGGGAAGAAGTCAAAATGGTTGCTTTCGCATTTTTTCTGTTTCCTTTTTTTCTCATCACCATAGGTACAGGAATCAAATTTTGAGGAGAGAAGCTGGCGATTGACATTGACAGACAAATAGAAATTTGAGAAATGGCTTGAAATGGACTGTAGTTGAACAATGTTATGTAGTTGGCGAATCGTCAACAAATACAATAACTTTGATTTAAAGGCACTTACCAATATATAACGGTTTCTGCAAGGCACACATCAGCTTCAACGATCGATCGTTTTGATTCTGAACAAATAACATGTGTAAGAATTGACACATGTCGCGATTTTAACTGATTTTAAACTGGTTTTACCAACTAGGAATTCAACGAAGTGTATTTCGGAAACGAGTTGTTCCTCCAACTAAAGCGATAATAAAACTATTCTCTCATCAGAACGCACGAGAAAACTAGTATTAACCCATTAATGCCAAGAACTATTTTTTGTAACTGTTTATAAATCTAGTAAAATTATAGGAGTTAGGTTATTCTAAGTATTTTGTGTATCTTTTGTTCAATAACGACTGTTGCAAAAACGCAACACCAGGCAAAAAGGTTACATAGAAAAAATATAAACAACAAAATAGTTTGGAGTAGTTTATTGAAAATACGTATAAAATATAATGTGATTTATTCTGAATGATATTTAAAGAAACATTTCTCATGGAGGGCCACATTACATTTGTTGCATTTTTTTATTGTTGTGAAATGGCACATAGCACATCGTGTTCTCGAATCAATATAATGACAGATATTGTCATAACGAGCATCTAAAGTAGTACGTTTGCGAATTGACTGCACCGGTCCTGGTCTAGATGGTGGCGTGCCAAAACATGTAAGCAGTCCCTTTGCAATATATCTTCGAAATTCTAATAAATCAATATCCGGCTGATCTGAGACTTCCCTTCTCATTTTACGATATATAAGCCAGGCATTCTGTACGGCAACGTCAATTCCCCAAATAAAAAGTGGCCAATACCACTTCTTTGATCTCGGGATTGTTCATTAATATGCAACGTTTTGATCCATTCGATCCGTTCCGCCCATATTTTCGTTACAATTTTTAACCAGGTCTGATTGCACGACTTTAATTTTTTTATTCTAATCAAATGAATATCTAGTAGCTTGATAAGTTGGGTTTGCACCTTGGCAATTAGAAGCAAGAATTACTAAGCTATTGTCATTGCATTTACATACTAAGAGTTCATTTTATTTGTCGTAATATATTTCATACTGACCCCTTACCGATTTTTTTGTAACCTCAGATAGAGGGCACTTTTCAACCCTATTGAATCGTAGTGTTCCCACATATCCCATCCCGTCGACAGTCAACTTATCTAATAGTTCTAAAACCGTAAAATAATTGTCTGCATATAAAACATGAGGTATACATTCATCGCCTATTAAGGAATATGTTCGGCAAACTGCAAAATTATACTTCCACCTAAACAAATTCTGCTTTATATTTATTTTCTTCACCCTTGGCACCTTGATAAATTTGGAAGTCAATTAGATATCCAGATTTTAGATTCCAGCACCAGCTTTTGTAGCCGAAACGTGTTGGTTTCCCTTTTATGTGCTGCTTCATTCCATGCCGTCCGTAGTGTGGGATCATGGCCTCGTCTATACTAGATTCTGTTTCCCAAATTGTATATTCAAAAAAAGATTTTCTTCAACATTTCTATTTAAGGTAGAATTTTGTATGTTTTGTCTGTAGGGTCAACTTTTGGTTATCATTCAAATGAAGGAATTTGTTAATTGTTTAAAATCTGTAACGTCGCAAACTATTTGAAATCATAATATTTTTCACATGTTCTGATTTCTCCCAGTACATACGTCTCCTGGAATTTACGTCATATCCACTCACTAATAAAATACCTATAAAGACTTTCAATTCATCAACGCCCAATTCAAGTGTATGTCCTTTATAGAAAGCATAACGAACTGTTTCTTTCACAATATGGCTAAAAAATTCATCACTAAAAAAAATTGGAATTTTGAAGCGGAGTAAGCGGGCGCGAATAAAATGATGGCAGAAAATTAATCCACTCCGATTTTTTTTAGATAGACGGGAACATAGTAAATTATCGACAGGTAAATCGCCTTGAATCCAATTCCATGAAATTTTAGCCGATTTTCTTCGTGTAGATAATCTGTGAGGAACTGTTTCTGTTCCGTCTTCGATAAATGACTCATAGTCGTTTATATCAAGTTCTTCTTCAGTTGTTGTGGTTTGCAGTATTTCCCCAATATTTTCTTCGACAGAGTTTATGTTATCTTCGTCAATTCTTATAGCATCTTCTTCATGAAAAATATTAACAACTGCTTCTTCTTCTGACTGTGATTGGGATCTACTCAAATTGTCAAACGTTCCAACAAAATCTTCATCACCGCTATCTTCATCGGTCAATTCGTGCGGATCGGGAGGGGCTAAATATACATTTGCACTGCCGGCTGACTGCATAATGGTTGATTCTTCAAGAATTGTCATTATTTTGTGCGTTCTGGCTTTATATATCATTTTTGGCTGAGATCCAACTTGATTAGTCCCTCTACTAAATTTTGAAGAAGATGGAATATTGTTGGACATTTTGAATACTAAAAGAAATAGAATCCTTTTGTCAAAACATATAATTTTTGTTTGTTTTTTTCTAGTGACAACTAACTTATCATATTAAAAAATACTTTATACTTTGGTTCCCGGCGTTGTGAAAATGCAACACCTACAATTATAAGTACTTAACACTGTAATAGCTTCGTGTTGCGAAAACGCAACACTAGTAAATAAACAAACACAAAAATCGTCAACAAAAAACATATAGTACTTACTTCATATATGGCTAACAAATAATTCCTTTGGATCCTAATAGTACAGAAAAAAATGAATCTTTCTTCTAAAACTGTTCACCTTTATGTTGGAAAAATCACAGTGCGACTTGTCACCAAATGAAACCCTCAACTTGTTTCCTAAATTCTGCATACAAATGTCATTTATTAGTTCATATACTGATAGGTTTGGTTAAAGTTAACTGTAAAGAAAAGAAAATCTGCAAATTAAATAGATTTCAGTTAGCTATTGGCTCAACAGATGGGATTAGGTTCGCCACTACCACTTATTGCGAAAACGCAGCTTTGGGCATGAATGGGTTAAATTTGAACGGGATATAATCCATGAGCAGCACGTAAAATTTTATGGAAAATATCATTTTAATTTACAGTTTAAACCATAATTAAATAAATTCAATATATATATATATATATATATATATATATATATATATATATATATATATATATATATATATATATATATATATATATATATTCATTTATGTACTTTTCTTGGGATAGGTTCATTAATATACTACTAGTTTTCTTTAGTCATTCTTGATGTTTCGCCTTAATTACAAGGCGTTATCAAGAGATTTAAATCTCAGTCGACAATAAAAATACAATATTGGATAACACTGACAAACAATTTACATTGAGAATAGCACACAAAAGTAAGGGTACATGTGAATATAAAAGAGTACATACCTTGACAACCATCTTCTTTGATTGATCATCAATGTTTGGTTCAAGTATTTGACTTTTTTTTGTTTTTTATTATTTTTACTGATAACAGCTAATTGGAGTTAAAGTAAATTTTATACACCGTGTCTTGGCATTGTTTGAGTATTGTCAATATATATTTTTTTTGTTGGTTTATTATCCACAAATCATGAGGCTGCATGTAAACGGTTATGGTAAATTTTACTCAAGTTCTCTATGTCTTTCTTGTCATCCAGTGCATTGGGTTCATTCTTAATGGCAATCATATTTTTTATTTCAAGATTAGTAATGTTTTGTTCTCTGTATATTGTGACGTGCTTTCTTTCCTCAAAAAGAATCACGGACGTCACTATGATACCCACGGCTTCGGTACTTCCTAGTTTTCCTCGGTCGCCAGATTTTTGGGGTGGTTTACTCCACCGAACTCTCGAAAAATACGGCGTCGAGAGTTACCAAGGTAGCCACAGATGGAGGTTCAGTAATTCCAGGGGTCTGTTGTTATGGACCTTTCCGGATATGTAGTGTGCAAACAGGCTTTAATTGCTTACCACTATCAAACAAATGAAACTACTCGCTACTGGAGAAATTATTACTTTTAATTCCACAAATAAAATTAATTTTACATAAATGAGACATTGCAAAAATATCAAAATAAACTACTCGTTATTGGAGAAATTGTCAATTTTAATTCCACAAATAAAATTGAATTTTACATAAATGAGAAATTGCAAAGATATCAAAATCTACTACTAAATATCTACGTTACTAATCAAACCAAAAGCGGACTCACACCAAGCAATAAATATTCTAGCTATTTTACAACGGAGGCGGAAAATAACGTGCAGAATTCTACTAGTACGTAGCAGGTGAAAACAGTACAAAGTTCCTAGTGATAATAAGTCAAAATGCACAGAGAAAGCGTTATGGTTGCACTAACAGAGCGTACTATATCGGTTCCTAGTATTTGTGTACCTTTTTAAATAAAGCGGAAGAAAATAATCAATTAACTAGTCTCGGCGGCTAGGTTAATCTCAATAGCCACCGGAATTTCTTAGCGATTTCACTAGATTCAACTAAACTAGGTTTTACTGATCAACACAATGGCCTATCGTACAAGATCAAATTCTCAGATAATGAAAACTACTAGCAGAATGCGAAAACCTCTCTTGGGTACCCCTGCTCAGCAGCGAATACTTCTGAGATTATTTCGTATCCCTTAAATTAAATCTGTCTTAGAGGCCTCTCGAATTGATCCCTGCTCAGCAGCGAATCCAGACGAGATTTTTCTACTCAGGTGCAAACGAACTAAATTTTCTTAACAGTACGACGGCCTATTCAGCGGAATTAAATACCCAGATAAACTAGACTTTAAATGTTCTAACTAAAGTTTTACTGGCAAAACAACAGCCTATTGTACGTAGTAAACTTTTCAGATAAAATAGATTGACGGTAGAATCCGAAAGCCTCTCCTTCGTATCCCTGCTCAGCAGCGAACACTCTCGAGATTATTTCGTATCTCTTAAATCAAAACTGCCTTAGAGGCCTCTCGAATTGATCCCTGCTCAGCAGCGAATCCAGACGAGATTTTTCTAAGCAAATTCAAAAGAAACTAAATTTTACCAGTACAACGGCTTGTTGAGCGGGATTAAATATTCAGATGAAACAGACTCTATAGGTTATATCTATGATTTTACTAACAAACAACCGCCTATTGTACGAAATCAAATTCTCAGATAATGACAACTACTAGCAGAATGCGAAAGCCTCTCTCGGGTATCCCTGCTCAGCAGCGAATACTTTTGAGATTATTTCGTATCTCGTAAATTAAACTGCCTTAGAGGCCTCTCGAATTGATCCCTGCTCAGCAGCGAATCTAGACGAGATTTTTCTAAGCAACTGCAAAAGAAACTAAATTTTAACAGTACAACGGCTTGTTGAGCGGGGTTGAATATTCAGATGAAACAGACTCTATATGTTATATCTATGATTTTACTAACAAACAACCGCCTATTGTACGAAATCAAATTCTCAGATAATGACAACGACTAGCAGAATGCGAAAGCCTCTCTCGGGTATCCCTGCTCAGCAGCGAATACTTTTGAGATTATTTCGTATCTCGTAAATTAAACTGCCTTAGAGGCCTCTCGAATTGATCCCTGCTCAGCAGCGAATCCAGACGAGATTTTTCTACTCAGGTGCAAACGAACTAAATTTTCTTAACAGTACGACGGCCTATTCAGCGGGATTAAATACCCAGATAAACTAGACTTTAAATGTTCTAACTAAAGTTTTACTGGCAAAACAACAGCCTATTGTACGTACTAAACTTTTCAGATAAAATAGATTGACGGTAGAATCCGAAAGCCTCTCCTTCGTATCCCTGCTCAGCAGCGAACACTCTCGAGATTATTTCGTATCTCTTAAATCAAAACTGCCTTAGAGGCCTCTCGAATTGATCCCTGCTCAGCAGCGAATCCAGACGAGATTTTTCTAAGCAAATGCAAAAGAAACTAAATTTTACCAGTACAACGGCTTGTTGAGCGGGATTAAATATTCAGATGAAACAGACTCTATAGGTTATATCTATGATTTTACTAACAAACAACCGCCTATTGTACGAAATCAAATTCTCAGATAATGACAACTACTAGCAGAATGCGAAAGCCTCTCTCGGGTATCCCTGCTCAGCAGCGAATACTTTTGAGATTATTTCGTATCTCGTAAATTAAACTGCCTTAGAGGCCTCTCGAATTGATCCCTGCTCAGCAGCGAATCTAGACGAGATTTTTCTAAGCAACTGCAAAAGAAACTAAATTTTAACAGTACAACGGCTTGTTGAGCGGGGTTGAATATTCAGATGAAACAGACTCTATATGTTATATCTATGATTTTACTAACAAACAACCGCCTATTGTACGAAATCAAATTCTCAGATAATGACAACGACTAGCAGAATGCGAAAGCCTCTCTCGGGTATCCCTGCTCAGCAGCGAATACTTTTGAGATTATTTCGTATCTCGTAAATTAAACTGCCTTAGAGGCCTCTCGAATTGATCCCTGCTCAGCAGCGAATCCAGACGAGATTTTTCTACTCAGGTGCAAACGAACTAAATTTTCTTAACAGTACGACGGCCTATTCAGCGGGATTAAATACCCAGATAAACTAGACTTTAAATGTTCTAACTAAAGTTTTACTGGCAAAACAACAGCCTATTGTACGTACTAAACTTTTCAGATAAAATAGATTGACGGTAGAATCCGAAAGCCTCTCCTTCGTATCCCTGCTCAGCAGCGAACACTCTCGAGATTATTTCGTATCTCTTAAATCAAAACTGCCTTAGAGGCCTCTCGAATTGATCCCTGCTCAGCAGCGAATCCAGACGAGATTTTTCTAAGCAAATGCAAAAGAAACTAAATTTTACCAGTACAACGGCTTGTTGAGCGGGATTAAATATTCAGATGAAACAGACTCTATAGGTTATATCTATGATTTTACTAACAAACAACCGCCTATTGTACGAAATCAAATTCTCAGATAATGACAACTACTAGCAGAATGCGAAAGCCTCTCTCGGGTATCCCTGCTCAGCAGCGAATACTTTTGAGATTATTTCGTATCTCGTAAATTAAACTGCCTTAGAGGCCTCTCGAATTGATCCCTGCTCAGCAGCGAATCTAGACGAGATTTTTCTAAGCAACTGCAAAAGAAACTAAATTTTAACAGTACAACGGCTTGTTGAGCGGGGTTAAATATTCAGATGAAACAGACTCTATATGTTATATCTATGATTTTACTAACAAACAACCGCCTATTGTACGAAATCAAATTCTCAGATAATGACAACGACTAGCAGAATGCGAAAGCCTCTCTCGGGTATCCCTGCTCAGCAGCGAATACTTTTGAGATTATTTCGTATCTCGTAAATTAAACTGCCTTAGAGGCCTCTCGAATTGATCCCTGCTCAGCAGCGAATCTAGACGAGATTTTTCTAAGCAACTGCAAAAGAAACTAAATTTCAACAGTACAACGGCTTGTTGAGCGGGGTTAAATATTCAGATGAAAGTGACTCTATATGTTCTAACTTCGGAATTGTACACAAATACTATGAATTCAAACGTAAAAATAAAAGCGGCTAAGCGTTGGATGATAATAGCTATTTACAGAGAAAAGAAAAATGTATATCCACTTACCGGGTTCACAAAAAAAACCAGTCACAGTATTCGGTGTAAACACAATTAAATTTTTAAGCAGGAACAGAAAGAAAAAGCCCCGTTTACCTGTATGCTACGTCCTTTTATTAAATTCTCCTACCCCACTTACGAAGTCTCCTCCTTAAAATTTTGAAAATGCGCGCACATTAGAAGACTGGTTTAAGTGAACTTGACAAAAGGATATACCGGATGTCTCAAAAGCAGTACATTTATATAAAAATAAATATTCATAGGTAAATTTCGAAAGAGAGGCGATTTAATTATTAAATAAAATGAAATTTATACTGCATGGTTGCTGGAAATGAAAACATTAAAAAGTAACATCGTTACATCCCCCTCTTTCTTCGGTTAAAAAAAAATTGACAAATGAAAGTGAAGCTTGCATTTGTTATATTTTTTTTTCACTCATTCTTAAAACTAATCGTTACCACCTAAAATAAAAGATTATTCAACAACAATAAAAAAAAACAGTATCGGATCTTGCGGCAGGGACATCTATCCAAATTCCTCACGGGGTTACTGGAGCCTAGAGCTCCTCGTACTTAGGCTGGGATACCGCCGGGAAGAACGTGTCCTCACTCTTCTTACGGTGGAGGCATTCCGCAGGATTGTATATCGCGGATGGGCCCTAGTGGCGTAGTCCGGAATTTTCATGGCACATTCACAGAGGTCACACTGAGTGCCAACATCTTGCCGGATTCGGGATACTTGTGGTGCTTGGATTTCTACTGAGCATTTTCCTGGCTCCGGTGTAGGTCTGGAAATTTCTCGGCTGGTACAGGTACAGTCTTTCGTCGGCCGTCCGGAACGACCGCAGCTGGGACACTTAAGAGTCTTCTCTATTAAGGTGGTTCTGAGAGTCGGCTTCGCACAGAAACAGTCCCGGGACATCTTACCAAATTGTCCGCAGCGGGAACAAAATAATATGGTTTTTCCACGGTTACAGGTATCGCGACGGTGTCCAGGGTATCCACATCTCCAACATAAGTCCCTTTCAACGAGCAAGAAAATGTCATCGGATGGTCGATTATCAGATAGCCTGCCGGTGTGGATTGGCGCTGGCCGTGTTTCTCGTCTAATCTTCTTCGGGACCCCCTCTAGTACTACCGGCCTCCCTGATCTCACATGGGTATTTGAACTTGATTCGTTAACCGGAGATGACGAGCTCATTGACAGTTTGGTTGGAATTGGGGAGCTTTCGGCCATACCAGGATTGGAGTCAGATCGGTCAGGATCGGCAGCTGGTTTCTCGGATCGCCGCACTGATTTGAATGGGAGATCATCCTCATCCCAACTTTCCACCTCGGATATGTCTAGTATTTCGATTGACGATTCGGAAGCCATGCTGTAAGAAGCAGTCCGGAAATCTAGAAATGAAAAACAGTTTTATAATCAAGTAGCGATAGTAGGCACGAGCAAAACTGCGCGAGCGGAGAGCACCACACTTCGCGTAGGTTTAGCGACACTAGTTTTAAGCGGTTTCACCCAAAAATAAAAGAAATCCTACACTGCCTACTACGATGGCAGTGAACTCAAAAAAAAATAAAGCTTACAGTCTCGGCACTAAAACATTACTAGAGTCCGTTGCAGGGCGGTAGATACACTTTACAGTAGCGACCCTGGTCGTCGGGTAGGTACACTCGACACCAGCGGCGCGGATCGGAGCCGGTGGGCCGGAACGGACGGCTCCTATCAACCCATTCGGTCGGCCAAGGATGATCTTTGGGTTGTCGGCATGCGAAGTTGATCACAAGCTGCCGTTCGGATGGCCCAGCAACCATTAGGGGATGGGCAGCCGGGGCGGTTGTTGGCGGAAACACTGGTTCAAAACCATACTGGGTGTCGGTGTGTCTGGTGATCGTCTCGCTGTATCTGATCCAGTCTTCTTCGGGTGGGATGAATAGTTCTCTTCGGACTACAGTCTCCAGCGTAACCGTTTACAGATACGTGCCGGGTTCAGGACCGGGAGGTGACGGCGGCGGCGTGTTGCCCGGTATATACAGTTCCAGGGCCATCAGGTCTTCTGGAGAGGCGGGCTCGACATTCTGTGTCCATTCGTCGGGGATAGCGAAGTCTACCACGTCCTCCCAAGGTAGTGAATATTCTTCGGAAACAGGGGAAGTCGAAGGGTCAGGATGGGGCACGGCTGCGGGGGGGCTACAGGGACGGTCTGACAAAAAAAAATGTCGGGGAAGCGGCGGGGGAGGTTAGGTCTATTATCTCCTCGGTCGGTCGGTGGTGCTCGGAGTCCCAGGAAAGTAAGGGATCGTTCTCTTGCGGCGGGGAATCACGTTTCGGTCTCATCCTGAAAAGTTCTAATTACTAGCGTTACTCTGAAATCGGTTTCAAGTCTTTAATATGTATTCGGTTATAACGCTTTCCTTGTGCATCTTTCAAATTGTACACAACAGGAGATAAAACTTTAACCACTTTATACGGACCGAAATATTTCGGGGCAAGTTTCGCGGCCACATGATCGGCGGCGGATGAAAGGGTATGTTCTTTTTTCAAATACAGGGTTATCCCGGTATACAGAACAATATTCTTATTACAGCGGCAGTTGCACGGCTTTTCTTTCTTTTCCAAACAACGCTTATAGATAAAACAAAACAACGGTTTCTGTTGTGCCCTTTTGCACGCTTTCCTCTATTGCTTAAAAAAAACGATTATTCCTTTACAACAAAGTTCCCTGCTCGGGCGCCATGTGTGACGTGCTTTCTTTCCTCAAAAAGAATCACGGACGTCACTATGACACCCACGGCTTCGGTACTTCCTAGTTTTCCTCGGGCGCCAGATTTTTGGGGTGGTTTACTCCACCGAACTCTCGAAAAATACGGCGTCGAGAGTTACCAAGGTAGCCACAGATGGAGGTTCAGTAATTCCAGGGGTCTGTTGTTATGGACCTTTCCGGATATGTAGTGTGCAAACAGGCTTTAATTGCTTACCACTATCAAACAAATGAAACTACTCGCTACTGGAGAAATTATTACTTTTAATTCCACAAATAAAATTAATTTTACATAAATGAGACATTGCAAAAATATCAAAATAAACTACTCGTTATTGGAGAAATTGTCAATTTTAATTCCACAAATAAAATTGAATTTTACATAAATGAGAAATTGCAAAGATATCAAAATCTACTACTAAATATCTACGTTACTAATCAAACCAAAAGCGGACTCACACCAAGCAATAAATATTCTAGCTATTTTACAACGGAGGCGGAAAATAACGTGCAGAATTCTACTAGTACGTAGCAGGTGAAAACAGTACAAAGTTCCTAGTAATAATAAGTCAAAATGCACAGAGAATGCGTTATGGTTGCACTAACAGAGCGTACTATATCGGTTCCTAGTATTTGTGTACCTTTTTAAATAAAGCGGAAGAAAATAATCAATTAACTAGTCTCGGCGGCTAGGTTAATCTCAATAGCCACCGGAATTTCTTAGCGATTTCACTAGATTCAACTAAACTAGGTTTTACTGATCAACACAATGGCCTATCGTACAAGATCAAATTCTCAGATAATGAAAACTACTAGCAGAATGCGAAAACCTCTCTTGGGTACCCCTGCTCAGCAGCGAATACTTCTGAGATTATTTCGTATCCCTTAAATTAAATCTGCCTTAGAGGCCTCTCGAATTGATCCCTGCTCAGCAGCGAATCCAGACGAGATTTTTCTACTCAGGTGCAAACGAACTAAATTTTCTTAACAGTACGACGGCCTATTCAGCGGGATTAAATACCCAGATAAACTAGACTTTAAATGTTCTAACTAAAGTTTTACTGGCAAAACAACAGCCTATTGTACGTACTAAACTTTTCAGATAAAATAGATTGACGGTAGAATCCGAAAGCCTCTCCTTCGTATCCCTGCTCAGCAGCGAACACTCTCGAGATTATTTCGTATCTCTTAAATCAAAACTGCCTTAGAGGCCTCTCGAATTGATCCCTGCTCAGCAGCGAATCCAGACGAGATTTTTCTAAGCAAATGCAAAAGAAACTAAATTTTACCAGTACAACGGCTTGTTGAGCGGGATTAAATATTCAGATGAAACAGACTCTATAGGTTATATCTATGATTTTACTAACAAACAACCGCCTATTGTACGAAATCAAATTCTCAGATAATGACAACGACTAGCAGAATGCGAAAGCCTCTCTCGGGTATCCCTGCTCAGCAGCGAATACTTTTGAGATTATTTCGTATCTCGTAAATTAAACTGCCTTAGAGGCCTCTCGAATTGATCCCTGCTCAGCAGCGAATCTAGACGAGATTTTTCTAAGCAACTGCAAAAGAAACTAAATTTTAACAGTACAACGGCTTGTTGAGCGGGGTTAAATATTCAGATGAAAGTGACTCTATATGTTCTAACTTCGGAATTGTACACAAATACTATGAATTCAAACGTAAAAATAAAAGCGGCTAAGCGTTGGATGATAATATCTATTTACAGAGAAAAGAAAAATGTATATCCACTTACCGGGTTCACAAAAAAAACCAGTCACAGTATTCGGTGTAAACACAATTGAATTTTTAAGCAGGAACAGAAAGAAAAAGCCCCGTTTACCTGTATGCTACGTCCTTTTATTAAATTCTCCTACCCCACTTACGAAGTCTCCTCCTTAAAATTTTGAAAATGCGCGCACATTAGCAGACTGGTTTAAGTGAACTTGACAAAAGGATATACCGGATGTCTCAAAAGCAGTACATTTATATAAAAATAAATATTCATAGGTAAATTTCGAAAGAGAGGCGATTTAATTATTAAATAAAATGAAATTTATACTGCATGGTTGCTGGAAATGAAAACATTAAAAAGTAGCATCGTTACAATATAATTTTTCTGTTTGAAAAATCCAATTCATGTTTTTCATTTATTTCAGTCGACGCAATGCAGTCGACGCATTTTTCGTGTATTTGTGACCGTTTATTCTATTTTCCAAGTATTGTGTTGTCATTCCTATATATTTTTATGGACAATTAAGACTAGAGACCGAGTATACCAAGTTTGATTATTTTTTAGTTGAGCTTTTGCATTTCAAACATGTGAAGGCTGTTGATATACGATAGTGTGACTTACGGCATACTCTATTATTTTGTTTTTTTAGGATGTATTTTATTTTTTCTGATAGTCCATTTGCGAAAGGCAATGCTCTATATTTTTGTGGAGTAGTGTCTATTTTGTTGGTTTTAAATTTCAAATTATTGTAATATTTTATTGTTCGTTGTCTTTGAATTTTTCTAATAAGATTTTGACAATAACCATTTTGTATGAGTATTCCTTCCACGTTTTTAAAATTTCGGGACGATAATCAGGAGAAGTTAGATTTATGGCCCGATCTATTAGGCCAATAACTACTCTCTCTTCTTGACTCCTAGTGTGATAAGAACTAAAATTTAGGTATCTTCCTGACCATGTATGTTTGTTGTTTAGCTTAGTTTTTATGTATCACTGTTTTGGTTTCTGATTAGTGTCAAATCTGAAGAAGTAATGCAACTATTCTTCTCTATCTCATGCGTGAAGTACTTTGGTTATTTGATCTTCCGGTACAGCTAATATACAGTCATTTACGTAGCGTTTGAAGAAAATTAAATCTGTAGAGAAGTTTTTTGAAACATGTTCTTCCAAAAGTTCCAAAACCAATTGCGCTATAGGTACACGAGGAAATTGGCGAATACATTGCACAACCATATTGAAAGTAGTTGCTATTTAATATCATTTATACTGCATTCATGAATTCTTCACATGAAAGGGAAGTGTGTATTTTTAGAACGTCCCATTTTTCTTTAATAACCTTTAATGCAAAATCCGCAAAATCGGTATATTTGTAAACAATGATGTAACGTCCAGTGATATTAATTTATATTTGTCCGGTATTTTTACGTGGTCAATGAATTTTTGGAAGTCGAAGGAATCTTTTATGAAATATTCATTTTTACCAATTATATTGGATATACAGTTATATCTAGACAATTTATAAAAAGGAGATTGTATGAAAGAGACAATCGGCCTTAGAGGCATATCAGGTTTGTGTGTCTTTGGTAGTCCGTATATTGTAGGCGCTATTGCGTTATGTATAATTAAACTTTTATAGTCGGTATTAGTGATGGAGCTGTTTGATTTAAGTTCTTGTGAAAATGTATTGGTTTTATTTTGGTTCGTTTTATTCAAATCATATTCTCTGTGGTATTCATTACAATCGTATTGTTGCTTTTATCTGGTTTTAAAATAGCTATTTGAGGGTTATCACTGACAAATTTTTCAGTCCTTTACCAACATTTATGTGTTTGTTATGTTTGCTTTGCTTATGCTTATGTCTGAGTTTTAGTTTAAAATTTGTTATAGCATTTACCACGTCGGCACGTATACCGTCTTTTATGTCTTCAGGTTTTTCATTTATAGCTGCTTCAATTCCAAAAATGTATTCTTCGACGGGTAAATCTTTTTCATTCACAATTGGTAGTGAGAAAATTGGTCCTAATGACAACATTTCAATTTGTTGATTAGCAATGGGTACCTTGCTTACTGGTTTGTTATATTTATTATTCATATTATATTTTTTTCTTTTATTTTAAGAAATAGTTTGAACCCACAAAAATATATAGCCTTGCCTCACGCAAATGGACTGTCAGAAAAATTAAAATACATCCTAAAAAAACAAAATAATATAGTATGCCATAAGTCACACTATCGTATATCAACAGCCTTCACATGTTTTAAATGCAAAAACTCAACTGAAGAAGAATCAAACTTGGTATACTCCGTCTCTTGTCTTAATTGTCCTAAAAATATATAGGAATGACAACACAATACTTGGAAAATAGAATAAACGGTCACAACTACACGAAAAATGCGTCGACTGCAATCCATAAGCATGAAGTAAAGTAAGTAAATGAAGAACATGAATTCGATTTTCCAAACACAAAAATTAGGTACAAAGACCAAAATATTACTAAACTTAAAATCAAATAAATGATTGCCGTTAAGAATGAATCCGAAGCACTAAATGACAATTAAGACATTAAGTAAAATTTACCATAACTTTTTACATGCAGCCTCATGATTTGTGCATAATAAACCAACAATAAAATTAATATGACAATACTCAAATAATGCCAAGACACAGTGTATAAAATTAACTCAAATTTCAATTAGATGTTATCAGTAAAAATAATAAAAAAAACGAAAAAAAGTCAAATACTTGAACCATACATTGAAGATCGATGAAAGAAGATAGTTGTCAATGTACGTACTCTTTTATATTCATATGTACCCTTTCATTTGTGTGCTATTCTCAATGGAAATTGTTTGTCAGTGTTATCCAATGTTGTATTTTCATTGTAGACCGAGAATATTTTGATAAAGCCTTGTAATTAGGGCGAAACGTCAAAAATGGCTAAAGAAAAGTATATTAGTGAACCTATACCAAGAAAAAATTACATAAATTGATATATAGTAATGGTTCAAGAACATTGTTCCAAAATATATATAGAGCGAGTAGAAGGTAGTCGGCTTGAACTAGTTAGAACCAGAATAGTTTTAAAGTTATCGGTAATAAGCCTTCTCAGGAATAAGTACACTCTTTTTACTTTATGTTGAACGCTTTCGAAATATCTTTTATCTCTTCATCAGTCAACTACAAAAATTTATACAACTGGGCAAATAGGCGAAAATATTAATTTAAATTTATTACTTACAAGTAATTGAGGTTAATCCTTAAATAATTTCTTTCCCAAAGGATACCATTGCACAGAAACCACTCACTTCTTGATCTTTTAAAAAACAATAAAATGTGTTGTCGTTTATAGCACCAAAAATGATGAAATGAATTTTGTAAATGAATGTTATTCTTTTTTGAAAAACAAAAAGAAGATGGCCTTCTGAAACAAAAAGGTTAGTTAATGACTCTTAACTCAAAATTAGTTCACAACAAAAGAGGAAGTGATTAGAAACAACTGTGTTGCATGGTCAAAAAAACATCAGTACAGAACATACTTGGTTAATCCTCTCACTATTAATTGCTATCACCGTCTTATGAGGGAATCATACAACCCAAGACATGAATAGGTAGATCATTTTCATGTCATTCTCCCCCACATCCTGAAAACCACTGTCACTAGCATGCAGGGCGGAGGGAAATATGTTTAAACCACAAGCTGTGAAGATGATGATAGGCAAAAAGGTGTCGGCCAGGCTAGTTGTTTTTCAATTTTTGTTGAAATCAAAATTGAGGATGTTTGAATAAATAATACTCAGATTTTTTATGTCTGAACGTTTGTTCATGGCCAAAGGTTCATTGTTGATATATACCATCTCTAGAAAATTCCTTTTAAAATAGTTACTTTCACAAGTCAAAACTTTGGCGGCATCAAATTTGAAATTGTGTCCCGTATCTAGGTGATGCGTAGCCAAAACACAAAATTCCTTTTTTAATTTTATGTCGCTTTTGTGGGATATTATGCGATCTTTAAGTGGTCTTGAACTTTGACCAATATAAACCTGATCGCAATTTCCACAATGAATTTGATATACTGTGTTGGACTTCCAATCTCTGTTCACTCTATCCTTAGTTTTACTGAAAATTTGGTTTACCGTTTTAATGGTTCTATTAGCTATTACTAGATCTTTTCCATTTTTCAGTATTTTTGTAATTTTAGGTGTAATTTCTTTAATGTACGGGATGCTAACATACCTTATTCTTTCTAGGGGCTGTGGATTGTTTTCCACTATAGGAGCAATGTCACCCCGATCACGGTAATTCGAAGTTGTAAAAATCAATTTTTTCAGAAGTTGATGTGGATATGAATTATCTAACAATAGATTGTAGAGTCGCAGTTATTCACGCACCCCTGTTCCTCTGAGGCCTTTTCTCAGTAGGTCGTCTGTGCCGCCCGGTTCTCCCGGTTTTGGGAGGTCGAACGGCATACGACCTTTGTGCCGTTTATCTTTTTTCCCTCTGTGATGTGCCCGAATGAAGAGGTGGAGGTTTTCTGCACTACTTTTCCGGTGAAAGTCTTCCTTTTTCTTTCCATAAGTGGCCTACGAGAAGCTAGGGTCATTACGGTCCACCGCTGCAGAGGCCCGCATGCAGAGATATGGGGTTCAATACAATGGGGTTCCCCCCAGTGCTCCAAGGTCGAAACCAGTGAGGACTATTTTTCTATATCGCCACACATTCTTCGGCCCGGTTTATCACCTTGACTTTAGGTTTTTGATGAGGTTGCCTCTTCTTGGTCCGGGCAGTAAATCCAAGACCCCCCCCCCCCATCCCACTGGCCCGCGAGACTTGACCACAGACATTGGTATAACAGGTAATTTCGAGGTAAGCTCGATATTTCACCCGACATCGTAACCCTGTGTGCAATCCCTTAGCCACGATACTACAGCTGGGACAGGTAAAGTTGGTCCGCGGCAGGGTATTCGAGGGCTGTCAGTTGAGTTTTCAGACACAACGAGCCCCAGGTAGTTCCCCGTAGACCTCCTCCTCATAAAAAATCATCTCAGAGGCCCTTCTCCTATCCGCCACCTGGAGACGTGCCGGGTTGGTACTTCACCCCCTCCACATCAATAGATACCCCGACGAACCGTGACGAACTACGTACATATCTACTGATGTGGACTCATAACTATTGCAAGTAGTGAAAGGTCTTTTTCTATACTGAAAGTAATAAAGGTCTACTTGAGGAATTCTATGTCCAATACTAGACTGATAAATACATATTTCTCTGGTTAATATTGGTGATGTTCATACAATAATTGCTAACGACATGATAATTTTGACAGCCAGTCACTTGTAGATTTATTATTCGGAAATTTCCACGTGGTTCTTCCACAATTTGTTGACATGAAAATCTATGTGATATAGGATTATTACCTAAATTATAACAATATGCATCTTATTGTTAGACTCCCAAATTACCCACTCAATTAACCTAATCACATAATAAAAACAAAATTTTTCAAAACTCTTCAACATGAATATTCACTGATGACGACTGAAGTCGGAAACGCATTAGAATTTTTCAAATTATACAATCATTCATTTGCATATAATGAATTCGATTCCATTAATTTTAAATGTGATCAAAAAAATTGAAATATCTTTTTGTTACCATATAATAGAGACGATGATGGTCGCCAGTACGTACTTCAACCCGATTACATTGGATCAAAAAGAGTTTATTGGAGGAAATATGTGGACCACCCTGTCTATTTAGACGGACAAAACAAACATGGTAATAATGGTGCCGGTAGACCAGTAGAGAAGCACAGTGATAGATACATCTTAATAAATGACTATAAGGAAGGCATACCATCCCGTGACACAGTCCCAGAACTTGATATTACTGAAAACAATCGAATTCCGCAAGATCCTGTCGATGATGATTTTTTTGTGGTTGGAGGTAAGTTCACTTGTTGCTCATCTGCAACTTCTCCAAAACCATTGAACACATCAGTTAATTTCAAATCATCTATAGGTTATAACATTCTCATTTTCTCTGGGTTTGATATGGAGGGTCTTAAGCAAGATTCCACTATTTTTTGTTTCAAAATTGTAACTCTTAAATCACATGAAAAGTGAGAAAAGTGTGGTGTGAGAATATGTTTGTGGTAATATAATATAAAAAGTAAAGCGATATCTCTCATCACAATGAAGATAGAGAGGAAGTGGGACAAGTCCAAGCTCTCATTATCGAATTACCTATACAAGATGAGTCATCACTATTGGGACAAAGGCTAAAGGCGGATTGTTTGGATCGAAGTACGATGATAGAACCAAATATGTCTCAATAAAATATTGCTGAGGAAAAAGATAATGGACATTAAAGTTAAATCATTTTTCGCTAATAATTCCACTGTATAATTTATCAATTGTTATTAAAATCGGCACAAAAGCCTAATTTTCTAGAGAGAATATTATTTTATGTATTATACTACATTTTGTTACAGGGTTGAATAGATAGATATGGATTATCAACGCATCGGTATATATGACCTTTTAGCGTCTTTACTCTATGTGATATTATACGAGTGTTTTCTTATTTTATATTAACCTGTATAAGTTTGTATCTTTTAAGTATCCTAGTAGTGGTCCTAATTGTTTTTCTGAGAAAAGTAATTTGATATTCGTAGGTAGATTATATTTGATTCTATATGGTGTATATTTCCTGCAATGCATAATTATATGTTTAACGGTAATTGTAGAGTTACAGGTCTCACATATTGGTGGTTCTTCCGCTAATAGTAAATATTCATGAGTTAAATTTGTGTGTCCAATTCTTAGTCTTGTGAGGGCTATCTTATATATCTTCTATTGGTAGGTTATGTATTCGCCTTTGTTGAAGTGAGTGTCTTTGATTTCGTATAGTTTATTGTCTCCTTTTTGAAGGTCCAACTCTAACTGAATTAGGTTCCTAGTTAGTTTATTTGAATGATTATTCAGATCTTTTAGGTTTAGTACAATAATCATGTTTGTGGTATGCATTTGTTCTTTCGTCAGGAAGTCTGCCCTATCATTGCCTTTAATACCTATATGACTAGGAATCCAAAGGAATATGATTTCTCTATTTTTAATTTTTGCTTTCTCTAACTGATATTTCATTTCCTTGGCGAGAGGTAGACCTGGGTTGTATGGTTTATTGGAGTCTAGTCAGCTCATGGAGTCTGCTGCTATCAGCCATTTGCGATAATCAGTAGTTGTGATAAAATCTATTGCTGTATGTATTGGAAATAGTTTTGCTGTGAGTATTTCAATTGATTTATGGAGGCTGAAACTGTTTTCTGATGTTTTTGTGTGATGAGTGGCGCCTACTTTTTCATTCGATTTGGAGCCATAGGTGTATATAATTTGATGTTCTTTGTAGTTTTCTATAATCTGATGAAATTTTTGTTTGAACTGTATAGGAGGTATGAATTTTTTTATGTGTATTATCAGCTCCCAATTTATTTGTATGTTAGAGGTGTTCTATGGTGGGAAATTGTAAGGGCTGTAGTCATAAGACGGGGGGATATTCCAAGTTGAGTCTGTTTTGAATTTCTTTATATCGTTAATTCGATCCAGGTTTGTATTTTTTGTTTGTGGGTTGTGTATTTTGAAAAATTTGTTGAAGGAAGGAGGATGTTTTTTGAATAATAATGAGTTTGAATATTTGACAGTAAGTAGCATCCGTCGGTGTTCTGGTGGTATTACTTCTGCTTCTCAGTAGATACTGTTAATGAGGCTTATGTGGAATGCTCCTATGGCCATTCGAATTGCAGATTTCTCTTACGGGGCAAGTTTTTGTAGGTATTATTGGGGCAGATGAGTATGCTATGGAACCATAATCTATTTTAGATTTTATTGATGCTTGGTATACATTTATTAAAGATTCCTTGCTTGCTCCCCATTTTGTTTTTGATAACATGTATATCATTCTGAGGTCTTTTGTACATTTTTGTTGTAAAATTCACTGTCTTCACCATTACTTCGTGAAATCTACTCCTTAGTGTTTTAAATGAAACTAAACGTTTCTAGCTAATTCCACAATATAATGAAAAATGTTGAAAATTCTAAAAAAAATGACAATTGTTTCGATAACTGAATATCATCGTCAGAATGACAAAGATTACATTTCATTTGATGCCTACCTGATGTTTATTAATTATTTTTGGCTACACCAAGAAGTGTGATTGACTTAATATATGTTAATAGAAAAAAGAAGAAGATGTGATATTATAAATATTGAAGTTTAGATATTATTAGCCCTATGGTGATATACTGGATATCATTTTTCCAATTAAGATCAGTATAACTGTGCAATGATATAGAAAACCAGGAGAACTATATCTGCTGATCTTCACAATTATCACTCAAGAAGACAGTTTAATAGTGGAGAACTCCCTAGATTTATCTGTTCATTGACGACACCATATTGTGGGTTTCTTAAGTGTCTTCTAATTTTCAACTTTTCTAGGAAATCCAGTTCATGTTTCTGATCACAAATATGTAGTACTTCTAGTTCTGTGTTAGGTGTCAATGAAAGGTTGGTGTCAAGTCGATGTTCTGCGTAATGGGATATCTGGTTGTTTTAATCTGTATGCTCGTAAGTGTTCACTGTATCGGATTTCAAAGTTCAAAACATCTACTCGACACCAACCATTCATTGACACTTAACAGAGAACTAGAAGATTTACATATCTGTGATACGATAATGTATGCTAATTTCTGGGTCGGAAGTTTAATGATAGGTAAGTAAATCATCTGCATAAAGTCTCAAATTGATATTAGGTGAAATGATATTTTTTATACTGTTAGTTGCAAGTATGAAGAGGGTTGGACTCAAGACAGAACCTTGAGGTACTCCTGAGTTTTGGCTAAGTATGCCTGATGTTTTGTTTTTTATTCGTACCTGAAAAACTCTGTGAGGTAGTTGAGTATAGAGTTAGGCATTGATCCCACTATATTGAATTCCTCGAGCGCATTTACTACACTTTGTCTGTTTATTGTGTCGAAGACTTTATTCAAATCAAGGAATAGTGCGTTGGTTTGTCTCTGGAGTCGCAAGGCGTCTTGTAGATCAATTTCAAAGCCTATTAGATGATCGTTAGTTGAATATTCTTTTCTAAAGCCTGCTTTTTTAGGGATGAGGAGATTATGCTTTTGTAAGTACCAAGTTAGTCTGTTGTTGATATCTTAGAGTAGTTTACATAGATGACTAGTGAGAGCTATTGGTCTGTAGTTTTCTTTTCTGCATATAGGTTTTTCTGGTTTGTGGACTGGAATGAGTATTGATAATTTCCATGCTCTGGGAATTTGGCCGTTTTCCCATATTTTGTTGAATAATTGGAGTAGGCTATGCATTCTATTTTCCGGTAGATTTTTTATCATAGATATCCTTATGTTGTCTGGTCCAGGGGCTGTGTCTTTTTTCTTCATGGTATAGGTTAGTTCATTTATTATGACTGGCAGGTTGTATGACATATTTACCGGATGTTTTTGCTTTTTTTTGACAATATGGTGCCTAGGATATTTGTTGTACATTGTAGAGAATTTATTGGCGAATATCTGACTTATATGCTCTGTTTCATCGATCCATACATTGTTCTCTATTAGGACTAATAAGTTTCTGGTAGGCGTGCCGTTTGATCAGTTTATTTTGTCCCATATGTCTTTTGAGCTGGCGTTAAAGTTGATAGAATTGGTGAACTTGTTCCAAGAAGACAATTTCGCCTCTTTAATAATTCTTTTTGCTATTGCTCTGCACTTTTTAAGATTTATGAAATTGTAGCTTGTTGGTTTGCACATAAACATGTTTAATGCAGGTGGAAGTAAGTTTATTTCACAAGGCCTTTCTTCTTGAATTTCCCGCAGGTCTATTCTCAGGCAGACATACTGCTGAGGGAGAATCTCTTTGCAAGGTTTGCTTGAATAGGCAAAGTTGACACCATTGGTAATTAAAAATTTATTCTGATGTATTATCACTTTAAACTGACTCCCTCCTAGTATTGAAGCCGGAAATAAATGGTAGTAATCCAAAACTTTGGGATATGTTATAGGAATATTTAAAATATATGTAATTTTATTATTAATTGTGTAGCAATCTATTTTAATTAATTTTTCATAGAGTAAAATTTTATCGAATTCAATTTCTAAGGGCAATTCGTTTTTTGTAAATATTTTCTCCGAATTGTTTGAATAAATCAGAAGTTTCAATTATGCTTGGATGCATCACTTGAAGTTTAGCAAATGTAATTGAATTTTCAATATCGTTTACAACCAAATTAATCAATTCATACAGATCTATGATTAAGCTAATAGCCGTCTTAATATGTGCATAATATTCGAAATTTGCTTGTCTATTGATTAAATTATGGATAAATTTAATTTTTGTTTCCAAAATTTGTTCGTTATTGGTTATTTGTTCGAAGCTTTTATTAAATTTATAAATGAGCGAGACTGATAATGAATTTTGATTTCTTATACTACTAGCTAAATTATCTTGGTTATTTTGTAATTCCTTGATGAGAGTTTCAAATCTTTCTCCATCGTTAGAATCTAAATTTCCAGTGATAGATTTAAATATTGATCCTATGCCGTTTATAAGGCCTCTTTCAGTTCTTGAAGGATGGGGTAATATTTCTGCTAGTTTATCGGTAATCTTGGTTTCTGTGAAGTCAAGCAATGCTCAACAATTTGAGAGATCATTAGCGTATTGGACGTTTTGAACAGCAAAGGCCCTAATTTGTTCGGCTTGAATTTGTAATTTATTTATTTCTAAAATAATTGGGCTCAAATCATAATGGTGTATAAGTCCATGACTGTACATTTCAATTTTCACGGTTCCTAACTTAAAGGGTAGCCACCCGGGATTGTTAACTAGATTTCTTATTGTTATTTTATCCATAGTTCCAGAAAATCTGGAATAAAGTAAAATTCTACATTCTATATTATTGTCTTAATATTACGTGTGAAAGTTGTGTAAAAGTATCGTACATAATTTTCTATTTTTCACGTTTCTTCCGGGGACGTTTCAAGTTGTCCATATGTACCTCATCTCTATTTTCAATTGAAACTGTTTTATTTGCAAGGTTGACGGTTTTTAATTTGATTGGTAAAGTGTACTTATTAGCGTGTTTTTGTCGTATGTGTTTTCTTACATATACTTTATGATTAGGTTTAAATATTTCCGGTTTGTCTCGGTTTGCAATTAGTTTGGAAGTATTTTTTTCTTTTCGATTAATTAAGTCGGAATTAATTTTTGAGTACAATAATTTTGTTTTTTCTTTGTGATTGTTGATGTAATCAATTAAGAGTATTTCATTTATGTCAATGTCATAAACATCATTATAATTAATATGTCCGTTGACTATATCTATCGGTTTCATTTTTGTACTGGAATGAATCGAATGATTGTAAGCAAGTTTAGCATATTACATTTTCATTTTAACTGGGGTTTTTGAGAAACCTTCAGTATTTAGGAGTCGTATATGTTCTATTAGAGTTGAATGGAGTCTTTCTATTTGTCCGTTGGATTGAGGATGATTGGGAGAGGTAAAATGAACTTGAATTTTATGAAGGCTCAGTAGTTCTGTTAATACGGAATTTTTGAGTTCTGTGCCATTGTCAACTATAATTTGTTTCGGTATGCCGTGATGAGAGAAGAATTTGATAAGATTGTCTACCACTTCTGTACCAGAAGCAGAATTTATGTGATATGCTTGAGCGTATTTAGGAAAGCTATCAATGATAGTTAAAAATTTTGTTTGTTCGATCGTGAAAGAATCTAAATGAATAATTTCGAATGGATTCGAGGCGGTTGAAGTGATATTTAATTGCATATGTACTGGATTTCGTTCATATTTACTTTGATGACAAATTTGACATTCGTTCATAAATGTTTGTACGGATTCTTTTAGGTTAGGCCAATAATATTTTTCTTTTAATCTAAAATAAGTTTCATCTATTCCTCGTTGATATGTTTTTCCTTCGTGATAGTTTTGTATGATAGTTTTGATCTCTTCTGGATCTGTTACATCTATTAATTTTGTGGTACAACGTTTTAATTGGATTGAATTTGATCTGAAATATTTTTGTAATATTGTCGCAAATGGTTCTTACAATTCGGAGCTTTCGAAATAAACGTGATATTGAATATTTGGTGAAATAAATTCTTTAATAAATTGATAATGTCTTGTTCTAGGTTATTTTTTGATATTTGCACAGTTATTTGTTTCTTTTTCTCAAATAATATTCTAACTTTAGGTTTCGCTTGAGAATGTAAAACGGAACTAATTATTATTTGATTTTGTCCGACTTTAACTGCGCATTTTGCGATAGGGATACCTGTTACCGGATTTTCTTCAGCATTAGAATGAATCGTAAGAGACTCGTTTTCGTCTATGTTGATTCTATCGTCGTTGGGTTCATTTTGATGGTCAGGTGTTATCTGCTGTAATGCAGAGTCAGGATTGTTGTCACTTTAGTTTGTTGTCGACAAATTTTCATTGTCTAGGTCAGCGTCGGGATTTACCATCAAGGATATAGTATCTAGGTCAGGGTTATCGTCTTGAGTTACTTCTGTTGTTGGAATTTTTAGTTGATTTTCAACTGTATATGGCGAAGCTGTATTAATACTTCGTTGTGATTGAGATGGAATTGGTTCATTGCTAAAATTTATATCGCGGCTCAAAATATCGTCGACATTTTTCCAAAAATTTTCATCATTAAGAATTTCGTTCGTTTCTTTAGTATTTATTTCTATTCTAGATAATGCATCCGCATTAGTATTGAGGCTTTCACGTTGATATGCAATTTTATAATCAAATTCATCTAATTTAATTCGCTATCTAATGAGTTTAGAATTTGGGTCTTTTAGAGAAAAAAGCCATTGAAGTGGTTTGTGGTCACAAACAATAGTGAATTTTTTGCTATATGAATAAGGTCGGAAATATTTGGTGGCCCATACAATGGCCAAAAGTTCCTTTTCTGTGGTATCGTATTGCGTCCAGAATCGTAAAGGGTTCGAGGTGCGTAAGCGATTGGAAGATCTTTTCCGATAGGGCCTTGGAAAAGCACTGCACCGAGTGCTACATTACTGGCGTCTGTGGTCAAGCTGAAAGGTTCCGTGAAGTCGGGATACTGGAGAATTGGATCATTGGTTAGAATATTTTTGCATGTTTCGAAGAATGATAAGAATTCGTCATTGTGTTCGATTGTCGCGCCCTTTTTTAGGCATTTTTTCAGTGGTTTCGTCAAGTGGGCGAAGTTTTTCATAAAACGTCTATAATATCCCATCATTCCCAAAATCCTTTGATTTGTTTAGTGGTTTTGGGTATAGGGTAATCTTTGATGGCTTCAATTTTATCTGGGTTGCATATCAGTCCAGAAGGGGTGACTACATGTCCGAGATAAGCTACTTATTTTCTCAGGAATTCCGATTTATCTAATTTAATCTTGAAATTAGATTCTCTAAGTCGATAAAATACACATTTTGGTCTCTCTATACGCTCCTGTAATGAAGTGTAAAAAACGATTATATCGTCAAGGTATACAAGGCATTTTTCTTTGTGTATGCCTCGTAGTATATTGTCCATTGCCCGCTGGAAGGTAGCTGGGGCATTTTTCAAACCGAATGGCATCTGGAGGAACTCCCAGTGTCCGGATTCGGTGCTGAAAGCTGTTTTCTCTATATGTTTTTCAGCCATCTCCAGCTGATGAAAACCAAAGTTGTAAATTATTGGCATCTACCTAACATGTCTAATAAGTCCGTTATATTAGGAAGTGGGTACTTGTCATCAATAGTTTTTTCGTTAAGACGTCTATAGTCTATGACTACATGAGATTTGGCTTTCCCAGAAGCGTCTTGTTTCTTGGGTATGATCCAAATTGGTTCAAACCAAGCACTTGAGCTTGGTCGGATAATTTTATGTTCAAGAAATTTCTGAATTTGTTTATCTACTTCTTTTTTGTACACAAAAGGATATCGATAGGTTTTAGCGTAAACAGGAATCTCGTCGGTGGTTCGTATTTCATGTTTAATTTTGTTCGTAAAGGTAAGTGGTGCGTTTTCGTTATAAAATATGTCATAATATTCGGAACAAAGTGATCGGTTCTAATATTATTCAAATCCAAAGTTTGTGTAGAAGTGTCTTCTAGGTTATTCAATTCGAAATTTTTAAAAGCATTGTTATAAAATTTTTCTACAGGACGTGGTTTTGAAAAACTCAATTTAACTGGATTTGTTGTGATATTTAGAATTGTAGTAATGACTTCTCCATTTCTTGCAATTGATAGCGACTCTGGTATTTCACAACCGTGAAATTTTTGGTGTGGAATGATGATTTCACCATTCTTTATACCTGTTTTTATTTTGATAACCTTTTCAGTTCTAGGTTCAATAGTAATAGAGTTTATGTCTTCCTGAGTTTTATGAAAATTTAATTTAATTTTACTATGTGGAGTTATTAACCATCCACTAGAAAAGTGTTGGCATTCAATAATTTCAAGTAATCTAGGCCAATAAGTCCTTGGAATACACTATGGAATTTAAATACATAGAATTTGAGATTTAAATTATCAGATAAATTGAAAATTTTTGAAGAAGGGATTAGAGAGCTATATTAATGGGAAGATTCTTGAAAAACTGAGTTCACAGTAAATGGGTCATGAGTTAGGTTATCTGAAAAATATTCAAATGCAATTTCGGGATCTATGAAGGATTTTGATGATCCAGAATCTATTAAAAGCTTGATATTATACTCGGGGAATATTGTATAAGGCAATTCACTATTATTACTTAAATTTAATGCGGTTATGTTTCCTCTAAATTCTGAGGCATTTCGTGAAAATTTGTAGAATCTGGATATGAGGAATCGTAATAATCATTATTGTTATGTTCTTCAAATTGGTATTGCTCGTTTTCAGAGTATGAATTATCAGGATAATAATATTGTTCAGTTTCCTCGTCTTGAATATCAGCATTAAATAATTCCTCGGCTTTAAAATTATTTTGTGGTCGAGAATTTCGGAAATGATTTTGATTTGAAGGACCTGGATATGAGTTTCTAATAGGTGAACGCATTGGGTGATTGTTTACTGTATTTCTTGTGAAAATACTCATGGGTGTTGGTTTTGGTAAGGTTAAATTTTGATTGGCTTTGAATGCATTATGGCATTATGGGTCTGTTGAAGTTTGAAGACTTGAGAATTCGTAGGAAAACGTTGGGGTTGTCTTGGAATTATAGGGCGAACAGGTATAGGTTGGGATGATCTCTGCGCTCTAAAGAAATTATTAGGTGTATGAGTATTAAATTGAGTTGGATTACTGTTAAAATTCTGTCGTTGTACAAAAGGCTTACCAGAGTATTGCGGTTGCTTTATATTTGTTTTATGAGTAAAATTTTGGAAATAATGTATATTATCTTCTTTTAAAACATATTGTAAAGCTTCGGCTAAATTATTTGGTTTCATGCATTCAATAGTTGTACCTAACAATTCTTTAAGTCCTGATAAAAATGTGGTTAAAGCTACACTATTATATGAATTTCTTTTTAAACTTTTTGAGTTATTTCCGATTTCATGAACGTCTACGTAACTACACAGAAGATTGAGAATGGTTAAAACTCTATCATAGAATTGCTGTGCTTTTTCATTTGATTGTTGTCTCATCATTACTAAATCCCTATTTAGACAAGTTTCGTCTCTTTGATCTGCGGAATTTCTCGTTAAAACATCTCTTAACTTGTTCCAAGCAGATACATTTCGTATATTCACGACTAATTTAGCACTACAAGTTAATTTAGATATTAGATAATTTTATAAATACACATTTTGGAAACAATTTGGTGTGTCTGTTATGTGAAATGAATCAGTTAATGATTCACAGACATTTAGATATTTGTTCAAATCATTGGGATTGCCATCGAAATCTGGCACACATTTTAGATATTCTGGTCTAAATTCAGCCATGATTAAATTATTATTAATTGAACTTTGCTTTAAAATTAGTGAGTCAGTTGAAGGATCTAATTTTAAACTTTGAAGAAGGTTTGATAATTGGTTAACTTCAGATATACAAATCTACTGTACTTACAGTAATGATAGAAGAAATATTTCAAGCATTCCTATAGAGATATACTCCGGTTCGGCAATTTTCGTCTTCCTCAGATGAATATCTCAGCAAAATTGGACTATTGTCGTTCCAATTCCCGTTGATGGACTTCTTCGTGCTCGGGATCGTTTCGGTGTGTGATACACTGGGTTTCCTGACGTTCTAGTAGCCACTCTAAACTTCCATTTGCACAAAACAACTAAGTCCGTAGATTCCGATATTCAGTCAATCGTTAAAACGAAGATTAACGCGTTCGATACGTATTAATTCTGAATATCCTACTGACAGCGCCCGTTTTAAAATTACTAACTCGAAATACTGTTTTTAAAAACGTTTATTACACAAAATGATAATTCTACAAACTATGATAAGAACAATGTGAAATAAAGTAACTGACTTACTTTATTTACAACAAGTAATTTTATGTATATAAAATTTATGCTGATTACGGGGTCTTCATCTTATACCGTTGGACAGCAACTCATCGGTTTCTATAGGAATCGTTGATATGATTCATGAGAGTGAGGACGTAGATGGAGATATATAGGTGGGAAAGTCATCGTTAAGTATATGAAGATTTTCATTTTCGATTATATTTTCTATTATTTTGCCTCGTTGGTCTGTGTGAGTTGAACCTCATGTGGTGTTGTGGGCGTTCGAATCTCCGGTCAGGATAATTGGGGATGGTAGCTTTATTATGTGTGATTTGTTTCGGACGACCATTATTTGTGATGCTTGTCAAAATATTCAAAAACTTTCTTTAGAATGAAGAGTTGATATTTTTCTTTCTTCTAATACCTATGGTCACCATCATGATCATCAAGGTTTCCTTCCAAATTACTTACATGGAGGTTTGAATTTTATGAATAAACCATTACAATTACATAATTTCTAATCTTCAACATTTAACATCCTTCATGAGAATTTTGTCATTTTCGGTGGGTTTATTACTACAAGGTATCCGAAAAACTAAAATTCGTTATTTTTCTATATTCTTGAATCACCTTGTATGAATTATATCAAATATGATGAAAGATGAAACGAATTTATATTATTATGTGATAATTCAACCTTTTTTCGCATTTTCTCTTTATAAAACAACAAAATGATGAAAGTCTCAAAATAGCATTATTATCAAGTGAAATCGTCCTGTAATACGACAAGATTTGGAAATGAATTTATCATGAATTTGTCATACAAGGATGTGACGATAATACCACCAAAGATAAATCAGAACTAAATCATAACTTGGGAGATACGGAGTGATGAAAAGTGAATATTCCTCATATTCAACGCCCTGTATCTCGAAAACTAGTCATAGGATCATGTTGCGCCCATTGAAACATTTCACCAGAATGATCAATTCTACAACATATCAAAAATTGAAGAAATTTGAAGGAGATCCATTTTCCCATATAAGCTGAGCGTGTCCTTTAACTTTGACAATGATATGAGAATACAAGCACATTACTGAAATTAAGCTTATAAGACTCGGTCATAATGTTCGTCATCATGATCATTATAACATAAATATCTATTACTATATGATTTGAATGAATACTTTAAATCGCAGTCTACGTTGAACGAGTAAAATGGTACATTTCCGATAATTAGACGAAACCCAAGTTGTGCCGTAGATATCTAATTTAGAAAGTTTTCCCGGAAATAACTAGCCTTTCGTGGCAAAATCGAATGTCAGAGGTTAACGAAGTCAGACATTTCTTCAATAGAAATTACCTAAGGTTTGTTTGTCTTTAGTGGTTTATTTATCGTTAAAATATTATCCAGATATCTATTGAAAAACGGTTTGTGATTTCTTTTCCTTCTGTTCAGATATAACAAGTCCTACCATCTGGCTGTAGAGCAACTGCAAAAATGTTCTTGGGCATATACACAAATCATATTCCGCATTCCAATAAAAAAAATTCAACAATTGACTATAAACTCGCAGCAAAATTTATTAAGTCACAATAAATGTCATTTACCAGCAACAAATATCTGACAGTCCAAAGCACACTCTTCATGGATGAAATGATATTTGAAATCCCTTTCTGAGACTCCGGAATATTCAGTTGCGTTTTTCTTGATAACAGATGAAAATATCGTAATTAATCGCGGGTACCAATATTACGTAGAAATTATGTTTGTCATATTTTCTTACCAAAGTCATTAAAAGGTTTCGACAAAAAAAGTTAGTAGTCGATTTCACCATCAGAAATTATTCACGTGGCCCTCCTGTAACAAAATATAGTATAATACATAAAATTATATTCCCGGTATATAATTATGCCCCTGTGCCGATTTTGATAACAATTGATAAATTATACTGTAAAATTATTAGCGAACAACGAGAAAAAATTCAAATTAAACGCCCTGTATATTTTTCCACAGCAACATTTCATGGAGGCATATTTGATTCTATGGCCCTATTTTGATCCAATCAATTTGCCCTTAGCCTATGGGATGAATTTTAAACACACGGTAGGTTCACTTACTCAATTTACACTAAACTAATCACTATCACTTAATTTATATATACTCAGTATATTCACTTAAACTAATTTATATAATCACTTAATTCATATTCATTTATTTACTGTTTATCTCACGATGTCAAATTATAAACTAAACTCCTCCGCTGATCGGTCCTTTATTTATATCAAAGCCTTTTTTACTAGAACATTCCGGACTGCGACTTACATAAAAACAAATGCCTGTCGCGATATTTCTCGATTGCCGACCTAATCCTTAAAAGACCTTCCGAGAACATGTCTAATAAAACGGTCACAAGAAATCCCAATAGACCTTCAGAATTCGGCGCGCTCGCCATTTTTATTAACTCTGTTAACATAACGTTACAGTATCGTACTTAGTATCTGCTTCGGTGTGCGAGTTCGTAACATTACACCCTGCTTAAATGAAAGTTCCTCCTGGAACTTTTGAGTAGTTGAGACTGGATGTTTGAATTAACAACTGACTCCATTTCTACACTTTCCAATCTTATGGAAATAACAGGGCACCGTCTTTATCGGATACTGATAATGGGAGTTGTAGCTGCAAATTAATATCTGGACACCGGTATCTTAGAAGATAACCTCTACCATGTTCCTGATGACTCGCCAATCCAACTGGTTACTCATTAACTTAGGCATAGCCAGTTTCTTCACGCTGGATTCTAACACATGGTCTCGTAGGTTTCGAAGTGCTTCCCACAGATCGCGGTAGGTAGATCGATCTTGAAATTCATTTTTAGTTACCACGCAGAAGACGTACCGCGAATTATGTTTCAATTTCAGTGTCTTGCCAGGGGCTGGAATCTGGTTTTCTAATTGCCCGAACTTCTTTCGAGAGACAGTTGCCAACTCTCGTGCGCTCTTGATACGGGCGGGAATGTTATATGCCAGTGAATAATCTTCCGGCAGAGTGAACAAATATTGTTGTTGTTCCGAAGTGACTCCATGTCTGGCTTTCCCGGTACCTCCATACGTGCCCATAACTTCATCGAAGGTAGGGTCAGATACATCTCGAATAAGGTTTACTCCTTCCTCCAGGTCATGGTCTCCTTCGAATGGCGCTCGTTGGTTTTGGAGGAATACTTTTGGTTTTCCGTTGGGGATCTTGCTTATGCGATATATAACATCATTGATCCTTTTCTTGATTAAGTATGGACCATCCCAGGATTTATGTAATTATGGAGAAAATCATTTTCTCCTCGTCGGGTTGTGTAACCATACTTTGTCCCCTTCTTTAAAACCGCCTTCTGTGGCCTGCGTATCGTACCGACTTTTCATTCTGTCGCTGAAAACTTGAAGATTTGTTCGAACTAATTCATGAATATCGTCCAGCCTTCTTCTCAATTGGATCACTTAGTCTTCGCCTGCTAGATCTTCTCCAGGCCAACAGCCAAATTCCAGGTCACAAGGAAGCCTCATTTCACGTCCAAACAGGATTTTCGCCGGTGTTTCACTTGTGGACTTATTGAGGGCAGATCGATAAATAAGCCAATGCGAATAGGGAAAGATACTGGTCCCAATCTCTCTGATAGCTGGAAACTACTTTGGACAGGTATTTTCCAATAGTCCTGTTCATTCTCTCGACCATTTCATCTGAATGTAGATGTAATGCTGTTGTCCTGGTCTTCTTCATTCCCAGCTTGTAGCAAATCTCCTGGAATGAATGGCTCTCAAAATTTCTTCCCTGGTCACTGTGGACTTCCAAGGGCACTCCATATCGGCTGATGAATTCTCTCACCAATACATCCGCGACAGTTGTGGCCTCTTGGTTCGGGATAGCGTTAATTTCCACCCACTTTGTGGAATAATCCATTACAACCAGTATGTATTTGCTACCCTTTTCTGTCGTCGGAGATGGTCCAGCGATATCTAAAGCAATCCTGTCGAAGGGGCTTCCAACATTATATTGTTTCATAGGTGCTTTTCTCTTGCGATGTGGTCCATTACTCATAGCTCAAGTCGTACATTTCTTACACCAGTCCTTCACATCGTCGGAGCTGTTGATCCAATAAAACCTTTCACGGACTCTCTGAAGGGTTCTTTTCACTCCCAGATGACCTCCCGATTGACTGTCATGTATTTTCTTCAGTACCTCAGCTACTCTTGTTCTCGGGATAACTAGCTGTCTCCTCATCTCAGAACCATCATCGTTTTCAAGGACTCTCTTCAACAGCCCTTCTTCCAGGACAAGGGAGCCCCACAGAGCCCAATACGCCTTGAGTTCCGGTGAAAGTCTTGACACTTCTTGCCAGGTAAGTCGCCGATTTTCTTTCTTCCATTGCCGGATCATCTTCAGGTGAGGATCATTCTCCTGATCTTCTCTGATCCTGGTGGGTGACCATTCCTGGTTGACTACATTAGTTCTTGAGGCTGCAGCTCCCCTAGATTCCGCCTTCTTGCAGTAAGAGCAGTCTGTTGGGCACGGCCGTCTGGGCAGGGAGTCGGCATTTCGGTGACTCATACCAGCTCGATGTTCGATGTTGAAATCGTACTCTTGAAGTCGTTCAATCCATCTAGCGATCTGGCCCTCGTGATTCTTGAACTGCATCAACCACTTGAGTGCTGCATGATCAGTCCTTATTAAAAACTTCCTACCACAGAGATACTGGTAAAAGTGTTCCTCGGACTTCACTACCGCCAAAAGTTCCCTTCTTGTGACGCAGTAGTTTCGTTCTGGTTTGGAGAGGACTTCACTGAAATAACTCAGCACTCTTTCTTGCCCTGTTTGGATCTGTGAGAGTACTCCACCAATTCCTACGTTGCTTGCGTCAGTGTCAAGAATAAAGTCTCCCTCTGGTAATGGATATCCTAATATCGGCACCGAGGTTAAATGCCTCTTCAAGGTATCAAAAGCCGTTTGACAATCTTCGTCCCATTGGAAAGATCTTGCTTCTTCTGTTAGTCGAGTTAGAGGCTTAGCAATATCTCCAAACTTCCTGATAAATCTTCTATAATATAGGCAAAGTCCAAGAAAACTCCTAATTTGATGTTTGTCGGTTGGTTGCGGCCATTGCTGAATGGAAGCAATTTTCTCTGGATCCACCGCCACTTCTTCATTGCTCATTATATGACCTAGATAGTTGACACGGTTTTGGAACAGCTGACATTTCTTCGGGTTTAACATGAGCTGGGCAGCTTGGAGTCGTTTGAATACGTCTTCCAAATTCCTCAGGGGTTCGTCAAATGTCTTCCCCAATACTACGATGTCGTCCAACTAGACCAGGCATGTCTTCCAAGACAACCCTCTCAAGACATTTTCCATTAGTCTTTCAAATGTTGCAGGCGCATTACAGAGCCCGAATGGCATGACGTTGAATTGCCATAATCCAGATCCGGTGGTAAAAGCAGTCTTCTCTTTGTCTTCTGGGTCCACTTCCACTTGCCAATAACCAGACTTTAGGGCCAAGGTGGAAAACAGTTTGCTGCCGGCCAAAGTGTCTAGCGTATCGTCAATTCGAGGCAGAGGGTAGCTGTCTTTTTTCGTCACGTTGTTAAGCTGGCGATAATCCACGCAGAATCTCGTAGCTCCATCCTTTTTTTTGACGAGCACTACTAGGGACATCCATGGGCTAGTAGATGGTTCTATTATTTCTTCTGCAATCTCTCGAATTATTCTTTCAGCTTCCTCTCTCTTCGCTCTTGGAAGTCTTCGAGCTGATTGCCTAATTGGCTTAGCATTACCAGTATCGATTTTGTGTTTGACGGCTGATGTTCTACCAGTCTTTCTTCTTTTTGGTACGAATAAGCTTCGATACTGCAAGAGAAATTATCTCATTCTCTTTTTTTCAGCTCGGTCCAAACATTGACCAGCTACTGATAACGTTTGTTCGAATCTGGCATTGGAATTGTCAGTGGTCGTTGTTTGATGAACTATAGACGTCACTGGTACGCAAGATCCAATCTTGGTTTCCTTCTTGATTGTAGTTGGGAGTCGTTCACGTTTATCACACGTACTGGGATCTCTTTCGCCGATGTAACCAATCCTTTTCCAATTAGTACTCCTTTGCCAACTTCTTTGTCGTGGTTCCTTGGCTCCATCTTAACCGGTGTACCTTCCTCCATGATTCCCTTTAGCCGTGCTACTATCATAGTTTCGCTTCGTGCAGGTAGAACGGTATCTTCCTGTACAGCTGCCAACACCGCGCTGCCTTCATATGGATGCAGAAACACCTCCTCGGAACCCACTTTAATGGTTCTGTTTCTAAAGTCTAATTGGAAACCATGTACGTCCAATATGTCCATTCCCAGAATCACGTCTTCTTCAATGTCAGATACGATTACCGTATGCTTGATCGTTTCTGCGCCAATTCCCAATTGGATTTGTGTCTCACCGTGAACGTTGGCACTCTCACCTGTGGCGGTCCGCAGTCGCAGTCTCGTTGGTAAAAGCTTCTTCTTGGAGTTGATTAATTCTGGTCGTATAATGGTCCTAGTTGCTCCAGTGTCAACCAGCAGAGCATATTTCTCGCAATTTACTGCGCCATCCACATATACACTGTCGTTGCGACATCTGAGAGAAGCTATCAGTATGAGAGGATCTTTGAAACGATCATGGGTCGGTGCTGCCCCCTCGTAGCCAACCCGTTCTAGTTTTCCTGCGACTGGAGCTCTTGGTTTGCAGGAGTCTTGAGGCGCTCACATGAACTACGTACATGCCCTAGCCCGCCACAATTCCAGCATCTGATCTTTCTCGGCTTCTTGTCAATCTCATTTCTCATTAATCTGACAAACTGGTTAAATCTGTCTTCGTCACCTTGTTCTTGGATGGTCCTGATTTTGTTATATCCTGAAGCCTTCGTTGCTGCTTCATATTCAAAGGCAGCTGTCAATGCGTTGACTAATGTTTTCGGGTGGGTTAAAAGGAGCGTCCTCTGCATATCGGGGTCACGTAAGCTTTCAATAAAGGCCTGGATGCCCAGACAATCCATCATATCCAATATCCACTTCATACTCTTGAAGGGCTCCGTCACGTTTCTGCCTTCGGTTCATCAGCTGGGACTGGTACAAATGTTCTAGAAGTTCGTGACCGTATTGCATGTCCAACCTCTTCTTCAGCAGCTCGAAGTCATCCGTTTCTTCATGTGGTATGGTCTGAAGTACATCTAAGGCATCTCCCCGAAGCGCGATGGTTAAGTTTACTGCCTTCCTATCGGACCAATTATTTACTCCAGCGGCTGCTTCAAATTGTTTCACATAGATGGTCCACGATGTCTTTCTGTCGAACGTTGAAGCCTTCACTCGGGCAAAACTGCTAATATCTTCTGTCTTGGGTTGTGTTGCTGGCTTGCATATCTCGATCCCCTTTTGTTCTGCTGGCGTGTCTTGTGTTTTTGAATTTGTTATCTCTCTAACTCTCTAACTCCTTGATTTTGTCGTCCATAGTTGTCATTTTATTCTCAATATCCAATTTAAGAGACGAAATTTTATTTTCCACGTCAGCGGCAATGTCATTTTTCATTAATAAGATATCAGCAGAAAGTTTGTCTATGTTAGCAGAAATATCGTTTTCCACATTAATCGAAATCTTTTATTCCATAGCTGAAATCTTCTCGTCCATGTTAGCAGAGACATCATTCTTCATATCAGTAATGGACGAAGATACGGTGGAAGCCTCGTCTTCAAATAAAAATGTTTCTGGATCCAAGCCGTCACTTACCAGTGCCACTTTGAGTCTTTCTACTAACTCACTCCTCTTACCGGACGTATCCAGCTCACGATCTTCCAATTCTGCTCTTAATTCCGTGACTTTCAGATCACATAGTCTCTTGGCCATTTTTACGTAGCAATTTATTTATATTATCCCACTTCTGACACCAATGTAATGTTTTTCTTATTTATTTAAACAATAAACGGGTGAGAAACATTTTAAACACACGGTAGGTTCACTTACTCAATTCATTTAAACACTAAACTAATCACTAACACTTAATTTATATATACTCAGTATATTCACTTAAACTAATTTATATAATCACGTAATTTAAATTCACTTATTCACTGTTTATCTCACGATGTCAAATTATAAACTAAACTCATCCGCTGATCGGTCCTTTATTTATATCAAATCCTTTTTTACTAGAACATTCCGAACTGCGGCTTACACAAAAACAAATGCCTTTCGCGATATTTCTCGATTGCCGGCTCAATCCTTAAAAGACCTTCCGAGAACATGTCCATAAAAACGGTCACAATAAATCCCAATAGACCTTCTAAGAATTTGGCGCGCTCGCCATTTTTTTTAACTCTGTTAACATAACGTTACAGGACCGTACTTAGTATCTGCTTCGGTGTGCGAGTTCGTATCATTATTATCAATACTAAGACAATTTTTATCAATAATTGGATGATTGTACAATGGGTTCTCCTATCTCCTCAACCTTAGCACAGTTGATAACGGAACACCTTAAAGAAAACGTAGGAGATTTAGATTTCAATGTATTGTGTTTCAAACGACTTGTTGTCGATTGCATAGCTGCTATCCCATCAAATAAACTTTCATCTAAAACTTCAATTTACCGTCGAAACATAGAAGTAGAATACAATACATTTTCTAGACATTACATTAATTCAAACTGATTACAATTAAATAAAAATCAAACTATATCAAAAAGATAAATGATCCAGCCGGTATCTAAATTTCAATTCTAATTATTAGTCCAGGAGAATTAGACCCCAAACCTTAGAAATATGGCTGTGTCGTGACGTAGATTAGATATTGATTGGAATTGCTCGGAAATCATCTAAGAAAAGAAAATATGAAGGTCCGCCAGCTGAAAAAGCTGTGCTATTTGCAGGAAAAATCATAAACTGCTAAAAAACGCAAAAATCGCTCATTTTTTCCGATATTTCTTAATATAACTCTTTAAATATGCAAGATAGCGAAAAAAGTATAGTTACGAATTTGTTCTTTATGAAATTCTCTACAAGATAGAATTGAATTAAAATCAATATATTCAATTTTTTCGTTGAGAAATGGCGATAAATGCAAAAAAGTAGCTAAAAACGAGGTTATTCCAAAGCATTTGTTTCGCAGATAAGAAATCATTCAATCAAGCTATAAATTGGGATTTAAGAACCTTATTATAGTATAAAATAATATGCCAAATGCCGATTAAATTGGTCTGATAGGTTTAACATTAATTAATTCTTAATTAATTTCCGCGAATAGGCACTACTTAGACCTCTAAACTGTAATACACAATAGTTATAATGAACAATTCTTAAGTTTTTATCATTTTTCCACGCGATTTTGAAAAGTTGGAAAATTTTGTCTTATAAATAATTAATTTTTGAAGCGAATTTGGATACCGAAAAAAAATACTCAAAGTACCTAAAAAAAGTTCTCGGAAAGACGATTCGTTTAAAAAAATGCTTTTAATTTGGCCGAATAGGTGCTGAGATAATAAACATCAAAGATCGAGAGTGTTTGCGGTATAACTATTAATGTGGTAACAATAAAAAAAATGCCAGCAGATATATTTTTCGGAGAAGTTTTTGAATGTGCTTTGAGATATAACATCGCCCTTGTGCATGAAGTAGGAAAAATCAAAGAAAGTTGTAGCAGTAGCGTTCGGCGCGTCAAATCTGAGGGGAGTGGGTATAGAGTGCGAAACTTGAAATCGACGCTTCAAATCGAGCGCGGCGCAAAAAGTTGCTGTATCTCGGCTTCAATTGGGCCGATTTTGACGATTTTCTTTCAAATCGATGTAGGAAAATGAAAAAAAAACTAATTTTTCAGAATGGCGTCTACCTATTATGACAATTTAAGCATCTACAGTAACTACTTATAATTTGGCATTTTTTATGGCGACAATTTAACTCATGTATATGCCACAGTGCAATTGTCACTTTGACAGCGGCAAAAGTTAGCTTTAACTTTTACAGAGTGGTTTTTTCACTTATTCATTTGTTCATCAATTATCGCGGTGTTGGTTACCAGAATAAATAGTTTGGCATGTTTGTCAACAACTTATTGAATTTTCTAGAACAAACAATGAGTCGATTCGGTGTGTCTACGAACGCCGAAATTAGTCAAATTATTAATACCTGTGTGCCTACTAATACAGTTGCGACGCAATCATCAATCTGGCGACAATTTTCTACGTTTTGCGATGCAAAAAGCTACGCATTTGAGCCAGATACTTCCATCGAGAAATTGAATGTAATATTGCAAGATTGGGCATTTAAAATGCGAAAAAGTAACGGAGACGACTACAAAGAAGCGGTATTTAAAACAATTTGGAACACCACCGCTTAAATGCTACAAAATAAATATTATAACGAATTTAATATTGTATTCAATCCTTTCACCGATGTTCAGGTTAATTCATCAAGAGCTACACGTAATGCTAAACGTAAAATCCTACAAGCACTACCCGAAAAGAGAAAATGTAGTGCATCAGATCTTGATAAATCTGAAGTATTTGCAATGGCCAGATTATATAACGAAAATGAACCGGAAGGACTTCAAAAGAAATTATATCACATTTTGGCGTTTGAACTAGCTTGGCGCGGAGGAGAAGCAGCTTACTGCAAAACAACTTATTACGTATCTGAAATTGAAAATAATGGAAAAGAAACTGGACGTATCGAGTATAATCCTCTATTTTCAAAAACGAGACAAGGCAGCAACAATAAATTATGTGACAGCAAATGGATCACGCCTAATATTTTCGACGAAGATATTTGCCCAATACGTTTATTCAGAAAGTTAATGGAAAAGCGAAACAGTTTTATAACTTCGGAAAGAGTATTTCTTACACCAAATCTCTTTTGGAAAAAAAAATTCTAAAGGTTGGTACAAGAATTTGCTGATTGGAATTAATGAAATTTCCAAATGGACTAAACGCTCAGCACAACGCATTGGTTTAGATGTCAAACGTGTCAAAATTACAAATCACTAAAATCGAGCGGCAGCAGTTAGCGAATTAATTAGAAGCGGAATTGAAGAACCATAACAATAACAGGACACAGCAATTCATCATCAATAAAACCATACTTACAAGTTGACAAAGAGTATCATTCAAGCATTATTCAATCAATTCGTTTGGAAAATGAAAAAACTTCAACATCTACTACAGAAACGATTAGCTGTGGCACCCGCAGCGATATCACTGTTCCTAGTATGAATTTCAATAACTGCGTTTTTAATAATTGTACATTAAAATAAAAATGTGTTTATTTTTAATGTTTCATAACAAAAGTTTGCATTGATATGTTTCCAAATTTCTCATTCATTAAATTGTCCTGCCGAATTACACTCGAGGTTTGTATTGATATTGGGTAAATTTTTGTTGTTCAAATTCTAAACTGTTTCCTTCAGCAATTTGACTCGAATAATTGTCAACCTAAAAACACTCCACCTTCGGTGTCCTGTTTTTAATAGTTGACAGTTATTCTCGTCAAATTGCTAGGAAACAGTTTCTCATTAAACAACCCAAATTTACCCGATAAAATACGAACCACTTGTGCAATTATAAGTGATAATAATCATTGATTATGATCATGTCCATGCTAGGATTGTGTTGTTCATTGCAAATTCGTATAGTTAAAATAATTAGTAATCAAAATTACAGGTAGTACAATTAATTGTTATGTATATTAAAGGTATATTTTATTTCATTATAAGATCTACATACAATAAATAATGATATTTCGCTTTTTTGTTACAACTTCATTGTATTCTACTTTTTTAAATGAATATATCATTTTATTTTATTTCAAGTATACGAATTTGCAATTACAACACAATCCTAGCATGGACATAATTATAATCATTGGGTATTATCAACATAAAAAATGCCAAAATATAAGTAGTTACTGTAGATGCTTAAATTGTCATATTTGGTAGACACCATTCTGAAAAATGAGTTTCTTTCATTTTGCTACATCGATTCAAAAGAAAATCATCAAAATCGGCCCAATAGAAGCGAGATACAGCAACTTTTTGCGCCGCGCTCGATTTGAAGCGTCGATTTCAAGTTTCGCACTCTATCCCCACTCCCCTCAGATTTGACACGCCGAACGCTACCGCTACAACTTTCTTTGATTTTTCCTACTTCATGCAAAAGGGCGATGTTATTTCTCAAAGCACATACAAAAACTTCTCGGAAAAATCTATCTGCTGGCATTTTTTTTATTTTTACAACATTAATAGTTATACCGCAAACACTCTCGATCTTTGACGTTTATTATCTCAGCACCTATATGGCCAAATTAAACGCATTTTTTTTAAAAGGAGCGTCTTTTCGAGAACTTTTTTCAGGTACTTTGAGTATTTTTTTTTGATATCCAAATTCGCTTCAACTTTTCAAAATCGCGTAAAAAAATTATAAAAACTTAAAAATTGTTCATTTTAACTATTGTGTATTATAGTTTAGAGGTTTAAGTAGTTGTAAAAAAATCGGCGCTTATTACAACTCAAAAATGTAAGCCTGGCATGAACGCAAAAATGACGTTAATTTTTTCGTGGAAATTAATTAACAATTAATTCATGTAAAAACTATCAGGACAATTTACTCGGCCTTTAGCGAGGCTCTTAAATCCCAATTTATAGTCATTTCTCAACGAAAAAATTGAATATATCGATTTTAATCCAATTCTATCTTGTAGAAAATTTCATACAGAACAAATTCGTAAGTATACTTTTTTTCTCTATCTTGCTTATTTAAAGAGTTATATTAAGAAATATCGGAAAAAATGAGCGATTTTTGCGTTTTTTTTGCAGTTTATGATTTTTTCTACAAATAGCACAACTTTTTCAGCGGACCTTCATATTTTCTTTCCTTAGATGATTTCCGAGCAATTCCAACCAATATCTAATCTACGTCACGACACAGCCATGTTAAACTGTAGTACTCCTGGCCTATATCCCGATGCGCAAGAAAAAGTGTAATTCTTGGATCCACATACAGACCTATAAAACTGTAATGAATTGTCCTGGAATTTCACCAGTGTAATAAATTGTAGATTTGAAAACCCCTGTCACCAATAAACAACCTTATGAAAACGTCTCTCTTTGCTATGCATACAACTGAATTATCCTCAGTAACCTTCCAGACACAGCTTCATGTGCTTTAGCAATTTCCCAAATTCATTGGCTTCCGGCGAGTGCGTTGTACATCTAATATTTTCCACTGTAATTGGCCCAGAACAAAATCGTCATACCCTAATTGAATTTTAGTATTTCTGTATCATATCCTAATTTAATTTACTAACAACTTTTTTTCTTAAATCGTTGATTTCTTCTAAATTAGAGAATGTCTAGTTTATTTATGGAATCGAATGGATGGTTTAGTTGACAATAGTTCGTTTGTCAATCAATGTAAAACACAATTTCCCGTAAACAATTTCTACTTGTCAAACGCGATGCTATCCTCCGTACTATATTTTATATTGATATTCTAGTATTTGCGGAACCTTGTTGCTGCTGACTCCGCGCATTTTTCCTTGCATATTTGCTGTTGAAATTCATACGTTGCCTAAATGCTTCTTACTTTTGTTTATGTATTTTGAAATAGATTTATTTTCAACGTATGTTGGCAATTAATATAAAACATTTTTTCCGCGATATAATTATGAACTAAGTACTTACGAAAAAAATAGGTAAAAAAACTTTTTAAGTTAAACGGTTTCATGTTAAACATACATTGCAATGTTTAAGATAAATGTACTAAAAACCAAAAAATAATAAAATAGATACACTCGTGGGAATTATAAACATATGCATAGACTAGACTAAAATAAAACCGTGGGGCACGTTTTGTCGATTAAAGACAAACTACGAGCAGTGAAACGATTCCTCGCCAGCCAGCAGTGTTAATGTCCAACGATAAACTAGTTGAAACATCTCTTTTATTTAAATGGAGTGTATAACTATTGGAATTTCCATGAGCAAGAAAATAGTAAGTAATTTCCTCACCGTCTGCGGGCCAACTGTCTAACGACGAATTAAACGATTCTTCTATCGCACATTAAGTCGATAATTTGTAGACAATTGACGTGCACCACGGTTTTATTTTAGTCTAGTCTATGCATATGTCTATAATTCCCACGACTGTATCTATTTTATTATTTTTTGGTTTTTAGTACATTTATCTTAAACATTGCAATGTATATTTAACATAAAACCGTTTAACTTAAAAAGTTTTTTTACCTATTTTTATTCTTTGGTTTTTAGTACATTTATCTTAAACATTGCAATGTATGTTTAACATAAAACCGTTTAACTTAAAAAGTTTTTTTACCTATTTTTATTTTCTAGTTTTTAGTTTTTATTTCGCATTCTGTTTAATTCATTTAGTGCTTCATTATTGCAAGGTTTCTTGCCCGTTAGTTTATTGCAGTCCAACTCCTCTATACGTAGTCCCTGCAAAGATCTTACTCTACTAAGAGCCACGTAGGCTTGACCTTCTTCAAACAGTTTCGTACCTAAGTATACGACTGCGTGATCCACAGTGCTGCCCTGCATTTTATGTATTGTGGAAGCCCATGATAGTATTAAAGGCAACATTCTTCTTTCAGCCGTCCCGTAATTGTACTTAGCTGGAAACTGTATGGCTTTCGGGTGTATAAGATGTACTCCGTCTCTTGCGAAATCAATTCGGACGGAAGGTACATCAATTGCATACATCTGAGTTCGACGAAATTGAGGCCAAACGATTTCGTTGATGTAGCCTATAGCGCCATTTACTAATCCCTTTGAAACGTCCATATTGGACCGTAGCTTGACTTTTGCCCCCACAAATATTTCCAGTTCCGCTGGTTAACCCCCAGTTTTGTTGATATCAGCTGGTATTATAGTAGCTGTATCCACACTGTCTGCATTTCGTGTGGCGTGTACTAGCTGATCCTGCGCTTTTATTTTGTAAATGCGAGCACCATTATTTCTGTACAAATTCAATACAGCAGAGTTGTGGTCGTTAACTTGTTGATTGGTGGGGTATACCCTTAACGCTTTGTCTATTGCAAACTCATCACTCGTGTCTCGAAGAAGTCTTCCCATTAAAATACTAAAATGTTGTTAGCTCACCGACTCTCAAAGCATTCAAAATATCAATTAAAGTCTGGTCACCTTGCTGACGCATATTTTCAGTTAATTCACACAGCGTGAATAAACGCTAGAGATGTGTAGCTGGTTGGAGATGTTCTGGCTGTTTGAAAACAGGTGTTCCTGATCTTTCTATAGGAGGCAGTTGTAAAAGATCACCGAAAAGTAATACGTTTACTCCTCCGAATAACTCATTTTCACAGTTCTTAATTTGCCTTAATCGAGCGTCCATCATGCATAACATTTGATAAGACACCATGGAAATCTCGTCGACAATCAAAAATTCTGTCTGATGCCATTGTTGCCTCATTATTCGCGAATAGTTTTTAATTTTATATAGTACATTGTATTCTACTGGTTGAGCACTTTCATTTGATACCCATATTGATGGGATTGATAAAACCTACGTTATCCGCCATTTTGTAGCGGCCGCCATCTTGGATTTCAATTTTTCATAGTATATCGTATTCTGCTTGTTGAGCACTTTCATTTGATACCCATATTGATGGGATTAATAAAACATAAACTATCCGCCATTTTGTAGCGGCGGCCATCTTGAATTTATAATGATAATGAATAAACATAATTGTATTGTCACCAAAATCCAGAGGGTATACAAAATTTCAGATTATTCGGTTGACAGGAAGAGGGTGAAATTTGAATTACTAAATTTGACCCAAGAATAAATAAAACAAACGGGGCGAGCTAAATAAAACCGTTTAAAAATAAATGAGTAAGCGAATATACCTGTTTTATATATCTGGTTAAAACGTATACTACTTTGATTATATATGAATGTTGCAATATTTATTTCGTGATATAAATACGAACTGAATAACTTATGACATTAAAAATAAATGGTTTTAGCGAGTGTAACTATCCTACTTATATAGACGAAATTTGTTAATGTGTTAATTAATCTTAATTGAAACTAATTATCTACTCCCACCTTTTTGTTGCTTCTATGATACCTGAAATGGATAGTTTAGGAGGGGATAAAAAGGATTATTTCTAGGACCTCCCCTCTTGTAACTCCCTGTCGTACAGACTCAGGATCTGGAACACCGCTATCACCAGTGTGATGAATGGATCGGTATTATCCATAATATTACGGTGAAGCAATGATCAACTCAGCCGATGTTGCTGAGTAGGATTGTTTTTCGACCTTCTCTGGTCTAGATAAAGTGTGTTTTGTGGCGGCAGTGACACCTCGTGCAGGATGTGGCTCTTCACCACGCACACTAGTCTTGATCTAGCAGAAGCTGTGGTCCCGAAGGCTCTATGTTGCGCTATACTAGACCCTGGTTGCGACCATCGATTTTTCTCCCTCCTAGGTAGGGTAGCTGAACCGCTTGTCACCGCTCGTGGGGTGTGGTTCCAGACAACCGGATTTACCTCTCGAAGAGAAATGGTTTTGGACAACCGCTGTCACCCTCCCTGGGTGAGGTTGTTCCAATAGGTGATGGTTCGCAAACCGCTGTCACCCGTGTAATAAATTGTTTCTCCTATGTTCTAAATTTGCGTTTGGTTATCCGCTGCCAGACGGTGTAGTGAATTTGTTTATCTATTATTTTTTTTGTTCCATCCTTCAAAGATCGTTGCAGCGTGCTGTTACCAGTGCCTTGCGGCACAAAAATTGTAGAACCAGGAACTCTCCCTGCGGGGTTACCTCGAGGGAGGGGTTGTTCCAGGTTCGAGCGATCGAGGACGTCGTGGGGCCAATTGGGCTTATACAGGGTGCCAAGCCCGAGTTCGTAGTGCAGGTCCTTCCTACCTGACGGGCACGGAAGGGGGGGGGTGTGAGGATGCAGTTATGGAAATAAATTGAGAGGTTAAAATACGTAAAACATATATTACAAAATAAAATAAAGAAAGGAAGAATTTAATATAACACTATACATACGTTTCGTTGTTAAAGAATATTTCAATGTGGCTTTCTCCTGGTTCCTAGGATAGCCTACGTAACCTACCCTCCATACATGAAAGGCAAACAACTGATATATATATATATATATATATATATATATATATATATATATATATATATATATATATATGACAGAAAAGAGAAAAAAAAAGGACATGAACGAACGGGAAGTTCTTACCCCCCTCGTTCTAGCGTAAAATTTCACTTCTCGTAGAGAGTGAAGCAATAAACTATAGAAATTACTCTCTATATCAAACAAAGTTCAGAAAAAATCATTTATGAAGACAGGATTTTCTAAGATCCCTAGTGAAGTATAATTATTTCTAAGTTATTATCCGAATAGGATTAACTATGACCCTTAGTAAAACATAAATAAACGTTGTGCTATTAGCAAAATCCTAAAATAAGATTAACTATGGCCCTTAGTCAGAATATAATTGACCTTTGAGCTAATATCCAAATCCTGAAAATAGATTAACTATGACCCTTAGTAAAAAAAAATGAATAACCTTTGAGCTAATATCAAAATCCTAAACTGAATACGTATATTATAGATAGGCTGAATACGATACCAATTTACAATTGTCAGTAAATGAGGGGCGCTGATATATATGAAACACCAGATATGACCAGAAAAATACTATGGGGTTCCTTCCCTATCTTGGGACATCCGTTTAGGTCAAATAAATAAAATAAAAAATCGCAGTTCAAATGCACAATAAAATAAAATAGTTTAAAAACTTACGTTTTGGATTATCACCAGTCACACAAACTACACAATATTACTGTTTGGAGGGTGAGGGCCCGTCCATACATAGACTAGCCTCACCGGGGAAGAGATGCTTTGTTTCTCCTGATTCCTCAAAATCTCTCGTATTTTATTTCTCCAGTTTCACCTTGCGTGAAAGGTTAGTTATTCATATTTGTTTATGTTTGTGGTAAACAAACCTGACCTGTTCGTAATCTAATATGTTTGGATAACCTTGTTTTTATTTGTTATTTACTTTAGTTGAGGTCGATAATTAATAATTAATTTGAATTGAAAAGGATTTGTCTATATAGGGCTTTCTCAAAATTTATGTCATATCTTGTGTTTATTACAAAACATACTCCTGCATAATACCGTCCAGAAGTCCTAAAACATGTCAAAAACACCCTAAAAACAATCACTAGGCAATAAAAATATAACACTAATGTTATATGTAATAATAGCAAAAATAACCAAGCACAAACTTAAATAAATCAAAACAGATACATATAAATACCATATACAAACGAATACTTAAATACGTTTAATCAATATATGTCACAAAACTCAAAATACTTTATCACTATTGTTCAGTAAACTTAAAAGTCATATCAAAACCAAAAATAATATAACGTAATATATCTGGACCTGAGTCTTAAAAAGGCCAATCTCCACATGTTAATGTAGAGGTTCCGGTTACACAGGTGAGCAGTAAGATATTTTGTTCGACAAGAAAAGTTTAATAAATAATTTTTTAGAATGCTGAAGAAGAGGTCAGTGACGACGTGGAATTTTCAGACGATAATGACATTGACTATGCCAAATGAAAGCAACAGTGAAAGCGAAGAAATTAATGATGAAGGAAATGTTTTGCCAGTGAAAACGAAACCTAGGAAACGCGTCAGAAAAGAGAATACATGGAAGCAAGTTGAACGCACAGAAAATAAAGCTAGGGAAAAACAGTACAAGACAACAAAAGGTTATTACAGAAGAGATAAGGTATTGCAACCTCATTGTAACTGTAAGAGAAAATGCCAGAATTTTATTAACGAAGAACAGAGAAGTCGTCTTTCTACTTCATTTTATGCACTAAGTAGACATGCCCAGGATTAATTTTTATCGGAAACTATTGAGGAAGGCTTGAAAGAGCGAGAAAGGTTACCAGAAGGAAAGCTCCTTAGCAGGCGACAGTTTTCTAAAAAATATTATTTAAAAAACATAGAAGGAAGCAGAATACAAGTATGCCAAAGAATGCACTTAAAAACCTTCGACATTTCGGTAAAAAAGATTAGAGTTATTCGTGAAAAAGAAAGAAAAAATAATGGTGTTTGTCTACAGGATGGTAGGGGTAAGCATGGAATGCAACCTAAAATGAGTGAATTGATTAAGGATAATGTTCTTCAACATATCAAGAGCTTTCCCTGCTATACTAGTCATTATTCCCGCGAAAAAACGTCAAAAAAATATTTATGTCCTGACATGTCGATTTCGCAAATGTATAGACTCTATTGCTTATATTGCGAAACTACTAATTTAGATAAAGTGAAGGAATTTCAATATTGAAAAATATTCAACGAAGAATTTAATTTATCCTTTCACCACCCGGCCAATGACACCTGTGCAAAATATGTGACCAATATAATCTGACAATTGAATCAATTGACAGTTGTGTTAAATCAACAGAGGAACAACAGAAAGAAAAGGAGAGAATACAATTAAAACGAAAAGAATACTTAGATTTGGCTGAAAAAGCATACAAATGTAAGGCTGAGGACAAACAGAAAAGCAAAGTAGATCCTAGTTTTGTAACAATCTCTTTCGATTTGGAAAAGTGTCTTCCAACGCCATATCTAAGAAACGGCGTATCCTTTTACAAAAGACAGCTATGGACCTATAATCTAACAACATACAAAACAGATACAGATGGCAATGAGGCAACTTGCATTTTGTGTAACGAAACGATAGGGGGTCGTGGCGGACAAGAAATCGCTTCCTGTATAAGAAAATTTATATTGTCCTTGGATTCAAAGAAAATTCAAACTTTGAATTTTTACAGCGATTGTTGTACAGGCCAAAATAGAAATATTTGCATGGCCATAATGTTTTGTACATTTGAAAGGAGCTTCCACCAACCAGTACAATCGCTGAGATAAGCCATAAGTTTATGGAACCAGGCCACACATACATGGAGGCTGATACTATTCATGCCGCTATTGAACGAGCCAAGAAAAAGACAACAATGGATATAGGAGTTCCACATAATTGGGTTAATTTTATTGAAACATCTGTGTACAGAAAAAAGCCTATGAGCGTGATTGAGATGTCTCAAAATGAGTTTATAAATTATGGGAGTTTCCTTGAATCTTCGCTAGTCCATAGAAAAAAAGATGATAAAGGAAACCCAATCCCATGGCTTGAAATTGAGTGGATGAAATTTCAGTAAGACCAAGAACTTCAGTTTTCTTATAAAACAGACTTTAGCGATGAAGAATTTCAAAAGTTGATTCAAAAAGAGGATCGCTAAGAACTCGACAAAACCACAGTGATTTTGAATTAAAACCTCTACATGATCAATCATTACCGATAGCTGATTTAAAATATAATAATTTACTAGAACTTTTGCCTTATGTCAGTGATTACAACTAGTCATTTTTTCTAAACCTTCAACATTCGTCTACTATGCATCCAGAAGTTTTCACTGCTCTAGAAGATGAAATTTAAAGTTTTGTTATTTGTTAAAGTGTCTGGAATGTTCCTTGATTTTTTTGTATCAATATAGGTTTATAATAATATAAAATTAAGTTTCGTTTATTTTTCAACTAAATTTTATATTTGGTGCAAATGAATTTAAGTTTACCTATTGAATAGAGACAATTTTGTGCTTCTTTTAGTTATTCTTTTACCCCACTTCATGAAAAAAGCTAAAGAAAGTGAGTACTATTTCCCATAACAATAATTAGTAAAAGGGCCAATCTCCATCTAAATCATAAAACATCTTTTTTTTTCATCAGTAACATAATTTTTAAAACATATACATTATTTTGAAGTGTTTTATAGATTTTTATTACTTGAAAATAATTATTCACACACTTAAAATTATAGTCATATTGCTTTTAAATCTTGCATAATTAATATCTCAGATCACTGAAAATGGAGATTGGCCTTTTTAAGAATCAGGTCCAGATATATGTTGAAACTGACCAAAAAATATGTAGGTATGACAACACAACATCTAGAAAATCGTCTCAGTAGTCACAAATACACAAAAAATGCGTCCACCGCCCTACATATAGACGAAATAACTGGAAAACATGAAGTTTGACTTAAATAATACAAAAATACTAGCTCATGACTCTAATCACCACAAATTAACAATCAAAGAAATGGTATATGTGATATATAAAAAAAGAATGTAGTGAACGACAAGCAAGATATCAAAAATTTAAGACAAATTTACCGTAATTTAATTGTGTAATGGATTTAATAACCAAAATGTATACATCCAAAAACATGAAAAATTAAATCCCCAATTTCGGCATGTTTTATAATTTGCAAAAAAGTGAACATTGTGATTAAATCGTAGAAATATAATTTTTATTATATTTGGAATAAATTGTAAGAACAAAAAAGTCAATTACAGTCGATGATATATTTAAAAAAAATTCCAAAATGTTTCGTTCACGCAACGTTGGGGACTAATGGGTTAGGTACAGTAGAGAAAATCTTTTGCTTTTCTAGCAAACTCAATAACATTTCAAATCATTGTGTCTTCTTTCTCATTCATTCGACCAAAAAATCGTATCTATCAAATATTTAAATGAATATTTGCTTGTTTCAGGAGACGATGACACCGAGTATTGGGTTCAAGGAAATAATGGCAAACTCATCCGTGTTAGCAAAAGTGAAGCAGTACCACAAAAACATTAGAACGAAGATTACTTCTTTTATGAGAAATAACACTGTTTTTATTAGAATAAACGTTATAATGAAGAGATGAGAATTTATCAATATTTGTAATATATAATTTACTCAAATTTGCCTTTAATACTATTTAATATATTAATTTGCTAGCTAGAACAACGCTGGTGTTTGTTTTTTTTTCTTCCTAGATTCATTTCGTTTTTCAACCGGTGTTATTGTAGTCCAGATAAAAAAGGTTTTGTTTGTTGTGTAGTTTTGTCAATTGAAGCGAAACAGCTGTGACCTTTTCTTTGTTATGTATTCCGACAGTATAATTCGGATAGGGACCTTTCTTTCTAATATGTTTTAATAGTATAAATCGGATGAGGCGCTGTCTTTGTTATGTGTTTTGATAGTGTAATTCGGATGTGTCCTTTATTTGTTATGTATTTTAATAGTACCTACAAATCGGATGGAGGCTTTATTTGTATTGTATTTTGGAAGTATTGATTGAATAAAACATTTCCTATACATTGTCAACAAAAACAAAAGCGATTAGCGAATATCAACAATACACGAGAACTTGTTAGAAATTCAGTCTCGGACTGACTTCAGATAGGAAATTACGGTACAATAACGTTGCGAAACAACGAAATGGAACGGGGCGCGGAACTCATTAAGATGCGTTAAGGAATGAATATTGGGATAGGCGATATGGAAGAAATCAAAGAAATGTTCTCGCTGGAAAAAGAAAGTATTAGGAATATGGAACATGAAATAGATATAAATGCATATACTATAAAGAAATTGAAACAGGAAAATCAGAAGGCGGAAGGAATAATAGTTGAGCAAGTAGAAATATTAGATTATGCAGAAAGCTAAATAACATAGTAATTCAAAGAATTGATGATAACAAGAAATAAAGGACCGGCGGCTGCAGCAAAAAATTAGGACGCAGATAAATTTTATGAGACACAAGTAAATATCTGTGTGGAAGCCGCGAGACATATTACATTAATATTTTTTGGAGATATGAATGCGAAAATAGGAGAAGAAGACATGCTAAATACTGTTGCAGGGAAGTTTATTATTATTTGAAATAACTAACCATAATGAAACGCTAACGTGTAATTAAGCCTGGGAACTGAACATGTATATTAGCAGCACTATTTTCAAGCATAAGAAGAAATTATAAAGTCACGTGGATTATTCCAGGGACTACTACAGCAAACCATATAGATCATGTTTTAATAGGAAAAATAAATCATAGACGATACAGGATGTAAGATCATACAGAGGAACAAGTTGTAAATATAGTGACTAGGGCAATAAAATCTAAGAATTGGAAGGTACAGAAATTGAAAAAAAGCAATAAATATGAAGAAGAAGTAAAAAAGCAACTACAAAGAAGCAAAGAACAAGGTAATATTGATGGGCAATGGAAGGAAATAAAAGAAGTATAACTGCAGCAGAGGAAGGGATTGGTACAAAATATGATCATGAATGTAAAACTAAAATTAAAGAGAAAAAAGAAACCTGACTAAAATTGCTGTGAACTGAGCAAAACGCTGATTATGAAAAATACAGGAAAATAAAAAAAATAGTAAATTGGTTAAATGAAAGTATGAATATATTAGTGTTTTAAATGAAACTCACTGTTTCTCGCTAATTCCTCAATATAATGAAAATTGTTGAACATTCTAAAAAATTGACAATTGTTTCGATAAATCAATGTCATCGTCAGAATGACAGAAGTTACATTTCATTTGATGTTTAGTAGTTATTTTTGGCTAGAACTTGTGATCGACTCAATATATGTTAATGGAAAAAAAGAAGATGTTATATTACAAATATTGAAGCTTAGATATTATTAGTCCTATGATGATATCCTGGATATCATTTTCCAATTAAGTTCAGTATAACTGTGCAATGATATAGAAAACCAGGAAAACTTTATCTGCTGATCTTCACAATTATCACTTAAAAAGACAGTTTATTAATGAAGAACTCCCTAGATTTATCTGTTCATTGACAATTTCATATTGTGGGTTTCTTAAATGTCTTCTAATTTCCAATTTTTCAAGAAAATCCAGTTCTTGTTTCTTTTCACAGATATGCAGCACTCCTAGTTCTGTGTTAGGTGTCAGTGAATGATTGGTGTCAAGTAGATGTTTTGCGTAGTGGGATTTATCTGGTTGTTTTAGTATGTATGCTCGTAAGTGTTCACTGTATCGAATTTCAGATAGACAGCATTGCATTCTAGACATTTGAGTTTATATATACCTGACTTCTTCAATGATGGTATTTTCGTTTTTACATTTAACAATTTTGTACTAACGTTACTTTCTGTTTTAGAAGAAATTGTTGTATTCTTTGCTAAATACTATTAGAGATATTTCCTGCATATGTGATGGTTTATAAGTTTTTATTTCATCAGTTTGTTTAGAAAATATTAGTTGTAATGCCACTTTTCCCTCTTTTTTATTAATTAGCCTATTTATCATATGTCATGGATAACTGTTGGATGTTGCTATTCTTATAATTGTAATAATCTCTCTATCAAAATTACATTTGTTCATAGGAACTGAAAAAGCTCTATGTATCATTGAATTATATGCCGCTAGTTTATGTGATATGGGGTGATTGGTACTATATGGTATTGTCACATCAGTGTGTTTTGGTTTTCGGTAAATTGAATAATCTCTTCGAATTTTTGAATCAAGTGCAATGAGATATATATTCAAAATAAATGTTCACCAATGGGAAGCCCTATATCACCAATTTTGGCAAACATTTTTATGGACGGTTCAGAAAGAAAGATCTTTGAAAGTGATATTTCGAAAAATGTTTTATTTTGGTATAGATATGTAGATGACATATTAGCTTGTTTTATGGGTAGTGAACGACAATTAGATGTATTTTTCAACCACATTAATAATTTACACCCAAAAATTGAATTATATTAGAAATTGAAGAAAATAGCTCAATAAAGTTTCTTGATTTGAAAATTCAAAGAGTTAATAATGTACTTGATTATTTAATTTACCGAAAACCAACACACACTGATGTGACAATTCCATATAGTTCCAAACATCACATGTCACATAAACCAGCGGCATATAATTCAATGATACATAGAGCTTTTTCAGTTCCTACGAAACAATGTAATTTTGATAGAGAGATTAATACAATTAGACAAATGGCAACATCCAACTGTTATCCATTACATATGATAAATAAGATAATTAATGGAAAAGAGGAAAAAGTGGCCTTGCAACTAATATTTCCTAAACAAACCGATGAAATAAAAACTTATGAAACCATCACATATGCAGGAAATATTTCTAATAATATTTCAGAGATAATATCTTTAGCAACGAATACAACAATTTCAACAGAAAGTAACGTTAGTACAAAATTGTTGAATCTAAAAACAAAAATACCACCATTGAAGAAGTCAGGTATATATAAACTCAAATGTCCAGAATGTAATGCTGTCTATTTGGGTCAGACCCTTAGAGATTTTGAAATCCGATGCAGTGTACACTTACAAGCATATAGATTAAAACAACCAGATTAATCCCACTACGCAAAACATCTACATGACACCAATTATTGGTAAAATTTATAGAATACTAACCGTAAAACTTGATCTGTATAAGCAAGTAAAGTATCGTATCGTGGAAATGGTGTCTCCACGAAACATTTTAGAAAGAGCTGGACTATGGAATTCCATCTAAAATGTATTGATGTGGATGAAATATAACATCAATTTTGGCTACTACCCAAGCTGGACAGGCTTTGTGGTGTTCCAGGAGGTAATCTAAAAAAACAATCAATGAGGTGAATTGAAAGGAAAAAGTGAACAGGTATTTAAAACTATCTCATTTAAATAAAAAAAGGTTAAGTAAACTCACTTGTTTTGTGCAAATATTTGAACTTTGATATTTCATAAACATTGTCCATCTTCGCCATCTTATTTCATAGAGAATTTTGTAACATTTTATAAACACATTAAAGCAAGTTATTTTGATTAAAAATTTTTTTTTTATTTAGAAAGTAGGATTTTATTTTTTTGACGCTCATAATTAAAATTAAAATAGTTTCGTTTTACCATATGAACCCAATCCTGAGATCATAGAGTTTTCATGTAAGGTATAATGATTTTATGACATATTTCAAATTTTTCTATTATACCGGGCAAACCAAAAATAATAATTCATAATAACTAAACAATAACAATAATAATTAGGTTTCTCACACATAAGAATCCACAATAATTTGACGCACGCAACGTGGGGCAAATATAAAAATTTTGTAAATAATAATAAAAAAGGATTGAAATAATAATTTTTGACTGTATAAAAAAATTAAATAGGTAAAATGGAAAGGAAAATGACATTAGGGGACGGAAAGCAGGTAGGAGTTGAAAGTATATCTGATGAAGAAAGATAAAAAAGGAGTAATGGTAGAGGAGATTTTCAGGTGAAATCCTTGGAACAGGGGAGAGAACATTCGGAGGGAGATATTGCAGAACAAGGACAGGAAGAAGAAGATGCACCATTGTCAGAAGAAACAGGACAAGCGGACAAACAAGAATCTAAAGAAAAAAAGGAAATGAACGTAATGAGTATGTTTCAAATGATGATGAAAAGACTGGATCAAAATATGAACAGAATGGAAGGAAATTTAAATGGAAAAATGGATAAACAAAATAAGAATATGAACTGTATTAGGGTAGATATGAATAAAAATAAGAAAGAATTAAAACAAGAAATGAATATAAAGATGGACCAGAATAAGGAAGAAATAAAACAAGAAATGAATATTAAGATGGACCAGAATAAGGAAGAAATAAAACAAGCTAAGGACCTAATAATAAAATTGATGGAAGAAAAATTGGGACATGTTGAGAAGAAATTGTAGGAATCAAACACATACATGGAAAATAAATTAGAATGCACCAAACAAGAAATAAGAGGAGAGTTGATTGGAATGATCACGGAAATAGAAAATTTACAGATCAACAGAATCAAGTAAATAGAGGAGAAGGAGAAGGATTTCAAAGGAGAAATTCAATGAGAAGTTAAGGAAATCAAAATGGGAGTTCAAGAGGATTAGGGAAATACAATAGGAAATTGAAGTTATGAAAGGAAAAATTGAGCAAACTGTAAGTAGAATTCACAAGGAAGAACAATCAAAAGAAACATGGGAAATGACAAGAAAATTGGAAGTCATGAAAATTTATGAAAAAGAGATTTATTGGAAAATAACAGACCCAGATGTTAATATATTGAAACGAATAGTAACATATGGTAAAGGAAATAATAATAATAGGGGTATAAAATTTAATTGGGAGTTAGAGGAAATGAATAAGATACAACAAGAGACTAAGGAAGAAATAGAAGAAAGCATAAGACAAAATATAGAAAGAATAATTTATGCAGAAAATTTCGAAATGAGAGTAAAACTTGGCAGAAATATGCTGATAATTGATCCAAGAAATTTTATTAGGACAATCAAAAATGGAATATTAGGAAGTAAGAGTATTATGAAAAATATAATAATAAAAAGAAGAAACAATAATATGAAGGAGTTGGAAACGCAAATTTTGATGAATTTATTGGGAGAAATTGATGAGATAGGGGATAAAAAAACAATAAAATAAAATAAAATTCTTTTTATTTTTTGAATGACAAACAATGTTTGTATAAAATTCGTCAACAGTTTTCTTAGAATCTAATCTAACTACCTAACTAACTAACTAACTAGTACAGCCTAAAAGTAAAGTGAAAATGACGGATAGTGAAATATATAGGATAATATACACAAAGTTGTTACAAATTTAAAAACTCATCGACTGAATAAAAACACATATCTACTAAAAACGATTTGAGTAAAATTTTGAATGATTTTATTGTTTTACTTGATTTAATACATAATGGTAATTTATTAAAAAGTCGTAGTCCCATTATAGGAGGGGATTTGAAAGTAATTTAGGAAAAGTCGAAGACAGATTATTACAGCGTCTTGTATTGATATTATGCTTCTGGTAGTTAGTTTTGAAATCACATATGTTGTTATATATGAAAACACAAACATCTAAAATATACAAACAGGGCAACGTTAATATTTTCAATTTTTTAAAGTGTTCTCTACCACCAGTTAGACGAGAGACACCAGCAATACAACGAATTATTATTTTCTGTGACACAAATAAGTCTTTAGAATTGGTAGACATTCCCCAGAAAGATATGCCATACCTCAGACGGGATTCCACTTGTGCGTGATACAGCATAATTATTTGTTTTTGTGTTAGAACATATCTCAGATTTTTAAATAAGTAACTACCGGAATTTAACTTCGAAATAATTGCCTCACATTGCTTACTCCAATTAAGACATTCGTCGATCAGCAAGCCCAGAAATTTGACACAAATGACACACTTTATCGATTGATTATCAATTTTTAGATCTACAAACTGCAGTTGGTTTTGTCCAGGATGAAATTGTATCGCTTGCGTTTTGTCTGCATTAAGATAGAGTGAATTCATGCAAAACCAATTATAAAGACCCGCCAAGAGACTATCACAATTATCTTCAACTACTGATTGACACTTATCAGAAACCAACAACGGGGTGTCATCAGCATATAATGTAAAGTGAGTTGATAAGTTAGCTGACACAATGTCATTTATATAAATTAAAAACAGAATTGGACCCATAATTGATCCTTGGGGCACTCCTACTGTTGATGATAGATAATGTGATGTACAGGTTTCGATACTGTTCTTTGCTATTTTTGGTAAGGTCACGTATTGTTGACGTGCATTTAAGTGAGATGTGATCCAATTTAGTGAGTGATTTTGTATTCCTATATTATATAATTTCATAGTTAAGATGTTATGATCGACACAGTCAAATGCCCTGCTGAGATCACAAAAGATCCCAACAGGACACTCACCCGACTCCATCATATTTGTAAGTTCTTGATAAAAAGAATGTATTGCGCTGTTGATTGATTTTGCAGTTTGAAAACCGTGTTGGTTTTGCACAATCGTATTATTTAGCTGTAGGTATGCATTAAGCCTTTTCAGATAGCTATACTCGAATTTTTTTGAAAATATAGAAGGAATAGTTATAGGACGGTAATTTCTAACCTGTTTAGAATCACCTTTCTTGAATATTGGAATTTTTTTTTTTTTTTTTTTTTTTTTTTTTTTTATTTTACCGCATCAACCTCGAGGGTTATGAGCGGGGTTTCAAAAAAAACATACAATAGGTACTTATAGTCAAAAAACATACAATAGGTACTTATATTTTATGATAAAAATTGGAGTCTTTCAGAAATTTGAGCACTTTTTCACAGTTTTCACTTAACGCGCGGTTCGTGTTAGACGGAATGTTGTTAACTATTCTTGTAACACTTAAATTTGTACAATCCAATAATATATGTTTTGTGGTTAGAGGCACATGACACGTAAAACACTGCTTTGGTGGTTCTTGATAACATGATGAATTACAGATACGGCTATGACCTCCAAATTGGTGTTGAGAGGAATGTGTGCGGCTTCAATAGAATTGTTGATTAGCATGGCAACTCCTCCACTAGCAATAGTTTGAACTGGTCTATTTTTACAAAAAATGGTGTAGTTTTTAATTTTAGGAAGCTTATTTCCTTTGAGGTGAGTTTCTTGCAGGCTAAGTATTAACGGTGACAATTCATTAATTAAGAGTTGTATGTTCGGTAGGTGGGTGTAAAAACCATTTAGGTTCCACTGAAGAATAAAATTTGAGTAAGCCATTACTTTATCTTGAAAAACCAGAGTGAGAAGAGATATCGCTTTCTTCGTCTGTTGATGTTAGGTCAGCTTCTTCCGTCAATTTTTTCTTAATCCTTGTTATATTATTTTTTACAGATGTGTTATCGATGTTTTTATGAACGAATGTAAGTAGATTTCTCAGATTGTGTAAGTCGTTGGTGTAATTTTTTGCTATGCTTGCAGCATGCTTAGACCCAGATGCATTTACTATAAAATCACATAATTCGGTAAAGTTCATAAAATTTGGTGGTTTGAAAGTAACTAGGAGATCTTTTATAGGTTCTAAAAGGTGAGTTAATTCTTCTGCGTTTTTCTTAGTTTTACATTTTTTTGAAGATTTCGGACGTCTAAAAGATTCTTCATCAGGTTTTTGGTTTTCTAAATCAGGTGAAGTAGAGATTTGACGTTTACAAGCTGCAGAAATCGTCTTAGTTTGTTCAGATTCGTTAGGAATGTCAAGTGATAAAATTGATTGCCTTTGCGATTGCTCTGGGGATTTGGTAATTTCAAGTGATGTGTTTGATGGCTTATCTAATGGATTAAAATCTGGCTCTATATCTAGATTTGTTATACTTATATGGTCGTTAGAGCATTCCCTTACGTTAGGAACCATGAGGTTATCTTGATTAGAAATGCAGCTTGAATGTGAATGTGCAAGAGTAGGGATATCTGTTGGTTTAACTTTATTTGTGGATACTGGAGATTTGGGAGTTGAGTCCAGTAATACCATATTTGGAAGTAATTTAGAGTGAGAACAATTATTTGCAGTGTGACCAGGTTGTTTACAAGTAAAACAGACATTGTCTAAAGATAGGAATATTCGGTAAGATGTATTATCATAATTGAAGTCCAGAAATTCAGGTATTATGATTTGATCAGGAGGAGAGATGTAAATATGTCTACGAAAACTATAAATGTGTTTATATTCCGGATTTTGTGTGCCAATCTTAAGGAAATTCAATCGAGTTTCCAACTTAAGAGTGGCATCACGACAATAACTACTAGCTAAATTAAAACCCTCAACATGAATTTGCTCCACAGAGTCACTAGTTTCCCACAACTCCGTCAAACAAACTACGTCGATGCTCTTGTATTTATTAATGTCTAATATTAAGTCACATATTTTGTTTCCGTTCAGACTTTGCATATTTAGCAGCATTAACCTCGGGTTATAATCTATTTTATAATGATAATAAAGAAAGACTTAGTGGAACATTTAAAGAAATTTAGGATACAAGAGAATCAAACAATAAGAGAAGAAAATAAGATAAAATTTAGGAAAATAAAATAAAATTGAATAATAAGGCTGTATTATAGGACTGGAATCTAGAAAACGAATAAGGAATTGTAAAAGGTCAAGAAGGGATATAAAAACAACATGTAAATAAAAAGTTTTTAATTAACAAATAATAATTTAAAAAAAAACATATGTAAATATATTTTTGTACAGATAGAAATTAGGATATGTAAAGATATAATGATGAAATACAGAAATAATTACATTAACAGATATAATACCAATGGATATTATAACAAAAACAACAATTATAACAACAATTTAGGAAATAACAATAACTATAATAAGAACGATAGCAACCAAAACAACTATAACAGAAACTTTAAATATAATAACAACAAAAATAACAAATTCAAAGGAGAGAGAAGAGTGAATAGTATTCAAAGGAGAGAAGAGAGAGTGATTACATATGAACATCCAAGGAAATAGATTAAATTTGGGGAAGAATCAGAATTAAAAGAAAAAATGGGATTAATAAAAATTAAAGGAAAATTAAATGGGAAACAAGTCAAAATATTAATAGATACAGTTTCGGAAGCGTCTATAATTAAAACAATACTAATAGAAGAAAATATTGAAAATTATATATATAAGCTAATCAAAATACGGAAAACTACATTAATAGGAGCAAATGAAATAAAAATTGTGTAAAGTTAGCAGATCTATAATACAAAGGATTGAATTAAAGGATGGGAAAGAAGTTGAGATGCAATTATTGCTAGTGGATAATTTAGAAACATAGTTATAGGAATAGATGAATTAACAAAATATAAGGCAAGAATTGATTTTGAAAAGATGGAGATAGAATTAAATGGTAATAGAATTGAATTTGAGGAAGAGAATATGGAAGAATTGGCAATTGAAGAGGAAAATAAGGAGTTATGGAATATAGGAAGGAGTGGAAATATGGAAGTATTGGCAATTGAAAATGATAACAAGAAGTTATGGAATATAGAAAGGTGTGGAAATATGGCGGAATTGGCAATTAAAGAGGATAATAAGAAGTTATAGAATATAGAAAGGAGTGGAATTATGGAAGAATTGGAATTAGTGTGTGGAAATAAGGAATATGAAGAGAAAGTGAAGAATTTGATAATGAAGTATGAAGGATTGATTAAAAAAGAGATGAGAATGGCAAATAATTATGTACATAAGATACAAGTTACGGGAATAGAAAATTTCAGAATAAGAACATATCCCATACCTTATAAATATAGGAAAGAAGTTGATTCAGAAATACAAAATATCTTAAAGACAGTATTATAGAAAGATGTAACACAAGAAATATAAATCAATAAACTGTACCGAAATAAGAGACACCGAGAAATGTATAAGCAATAAGACGCATAACGAACACTAAAGAATTTTAAAGAATTTTCAAAAGTGGATTGATAACACGATTTTTCAATTAATTCCTTTGGATGAAAATTGTAAATGAAATTTGTACCTAAAAATAAAATAAGAATGTGTATACATATTTAATTATAGTACTGTAAATAAATTAAAATTAATTGAGATACTGCAGGATTCCAGAATCATCTTTGTAACAGCGACCTGAAACAAAAAGAAATATATTATTAGTAAAATTGAAAGACAATCCTAGAATATAAATATTTGAAGTAAAATTTGCGTTCATAAAATTTTTCCTTATATAAAAAATTGATAAACGCAAAATTTAGGGGATGTTAACATAGAAAGGAAACTGCAACACTCTGTAAACTATAATATGGAATGAAATAATACACACTGTATGCAAATACAAAATTTTAGAATTTAAACTATTTCTTGAATCGTCCGAAATAGAGACAATCTTTATCATTCATTATTCAATAGAGAAAATAAACAAGAATCAAACTGAAGAATCATGAAGGAAATTTCCAATACACTTTGTAAATACACATATGTGAAATATATAACATGATTTCTAGCCTTTGAGAGGAGAATTTTGAACGTTACATTATATAAATTATAACAATCTATTTCTCACACAGTAAAAGTCAAAACATTATGATTTGTTTTCAAAAATAATAATTAGATATTGAAAGAAATTCTCTGGTAACATTATATAATTATTTAGTGTTATGTCAAGGTAGAAAGTCAAAATAATAATAACTTTAAGTTTATAAAAGTATGACGTTTGTGAAATGAATTGTCATTCCGAATAGATCTAATTGAAATATTTTGGAATATATTTTAAAGGAAGTAATATATCAGATTTTATTATTTTAAAATTCTAAACGGAATGTCCTAGAAGGATGGATGAGCAATTTAAAACTTGAAGTGGGATTTGTCAACAAAAATTTTTATAGTCAATTTTGATTGGTCAATCAAAATTGAAATAGTTTGATCAGCGGCAAGTGTATTAAAAACTGAATAAATCGAATGAAAAAGTTATGATAATGTACACTATTCACTAGGTAGAATTTCTTTTTGGTAGAGTGAATGGGGAAAAAGCAAAATTTTTAGAAGATAATTCAAAAACTATTCAAAAAGCAGCCCATTGGAGTGGTAACTATTAAAAGAAATACATTATTCTTAAATATAACTCAACAAATTTATAAATAAAGCAGATAAACATAGATTTAATAAGAAATCGGTAAAATTTATAGAATACTAACCGTAAAACTTGATCTGTATAAGCAAGTAAAGTATCGTATCGTGGAAATGGTGTCTCCACGATACATTTCAGAAAGAGCTGGACTATGGAATTCCATATAAAATGTATTGATGTGGATGAAATATAACATCAATTTTGGCTATTACCCAAGCTCAACAGGCTGTGTGGTGTTCCAGGAGGTAATCTAAAAAAACAATCAATGAGGTGAATTAGAAAGAAAAAGTGAACAGGTATTTAAAACTATTGCATTTAAATGAAAAAAGGTCAAGTAAACTCACTTGTGTTGTGCAAATATTTGAACTTTGATATTTCATAAACAATGTCCATCTTCGCCATCTTATTTCATAGAGAATTTTGTAACATGGTCCGATTTTAAATGTGTATATAATGTTGCATAGTTTGTACTCACATATAATCATAATTCATTTGAGTGTATGCGTTTTTGAATGAATGATCATCGTAGATAGTTTGTTTTCATGAAGTTTTTGTAAATGAATAATGTATTTGTTTTTCTAAATGTTAAATAACGTTTTTCACTTGAAAGACTTGAAATTACATTGTTGAAAAGTTTCATTTCTCGATGATTGCTCCATCTATTATTCGACAGTTGGCATTATTGACCAGACGCTTCTGAATCAGAGAGGGGTTTTGAAATCAAACATACAGGACCGTTCCTAGGATTTTATGAAGAAATTTAAGCGAGTAATTTTGATAAAATTTTTTTTTAATTTAAATAAAAGGATTTTATTTCTTTGGTGCTCATAATTAAAATTAAAATATTTTCGTTTTATCATATGAACCCAATCCTGAGATCATAGAGTTTTCATGTAAGGTATAATTATTTTATGACATATTTCAAATTTTTATAATATACCGGGCAAACCAAAACTAATAATTCATAATAATTGAACGATAACAATAATAATTAGGTTTCTCACACATAAGAATCCACAATAATATATAAATATATATATATATATATATATATATATATATATATATATATATATATTATTATGTGATGTAGTGTAGAGATTTTATTTGCCTACGTTGTTGGAATATCATGTGAATTATTTTAATTTTAAATTATTAGGTTACGCCACTGGAAATGTATCTACTTGAGAAGGTATCACTGGTTGTCTAATTAAAACAGAGCAGAATGATTCCTAAATTTAATACAAAAGAATACATACATTCCATCTCATTCCAAGGCGATAAGTCAAATAAAGAAAGTTATATTATAATGTGAATACGATTCTTAGACTAAATTATTACTTGATGATTTGATACAGTTAACCTTACATTAATGTGATTTATGAAAATATTTTCAAAAATAAGAATGCTTAGTGAAATAGTTTTATTAGATGTTTATTCTATCAAGAGAGATTGGTGTAATTCGTTAAGTATTTTGAAGGTGATAAAAAATTCATTAAGTTATCAATCATGTGGTTTCAAATCATCAAGGCTTTCCAAAGATATCTTTGGAATGAATATCTATTATGCAGGTGAGCTAATTACTATTTATGATGCTAGGATTAAATTAAATAAGTTTTTATTGTTACGTTTGTAAACGTTCAGACACACGCGAGTTTGTGAATTCAATTTTTTCAAATGTTTATGGGATGGTTGTTTTAGAAATTAAGTATAACGAAAAGTAGGTACTTATCGGTATTCTGTGTATTGTGAAGATTCCATAACTACATTCCACGAATTGGTCTTGACAGCATCTCCATTCCTGGTATCACTTAGAAGTTTCTTTCAAAACTTTTAGTTATAATTTTCCAATATTATAAAGTTTTTTATTGTTAATTTCTATTTTAAAGTTCTCCAAATTTCTATCTGTCTGCTTTCTTTCAAAATTCAAATCAATATTCCCAAATTGTTTTTCTAACAATCGATGTCACGTCCGTTGCTATCTCACTAGATTTTTATAAATAAATAAATAATATATCAGGTCAGTGTCTCGATTTCCGTATTGTTATGACATTATTCATTTCCATTTTCGCGCACTGTTAAAAATAATTATATGTACAGTTTTTTTATGACAATTGGTCTTTTCATTAAAATTAACGACAATTTCAAATTGTTCTTTATTTGATTTATTTTTTGATATTGTTTTTATAACCATTGTAAGGTTTTGATTTATTCATGACAAGAACGTGTTATTTTCTATATTATATTGTGGTATGCAATTTTTTTGAATGTTTAACTTTCCCTTTTGCTAATTATATTTCTATCAAAAGTCGAGCGCCAATAACCTATAAAAAAGATCAATATTTTTAACTACGTTTTGGTTCAAGTATTTATTTGTCTTTCTATTTACCTACACTCGGGAAGCATGAGTGATCGTGCCACTTTTAACGACCTTTAACAGATCAGTTCAGATTAGATGTGAAAGAAAAATCACTTGTTAGATAATTATTTTTTTATATTAGAATAAACTTTAACAACTATATACAAATGTGGTAGGAACGAAACTGTTCCACGATAACTTGACATATTTTGATATAACTTAAAATATTCTAAAATTAATGTTTTTTCTTTGATAAGAAACTAACTCTAAAAAAACGTTTTTGAATATAACATAATAATTACTTGATTTTGGGAATAAACAGAGGACACATATGAATTAACTTTAATATAATTTATTCATTGAAACACGATTCCTCTAATTTTTGGTATTATGATATTGCTGATTAGTTCTACCGTAACTGGTGGATTGTTTAGTATCAGTAGTTTGAAATGGTTGAGAGCTCTTTTCCTCAGAAACGTTATTGATATGTGTGGAAATTTGAATGCTGCTAGTTCCTGAAGGTTTTGAAGATAATTCCCGTGTAATATGAACATAGCCTACAACTTTATCATCGGGATTTTGCGAATATTTTGTTTTCTCACTTTCCTCCTACTTACCTAGGCTACGATGACCCAGATACTGCCTGCCTATACCAGGATCTGAATTGGATTGTTCATCAATATGTGTATGAGTATTGCCTTGTGATGAGAATGTTTCACTAGTTTAATGCCTAGAAGATTCAACATTAGGAGTATGTGTTGGTCTTAAGCCAATCGGTTTTGAAATTTCAGCCACGACAATTTCTTTGTCAGGTCCAGATCCAGATATATCGTGATTATGAATTTCTTGTTCCTCTTGATTAACTTCATCGTGCTCTTGCTGACCAATCTTAATTTGCTTCTGCACCTAGATTACGATGAATTTGAAGTTGCTTGACCACACGAACGTCTCAATTGGCTTGCTCATCAATACCACGTGTGTGAGTATTGTCTTCTGTTGAAAATGTTTCACTAATATAATGACTGGGCGAATCGGATGTTATAGTATCTGTTGGTTTTATCCCATATTGTCTTGTAGTTTTAACAACGAATAATTTTCGGTTTGGACCTGTCCCAGAGAGACCGTTGTTAGCAATTTCTTGTGCCTCTTGATTAACTTCAACTTGTTCTTGGTTATCATTCTCAGTTTGTTCCTGCACACCTAGATTACGGTGAATTTGAAATTGTCTGACCACACTAAGGTCTGTTTTGGCTTGTTCATTACTACTATGTGTATGACTACTGTCATCTGTTGAGAATGTTTTACTAGTATAATGACTGGACGAATCAGATGTTACAGTATCTGTTGGTTTTATCCCATATTGTCTTGTAGTTTTAATAACTAATAATTTTCTATTTGGACCTGACCCAGAGAGACCGTTGTTAACAATTTTTTGTGCCTCTTGATTAACTTCAACTTGCTCTTGGTTATCATTCTCAGTTTCTTCTTGCACACCTAGATTACAGTGAATTTCAATTTGTCTGAGAACACCAATGTTTTAATTGGCTTGTTCATCATTGCTATGTGTATGACTGCTGCCATCTGTTGAAAAGGTTTTACTTGTATAATGACTGGACGAATCAGATGTTACAATATCTGTTGGTTTTATCCCATATTGTCTTGTAGTTTTAACAACGAATAATTTTCGGTTTGGACCTGTCCCAGAGAGACCGTTGTTAGCAATTTCTTGTGCTTCTTGATTAACTTCAACTTGCTCTTGGTTATCATTCTCAGTTTGTTCCTGCACACCTAGATTACGGTGACCTTGAATTTGTCTGACCACACCAATGTCTGAATTGGCTTGTTCATCATTGCTAACAACGACTAATTTTCGGGTTGGCATATACCCAGAGAGACCGCTGCTAGTAGTTTCTTGTGCCTCTTGATTAACTTCAACTTGCTCTTCCTGACCAATCTCATTTTGCTCCTGTACACCTAGATTACGATGAATTTGAAGTTGCCTCACCACACTAAGGTCTGAATTGGCTTGTTCATCATTACTATGTGTATGAGTATTGTCTTATATTGTATTTGTTGGTTTTGACGCATACTGTCTTGTAGTTTCAACAACGACAAATTTGCTATTTGGTTTCAGGTTATCGGTAGAACTGGTAATCACTTCTCTGTATCCAGAACCATAATTACTATAACTATCAATTTTTTGTCCTTCTTGACTCATTTCAACTTCCTCCTCCCGGCCGTGGCCAATTCCATGTGCAACCTGATGATGCGTAGCGCTGCCTTGAACATCGTGTAAACTGTTACCATATCCATCTTGCTCCTCTTGGGCATGACCATGTCCATGTTCAAACTGATGGTGTCCAGTTGAGCCTTGGACATCATGTTAACCGTAACCATTACCAACTGGCTCCTCCTGGTCATGGTCAGTTCCATGTTCAAACTGATGATGTCCAGTTGAGCCTTGGACATAGTGAAAACCATCACCATATCCAACTTTCTTCTCCAGGTCATGGCCATGTCGATGTACAACCTGATGATGACCAATGAAGCCTTGAGCATCGTGAAAATCATTACCATATCCTACTTGCTCCTCCTGGTTATGGCCATGTCCATGTTCGAACTGATGATGACCAGTGAAACCTTGGACATCGTGAAAATCATTACCATATCCAACTTGCTCTTGATGCTGATGCAAGCCTCCTCCTCTACTTCCATAGCCACCACTTATATCTCGACCACCTCCATGGCCGCCGCCATGAGCGTATACTACTGTTATGGTTGAAATAATGTAGACCTGGAATAGAAAAAATGGTTGAATTATTTTGAGAATCAGAAAAAAATATCTTTCAATACAATGAGGAATTATTTTTTGTGATAAATGTGTTCAACCTGTTGCCAATTTGCTTATCAATAGTAATACAACAAGTGTAATGATGATTATCGAAATACTAATTTCTTCGATTTTGAAAAACAAATTGTTGTTTGGAAACCGCACGAGCGCGTAAGCTCAATTTGTTTCGAAAAAAAAAATTCTCGATAATCAATAATTACACGAGTTGTATTTGTCCAGATTATTTCACGAAAACAATTAAAATTGGGCTATGATGACGTTAGTTGTAAAATTCCATGAATTGTTTCCACACGTACTTTTTAGATCGCACGGTATTTTGCGGCATTTGTTCTTTTACTTTCTTTTGAATCTCTTTAAGATCAAACAGACCAAAACAGTTTTTAGAATCCATTCTTGATACTATAATTACGACGTTTCTATATTAATTTGACATTTTCTGTCAGTCACTAGATTTTTAATATCGAATAAAACAACTAATGACAACGCGAAACACACAGATAGGAAAATTGTATTCATCCAATCAGAAGCCGAAATACAAAATCGAAAACATGGTGTTTTCAGATATCAATTTTCATATTTAAACCAATAGAATACGCGTATTTTGTATTGAGTGAAATAATAGCTTCTACGACAATGGGTGCAGAAGTTTAATGGGTAGTGAAATCACTCAGTATTCTTAGATACAATATTGCCGTTTTAAATCAAACTTACTGTCTCTAGATAATCCTAAAATATATTAAAAAAAATAATAAAAATTCTAAGAAATTTGACAATTGTTTCGATATTGAATATCATCGTCAGAATGACAGAAGTTACATTTCATTTGATGCCTACCTGATGTTTAATAATTATTTTTGGCTAGACCCAGAAGTGACCTTCCTTGTAATTGACTTAATATATGTTAATAGAAGAAAGAAGGAAGGCATGATAATACAAATATTATTAAATCTTAGATATTAATAGCCCTATGGGGATATCCTGGAAATATTTTTTAAAATTAAGATCAGTATAACTGTGCAATGATATAGAAAACCAGGAAAACTATATCTGCTGATCTTCACAATTATCACTTAAGAAGACAGTTTAAGAGTGCAGAACTCCGTAGATTTATCTGTTCATTGACGACTTCATATTGTCGGTTTCTTAAGTGCTCTTATCACAAATATGTAGTACTTCTAGTTCTGTGTTGGGTGTCAATGAATGATTGATGTCAAGTAGATGTTTTGCGTAGTGGGATTTATCTGGTCGTTTCAATATGTATGCTCGTAAGTATTCATTGTATCGGATTCTAAAATTCCTAGAAGTTTGACCCAAATATACAAGATTACCTTATGGATATTTAAGTTTATATACACCAGACTTCTTTAATGGAGATATTTTTGTTTTCATATTCAAAAAATTTTGTGTTTACGTTTTACATTCCATTTTAAAAGAAAATCACATAAGTCAACTGGGGCTCATTTTTGTCGACAAAGAAACTGTACAAAAATATTAACATAGCTATCAACAATTAATACATTCAGAGTAATACACACCACAAATTTCTAGGCCTCACCTTCGACTCAACACTAAACTTCAAAAATCACATTAAAGAACTACAACAAAAGTTAGTGTTTTCAACGAAACTCAACGTTTCTAGCTAATTCCACAATATAATGAAAAATGTTGAAAATTCTAAGAAATTAACAATTGTTTCGATAACTGTATATCATCGTCAGAATGACAGAAGTTGCATATCATTTGATGCCTACCTGATGTTTAGTAGTTATTTTTGGCTAGACCAAGAAGCGATTGACTTAATATATGTTAATAGAAAGAAGGAAAAGATGTGATATTACTATTATTGAAGCTTAGATATTATTAGCCTGGTGATATCCTGGATATCATTTTTCCAATTAAGATCAGTATAACTGTGCAATGATATAGAAAACCAGGAAAACTATATATGCTAATCTTTACATGTATCACTTAAGAAGACAGTTTAATAAAGGAGAACTCCCTAGATTTATCTGTTTATTGACTACTTCATATTGTGGGTTCCTTAAGTGTCTTCTAATTTCCAACTATCCAAGGAAATCCACTTCTTGTGTCGTATCACAAATTTGTAGTACTTCTAGTTCTGTGTTAGGTGTCAATGAATGGTTAGTGTCAAGTAGATGTTTTGCGTAATGGGATTTATCTGGTTGTTTCAATCTGTAAGTGTTCACTGTATCGGATTTCATAATTTCTAAGTGTCTGACCCAAATAGACAGCATTACATTCTGATTTCTCTAATGTTGGTATTTTTGTTTCAATATTTAACAATTTTGTACTCACGTTACTTTCCGTTTTAAAAGAAATTGTTTTATTCGTTGCTAAAGATATTATCTTTGAAATATTATTAGAAATATCTCCTGTATATGTGATGGTTTTATAAGTTTCTAAGTTTTTAATACTTCAGTTTGTTTAGGAAATATTAGTTGTAATACCACTTTTTCCTCTTTTTTATTAATAAGCTTATTTATCATATGTAATGGATAACCGTTGGATGTTGCTATTTGTCTAATTGTATTAATCTCTCTATCAAAATTACATTTGTTCATAGGAACTGAAAATGTTCTATGTATCATTGAATTGTATGCTGCTAGCTTATGTGACATTGGGTGCTTGGAACTATACGGAATTGTCACATCAGTGTGTGTTGGTTTTCGGTAAATTGCATATTCAAGCAGATTAATAACTCTTCGAATTTTTAGATGAAGAGAATTGATTAAGTTATATTCTTCAACTTCCAATGTAAATTTGATTTTTGGGTGTAAATTACTTATGTAGTTGAAAAATATATCTAATTGTCGTTCACTACCTACAAAACAAGCTAATATTTCATCTACATATCTATACCAAAATAAAACATTTTTTGGAATATTACATTCAAAGATTTTTCTTTCTAAACTGTCCATAAAAATGTTTGCCAAAATAGGTGATATAGGGCTTCCCATTGGTAAATCTTCATTTTGAATTTATATGTTATTGTCAAAAATGGAGTAATTCTGATTAATACATACATCAAACAAATTGAGTATATCTGATATTATTCCTGGATTAATATTTATATCTTGTAGTAATTTTCTTACAAGTATTAGACAATCTTTAGGAGGAGTCACCTTGTAATTTGAATGCTTTTAATTCATGTATTAATTATTCCACTTTTGACAATAACATATATATTCAAAATTAAGGTTTACCAATGGGAAGCCCTATATCACCTATTTTGGCAAACATTTTTATGGACAGTTTAGAAAGAAAAATCTTTGAAAGTAAAAAATTTTTTATTTTGGTATAGACATGTAGATGACATATTAGCTTGTTTTATGTGTAGTGAACGACAATAAGATGCATTTTTCAAGCACAATAATAATTTACACCCAAAAATTAAATTTACATTGGAAGGAGAAGCTAATAACTTAATCAATTTTCTTGTCTTGAAAATTCAAAGAGTTAATAATGTGCTTGATCATGCAATTTACCGAAAACCAACACACACTGATGTGACAATTCCGTATAGTTCCAATCACCCAATGTCACAGAAGCTAGCAGCATACAATTCAATGATACATAGAGCATTTTCAGTTCCTATGAACAAATGTAATTCTGAAAGAGATATTAATACAATTAAACAAATAGCAACATCCAACGGTTATCCATTACATATGATAAATAATAAAAAATAGGAAAAAGTGGCATTACAACTAATATTTCCTGAACAAACTAAAGAAATAAAAACTTTTAAAACCCTCACATATACAGGAAATATTTCTAATAATATTTCAATGGTAATATCTTCAGCAACGAATACAACAATTTTTTTTAAAACAGAAAGTAACGTAAGTACAAAATTGTTAAATGTTAAAACGAAAATACCAACATTAAAGACATCAGGTATATATAAACTCAAATGTCCCAGAATGTAATGCTGTCTCTTTGGGTCAGACCCAGAAATTTTGAAATCCGATACATTGAACACTTACGAGCATACAGATTGAAACAACCAGATAAATCCCATTACGCAAGACATCGACTTGACACCAACCTTTTATTGACACCTAACACAGAACTAGAAGTACTACATATTTGTGATCAGAAACATGATTTGGATTTCCTTGAAAAGTTGGAAATTAGAAGACATTTAAGAAACCCACAATATGAAGTCGTCAATGAACAGATAAATCTAGGGAGTTCTCCACTATTGAACTGTCTTTTTGAGTGATAATTGTTAAGATCAGCAGATATAGTTCTCCTGGTTTTCTATATCATTGCACAGTTATACTGATCTTAATTGGAAAAATGATATCCAGTATATCACCATAGTGCTAATAATATCTAAACTTCAATATTTGTAATATCACATCTTCTTCTTTTTTCTATTAATATATATTAAGTCAATCACACTTCTTGGTCTAGCCAAAAATAACTACTAAACATCAGGTAGGCATCAAATGAAATGTAACCTCTGTCATTCTGACGATGATATTCAGTTATCGGAACAATTGTCATTTTTTTAGAATTTTCAACATTTTTCATTATATTGTGGAATTAGCTAGAAACGTTTAGTTTCGTTTTAAAACACTAATATGAGTAGATTCTACGAAGTAAGGGTCGAGACTATTAATTTTACTACAAAAATGTACAAAAGACCTCAGAATGATATACATGTTATCAAGTTCAAAATGGGGAGCAAGCAAGGAATCTTTATTAAATGTATACCAAGCATCAATGAAATCTAAAATAGATTATGGTACCATAGCATACTCATCTGCCCCAATAATACCTACAAAAACTTGCCTCGTAAGAGAATTTTGCAATTCGAATGGCCATAGAAGCATTCCACACAAGCCTCAATAACAGTATCTACTGTGAAACAGAAGTAATACCACCAGAACACCGACGGATGCTACTTACTGTCAAATATGCAAACTCCTCAACATTCAAAAAACATCATCCTTCCTTCAACAAATTTTTCAATATACGTTACCCAAATATACAACCCACAAACAAAAAATACAAACCTGGATCGAATTAACGATATAAAGAAATTCAAAATAGACTCAACTTGGAATATCCCCTAACTTATGACTACAGCCCTTACAATTTCCCACCATAGAACACCTCTAACATACAAATAAATAAGGAGCTGACAATACACATAAGAAATTCCATACCTCCTATACAGTTCAAACAAAATAATCATCAGATTATAGAAAACTACAAAGAACATCAAATTATATACACCTATGGCTCCAAATCTAATGAAAAAGTAGGCGCCACTCATAACACAAAAACATCAGAAAACAGTTTCAGCCTCCATAAATCAACTGAAATACTCACAGCAGAACTATTTCCAATACATAAAGCAATAGATTTTATCACAACTACTGATTATCGCAAATGGCTGATAGCAGCATATTCCATGAGCTGACTTGACTTCATTAAACCATACAACCCAGGTCACCATCTCGCCAAGGAAATAAAATATCAGTTAGAGAAAGCAAAAATTAAAAATAAAGAAATCATATTCCTTTGGATCCCTAGTCATATAGGTATTAAAGGCAATGATAGGGCAGACTTCCGACGAAAGAACATATGCATACCACAAACATGATAAATGTACTAAACTTTAAAGATCTGAATAATCATTCAATTAAACTAACTAAGAACCTAATTCAGTTAGAGTTGGACCTTCCAGAAGAACACAATAAACTCTACGAAATCAAAGACACTCACTTCAACAAAAGGCGAATACATAACCTACAAAGAGAAGATATATAAGATAGCCCTCACAAGACTAAGAATTGGACACACAAATTTAACACATGAATATTTACTATCAGCAGAAGAACCACCAATATGTGAGACCTGAAACTCTACAATTACCGTTTAACATATAATTATGCATTGCAGGAAATATCCACCATATAGAATCAAATATAATCTACCTACGAATATCAAATTACTTTTCTCAGAAAAACACTTAGGACCACTACTAATATACTCAAAATATACCAACTTATTCAGGTTAATATAAAATAAGAAAACACTCATATAATATCACATAGAGTAAAGACGCTAAAAGGTCATATATACCGATGCGTTGATAATCCATATCTATCTATTTAACCCTGTAACAAAATGTAGTATAATACATAAAATAATATTCTCTCTAGAAAATTATGCTTCTGTGCCGATTTTAATAACAATTGATAAATTATACAGTGGAATTATTAGCGAAAAAAATATTTAACTTTAATGTCCATTATCTTTTTCCTCAGCAATATTTTATTGAGACATATTTGGTTCTATCATCATACTTTGATTCAAACTATCCGCCTTTAGCCCTTGTCCCAATAGTGATGACTTATCCTGTATAGGTAATTCGATAATGAGAGCTTGGACTTGTCCTACTTCTTCTCTATCTTCATTGTGATGAGAGATATCGCTTTACTTTTTATATGATATCACCCCAAACATATTTTCACACCACACTTTTCTCAGTTTTCATGTGAGTCTAGCGATACAATTTTGGAACAAAAAATAGTGGAATCTTGATCAAGACCCTCCATATCAAACACAACAAAATGTAGAGTGAGAAAATCCAGAGAAAATGAGAATGTTAGATGTTATAACCTATATATGATTTGAAATTAACTGATGTGTTAAATGGTTTTGGAGAAGTTTCAGATGAGCAACAAGTGAACTTACCTCTAATCACAACAGAATCATCATCCACAGGCTTATGCGGAATTCGATTGTTTTCAGTAATATGAAGTTTTGGGACTGTGTCACGGGATGGTATGCGTTCCTTATCGTCATTTATTAAGATGTAGCTATCACTGGACTTATCTACTGGCCTACCTGCACCATTATTGCCATTTTTATTTTGTCCGTCTAAATAGACAGCGTCATCCAGATATTTCCTTCGATAAACTTTTTTTGATCCAATGTAATCGGGTTGAAGTACGTACTGGCGTTCATCATCGTCTCTATTATATGGCAACAAAAAAAATATTTTCAATTTTTTTGATCACTTTCAAAATGAATGGAATCGAATTCATTTTACACAAATGGATGATTGTATAATTTGAAAAATTGCAATGCGTTTCCGACTTCAGTCGTCATTAGTGAGTCATGTTGGAGAGTTTTGAAAATTTTTGTTCTTATTATGTGCTAAGGTTAATTGAATGGGTTATTTGGGAGTCTAACAATAAGATGCATATTGTTATAATTTAGGTAATAATCCTATATCACATAGATTTTTATGTCAATAAATTGTGGAAGAACCACTTGGAAGTGTCCGAATAATAAATCAAGAATTGACTGGCTGTCAAAATTATCATGTCATTAGCAATTATTGTATGAACATCACCAATATTAACCAGAGAAATCTGTATTTATCAGTCTAGTATTGGACATAGAATTCCTCAAGTAGTTCTTTATTACTTTTAGTTTAGAAAAAGACCTTTCACTACTTGCAATAGTTACGGGTCCACATCAGTAGATATGTACGTTGTTCGTCACTGTTCGTCGGGGTATTTATTGATGTGGAGGGGATGAAGTACCAACCCGGCACGTCTCCAGGTGGCGGATAGGAGAAGGGCCTCTGAGATGATTTTTTATGAGGAGGAGGTCTACGGAGAACTACATGTGGCTCGTTGTGTCTGAAATCTCAACTGGCAGCCCTCGAATACCCTGCCGCGGACCAACTTTACCTGTTCCAGCTGTACTATCGTGGCTGAGGGATTGCACACAGGGTTACGATGCCGGGTGAAATATCGAGCTTACTTCGAAATTACCTGTTATACCAATGTCTCCTGGCTGACTGTGGTCAAATCTTGCAGGCCAGTGGGATGGGGGGGTCATGGCTTTACTGCCCGGGCCAAGAAGAGGCAACCTCATTGAAAACCTAAAGTCAAGGTGAGAAACCAGGCCGAAGAATGTGTGGCGATATAGAAGAATAGTCCTTACTGGTTTCGACCTTGGAGCACCGGGGGGAACTCCATTGTATTGAACCCCATATCTCTGCATGCGGACCTCTGCAGCGGTGGACCGTAATGACCCTAGCTTCTCGTGGGCCACTCCTGAAAAGAAAAAGCAAGACTTTCACCGGAAAAGTAGTGGAGAAAACCTCCACCTCTTCATTCGGGCACCTTACAGAGGGAAGAAAGCTAAACGGCACAAAGGTCGTATGCCGTTCGACCTCCCAAAACCGGGGAACCGGGCGGCACAGAAGACCTACTGAGAAAAGGCCTTAGTGGAGCAGGGGTGCGGGAATACCTGCGACTCCTCAATCAGGGAATATCCCCTGAAGAGTCCAGGAAACAGGTAATTCAGCGTCCAACCCCCAAAGGAATCACCAACGGGGATGACAAAGCTTAAAAGAGGCTCGGAGCATATTACTCCTCCGCTGCGGCCTCTAAGCAAGATATCAAAAACATCCGTAACGGTAACCGGGCAAGCCACTAGTTACGCAGCAGCTGCCAAAACAAAGAAGGCTTTTAGGGTGGGAATAATGCCCAAGGATTATCCTGGTGACACGAAGTGGAGACGACATCCCAAAGCAGGTCACCATCACGGTGTTCTTCTCAAGAAGCCAAGAAATGAAACTGGAGAAGATCCTCCAACTTGTCAAGGTTCAGAACTCCAACATCAGTACTGCGGCTTGGAAGATCCTAAACTCTAAAAAAGAGGGGCAAGGAACTATCCTCACGATTGGGATCAATCTCCAATCTAGGGAGGCTCTGAAGGCAGGAGGTTACGCGATAAACTTCCGTTTTGGGCGTATCCCGGTCTCGGGACTGGGAAAAAAGAAGAATTCCTAGGAGGATCCAGAGGACATGGAGATTCCCTCCACATCCGGAACCATTGGAAATGGGAGAAAAGGCGAAAGCTTGACCTTGGGTCAGCCCTAGATCTCCTCCGGCTCTGCTGGGATGACTGGAAATGCAGACACTGCATCTGCATCCAGGGATACTGAGCAGAGCAGCCTGGGGGTCGAGAGTTTGGCTCGAGATCAAAGAACCTGCTCGTTTACCAAGGGAGATACTGCGATGGTGGTCGATGAGGGTCAGTCAGAGAGAAAGGAGGGGGATGATAATTTGGGAACAATGTTGGATAAAAGTTACCATAAACAAGAAAACTTTAGCTGTTGGAGTGATATATAAACCACATGAACAAAATACAAGTACTTTTTTAGATGAATTTGAAGATAGTCTAGCATCAATTTTTCCTACAGTTGATGAAATTGTGTGTATGGGGGATTTTAATTTAGACTTATTTGATCTTGATAATAATAATGTAAATAGGTTCTACTCTTTAATTGAATCGTTAAATTTATCTCAATTAATAGATGTTCCAACTCGAGTTACAGCTAATTCATCCACTCTTTTAGACTATTTAATAATTCGGGAGGAGGCTGTAGTTGATAGGGGCGTTATACAGCATGATATTTCAGATCATGCTATCGTTTACTGTAAGGTACAGGTACAAGATGATAGGAAAAATCCAAAAATGCATACATATAGAAACTTCAATAATTTCGATGATGAACTATTTCAAGCAGATTTATTTAATACATCATTTTTCAGAATCTATGATCAGGAAACTATCGATGAAAAGGTTTCATATTTTACTAACTGTATATACCAACTATTCGATAGACATGCTCCTATAGTTACAGCCAGAATGACCAAACCCAAAGCTCCATGGTTAACATATTCCGTAAAACAAATGATGCGGGAGAGGGATAGTGCTCTGGGGAAATTCAGAAGAACTAAATCAAATATCCATCTTACGTCATACAGAGGATTACGTAATTACGTTAATAAGGCAGTTATTCGTGAGAAAAAGGCGTACTTTGCACATTATATTAATAAATGTAATAAAAAAGAAATGTGGAAAACATTAAGAACACACAAGGTTTTAACGGATAAGAAAGCAGAACTACCGGATAATTTAAAGAATGCTAATAATATAAATCGATATTTTATTGATTCTGTTCCTAGATCTAATGCAAGTAGTGAGATACTGAATTTTTATAGAAATAATAGATTAGTTGCCTCGGATTTTCGTTTTACAGAAGTTAATGACTTTTTTGTATACCAATAAATTTGCGGAATTGGAACGAATGCGGTAGGTTCGGACCAACTAACTACCAATATGATAAAAATTTGTTGTCCACATGTAGTACCCTACATCACACATATTGTAAACTTCTGTCTTATTGAAAGTGTTTTTCCTTCAGTTTGGAAGAGATCCGTTGTGCGGGTGCTACCTAAAGTTAACAATCCTAAAGAATTTAAAGATCTTCGACCAATAAGTATATTACCGACTCTGTCTAAAGTAGTCGAGAGAGCTATGGAAACACAATTTAAGGAACATTTGGAAAAATGTTCTTTGTTACCGACGATTCAATCCGGCTTCAGAAAGGGACACAGCTGTACAACGGCTCTTCTTCACATTGTTGATGATATTGTCAAGGCTATTGATGATGGTAAATGTACTGTGCTTGTCCTTCTAGATTTTAGCAGAGCATTTGATACTATTGATTATGGTTTGCTTGATAATATTTTACACTATATAGGTTTTTCAGGAAGTGCTCGTTTATTAGTGAATAATTACTTGAGAGATAGAGAACAGAGTGTCCCTCTTGACGGGTCAATTTCACAGTTGCTGCCACTTCTGTCAGGAGTACCACAGGGGTCAATATTGGGTCCCACTCTATTCACAATTTACACATCTCAATTATCGACCTATATTCATAATTGCAGTAAGCATTTATATGCTGACGATACGCAACTCTATTATACTTTTTCGCTTGATTCAGTAGTAGATGCTTGTACTGTAATTAATCATGACCTAGACGCCTTTGTGGCTGCGGCTAAAGACCATTCACTCAATATTAACTCTAATAAGTCAAAAATCCTTTTATTTGGGTCTAAATCTAATCGTCAGAAAGTTCGCGATAATATTAATGTGAAAATAAATAATGAGAATTTAATAATGGTCAAGGAAGCTAAAAACTTGGGAGTAATAATTGACGACGATCTAAAATTTGAAAAGCACATTAATAGTAACCTCCAGAAAGCATACATAGCATTAAAAACAATTTATGGTGTCCGACATTTTTTACCGTTTCAAGTAAAAAAGACATTGTGTGACTCATTAGCTTTATCATTGTTTAATTATGCTGACATTCTATATGGTCCACACTTAAGTGTGCAATATAAAAAGAAAATTCAAAAAATGCAAAACTGCTGCATTCGCTTAATATTTGGCATACGTAAACGACGTATTATTTCTAACAAGTTAAAAGTAATACAGTGGTTGAATATGGATAATAGACGAATGCTACATTCTGCGTGTCTTTATAATAAACTAATTATGACAAAGAAACCATCATACTTATATAGGAAAATCTCCTTCAGGACGGACGTTCATAACATTAATATTAGAAATAAAGGGGTAATTACTATACCTCCCTTTAAATTGGAAATTTCTCGACGGTCTTTTAGATATCAGATTGGCTTTGTTTATAACGGACTGCCAATGGAAATCAAATATCAGCATTTAAAAAAATTCAAAGAGTCTATTCGGAAATACTTGTTTGATCATCAGAATTAATTGGTTTCAGAATTGTGAGAGGAATTAATGGCCTTACGCATCAAAGTACTGTACTGTAATATTATACAACTTGTGTTGCGGTATATAATATATTATGTATGTATAGTGGGTATACAAGGTTAAGTAGAAGAGCAAGTTTTACAGCGTTTTTTACGCAGTAAAGGTTGAACTTCGCCTTGCATCTAATGAATTATAATTTATAATTTTGTTTATGGATATTAATAAAGACGATTATTATTATTATTATTATTATTATTATTATTATAGAGGCTGATTAACTCGGCCTCTCTCATCCATAATAATTCACCTTCACGTTCACGAATGTAGGTCAGCTTTTTCTGCATCACGCGAAGGGAGCTTCAGCAGTGATTGCAAGGTTGTTCGCTAGATTACAACTGGATATTGTACTGATCCAAGAACCATGGATCAACAAAGAAGGCCAAATCAAAAGTTTGGCATGTAAGGATTCTAAATTGATTTATGATCAAAGGCAAGTATCTCCGCGTGCCTGTGTAATCATGAGAAATAACATAAAATATATTTGTGTTTCAGAATACGTGTCACGGGACCTTGTTCCAATCATGGTTCACCTCAACATTGGGGGCATCGACCTAGACATCGTCATTGCCTCTGCCTACTTCGCTGGAGACGGGCCGATGACACCGCCAGAAAAGGTACAAGAGCTAGTGAGACACTGCAATAGCAGACGGATGCCAATTATAATTGGTTGCGATGCCAACGCACACAATACAGTGTGGGGAAGCACCAATGACAACGCAAAAGTTGAGTGTTTATTATAATATCTCTTAGCAAATAACCTTGAGACCTTAAACGTGGGGACAACCCTCACTTTTGTCACGACAGCAAGAAAAGAGGTCCTGGACGTAACAATTAATAATGTTGCTGATATGAAAAATGTAAAAGATTGGAGGGTGATGAGCGAGCCATCACTTTCCGACCATAGGATCATCGAATTTAGGATAGAGGGAAATACCACCTCGATTCCTACAATCCGAAATCCTAGAAATACTGATTGGTCCCTTAACAAGACCAATCTGAAGGACAATTTAAACATGTCGAAGTGAATTGGGTAAATCACCCGCACTACGACCTGGAACAAAGAGTCGAACAGTTCAGTGAGGCAATAATGGAAGCATTTCATTCCAGTTGCCCACTCTCAAAAGCTCGTTCAGAAAAGTATGCTCCTTGGTGGAATGAGAACCTGCCAAACCTCAGAAAAGAGGTCCGTCGGCTCTTTAATAGAGCTAAACGTGACGGTAACTGGCAGAGGTACACTGGGAAGCTTACTCAGTACAATAAAGAGATTACGAAGGCCAGAAGGCTTGATTTTCAAGCCTTTTGCGAAAAGATCACTTCAACTCACATATTTTTATCTCGTTTTTTCCATTTTTTCCTTTGAAAAATTCAATAATAATATTTTTTTGCATCATGAGTATCTTTGTCTTTGAAAGACGTGTATTTTATAAAAAATTCCAAATACAATTAGTATAAGTGGAGATAAACAAGTGCAAACTCTGTTCTATACTGTGACAATATTAATAAAAATTTTCAAATTTGGACTGTTTCGCTCGATTGCAATCATTGATAATCATGATACTATTAGAAAACAAGAAATTGACAATTTTATGGAAAAATACTAATAAAAAAGCGCGAGTTTCTTTCAACTGAGAATGAGCGCTGATTCCCCACTACTACGTCAAGCAGCGGCAGGGTGCACTGAGGTTACTGTTGTTATTCGAATAATAATAATAATAATAATAATAATAATATTAATAATAATGTTTATTCAAGGAATACAATACAATACAATTGTGTAAAATACATGAATAATCCTAAAATCACTGAAGCGCCAAAGACGCTTGTACGTGATATTTTCACATAATTAAAAAATACACTTATAAAACACCACCAAATATAAAATAGACATACAGCCACCTTATTAAAACGATAGACAAACACCCACCCATAACTTCAGCATACATTATTCGGGATTTATTTGTCTGAATTAGATAAAATCAAAAATCGGTGAAACAGTCACAATAGGGTAAATTGACCAAATCGGGAAAATTTTACTTTATTTATAATTCAAAGAGATAGAATCAATTAGATTCCTAACATCAAATATAAAATTTAATGTCGACTAGATTATTGAATATTTTTCTGTCAGTATTGTGCATCCATTCCTTTATAGAGCGTTTAAATGCTCTATGGTTATTAATGTTTCTCAAGTTGAGAGGTAAAATATTATAAATTTTTGCTGACAGAAATTCCAATGAGCGTTGACCGATTGTTTTCTCACATATTGGAATATTGAAGTTTTCTTTTGCTCTCGTGTTGTGACAATGTGTAACTGGTTGTACTTGTATTTTATTTCTATGTGTATTTGTGATTATCTTTTCACAGAAAATGTGTCCCACATCAAATATTTTATTTTGTGAAAAAAGTTTGTCACTAGAAAACCTTATATCTCTTTCATAAATGATTCTCAGTATCCACTTTTGTAATACATTGAGACCCTGCAAATTGCTTTCTGCTACACCTCCCCAACCTAGGATACCATATTGCAACTGAGATTGCACCAACGAGAAATACATAATTTTAAGGTTTTTCAATGTCAAGAAACCAGCCAAGAATCTGAATTTAGTCAGCAGACCTCTCAATTTATTCTTGACGTTGTTTACTTGTAAATCCCACCCTAAATGTCTATCTATTACAATTCCTAAGTATTTGATTAGATCTTTTCAAAAAATTTGTGTTTGGTCATCAATTATTAATGGTCCCAGGAAGGTGATTGGAGTAGGATGTGAACGGTAATTAACTTGTTTTTTGGCTGTTTAGAGTTAATTTGTTATATTTGAACCAGTTGCATATTTGTCTTCAATCCTATTCTGCTAATACTTTAAGGCCTCTCCAGCTTTCACCCTCATATATTATGGAAATATCATCTGCAAAACTGACTATTTTTCCTGATTTTTGAGAATACAATAAACTATTTGTATAAGTCGTAAATAATGAAGGTCCCAGGACTGTTCCCTGTGGAACACCACAGGTTACCGTCCTGTAACAGCTTGAAACTCCGTCTATACTCACTATTTGTTTTCGCTGAGATAAATAGTATTTTAATAAAAAATAAGCTTGACCTCTCATATCGTAGCATTTCAGTTTCTCTAATAAACGTTTATGACAAACGTTATCGAAGGCTTTTGATAAATCCACAAATATGCATATGACCGGGACTTTTCTATCGAACGCCTCATATAATTGCGATGTCAGCTGCAATATGGCATCCTCAGTAGAGCGCCCTTCTCTAAAACCGAACTGGTTATTAGAGAATACATGAAACTTTTCAAGAAATTCATACAATCTATTCTTTATAAGTTTCTCCAGTATTTTCGAAAACACCGACAATAATGAGATAGGGCGGTAATTTTCACCTTTTTGTTTGTTACCGTGTTTGTGTAGTGGTTTAATGATACCAATTTTTAAACAATTTGGGAATTTACCTTTCTGGAAACATTTATTGGAAATATTAGTTAAAGGCTTGGCAATTTCTATATTCATTTCTTTTAAAGTTTCTGATCTGATATTATCCCATCCTGGGGATTTTATTAGTTTTAAGTTATTTATGATATTTATAGTTTCTGTTTTTGTTATTGGATAGAGAAACACAGTATTATTTATATTGGTTATATGTTCTGAAAAATGTTTTATATCATTTATTCTACTCGCATAATTTTCACCTAAGTCGCTATATTAATTAATAAATATATTTACAATTCCATTCTTTGATGTTATGAGTTCATTACTCACCTCTAATATCTCTATTGCTGCGTTAGATTTTCGATTTGGGCAAATACTATTAACTGCGTCCCATAATCCGCTAGAAGAATTTGGACTATTCTCTATGACTCTATTCGCATATTCTTTTTTAGACTTGATAATATTCTTTCTAAGTGTGTTTTTTAAGCAACTATAATTTTGTTTCAGTATCATATTTTCAGGATGTACCTTCAGTTCTCTATACATTTTATTTTTTTCATTTATTATATTTAGTATTTCTGGGGTAATCCATGACTTTTTAGTTTTTTTCCTATTTACTTTGATAGTATTTGTGTGTATCTGGATATATTTAGTTAGGTTTTCTATAAAGTTTTCCATAATCAAATCGACAATTTCCGAATCATAAATATCAATCCTCTGTTCATCGTTCCGAGAATTTCTTAGATTTTGATAGTTAATATATTTTTTATACTTATTTTGCTGAATTTTGTCGATAGAAATTGACTCATAGTTGTAGATAAATGCGATCGGAAAATGATCAGTTATATCATAATTGAAAACGTATGAATTAAATTGATTTCGATTGTAATTATTTTTAACAAATATGTGGTCTATACATGTTTTACTACTAGGTCTTGTAACTTGATTTATATACGGAATGAAATTAAATGAGTTGAACACATTTTTATAATCATCAGAATCATTAGTGTTTTCCAGTAGATCGATATTCATGTCTCCAATGTCAATATGGAATTTATTTTGTTTCCTTAACTGATGATAATCATAAAGCTCTGTAATGAAGTTGGCAGTACTCTGGGCAATCCGAACAATATTATAATTGTATTTTATATTATATTTAATAAACACTAAGATCCCATCATTTTTGTTTAATGTACCTTCACTATAGACATTGCTGTAACCTGGAATAGCGTATACATCCTTATCGAAGATAGTGAAAGTTTCCGTTAAAATTATTATTTCATATTGCTCAGAAAACTGATTAAGAAATATAAGACACTCATCGTAATTTTTTGCTACACTTCTAATATTCAGATGTAAGATTTTAAAACTTGGATGTTCATGAGTCAAATAGCTTTGGTTAAAATTTTGTATATCATATATGAGTTTTCCTGATATTTCCTCATTTTCATAGTTTGCAATAAATGGATCCAGTTTTAAAATTAATTATTTCTATTTCTTGATGAAGGTTTACTCTCTCTAACAGGGGTAGGCGGAGTGTTTTTAGGTTTACCCTTATTTTTTTGTTCATCTTCTTTCTTTTTTCTCAGTTCAGCTCCTACGTTTTTTCGTACTTCCTTTTTTGCTTCGGTCTGTTTTATTATATTATCATCTAATTGTGTTGTATTTTCAGCTATTTCAAAATCATCTGGCCAATCTTTACTTGGAGTTTACGGTTCGCTGTGCGTTGGTTTTATTTCAACAGCTGCCCGATTCTCTTCAAATCCAACAATTTCCTCAACTGTGTTTCTATAGAGTTTTTCGTCCTTTATATAGCAGCGATCTTGGGTTGTGTCTCTTAATGTTTTCAGATAATTCTTGAGTATTTTATCTCTCTCCTGCTGAATTTTAGTGAAATCAGGCACTATTGAGATGTTACTCCCTTTGAGCTTTTTGCAGCTCTTTAAAATGTCAATTTTCGCAAGAGTAGATGTTAATGCTACCTTGCTTTTTCCAAGTTTGTAAATGTTGCTAATATTTTGTGTATTGATCATTATATCTAATGTGCTATCCAATTAACAGCACACGTCGTCCACAGGGATATTATTGTCTACTGTCGGAAATCCAAATATGATTATGTTATTTTTTCTACTATTCCTATCTAACCTTTCTATTTCATCTTTCAGTTCCAAATTTTCTTTTTCTAATCTTCTTATTTTCTCATTTAGGATAGTTTCAATTTTCAATAATATATTTACTTCGCTTGCATGTATACTATTTTGTAGCTCTTTCTTACTATTAATAATTTCTTGTCTTATTCCATCCATATTTTAAAAACAGTCTGGCAACTATGCTAAGTAATGTTTATATTTTTACTTTCGATACAGAATAAAAACTACAAAATAGGTACCAGTTTATATTCATATCTGGTTAAGGTATATCCATGCTTTAATAACGTAATAATTGTTCCTAACAGCACTTACTTGCAGGTTTTAAGTCTTAGAACATCACTTCGATCAATTTGGCAATTTAATGCAGACTGATGCAGTTTTAAATCAAAAGGATAGTTTTAAACCACTAAATTTCTCACTTTCACTGGGAGCGATAATTATACGTGTTTCACCTATCGTATACAAATAAACCCATTGACTGGAGAAAAACGAAAAGAATAGAGTGGAGATTCAGCAATCGAGCGATACGGTCAAAACTTGAAAACTTTAATTAATATTGTCACAGTATCGAACAGAGTTTGCACTTGCTTATCTCAGCTTCTACTAATTGCATCTGGAATTTTTTTTTAAAATACGCATCTTTCAAAGACAAAGATGCTCATGATGCAAAAAGATATTGTTACAATGTTCAAAGGAAAAAAAGGAGAAAACGAGATAAAAATTTTTTTGGTAAATGTTAAATACGAGTATTATCTAAAAAAATTTTGAAAAATTGTGTTAGTTTTATTTATATAAATATAACTTTCACTCTATCGATTGCAATCAACCGCGTCTCGATATCATTAATGTTCATAGCTTTCGAGTCGATTGAAAAAAAATGTAGGGAAGACCGGGGCTGAATGTCACAAAATCAGGTTGTTAATTTTTTGTGAAACCATTTTTAATCCTAGCAAAGTTATTTCGGGTGCACTTCGTCACTCTGTTATTTGACTATACAAAGTGACTAAAAATGTATTTATAAATAACGGGAATTTATTAATTTTCTTGCAAAACGTAAACTGTTACAAGTGTGACATCTTGCCCCCATTATGGAACACGTTGTCTCACGGAAAGGGGTGAAAAGTCACGCAGATATCGGGTTAGATTTTATTTGGAAAAGCTCAAAAATACAAATAAAAAGAAACAAATAGTACATTATATTATGCTCTTTTCCCATTTTGTTAGTCAGTGTCGTCATCTTCACAGTTCTGACAGACGTACCACGGTGTACCAGGAATGCACAGTTCATGGGCCCATAGCTCACAGACTGTACATTGAACCTAAACTTCTTTTGGGGAACTATTGGAAAATGGTTTCAAGCAGACAAAACAAAAACTTTCTTCATCCTCGTCCTCTGATTCTTCAGGGGACTTCTCTTTAGCACTTTTATGGTTTTTCCCTTTTTATTTTTTATTATTTGACACTCTTATATTTCCTGTTAAATTTTTCTTTACACTTTTTCTCTTAGCAAACTCCTCCTCAAGGGCCTCTTTCTCTGGCATATCAGTTAGTACAGCCGACTTCCTTTTCTTTATATTTGACCCTTTGTTTCTTGCAGCTGAAATTTAAGGTAACTGTTATTTAAAATATGTCCTCACCTGATTTTGGTAAAAGTCTTACTTGCTTTGGGCAAGGGCCTTATATCTGAGGGACTAAATATACTTTCCTTAGGCCCAGAATGCTGAGTATGGTTTGAGGTTTTTTTCTAAGGATGAGCCACTAGGACCAGGCTGCTGAGTGTCGTGAAGTTCTGTGTTTGCAGGTTCTGACACAGTTGTTTTTTTGTTGCCTATTTCAAGAAAAACAAATTATTGCAGAATAATTTTAAGATTCTCAGGTAACTAACTTACTTGTTAACATTTCGTCAACTGTTGGTTCATCAGTTTGGAATGAATTTCCACTGGTCCCGGGCTTTGGATTTTCGAGATCTGGTTCCTGATTTTCTTGGTGCAAGTCTCTGTCTGTTACTTTACATGGGCTAAATTCTGATTCATCAAATACATTTTGGTTGGAGGGAAATATCCCTGATACACGAAATCCGGATTGTATCTTTTTTCGTGTTGCGGCTAGGGGATAGCTTTGAGCAACTAAAACTGGAATATCATATATTGTCATCGTTTGACCGGGATGATTCATCATCCACGCATCGCAAGCATTATTGTACTATTTTTAAACGAACCATAAACTGACCTATCAAGAGGCTGCACTTGTGCGAGCAGTGGGGAGGAAAAGATAACATAACTATACCACTTTCCTTATCCAACTCAAGTCCCCCGATAGAAAGATGCGACTGATGATTATCAAGAAGTAACAGACAGGGGTGCTTTTGGAACATTTTGAAAATTTAATGAAATGTCTCAAAAATAGCACAAAATTTTCTTATATAATCCAGCCACTTCGATTAGCTGTTCTCGCACATCCGGCTGGTCCAGATGTTAGCCAGAATTCTCTAAAATGCACTCTTGGAAATATAAAGAATGGCGGGATGCTATTTCCCAAAGCAGATACGGCACAGGCCACTGTGACGAGGGTTCCACGTTCCCCAGAAGTTATGGATCCGACTTGTTTAAATCCTTTTCTGGTCACTACTTTACAAGGCTTTGAACAGTGGTCACCCCCGTCTCGTCCATATTCCAGATTAAGGATGGATCAAAGTTATATTTTTTTATAACCTTTTCCAGATTTGTAAAAAAGCTGTTCACATTTGCTTGGTTAAAATTTGTTGCGCGAGCGAAACTCGTTGGTACTGGAGTGCGAAGAGATAAATCATTGTTTCTCTTTAAACCATTCAGGTCCAGCCATTTGATCCATTTTCCAAGGCTCGGGAACAGCTATTTTATTGGCAATGGCAAACTGGAATGCAAGCTTTCTAATTTCCTTAGGACAAAGTCCGAAATAAATATTTGCTGATTCGAGTAGGTATGTTTTTAAATCCATTTCCATTTCTCGGCTTAATACCATGCGAGGTTTGCCATATCCCACGTATATATTTAACTGATCTTGTTTAAGGTCCTCTGCTGAAAGCTTTTTGCAATAGCGCCCCACTGTTTTATAATTTAAATCAAAATTTTTGGCTGCTTTCCTAATAGAAATATTTTCATTTTTTACTTGTAACATCGCTTTCCTTATTGTTTCCTTATCAAAACTCCCTCGATCTGTTCTTTCTCTGTATCTAAAAATTAAAAATAAAAAAGTCACACATGACAACTTGCCCCACAACGTGTGAGACAAGTTACCCCAAACGGTCCTGCCATTTTCTTTCTAAGATATCCAACTACCTAACCTAATTTTATAAATTAATAAATTTATAGTGACTTTTTGGAGAACACCTAGAGGCATCATAAATATAACACGGCATTTTCAAATTCTGTCACTGAGATAAAATATACGGTTTGTACTATTAATCCAAAAAATTACTTACATTGGCTTTTTCCGTAAATTCACTTATAAACATATACACATGCGACTTATACGAATGGCGAATATGGCGCAACTAACTAGCATTGAAATAGTTCCTGGCGTATGAATATGACGACGTTGCCATATTTACTTTGCGCAGGAAAGGGTTTGTGACTTTAAACCCGTGAGACTTTAAGCCCCGGTCTCCCCTAACTGCATTTTGAGCGGCCGCCATTTTAAATTCTCCAAATCTGAAAAAACGTTAAATTTTAGACGTTTTCCCTCTATGTTTATCCATGTTTTGACCTCGATAGTGTTATTTTATTCATAATTGCCAATTGAAAATATAATTTTCGAAAAAATATTGAAAAGTTGGAAAATTAAAGGACGGAAATTTTTTCTTTGGAAAATTGAATTACGTCACCTTTTGGATCCAAAGATTTCCTACATTTTTTACCTCTACAATCTTTTTGTACAAGCACATCCAGGAATGCCAGGAGCATAGAACACCCGAATATTACGTGTTTCCAGCTGTGCTTGCAAGCTCCGTCGCAATCGTCAGTGGAATTTATTAGACGAACTAGGAAAATGGTGGGGGATGTACTTTTATTGAAAAATAAGAAATAATTTACGGATAACTTTTCCCTTTAATCTCCTTACTTCCCCGGACTATCAGCTGTTACACCGAAGTAGTCATAGTACCCAGTCAAGAGATAGATAACCTTTATTTCCCGGAAACGATTACAATTGCAGGAAACGGTTTTGCTAAAACTGGAATAATAAACCGCAGTGATAAACGTGTTGAAATTGTAATAAAAGATCGACTGAAAGTAACACCTCTTACTAATAAATTGAAACAAAATTTTAATTTTTATGATTCCGAGGATATTTTACAGAATAATTATTCACAAAATTCTGTTAAATATATTCAAAACTTAATTATAACTGATAATGTGAATGCAGGAGGAAAAAGTGCTGTTCTTGATTTTTGTTACGATTTCAAAAAGATAGTTGACAAAGACAAACTAACTTTTACGAACGAAATAAAAACATTTGACGAAATATCCATCCATACCAAATCTTACTGCTATTAATGGTGATTCTGTAACGAATGTGTTAAATTCTAACGGACGTTAAAAAAATAACGTACGGTGAAATAGAAAAGTTATTCTGTACTGTTACTGGTGAATATTAAACTGATGTTGACAGTAGTTCAAATAACCCAGTATTCCCTATTCCGTAATATTTTTCACATTAAAAAATACCGGGAAATCGTACGTTAGAATGATTTTTTTAAAACGTTCCTACACAGTACCCTTTAAAAATCAAGCAGTCAATTTAAATAGTTCAATACCGTAGATAATGGCATTAGATGGATTAACACATCTCTTTATAGAGGATTTAAATGATAATAGGCAAAGAATGCCAGTAATCTTTTTGAAATGCCAGACCGGCTCTTTTTAAAGCTGTTTAGGGTGAATAAAGAAACATGCCTATACCTAATTGATACGTTATCTCCGAAATTTTATCCAGCATCAGCATGCAAGAATTACCAGGATACCTTTACACTTACGATTATTACTAGTTCTCAATTTCTTTGGACAAGGAAGTCACCAGACAGGAATTGGTTTGGGGTGGTGTTTTGCAGTTAACCAACCAATAGTTAGTAGATGTTTGGAGGTAGTAACAAGAATAATAAATCAACAACTTGCCAATCAGTGGATCAGATTTCCATCGACTTATGAAGAAAAGCTAATAATTAAACAGGGCTTCAGAGAACTGGCTGCTTGTTTTAAAAACTGTATAGGAATCGTAGATGGTAGCCTGATTAGGATAGTATCACCTCCTACACACAATCCAGTTTTTCCAGGGCCAATATTTTACTGTCCTTTTAATATACAAGTCATTTGTGACCACAATAACAAATTTCTGGCAGTAAATGCCTGTTTTCCTGGATCAGTCCATGACTTAGCAATTTGGATGATGTCTAGAGTTAGGGAAGAATTGGAAAGAGAATATGTAAACAGTAATTCAGAAAACTACTTAATAGGAGATAGCGGATATCCGCTAGATCTATGGTTACTAGTTCCAGTGAAAGGTTCTCTTCCGAACTCTCCTCACTCAAGGTTCAACACCAGAATGTCAAGTTTAAAGGTTAAAATTGAACATTCAATAGGGCTAATAGAAATAGGTTTTGCTGCATACATGGACAAAGGGCGTTGTATTATAGCCCTAATAAAGTGACTGAAACTATACACAGTTGTGTCATTTTACACAAAAAGGCAAGAGCAAGGGCAGTAGAAATGCCTGATGAAGATATATTAGATGAAGATCCAGAAAATGAAAATCCAGGGTTCATTGAAAATAATGATTGGTATAAAATCCAGGTGAAGCACGAAGAGAGGAACTAATTTATAGATATTTTATGTAGGTAACATTTTTGATATGAACTTTATTTTTAAATTTATTTAGTGTACTCAAAAGGGGTTGCCCGCTGCGAAAACAATAGAGCTTTTCTAATTTCGAACATTTTGTTTTGATTCCTAAGTGCGCAATTATATTTATATATTTTAATAATTCTTTAAATGGTGGGGTTGAAACGAAATTCAATAATATATAATTGAACACTAAAAAATTGTATTGATTTAAGCAGGAAAGAATGTAAAGCTAATAATTAAACAGGGCTTCAGAGAACTTGCTGCTTGTTTTAAAAACTGTATAGGAATCGTAGATGGTAGCCTGATTAGAATAGTATCACCTCCTACACACAATCCAGTTTTTCCAGGGCTATATTAGCTTTAACGATCTTATCAAAATTTCCAATTTTTTTCTGATCAAACTATTTAGTTTTTACATTAAAAACGTTTGTCAAAGTGTAGTTCATTCTGCTTGATCTTTTTATATTTTCCATATTTTTTTAAAATATTATACAAACCACAAAAATTTACTGTAACTGTACGTAAAGTTGAAACGTAGGGTTAAAATTTAACATATTCCTTACAGAATTACCACTATTCTTTCATAAACAAAAACGAAGTTCAATGACGGATAATGGAAATGACTCGGAGTCTCTCATTTCTTTTTGTTTTATAACTTTTTCCTTCTCCTTGAACTTTTTCTCTTTGTCGAATCTTTTTCTATATTGTCCACTAAAATTCTGCCATTTCAGTATCTGTTACATCATTTTCTTCCTCTCGTTCTTCTTCTTTCAAAAGTTTTATGTATTCGCTCGACATTAACTTTTCAATTTCTGAATTCATTCCACCAAATGATAATCCACATTATATAAGATTTTTCAAGTTAACTATACTAGTTGATATAAAGACGATGTTCCTTTCTATCTCATTTCTTCTATAATTTCATTCGTAAACCTACATTTGATCCTTTTCTAAATCATCAGCTGATTCTTCTTCTACTTGATCGGTTTTCTTTATACACTTCATTTCCAAAATGCTTTTGACTAGCCATTATTAAATTTTGATTTTAAATTATTTTTTGGTTAAATTTTAAACTATTTCATGTTTTAATATAATCTTAGGTGATACTGAAGCACTCGACACTTTCGACCCCACTGAAGAAACTATTATTAATGATTTTTCAGCAAATAGGCGTAAACGACTTACGAATCTTCATCAGTCCACAGCAGAAAGAAAAATTAATTTTAAAACGCAACGTAAGTTGCGTAAGACCCCGTAAATTTCGAAGACAAATAGATCATATTTACTAAAAATCATGAAGTCAAGCGGAACAAACTAGAACGTCGACACGTAGAATCTGAAACAAAACGCAAAAAATAAGATTCATAAATCTATTGTTAAGAAACCCAATAATAAATGGATCATTTCTTCACAGAATTATGATCAGAACGAGGTGAAATCTCATCCTTACCCTATTTTTTATCCTAATACCAAACCCAGTAATCTCTGACATCGAAATCCACGAATTGGATACCCCAATTATAACACTCGTCTTAGAAACAGCTAAAATATTTGAAACCAAACATACATTTTCACACTATATCGAAAGAAACCAATTAGATTCTCAACTACAAAATATAGGATACTTTTATATTAGAATCGAACGACTCCTAAACACCACAAATTTAGGAAATAATAGAAATATGATAACCAATTTATTCTCCCATGCTAAGTACTTACTAATAACAATAATAAGTTTATTCACCAAAATTTTATTACATGGTTTACTTAAAAATTGTTGTTTACATGTAAATAAACATGGAATTCCCACTAAAACTAAAGTTGCGCGTGGGTTTTACATATTTAAATTTCCAATAGTCTTTCTGCATAGATATTGGCAATGTAAAGTAAGTTTGAATTCACCTTTTTTATATTAATATATTGATTTCTAACATTTGGACATTCAACACATTTCATATATAAATAAGAGAAAATCAACAATAGAAAATATAAAACATTCACAATAAATTACAAAATATTTACAATATTTCCCAAGCACATCAGATATTCAGAATGTAAAACAGGATTACTTTCACGTTGTTGATTTCCATCTTATGCATTCAACATATTTCGTTCATAAATTCCAGAAAATGACCAATAAAAATAGGAAACATTCACAATAAATATAGAAAACACTTTGTAGAGTATTCTAATTGACAAACGACATTGAATCATATACCACAATTAATAGTAACATGAAGATTTAAAAATTCTGTCAGTCAAAAAGAGATCGAACCAGATCTCGATTTAAGTTAAGAACATATTTTCTTATTATTTTTTTCAGTATGTGACGAGAATTTATATTCATTATATTTTTTGTTCAGGGGGTAGAAAATTAAAAATTTTTGGAATGAGATCATATATATTTCGTTGTCCAATTTTTGTACTACTCAGAGATGTTTTAACGTGATAATTTTTTTTTCCTAGTGAAATGTTCATGGTCGATATTATTTAATAGATTTTTGTTGTTGTGTATATGAGTGAGAATGTTATTAAAAAATATTTGTCTTACATCGAAGATTCTTGCTTGTAAAAAAAGCAAATTGCTTGAGAAGGTTGGTTCTTTTCGATACATAATTTTCAGAATTCGTTTATGCACCGTTTCCAACTTTTTCAAGTGAGTAGCAACAACCCCTCCCCAGCTCAGTACAGCATATTGAATACGAGATTCCACCAGAGCGAAGTAAATGATCCTCAAGTGATAAGTGTCAAGTAATTTGCTCAAATATTTGAATTTGAACAGCATACTTCTTAAGGTTTATGTCACATTCTCAGTGTGAACGTCCCATCTCATATGACTATCTATCGTTACACCCAAGTATTTTATGGTATCAGTTCTGGAAACATCAACAATCAACTCGCTGTTCCGTACATCGAGAGTGTTGAAATGTAGCAAATGATTCCTGTAAGCCGTGAAAGTCATAAATTTAGTTTTCTCATAGTTAATTGTCAATAGTTGATGATTAAACCAATTGATAATTTGTGACATATCAGCTTCCACTTTTTCTTTCAGGTCATGCCAATTTATATCCTCATAGAAAATCACTATAGCATCTGCGAAGCTGATTATAGTTCCTGTACTATTCAAGGTGAGTAGTTAAGAAATATTGAGAATAATAGTGGCCCAAGGACAGTGCCTTGTGGCACACCAAACTGAACTTACTTTATTTTCAATTTGTACAAAATGTTTTCTCTGGCACAGATAGCTTTCCAGGAGATTATAAGTTGTTCCCCGAACTCCAATATCTTCCAAGGTTTCGAGAAGCTGTGTATGGCTTACAGTATCTAAAGCCTTGGATAGGTCTAAAAATATACACAGACTAGGTTTTCCGTTATCTTACGCTCTATAAATTTGGGATGTTAAGCTTATTATACCATCTTGGGTAGATTTGCCTTCTCTGAACCCAAACTGTTTTTCTGATAGCAAGTTGTTTTTCTTTATATAATCATTGAGTCAATTCTTGAGAGCTTTTCCAAAAATTTTCACGATGTTGGATATAAGTGAAACTGGTCTATAATTTCCAATCACACATTTTTCTCCTTTTTCATGAGCTGGTTTTATAACAGCTACTTTGAGTATAGAGGGACATACACCAGATTTCATTATTTTGTTAATGAGGTATGCCATGGATTTGGCGATTTCTATTTGAATTTCTTTGAGAGTTTCAGACTCAATTTTATCAATTCCTGTCGATTTATTTGGTTTCAATGACTTTATGATCTAGCATATTTCATCCTCATCTACAGGTTTGAGAAACATTGAGTGTATAACGAGAAAAACCTACAAACCCTCACAGTGCTCGTTATAGGTATGCGGGTTGTCTCACGTGGTACAACCCGTGCTCGCCAGTCGACTAGCTTCGAGTCGAAGAAGGGGAGGATTCTTCAAAAAAAATTATTGAGTATACAAAAAGGCGCCAGAGAAGTTTTGGCAAGCACCCAAGACTTCCTAAGTTAGCTCACAACTCCTCAGTGGGTTAACAACACTCACTACACACTACAAAGGTTAAACTGATAGGTAAATTATGATAAGAAAATAAAAGTCAGCAAATACACCCTGATTGAAATTTTAATTAGTCTTGGTGGACCAAAGGTCTCTTTTCAAAATATTTATTACAATATCGCTACCAAAAAGAAAAATTACAAGTAACGTCTGAGCTCAGCTGAAGGCTGTAATCTCAGGGTGCAGAAGAGCTGAGGGCCCCAAACTACACCGACGTCTCAATTCAAAAATTCTAGAGAATCGACCAAATTGTTCATGTACAATATTCCAAAAATACAACGATAATACATATATATCAAAATCAACAATGTTTAGTTACAAGGGTTCACACTTCCGCAATTTATACCAGTATCAATATAAATATAAATAATTGCATAAGCCAGAAATTTAAATTACAACGAGTTTAGCGCTGCTGGAGAAAATACAACTCAAAATTATATACGGCGCAAATTATATACATAAAATCATTAGAAATAGGTAAACACCACTAAATATCGCAATACTAGGTACGTACCATAGTGTTCCAGCGTATCTGAATCTATGAGCAAGATTTCAAAATTTTTAAATACAAAATTCAAGTATAAGCGAGATTATAGTAATTGCCGCAAGAAAAAAAAAGAAATAAAACTTAATATGAAAAAAACGGTAATACGTGAAGCATAGATGTGAGTTTACTACTGAGTTTGAAGAAATAAGAAAAGGAAAACTGTTAACTTATCCTTTTCCGGCACCAGAACAGGAACTGAAACTTCTCCAGATTAATCCAGTCCTCCTGGAACTGGTCTCACTGACCCATTAAATTCCCATCAGTGATTTTTTTGTTTTAATGTCCATATACAAAAACCCCCCTAAAATAGAGAAACGAATTAGCCTCTACATAGGGTTTACATTTTACCCCGGTCAAATTTTCGACGTACCCCCGTAATATCCCATCATACTGACTATAATAATAATACCCGAAACTCGCAAATAATTACACCTCATGACTTTTAACTGTATAAAAGCCACCTACTCTGAGAATAAAAACTAAATGACTGGTTTTTTTCCGCTTAGCAAAAAAAACTACGATACCAATAAAAACCCATAATATAAAAACTACGTCGCTGGACACATCCCTGAATGTTTATACAAGCCCTGTGATATATTCTTATTTCAACAAAATATAAAGCCATGAAGAATATGAATTAATAGGAATTTATAAAATATAACGAAACTATCCCGCGAAACCCAGATTACAAACTCCAATAAATTACGAATCAAAGCAGAATTTCTACGTTAAATTGCCTACAAATCTGTTAATTCCGAGAAAGTATTTTTCAACCATTTACCTTTTTAATGAATCCTTCTAGCTAACGCCGTCTACGGAAAATCTACCACCAATATACAATTCCACTAAATTTTTATGGACCCCACAGTCATCGACCGTTTTGGGTCCAGAAACCTATCGGGTCGGAGCTGCCAATTGTTGGTTCCAGCTGTATTTTTCTTCCCCTACGTCGGAATTTTCGGGTTTTTTAGTAAAATGCTTATGGCTCCCAGAGCACATGCAAAAATTTTAAGTTGAAAAATGTGTGTTCACACCTTGACGGCAAATGGAGGACTGAAATTTTTAACTCCGTACCGACAGCGCTGTGACTTCTCTCAGTCGACAGGTTAGTCAAATTAAATTTACGGCGGCTCGGCGAATTTTCGCGTTACAGATTCCCCCCTTTTCGTCAAAGAAAATTAACCTGGAAGGGTTAATTTTCATCTCCAGGTGGTTGCGTAGAGTATGGTTTCAAGTCCTTGCAGTGCCATACTCCTGCCGTAGCTCCATCCTTATCATGCAACTCATACGTCCACGGAGATAACCTCTTAGCTATCGAGTAGGGCCCTATATACTTAGGCGCTTACTTACGCGTATAATACCTCGCAGCATCCGAAAGGACAAAATTCATCCTTCACACTAAATCGTGCGGGAGATACTCCACATGCCTACGTCGCAGATTATGGCTATCACAGGCCTTCTGATTGGCATTCTCTAACCGTTTCCTGATGTCAGCGAACAATTTCCTCAAACCCTCATTACGACTACTCTCGGGAGTTCTCACACTATCTCCCAGATCTAAATCTGAATTATCAACATAATCGGCACCAGACAACAGCATAGACCTACCAAAATTAGCGAAATACGGTGTTACCTTTGTGACTTCATGAGTAGATGTTCTAATCGCACATCCTATCTGAGCGAGATGCTCGTCCCAACAACGATGATTATCCGAGACATAGGAAGCCATCATAGTCTCAATCACACAGTTAACTCTTTCACACGGGTTAGCCCTTGGATGATAATTGGCATTCAGCTTGATACGGTAGCTATATCGGGAAGCTAAGCTTCGGAAAAGATTACTACGGTATTGGGGACCATTATCACACAAAATCACCTTGGGTACCCCATATAAAAGAAATACTTCATCTTCGATCTTACGATCAACGGCCGCTGCAGACGCTGTTCTAAGTGGGTATATCAGCACATACTTGGTCAAATAATCCCTAACGACAAGGATGGAAGAATTACCTCGTTTCGACCTTGGGAGAGGCCCCATCAGATCTGTGCAAATCATTTCCCACGGACTGCTAGGCTTTGGATGAGACGCCATCTTATCAACCGGTTTACCTTGTGACACCTTATGCGCAGCACACACCTCACAACGATTAACATACCTAGCGACATCAACCCTCATTTTCGGCCAGTAAAAACGCTCAGCTACTCTGTGGAAGGTTTTAAAAATACCCGTATGTCCAGATGTGGGAGGGACATGGGCTTCCATGATTATACGCGACCTACCAGCTTTGGGAACTACCCGTTTCCAAGATTCACCAGGTGACAGCGGTTGTGTGTACTTATTGACAACATGTTTGAAGAGGAGATTATCCTTCACACGCCAATCCGGAAATTTAAGGGGATTACTAGCGACATTCTTCACCATCTTACAATACCACTTATCATTGGTTGTATCAAACGGAGGGGGCGGTACCTCTTCAGATGAAACCTCCACAGACGCCTCATCGACCACAGGGACGGACCGAGAAAGAGGATCTGGTACTACGTGTTCACGACCTTTGCGATGTATAATTTGGAAGTTATACAGTTGCATTTTGACTGCCCATCGGGCTAGACGACCCTTCGGACTCTGCAACTTCTGTAGCCATAGTAGACTATAGTGATCCGTAATGACGGTAAAAGAAACACCCTCTACATAAGGCGGAAGTTGTTCTAGTGCCCTGAGATTACAGCCTTCAGCTGAGCTCAGACGTTACTTGTAATATTTCTTTTTGGTAGTGATATTGTATTAAATATTTTGAAAAGAGACCTTTGGTCCACCAAGACTAATTAAAATTTCAATCAGGGTGTATTTGCTGACTTTTATTTTCTTATGATAATTTACCTATCAGTTTAACCTTTGGAGTGTGTAGTGAGTGTTGTTAACCCACTGAGGAGTTGTGGGCTAACTTAGGAAGTCTTGGGTGCTTGCCAAAACTTCTCTGGCGCCCTTTCCTATACTCAAAAATTTTTTTGAAGAATCCACCCCTTCTTCGACTCGAAGCTAGTCGACTGGCGAGCACGGGTTGTACCACGTGAGACAACCCGCATACCTATAACGAGCACTGTGAGGGTTTGTAGGTTTTTCTCGTTATATGTAACGCGAAAATTCGCCGAGCCGTCGTAAATTTAGTTTGGCTAACCTGTCGACTGAGAGAAGTCACAGCGCTGTCGGTACGGAGTTGAAAATTTCAGTCCTCCATTTGCCGTCAAGGTGTAAACACACATTTTTCAACTTAAAATTTTTGCATGTGCTCTGGGAGCCATAAGCATTTTACTGAAAAACCCGAAAATTCCGACGTAGGGGAAGAAAAATACAGCTGGAACCAACAATTGGCAGCTTCGACCCGATAGGTTTCTGGACCCAAAACGGTCGATGACTGTGGGGTCCATAAAAATTTAGTGGAATTGTATATTGGTGGTAAATTTTCCGTAGACGGCGTTAGCTAGAAGGATTCATTAAAAAGGTAAATGGTTTAACAATACTTTCTCGGAATTAACAGATTTGTAGGCAATTTAACGTAGAAATTCTGCTTTGATTCGTAATTTATTGGAGTTTGTAATCTGGGTTTCGCGGGATAGTTTCGTTATATTTTATAAATTCTTATTAATTCATATTCTTCATGGCTTTATATTTTGTTGAAATAAGAATATATCACAGGGGTTGTATAAACATTCAGGGATGTGTCCAACGACGTAGTTTTTATATTATGGGTTTTTATTGGAATCGTAGTTTTTTTTGCTAAGCGGAAAAAAACCAGTCATATAGTTTTTATTCTCAGAGTAGGTGGCTTTTGTACAGTTAAAAGTCATGAGGTGTAATTATTTGCGAATTTCGGGTATTGTTATTATAGTCAGTATGATGGGATATTACGGGGGTACGTCGCAAATTTGACCGGGGTAAAATGTAAACCCTATGTAGAGGCTAATTCGTTTCTCTATTTTAGAGGGGTTTTTGTATATGGACATTAAAACAAAAAAATCACTGATGGTAACTTAATGGGTCAGTGAGACCAGTTCCAGGAGGACTGGATTAATCTGGAGAAGTTTCAGTTCCTGTTCTGGTGCCCAAACCACAGCGAGACATTCGCGTTCAGTGGTTGAAAAATTCCTTTCTTGGCGAGTAAGAGATCTACTTAGATAGCAAATAACCTTGTCACCATCCTCGTGAGGCTGACTCAACACAACCCCTAAACCATAACCACTACTATCGGTCTGTACAACAAAGGGTTTATTAAAATCGGGACACGTAAGAATCGGCGCAGAAACCAAACATTCCTTAACACGACGAAACGAAGACTCACATTCAGAAGACCACACAAAAGGACGATTTTTCCTCAGAAGACTCGTAATGGGGACCATGATGGTTGAAAAATTAGGTATAAATCTCCGGTACCAGGAGAAAGTTCCAACCACACGACGAACTTCCGTAATATTACGAGGAGTCGGTAACTCCAACATTGCCTTCACCTTATCCGGATCCACATGCAACCCAAAACGATCAACTACATACCCAAGATACTTCATTTCAGGACGACAGAACTGACACTTATCCATGCTAACAGTAATTTTAGCATCCGCTAACCTCTTAAAAACCTCTTCGAGTACCCGTACATGCTCTTCGAAAGTTTGCGTACAAATAACCACGTCGTCAAGATAGACAAAAACATGCGGTTCAAGATCATGGCCTAAAACATTGTCGATAAGTCTCTGCCAGGTGGCTGGGGCATTATGTAAACCAAATGGTAGTCGTTTGAACTGGAATAGACCCCTATTAGGTAGCGTAAAAGCAGTATATTGCCTTGAAGATTCGGCTACCGGAACTTGCCAATAAGCGGACTTGATATCTAAACTAGACAAATATTTAGCCTCACGTAACTTCTCTAAAGTATCCGTTACCAGGGGAAGAGGATAACTATCTCGAACAGTGACGGCATTCAACTTCCTGTAATCCACGCAAAATCGGTAGGAATCATCCTTCTTCTTGACCAGTAAAATTGGAGAAGCCCACGGACTATTGCTGGGTTCTACAACACCTAACTGCAGCATCTCATCCAATTCAGCATCAATATGCCTCTGTACAATGGGGTTGACCCTATAATATCGCTGCTTGATGGGGGGACTAGAAGTCACTATCACGTGTTCTACTCTATCGGTACACCCTAGACCTTTTCCCATAATTTCCATATTCCTATCAATCACCGCTTGAAGTCTCTGCTGTTCCAAAGGAGTGAGTACCGTTCTAGACGACACATGTTTCACACTATTTATCAACACAGGATCTGCTGAAAAATGCCACTCGTCGTGACGAAGATCTGGGACGACGCCCATCAAATTCCAAAAATCTACACCAAGGATCAAAATGTGAGTTAATTCAGGGACAACCAGAGCCTCAATCAACCGCATACGACCCCTCAAAACCACGGGTAACACAACGGTTCCAATACTCTGTAACACATTACCATTTGCCACTGTACAATTAGTCGCCCTACTTTTATCCAAAGTCAACCCTAAACAAGAAATTAACTCATAACCCTTACCTCCTAAAATAGTTCTTGAAGCGCCCGAATCCAAAAGTCCTAATAAAGTTTTCCCCAGGATATCTATTTTAAGATAAGGACGTTCATCATTAACGACATGATCCAACACATAATCTATAACGGCACGAAAACTACTGACCGGGGGGTTTTCACTGACGCACTCTATCCGATCATACAAGCACGCCTCGGTTCGTTTACGCTGGCTAATTCTGGAAGAGCAATCAGGACAAGTCCTAACCGTGCATCCTTCTTTCTTACATCTAAAGCAAAATTTCCTATTACTACGACACGCTACGGCCCGATGACCTGGCTGCTTACAACGGAAAAAAACGAGCTCATGAACTTTAGGAATTGATGACGAAGTAGGGAGGGTTAGAGTTCCAACCTCAGACACAGGTTCCACATGCGATGACACATAAGCTAGGTCTGGCTCCATACAATTTAGTTCCCTCGATGGTACACTGTAATTCTCGATCGCCGATTTCCTAGCCTCCAATTTACGACCCAAAGTCAATAACTCACGCACGCTATTAATTTCCATGAGTCCAAGATGATGTTGGTAGTAAGGCGTGATATTCCTTAACAATATTTTAAGTTTAGTTTCCTCCGAAATGGGACAAGTCAACCTTTTAAAATAACCATACATCACAGCCAAGTAAATTCCCATACTTTCCTCAGGACCCTGAGTTCTACTCTTAATTTCATCGAACAGTTTTTCATTGTAATCTACTGATAAATACTCTTCCCGTAATAGATCCACGAATTCATCCCAAGAATTGACTTCTTCTCTATAAGCTAAATAAAACTGATAAGCCCTACCAGAAAATAAATCGATACCACTAGCTAACAAAATTTCCTTATCTACATTACGTGAAACTCGATACTCTTCCACTTTTTCCAGGAAGCTCGATAATGAAATACCTTTGGGATCTCCAGAAAACACCAAACCCCACTTGCTAGGCAAGATCGTCTTAATACTAGACAAGTTCCTCGACGCATTACCAGGATTAGGAAGTGGTCTGATTTCATTGAGAGTCGATCTACGGATTGTTGACAAATGTGCAAAGGACGGCCCAGGTTGAGAAATAATTTCTAACTGGGGGGGTTGAGATTGACGAGAACGTTCATGTCTAAAAGCCTTACTTCCCAATGATTCGAATAAAGAGAGAGCTTTAGCCATTAGTTCATCTACTTTCGCCCTTTGTCGAACACCAGCATCACCTGCTTCAAAATTAGTCGCACGTTCCAACCGACCTATGACATGCACCAACTGACTCTGTAATTTCTGGAAATTATCACTCACACGAGTTTCATTGAACTCTTCTACACCGGGTTCAATCTGATCTAACTTATTCTCAACTGCACTCAAATCTTCAGCAGCTGTATACGGATACTCTGGCGGATCTATACTATCATCTTCCTTCTTTATCTGCAACGCTAAAGCTAAACTACGCCGCATCTCAGACACCGTGCCACTTGCAATACCACGTATTGTCAACTCATACACAAGCTCATCCTGAACCAACCGATTAACTACAAACCTACGAGACATTTCTTTTTCTTTTTAAGTTCAATCTGACAAGCAATCCAGGCAACAAACCAATTTCCAACCTAGCGGAACAATAATTCTTCACCGACACACCTGTACCTCAAATGGCCTCCCTCCAACTGAAACCTAATAAGGAATTTAAAACCCAAATCCAGATACCAAATGTCCAAAAGTCCCTATTCGTCCAGACAATATCTCCAACCCACAGAGTTTCCACGAAGTGTACTTCTCGAACCAACGCAACGTTCCTTCCTCAAAAGCGATTCCAAAATACAGGAGTCCACAAGCCCAAGGCACCACTTCCAAAACACCGATCCGCTAAGGTTCGAACCCACAATGCAGCCTACAATCGTCGAAAGTCAAATAAACTTACCATAAAGCAAAGTATTTACGAATTCAGTTACTGTTCTGATACTAAAATTTATACACAGTGTGACCCAATATGTAACTCACCTTTTAAATTTACAATATCTATAAATTACAAATATTATACAATAGATAATCGAATAAATTTTTCAAAATTACAATTTTTATTGAAACAATAATATCGATATCAGAAATCTTCTTATTCCCTTGCTACCTGAAAAAGAAGAAAAAAAAAAACAAAACGCATCAAACAATGAACAATCTGTCCGTTTCCTGTATTAAAACTTCAATTTAATATTTAACACTGCTTAACAAAATTCGGTGAATTGTTTATGTTTACCACTTACGCCCCATAAAACAATTCCCTTCAAGACCTCAAACCCCAGATTTACTACAAACACTTAAATCTGGCACTATCAATAACTAATTAAGAGAAATTATTTCCAGGTTACGCCCACAATTGAAACAGTTACCTTCAAAGTTAAGCAATCCCCAGATTTACTATAAAAACCCAATTAAATCCGGTGCAATAAATTACAAAAGACACAATAACTGAAGTTAAATCTACAACGACTAAGTTTCTAAGAAAAAGTTGAAAATTTATCAAAGTTTAAAAAGAGATAAAATCTACAATATTGAATTTTTCAAAATTCCAATAATCAATCAGTATGAAAAGAAAATAAATGTTGCCCACGAACCAATAAACTCTTGTCCGATTTCTACCATGAAATTTTCAGTTGATATATATTATAGTCTCACAGAATAAGGTATGTTGTTTACAAATTACGTCCAGTAAAACAATTCCCTTCGAATTGAACACAACCCCAGATTTACTAAAAACACTTAAATCTGGCACAATCAAAACATATTAAGGGAAATTATTTCCAGGTACGCCCCAATAAAACAATTACACTTAAATCTGGTGCTAAAATAAACTGAAAATAAATCTGCAAATTTAACTTAACAAAAGTTCAAGTTTAATCAAATGGCAACAAATAAAATTTTGATTTTTAAAGTTGTAGTTTAATCAAAGATGCTAAAAAAAAATTTAATTTTAAAAGTTTAAGTTTAAATTACGGGATATGTATTGCTGACACAAAAAAAATTACTAACGGCCCCACGTTGGGCGCCAAAACATATAACGAGAAAAACCTACAAACCCTCACAGTGCTCGTTATAGGTATGCGGGTTGTCTCACGTGGTACAACCCGTGCTCGCCAGTCGACTAGCTTCGAGTCGAAGAAGGGGTGGATTCATCAAAAAAAATTATTGAGTATACAAAAGGGCGCCAGAGAAGTTTTGGCAAGCACCCAAGACTTCCTAAGTTAGCCCACAACTCCTCAGTGGGTTAACAACACTCACTACACACTCCAAAGGTTAAACTGATAGGTTTATTATCATAAGAAAATAAAAGTCAGCAAATACACCCTGATTGAAATTTTAATTAGTCTTGGTGGACCAAAGGTCTCTTTTCAAAATATTTAATACAATATCACTATCAAAAAGAAATATTACAAGTAACGTCTGAGGTCAGCTGAAGGCTGTAATCTCAGGGTGCAGAAGAGCTGAGGGCCCCAAACTACACCGACGTCTCAATTCAAAAATCCTAGAGAATCGACCAAATTGTTCATGTACAATATTCCAAAAATACAACGATAATGCATATATATCAAAATCAACAATGTTTAGTTACAAGGGTTCACACTTCCGCAATTTATACCAGTGAAAATATAAATATAAATAATTGCATAAGCCAGAAATTTAAATTACAACGAGTTTAGCGCTGCTGGAAAAAATACAACTCAAAATTATATACGGCGCAAATTATATACATAAAACCATTAGAAATAGGTAAACACCACTAAATATCGCAATACTAGGTACGTACCATAGTGTTCCAGCGTATCTTAATCTATGAGCAAGATTTCAAAATTTTTAAATACAAAATTCAAGTATAAGCGAGATTATAGTAATTGCCGCAAGAAAAAAAAAGAAATAAAACTTAATATGAAAAAAACGGTAATACGTGAAGCATAGATGTGAGTTTACTACTGAGTTTGAAGAAATAAGAAAAGGAAAACTGTTAACTTATCCTTTTCCGGCACCAGAACAGGAACTGAAACTTCTCCAGATTAATCCAGTCCTCCTGGAACTGGTCTCACTGACCCATTAAATTCCCATCAGTGATTCTTTTGTTCTAATGTCCATATACAAAACCCCCCCTAAAATAGAGAAACGAATTAGCCTCTACATAGGGTTTACATTTTACCCCGGTCAAATTTTCGACGTACCCCCTTAATATCCCATCATACTGACTATAATAACAATACCCGAAATTCGCAAATAATTACACCTCATGACTTTTAACTGTACAAAAGCCACCTACTCTGAGAATAAAAACTATATGACTGGTTTTTTTCCGCTTAGCAAAAAAAACTACGATACCAATAAAAACCCATAATATAAAAACTACGTCGTTGGACACATCCCTGAATGTTTATACAACCCCTGTGAAATATTCTTATTTCAACAAAATATAAAGCCATGAAGAATATGAATTAATAAGAATTTATAAAATATAACGAAACTATCCCGCGAAACCCAGATTACAAACTCCAATAAATTACGAATCAAAGCAGAATTTCTACGTTAAATTGCCTACAAATCTGTTAATTCCGAGAAAGTATTTTTCAACCATTTACCTTTTTAATGAATCCTTCCAGCTAACGCCGTCTACGGAAAATTTACCACCAATATACAATTCCACTAAATTTTTATGGACCCCACAGTCATCGACCGTTTTGGGTCCAGAAACCTATCGGGTCGGAGCTGCCAATTGTTGGTTCCAGCTGTATTTTTCTTACCCTACGTCGGAATTTTCGGGTTTTTTAGTAAAATGCTTATGGCTCCCAGAGCACATGCAAAAATTTTAAGTTGAAAAATGTGTGTTTACACCTTGACGGCAAATGGAGGACTGAAATTTTTAACTCCGTACCGACAGCGCTGTGACTTCTCTCAGTCGACAGGTTAGCCAAATTAAATTTACGATGGCTCGGCGAATTTTCGCGTTACAAGTGTGGCAGATATTTTCTTGGCATTGGATCAGTTATAGGTTTTTGAATGAATGAAGCTAGTTTTTCCCCCACTTCCGCATAATGTTTATTGAAGGCGTTTCCAATTTTTAGGTCATCGGTCAATACATCATTATCAATGATAATTTCTTTGATGGTTGATTTTTTTTCTTGCTTTCCATCCTGTTTATTGTGTTTCAAAGATGCTTTGAGCTTTTTTTTTCAATCTCCGCTCTATAATAGTTTAATTTCGAAATTTCCATTACACGGTTTAGATGATTGCGGTAATTCTTGAATTCTGTCCGTCAGCTTCTGGGTTCTCCCGATATTTTTTGTACAGTTGATTTTTTGTATTTATTGATTTCATTAGTGCTTTTGTGACCCAATCTTTCCTTTTTATATCCTCCTTTTTCTTTTTCATTCTTTTTGTATGCTTTCCTGTCAGTTCACACATAAGTCCAATGAAGAATACAGTAGCTATATCTATCATTTCGTACAATGAATGCCAATTATATTCGCATAACTCCCTTCTCCAGTTCTCGTAATCCGTGTATTCTATATATGAGTCTGTTAAAGCCCTAAGAGGTTGCGACTCAATCGGCATTTTCGAGCGTACAATTATTGGTATACATTTTATCTTGAACTCAGAATAACTACCGAGAAATTAAATAACTTTGCCCCTTCTTCTTCTTCTGGTTTTTCGACCTCTTGCTTTACAGCATCCGGCCAAACTTAACTCCTGTTAAACGACATATACGTGGATTCATAAATGGAGTAGGAACCGTTAGTGAATGGTCATTTCGTACTCTAGATAATGACTACGAAATGAAATATAATTCACAACTAGAAAATTGGTTTCAAAATCAAAATTATATTAAATATCAATTATAACTCCGAACATCCTTGAATTTCAACCTTATCGACCACTACAACCAAACTGTCTAAATAAAAATCAACTTTCAACGAAAATCAACTAAGAGAATTGTCTACAGAACTAAGTAATTTTACAGAAGATATATTAGCTACGTTAGATTTTCTTACGGTATAAACCAAATCATTTTAAATCGCTAAAATCTCAGTAATTTCCTAGATAACTTCGAAAACGCCACTATGCTTGCTCATTCAGGAATTTGATATACTTCAATAATTCCTAGTAACGAACTACTGAAACTAGTATACCATTAGGAAAGCTTTACGGAGGAAATAAAATTATTATATTCATAAATCCATTTCACTATTACGAATTAGCCGATGTACAAACTCTAATTAATAAAACTATTATTATTTTCGCAATACATCTACCTATCTTAAAAACTGATAATTATCAAACTTTTGTTCTTATTAGCCTACTCTACCACAACTCCATAATCATTCCCGACAAATCCTTTTTGATACTCGGTACAAGCAGTCATCGATACGAAGATATCTCATGTCCGAAGTTGCACGACCTTTATCTGTGCCAAAATCACGAAGATATCAGTCCAGACTCTGGCATCATCCCACTTTTGAAAGCTGAAAAACCCATCTGTCGAGCAAGCTCAGCAATTTTGACTCACCAGCTGATTGAAAGAATTAACGACCATTTTATCCTAGCCTTACCTTCAAGTATGCCGATTAATATTGAATCGAATTGTACCAAGAGACGCATACTATTAGTTATTCAAAATGATCTATTCGAAATCCCCGCAGCATGTGAAATCAGGACCGAAAATACTACATTTAGTAATATCCAAGAAATAACAGCAATGAATCCATTAATTCTTCCAAAATTCGAATGGGAACTCACGAAACCAAAAAAAACCACAGAAATGCCCATCAAATTAGAAGCAATCGATCGTCAATCCATCGAAGATTTGAAACTCCAAGCTGAATTAACGAAGCCAAAATACAAAATCAAGAAACACACCCCGCAGAATGGAATATTCCCGGCCTTCTATCACTCCTAAAACTAGCCGCCTAACTTATACTCTGGTGGTATTCAAAACTGAAGGAAGAAGCTAACTACCAACCCCAACAAAACAACCCCTTTCACGGCGTCGTTCGATCTTAAGGAGGGAGGAGTTATGTGAAGTCAAGTTGCATATTATATTATAATATCATATCGTATTGTAATGTTTTTCTTATCTATTTAAACGTTTTTATTACGGGTGGGATAAATTCATACACACGGTAGGTTCACTCACTTAATTTATTTATTCACTAATTATATACACAGTATATTCACTTAAACTAATTTATATAAACATTTCACTAATTTGTATTCACTTATTTACTTGTTTATCTCATGATGTCAAATTATCAACTAAACTAACTCTCCATGGTCGGTACTTTAAATATTAGTGCCTTTTTTACTAGAGAATTCTGGATTGCGGCTTACACAAAAACAATTGGCTCTGGCATTCTCTAGATAAGACTGGTCACAAAAACAATGTCTAGATAAGATAGTCACAATCGTAAACAGTTATAAAAAAACGGCGTATCCGCCATAATTTTAACTTCCATACCTGGCTTAGACAGAGTCGGATTTAGGGACTATACCAGTGTGCTGTTTCGTAACAGTATATCACATCGTCAGCATTTGATTATAAACCAACATTGTATTTTTCTCACATTTAGAAGGCATTCTGTTTGTAACTCTGAAATAATAAAGTTGTATTTTTAAATAATTTTTTTTTCTTGGCTTTAACACTCGTCATTCGGCCAGTCACAACAGGAACAAACTATTAATATATGAAAAAATATATTCACCCCAATCACACCTATCCACACCTAAGAGAAGACAAAATTACCTACCTAATGAAAAATATAATAAGGATATACAGGGTCACTCGCTTCTTGTCTAGGGGCCCATCAAAACATTATAATTTATCACAAAAAAAACTAGGCCACGGAAAGGTAGGAATAACTACAATTGGGATAAACAGAGGTAAACAAATCTGGTTCAAACATTCACAAGCATACCTTTGATTCGTATATGAATTTCATCACAACCTTATATACTTCCACTTTGTTTAAAGCTAAAAGATGGCAGATATTGAAGGGTGGGAAAAATCCGATTCTTATTAAATCATCAATGAGGTTTTGAGTTTCTTGGGAATATATGCAGTTGAAGAAAATATGATTCAGATCACTTTTGATATGACAGTGTTGACACAGGCCTGTGTCAAGAATTTTTATTTTATATAAGTGTGCCGGATAACATGCATGTCCAAAGCGTAGTCTAACAATAGTTGCAATGTATTTACGTGGGCAGGAATAAGAATTGAACCAACCACAATTCGGAATTTCTTGTTGAATTGATGAATATTGGGGATAAGATATTTTACAATAATCGTTCCAAGACTTTTTCCATAAACAACTTTGTTTTTGCCTAGAATTAGCAAATACGTCTGGTACAGTGAGTGGATAGATAGATAAGGTGCCATTTTCTGCTGCATTTTTAGCTAAACGATCTACATGTTCATTATGTTTAAGTCCTATATGTGCTTTGATCCATATCAGCTGTACATGTTTATTATCTTTTTTAATTGAAATAACATTTTTTTATATAGAATATATGAAGATTATCTGATAAAGCAGGTATAGTTGGATTTTGTATAGCTGTTAAGACAGACAGAGAATCAGCTAATATAATAGCAGAACTTTTTCTGGACGAAGAAAAAAAATTTAACGATTCATAGATGCCCACAGCTTCACCGCTGAAAACTGAAAAGTCTGAGGGGAGCTTAAACAATTTTTCGACATTATCACCTGGAATGTAGAACGCACAACCAGTTCCATATAAACTTATCATTGGATTTATATGATACCTAGGTTGAATAACATTAAACATATGAAAAAAGTATTCAAAATCATCTTAAGTCATATTTTTTTTTGATCTAAATACACATAGATTGTTGTTGTTTCGGAAAGCATCACATTCGTTTAGTTTACATATATTGTGATATAAAGATTCTTTGGAAGACATAATTTTTATGAGGAATTTATGGCTAAGATGATTTCTTCTATATTTTGAGGGAGGTACTAAAGCTTCCACGTGAAGTGGTTCATTGGGAGTAGACCTCATAGCACCCATACAAATACGTAAGGCTTTGATTTGAAATACGTAATTTTTTTGTAAATTATTTTCACTTGCGGATCCATACAGTGTACATCCATAATCTATTTAGGATCTAATGTATAATCTATAAAAAAGTGGCGAAGTCGACACATCAGCTCCCCACCAAGTTTTAGAAATGTATTTTGAAAAATTCATACCTTTGTTGCATCTATTCAATATATGTTCGACATGGTGTTTCCAGGTTAACTTCCTATCAACTATCCTTCCCAAGTATTTTATTGATTTACAAAAAGGAAACGCTTGTGTATTTAACTGAATCGTATCGATATTCGGGATGTTATGTCTAGAAAAAATGCAAACTGATGATTTCGTGGGAGAAACTTCAAAACCATTTTTTGAGAACCATTTATAAGCCGATCCGTATATATTTATCTAACGTCTCTACAGCATCATTATATTTTTTGGCCTCTGAATATAAGCAAAAATCATCCGCTTACTGAATGATTTTTGGGGTGATATTTTCAACGTTAATACTATGAAAGTCAGCCGTATACAAATTAAAAAGCAGATGACTCAATACCTGAACCATGAGGTAGTCCTGAAATATTATAACGAGGTCCTATGAGGTGATTATTATGAGTTCTTATATACAATTTTCTATGAGAATAAAAGTTAATGATTGCATCAGTTAATCGAATCGGTATTAGGAAGTTATTAATCATTTTTTCTCTCAGAATGGGTAAGCAGACACTATCATAAGCACCTTCGATATCTAGGAAAAGTGTAGGTAAATATCTATTGGTGGAATAAGTATTTTGAATATCGGTAACGAGAGTTGTTAAAGCGTCAATTGTACCACAACCTTTTCTGTAGCCAAACTGAGTTCTTTTGAGGAAGTTTTTCTGGAATAACCACCATTCAAGTCTGTGCTTAATGGTATGTTCTAAAGTTTTCAACATACAAGACATAAGTGATATAGGGCGGTAGGATTCAGCATGATTGGGATCTTTACCTGGCTTGAGAATAGGAATAATGATGACATCCTTCAACTCATTAACTATGGATAGATTATTCAGTATGTCATTAAATATATCAATCAACATACATTTAGCAATAACAGGAAGGTTATCAATCATAGGATATTTAATTTCATCCAGTCCTGGACTAGTACTGATGCGATTTTTAAGAACATAGTTCAACTCTGTTAAAGTTATGGGTTTTGGAAGAAAATGGTTTTCATCACTAGATGAAGTTATATATATATATATATATATATATATATATATATATATATATTTGTATGGAAATTTCTTGGATTAAGGTCATTAAACAAACTTTGGACGTTTCTTTTAATACATTTTTTTATCGATTACGTACGTTTCGACATAATCCTGTCATTATCAAATCACCTACAATAAAATTAAAATATATCTTTACAAACAGAAACTACACTATAATTAAAAAGTAAAAACAGTAAAAAATTTTAACTCTTAAAATAATCAAATTTGTTCAATTGACAATGAAATAAATTACCTGTTTGTTGGGACATCACATGGTTAAAAGATCTTAAAACTAATTTAAAATTGCTTTTTTAAAAATACAAGTTTCCATGTCAAACATCCTCCTTCTCTTATCACAGCTTAATTAGTTTTAAATAGCATTTGCAAAACATGCATTATTGGTTTTTTAACTCGTACATGGTGCACTTTGAAATTTTTATTTGATAGTACAAGCGCTATTTCACAATTTTTAGATGTTACAGCACTCTCACATCATAAACAACAAACAGGACACTCTTTTAACTATGACCAAACTAAAATTCTTGCAAAAGAAAAAAACGATAAGGTTAGAATGGTTTTAGAAATAATCCATATTAAACAAAATTCCAACAGTATCAATTCCAGAAATGACATCAAAAATCTAAGTACTATTTATGACGGCATATTAAAAAAATAATAACACTGATAAGTATTTGAGTACCACCTCTGAAACTTTTTGTACCTTACTATTGAATTTGTACTAAAATTGTGAAATAGCGCTTGTACTATCAAATAAAAATTTCAAAGTGCACTATGTACGATTTAAAAAAACAATAATGCATGTTTTGCAAATACTATTTAAAACTAATTAAGCTGTGATAAGAGAAGGAGGATGTTTGACATGGAAACTTATATTTTTAAAAAAGCAATTTTAAATTAGTTTTAAGATCTTTTAACCATGTGATGTCCCAACAAAGAGGTAATTTATTTCATTGTCAATTGAACAAATTTGATTATTTTAAGAGTTAAAATTTTTTACTGTTTTTACTTTTTAATTATAGTGTAGTTTCTGTTTGTAAAGATATATTTTAATTTTATTGTAGGTGATTTGATAATTACAGGATTATGTCGAAACGTACGTAATCAATAAAAAAATGTATTAAAAGAAACGTCCAAAGTTTGTTTAATGACCTTAATCCCAGAAATTTCCATACAAATATATATACAGGTTGGTCAAGGAAAATTAATGAAATATATATATATATATATATATATATATACATATATATATCTATATATATATATATATATATATATATATATATATATATATATATATATATATATATATATATATATATATATATAAATATATCAGCACTACAGGCCTATCTAGCCCTCGGCTTCGAGATCTTTCACTCTCTCTCTCCATTTTTTTCTATTCCTCGCCTCGTTCTGCCAGTCCCTTACTCCCACTGATCTCAGGTCTCTCCTCCAACCATTTCTTCTTTGGTCTTCCTCTTCTCTTATTACCACCTTCTCCCCCTTTCAGCACTCGTTTTACCCATCTATCTTCTGCTATTCTACCTATATGTCCTAACCATCTCGCTCTCTGTGCTTTAATTATATGGGTTATACTTGGGTGATTATACAAATCTGATAATTCTCTGTTTGTTCTTCTTCTGTATTTTTCTTTTATTCCACCATAAATCTTTCTGAGCATTTTACGTTCCCATATCTCTAGTTTATTCTACTTTTTTTTGTTCATTGTCCAGGTTTCACAAGCGTAGGTAACTGACGGTCTTATTATTGTTTGGTACAATCTTACTTTTGCTGTTCGTGATATGTCTTTTGAGTTAAGCATCTGTGATACCATTCCTGCTGCTTTACTGCCTTTTGTTAACCTTTTTCCTATTTCCCTTTCTTCGTCTCCTTTATTTGTGATAGTGACTCCCAAATATCCGATTTGTTCCACTTTTTCTATTTTGTAGCTTTTGTTTCCATTACAATTTATAATAATATCGGTTTTTTCATTATCCTTCATTACCATGTATTTTATTTTTTTCTCGTTGATCAATAGACCATATTCTCTTGCCTTCTCTTCTAGTAGCTTAAATACGCTTATCAGTTCTTTCCTGGATGTTGCCATAAGTACTATGTCGTCCGCATATGCTAGACACTGATGTTTATTCCCATAAATCAAACCTCGGGATTTTATACCACTTTCTCTTAGTATAATTCTCTGAACTAGGTTAAAGAGGGTTGTGGATAATGGGTCTCCTTGTCTCAGACCTTTCTCTATCTTGAATTCGTTAGAAGTACTGCCCTCCAAAATTACTTTGCTCTCGGTTTTTCGTATGGTCATTTCCACTAGTCTTCTCAAGTTAACTGGTATTTTCAACTTTCTCATTGCCTCATACATTTTTTTTCTTTTAATAGTATCATAGGCCTGTCTGTAATCGATGGATAGCATATGCAGACTTAGATTTTGTTCGTAAGCATTCTCCTGAAGTTGTTTTATAATGAAAATTTGGTCTATTGTCGATCTACCTGCTTTAAAACCTCCTTGGTATTCTCCTACATTTTCATTGTGGTATTTGTCTAATCGAGTTTTTAGTATTTTTGCCAGTACTTTGTATGTTACATCTAAAAGTGCTATTCCGCGGTAGTTACCGCATTCTTCCTTGGGACCTTTTTTGTGAATTGGAATTATTAATGCCTTGTTCCAATTTTTAGGGATTTTCTCTTCTCGTCATACTTGTTTCAACAACTGACATATTCTCTCCGTTAATTGTTCGCCTCCATATTTTGAAATTTCTATTGGAATGTTGTTTTCTCTTGCACTCTTATTATTCTTGATATGTTTCAAGCATTCTGTCACCTCCAGTTTTTTTGGTACCGTTATGGCTAGATCTTCCTCATCACAATTTTCTTGTTCCATTTCATTAAGATTTTTGCCTAGTTCTTCCTCACCATCATTTAGTAATTCCTCAAAATACTGTGCAAATCTATTTATTTTTTGTTCCCTATCCCCTATAAGATATCCCTCTTTGCTTTTCAAAAAATAAGGTGCTTTCCGGTTGTGGCCTTTCCCTTCTCTTATTTCATGATAAAAATTTCTCACTTCTTTATTTTTATAAGCCTCTTCAATTTTTATCAATTCCCATTCAAAGTAATTTCTTTTGTTCTTTCTACATATTTGTTTTACTTCTTTCCTTGCTTTTTTATACTCTAGTCTATTTTCTTCACAGTTTTCTTTTAATAGTCTCTGTCTGATTTTATTTCTTTTTTCCAACGCCTGTTTACATTGTTTATCAAACCACTTATCTTTTTTTCTCCCCTTGGGGCTCCCTAGTATCCTATTTATTACATCTCTCATTACAGCTTCTATCTGTGATCATTCTTCTTCTAGTTGCTCGACGCAAGGTCTTGAATTCAATTCTCTATTAATTTCTTGTTGGAAGTGATTTACTTTGGTCTCGTCCTTCAATTTTTCTAAATCGTATTTCTTTCGTTTTTTTTATCTCGTTCAATTCTAGGTGGCTTATCTTTATTCAGTTTTGTAATTACTAAAAAGTGGTCACTATCCGCATCAGCTCCTCTATAACTTCGTACATCTGTCACCCTTTTTAAGTGCTTCATTTCTATTAAGACGTGATCTGTTTGGTTTTTTGTTTTGCCATTTGGTGATAACCAAGTTCCCTTGTGGATGTTCTTATGGTCAAATGACGTACTTACGATTTTCATTTTATTTTCTAAAGCAAATTCTATGAGTCGCTTGCCAGTATCATTACTGAGTGTGTGCCTACTTTTTCCTCCCGTTACTTTTATATACTCTTCCTCTTGTCCGACCTTTGCATTCATATCCCCTATTACAAATTTAACATCAAATTTCGGTATTTTATTGACCGCTTGTTCCAGTTCTTCATAGAACTTTGCTTTCGTGTCTTCATCTTTGTCCTCAGAAGGGGCATGCGCATTGACTAATGTCGTTTTCCTGTGTTTTCCTTTGATTCTTATTCTACATAGTTTATCTGATACTCCCTCAAAATCTACAAAATTTGCTTGAAGTTGACTGCTTACTATAAACCCTGTACCCAGCATTCTATTATCTACTCCACTATTAAAGAACATATAATCGTCTATCTCTGTAATTACTTTCCCTTTTTGTTTAGTTTCTTGTATTGCTAACACATCTGATTTGTATTTTCGCATTTCATTGATCAAGTGTTTAATGGCCCCCTCCTCAAATGTACCTCTCACGTTCCATGTTCCTATTCTCATTCCATATCCGGAGTTTACCTTAAGTTGTTGCTTTTCCGTAATCATTTCATTTGTACTATTCTTCATCTTTTGCACATCCTTGTCCATTTCCATTGCCTGGTCTACTTTATTTTCCTCTGCCTCTGAGTTTATGCTTGTCGCCACTGGTTTTTTGTCGATATGTTCTGTTTTGTTTTTTCCAACTTCTCTTCCTCCGTGTTATATCTCAATTCCTCTGTTTCTATGTACATTTTTCTGAACACTATTTTCACTCGTTTTCCTTTATCTCTTCCTTCTATAGCTTTCATTCTGATCTTTTTTTGAATTTCTCTATCCTTCTTCGTAAAGTCATCCTGGATGAACAATCTCTCTTCAGTTTTAAATCTCAATTTTTGTTTATTGAGCATCACCTTCCTTTTCTCTTCTTGGTTTGCCAGTCTTACTAAGCATGTTTTCTCTCCTAACTTTACTGAGCTTTCTACCGCTGTCTTTATTTGTAATTCTTTTTCTAGGAATTTCTCCATTTCATTTCGTAGTTCTTCTGGATTATTTGTCTCTATTTCTACTCCCTGAACCACTATATTGTTTTTTCTTTTTTCGCTTTCCAGTCGTTCCAATCTGTGGTCCATATTGGTTATTGTTCTCTTCATTTTTTCATTTTCTCTCATCAGTTTTTCATTTTCTTCCCTCAGTTGTTTCATTTCTTTTCTGTACTCCTTTTGCTCCTCTCGTGTTTTTTTAATCTCCATGCTCATTTCCTCCATTTTGTCTCCTATTTTTTCCATCATATTCATCATTTTTTCTATATCACGTCCTATTTTTGTCGGCGATCTCCCTATTTTCTTACTTTTTTTGGAAATATCTTCATCCGTATCGTCTTCCTCTCTGTCGCTCTTCCTCTTTTTGCCATATTATCCCTCATTCCTTTCTATTTTGAATTTAATCGCCTCAATATTAGAAAATTTTACGTCCGTCCCTGTCTTAAGTATATTGTTCGACACAAGGGAAATTCCAGTTATTGGATTTTATCAACAAACTTGTTCTTATCGCTAAACACACCGCGCAAAAAGCTCTAAGGCCAGTCAGCCCGTCGGACCTTGAACTTTTATCAGTGATATTTAGCTTGACTAATTGTTATTTATGTTAGGTATATTTGTGACAAAACTATTCTTAAACTTACTTGGATACTGTCGAATTTTCACTGGACACTTTTATCCTTATATTAAAGACTTCATACACTGTTTTGCTAATTAGATGAAGTTAGATCAGGAAATAACATAGCAGCGAAGGGAGGAGAAATTTTGTCAGAAAATTCTGCCATCCAGATATCATCTAAAGGCTTGACGTTGGAGATTGCTTTTCTATAAATCTTTCTAGCTTGTTTCCAAAGAGAAGAAGTCGAAACCGACTTATTAAGAGAAGAAACATACTCAATCCAGTTTTGTTTAGATATAGCTTCAAATTTTTATTTGTTCTTGCCATCATTTCTTGACAAAGGAAAAAGTTTTGAAAATTCGAAGTTTTTTTATAAGTCGAAAGAGCCAAACGTCTATCTTCCAAAATTTTTTCGCAATCTGAATTCCACCAAGGTGGGGGGTAACGTTTTAAGTTTTCAATATTTTTAAATTGTGGTATCGCAATGTGTGAAGATTGATTCATGCTGCCAATTAAGATTTGAAATTTATCAGATGTGGAGTTTAATGAGAAATATCCTTGAAGAATATTTTCAATTGTCCCAGTACTGTGTCATTATGATGTGCACCCCACAACGAATGATGTGCATTGAATTCACCGCCCACGATTATAGAATTTTTTGCTTGTGACAAAAGTGTAAGCCAATCATTATCAGAACATTTAATTTTAGGTGGTTTATAAACAGAAAAAGGCTTAGCTCCGATTTACCATATTTAATTTTTATGCTACACATTTTCACGCCTCTACACACATTCATAATAAAATTGACTGTCTCGACCCTTACTTCGTGGAATATGCTCATATTAGTCTTTTTAAATGAAACTCAAGGTCTCTAGTTAATTCCACAATATAAAACAAGTTATTGAAAATTCTAAAAAATTGACAATTGTTTCGATAAATCAATATCATAGTCAGAATGACAGAAGTTATTTCATTTGATGCGTACCTGATGTTTAGTAGTTATTTTTGGCTAGACCAAGAAGTGACCTAACTTGTGATTGGCTTAATATATATTTATAGAAAAAAGAAGAAGATGTGATATTACAAATATTGAAGCTTAGATATTATTAGCCCTATGGTGAAAAGAAACAAGAACTGGATTTCCTTGAAGAACTGGAAATTAGAAGACTTTTAAGAAACCCACAATATGAAGTTGTCAATGAACAGTTAAATCTAGGAAATTCTGCACTAATAAACTGTCTTCTTAAGTGATAATTGTAAAGATCAGCAAATATAGTTTTCCTGGTTTTCTATATCATTGCACAGTTATACTGATCTTAATTGGAAAAATGATATCCAAGATATCACCATAGGGCTAATAATATCTAAGCTTCAATATTTGTAATATCACATCTTCTTCTTTTTTCTATGAACATATATTAAGCCAATCACAAGTTAGGTTACTTCTTGGTCTAGCCAAAATTAACTACTCAACATCAGGTAGGCATAAAATGAAATGTAACTTATGTCATTCTGACGATGATATTGATTTATCGAAACAATTGTCAATTTTTTAGAATTTTCAATAACTTGTATTATATTGTGGAATTAACTAGAGACCTAGAGTTTCATTTAAAAACACTAACATTCATAATAATTTTGAATTCACAAAAACTTATTGAATGATGAACTAAAATGGCAACACCACCATAGCCGTCATATCGGTCTTTACGGATCATATTATAACCATTATAACAATATTGTATTAGTGTTTTCAAATGAAACTCAAGGTCTCTAGTTAATTCCACAATATATTTCAATAACTTGTATTATATTGTGGAATTAACTAGAGACCTAGAGTTTCATTTAAAAACACTAACATTCATAATAATTTTGAATTCACAAAAACTTATTGAATGATGAACTAAAATGGCAACACCACCATAGCCGCCATGTCGGTCTTTACGGATCATATTATAACCATTATAACAATATTGTATTAGTGTTTTTAAATGAAACTCAAGGTCTCTAGTTAATTCCACAATATAATACAAGTTATTGAAAATTCTAAAAAATTGACAATTGTTTCGATAAATCAATATCATCGTCAGAATGACAGAAGTTACATTTCATTTTATGCCTACCTGATGTTTAGTAGTTATATTTGGCTAGACCAAGAAGTAACCTAACTTGTGATTGGCTTAATATATGTTTATAGAAAAAAGAAGAAGATGTGATATTACAAATATTGAAGCTTAGATATTATTAGCCCTATGGTGATATCCTGGATATCATTTTTCCAATTAAGATCAGTATAACTGTGCAATGATATAGAAAACCAGGAAAACTATATCTGCTGATCTTTACAATTATCACTTAAGAAGACAGTTTATTAGTGGAGAATTCCCTAGATTTAACTGTTCATTGACAACTTCATATTATGGGTTTCTTAAATGTCTTCTAATTTCCAAGAAATCCAGTTCTTGTTTCTTTTCACAAATATGCAGTTTTGTGTTAGGTGTCAATGAATGATTGGTGTCAAGTAGATGTTTTGCGTAGTGGGATTTATCTGGTTGTTTTAATCTGTATGTTCGTAAGTGCTCACTGTATCGTATTTCAAAATTCCTAAGGGTCTGACCCAAATAGACAGCATTACATTCTGGACATTTGAGTTTATATATACCTGACTTCTTTAATAGTGGTATTTTTGTTTATACATTTAACAATTTTGTACTAACGTTACTTTCTGTTTTAAAAGAAATTGTTGTATTCGTTGCTGAAGATATTATGTTTGAAATATTATTATAAATATTTCCTGCATATGTGATGGTTTTATAAGTTTTAATTTCATCAGCTTGTTTAGGATATATTAGTTGTAATGCCACTTTTTCCTCTTTTTTACTAATTAGCTTATTTATCATATCTTATGGATAACCGTTAGATGTTGCTATTTGTCTAATTGTATTAATCTCTCTATCAAAATTACATTTGTTCATAGGAACTGAGAAAGCTCTTTGTATCATTGAATTATATGCTGCTAGTCTGTGTGACACAGGGTGGTTAGAATTGAATGGAATTGTTACATTAGTTTGTGTTGGTTTTCGGTAAATTAAATAATTAAGTACATTATTAACTCTTTGAATTTTTAAATCAAGAAAATTGATTGAGCTATTTTCTTCAATTTCTAATGTAAATTTAATTTTCGGGTGTAAATTATTGATGTGGTTGAAAAATACATCTAATTGTCGTTCACTACCCATAAAACAAGCTAATATGTCATCTACATATCTATACCAAAATAAAATATTTTTCGAAATATTACTTTCAAAGATCTTTCTTTCTAAATTGTCCATAAAAATGTTTGCTGAAATAGGTGATATAGGGCTTCCCATTGGTAAAACTTAATTTTGAATATATATTCAACCAACCAAGCTTCAGTAATAAGTGCCACATCTCTTTTTCTAGAATTTAAAAAGTATTGCAAACTGTTTTTATTTGCCACAACTGATCTAGCATTTCACTGCATAATATTAAGTGAAACTTTCTGAGCAATTAATAATTATTAACTGTTAGAGTATCCTCCAGTACTTGTTTTATGCTACTGATTATTGAACTTTTATTAATTGATTACAAGTCTTCTACTGAGCTAATATTATCCAATAGATTGAATACCAATTTGGAGACAATGTCAGCAATATTTTGATTTTTACTTTCAATACTATGAAAATTGGATTTATAGGGGTTAGCAGGTAATGGTTGACTAGGACCAAAAGTAAAAGGAAACATAGGCGAGCCAGAAGGAGACTGATTGGACGGAGAGTCTGATTTTCTTTTCTTTTTCATTGGAACTGAGTATTTTTTCGTGCTACTTGTACTTGGTAGCGAAGAAATTGAACTATTGCTTTCCCTAGTATTTTTTATCATAGTTTGTGTGGTATTATTATTAACTTGATTAGGGAAGTCTTTGTTATAATTTGATAAGCCTGAAAAAGAATCATGACTTACAAAAGAAGAAATAGAATTTTCACAGTATTTTCTGGCTTCCAGAAATGACGTTTTTTGTTCAAACATAATAGTTTTAATTTTTTTCTGTTTCTCATATTGAGGGTATTTTTTAGAGATAGATAGGTGATCGCTAGATTTACAATGAATACAATAAATGTTGTCCTTATTGCAACTGTGTTCCTCTGTTTTTATTTCGCCGCATTGTATACATCGTTCTTGGGTGTTTTTACACTGTTTAGAAACATGTCCATACTTCAAACAACGATAACATTGAACTACTCTACCTATAAATTGTTCTACCTGACAATATACTTTATTAAATGCAACATATTTTGGTATAATATTACCTTCAAAATTAATATTAATGGTTTTTTTTTATACATAATCAATTGTGTTATCCTCTCTTTGGATTTTACGTTTAGTACGATAAATATTTATCACCGGAGAGGTAGACTCAACATTCTCTAACAAATATTTCTCGTCATATTTAGTGTCAACGTCCCTAATAATACCCTTTGATTCGAGTAGATGATTTGGAATATAAGCTACCAAATTATGATTTTCCAACAAAGGATTTGTAACTAATTGATTAGCCTCAAGAAACGATTTTAATAAACTTTTATTCGATTTTTACCTAAACTTCTAATTTCTAATATATTAGTTAGCTTTAACTGTTTAAAAAGTATGTGACCAACAGTCATCGGATGTAGCCTTCCCAAATTACTACTTTTAATATTTTCAATGTATACCCAATTAGTAGATAAATTGTAAGTATCTGACAATAAGTTGAACTTTTTTGGAACTGGTTTTACTGCAGAAACCTCGTTGGTGCTTGGAGGGTTATTAATCGGTAACATTTGATCATCATCACATAACATTATTGACTCCACTTGCGTCGAGAATGACGTCCCTTTTTTATCCCCCATGATAGGGGAACATTATTTAGTTCAAAACTCTAATCGGAATATTTCAAATGAACACGTGTAAGAAAACAGAGTTGGCACTGATAAAAACTATCGACCGGTTTTGTTAATTGCTTCGCACAACCTACTTGTACAAAGGTAAAATCAACTGTGAATTAAGATCGAAATTAAACTTTTTAAAGTAAACAAAATATGTTAACTAGCTCAAATTAAAAAAGATAGAAGAGTTCATTATTCTTATTCAATTTATTTTATATTGATTTAATTCAAGAAACAGAAAGAAGCTAATATACAGGGTGATTCATAACTATTGAGACGTAAACTAAGGGTAGATTGTTTGGACCAAAATATGGCGATAGGACTAAATATACCTAAATAAAATATTGCCGTGGAAAAAGATAAAGGGCGTTAAAGTTAGATTTTTTGTCCGTTTTTTGCTCATAATTTCCCTGTAAATCTATCGATTGTTATCAAAATCGGTACAGAGGCATAATTTCTAACAGGCAATATTATTTTACACGATATTCTCATTCGTTTTCGAGAAAAACGCAATTGAACAGTTCAATGTATCGGACGGGGATTTCAAGTAATGGACAATGAAAAAACTTGTATCTTAAGGTCTCTATTTCGACGATAAAGCATAAATAAAAATAAACGGTTTTATGAATTAAAACTAACTTTTCCGCATCTGCGGCCCTGAAAAATATTCTATCATAAAATTGTTATATACTTGTATACACTTCGGGGGATGTATTGTGCTAACAAACCGAAGTTTCTCCAAAAATTCAGTATATCTGGATTTATAGGTCCCGCTGTACTCGCTCTAGTTAACTGAAAATCAATAGGGTACATCTGTGAAACGCCTTGAACAATATTCAATTATAAAATTGATCAATCGTATACTCTCTGGAGGCTGTATCGTGCTAACAAACTGGAAATTCTCCAAAAATGACGAAAATTTGGTACTTCAAGAACCATAGCACCCGTTGTACTGGCTTTACTAAGTTCAATATCAATAGGGTTCATCTATGAGACGCTCTGAATATTCTCCAATCATAAAATTGGTCACTTTTATATACTCCGGAGGCTGTATCGTGGTAACAAACTGAAACTTCACCAAAAATTACAAAAATATCGTACTTAAAGTACTGTAGCACCTGTTGTATTGGCTCTGGTGAGGTGAAAATCAATAGGGTTCATCAGTGAGATGCCCTGAATAATATTCAATCATAAAATTGGTGACTTGTTGAACTCCGGAGGTTGTATCGTGCTAACAAATTAAAATTTCTCAAAAAATTACAAAATGTCGTACCTCAAGTACCATAGCATCCGTTGTACTGGCTCTGGTGAACTAAAAATCAATAGGGATCATCTGTGACATGTCCTTAACAATATTCGATCATAAAATTGCTGATTTATTGCACTCCGGAGGCTGTATCGTGCTAACAAGACATGTAAGGAAAAGTTGCCGACGACAACGACGACGACATACACACAGGTTTTTTTTCTAGAAACCGTTTTTTCGTGTTGTTGTTGATGGAAAACGTAAAAATAACTCAAAAAACATTTCAAATTTCCAACTTTTTTTGGGGTAAACCAATATTTTCTCGAATATAGAAAGGTTGTGCGGAAAAGTAACAATATAACATAAAAAGAGAAAACTCAATTCTGCGTGGTCTCCTCCGACTTCTATGCCTTTTCTAATTCTTTTAATAAAGGACTTTCGAACTTCAAAGAACATATTATTCTATCCCCTTATAAAGTTAGCCGCATTTTGTATTTTCCTCCAGAGTTCGTCTCTCGAGTTTATTTCATTGGCATAAATTAAGGACTTCATATGTCATATAAAAATCTAGTGGGATATACTCAGGACTTCTTGGTTCCCATTCAAAATCACTTCCTCTGCCAATCCATCGTTGAGGAAATATGTCATTTAGATGATTTCTAACAACTAAAGGGAAATGAGGTGGAGCTCCATCCCGCATAAACCATATTTTATTTCTTACAGCTAGTAACAGATTATCCATAATATCACTAAAAGTATTTTGAAAAAATAAGTAAATAAGAATCTCCATTTAAATTAGGAGGCAGAACATATGGCCCTAGTAGTTGATCGCCTATAATGCCACACCAAATATTCAATTTAAACTCATACTGGAAATGTCTTTCTTTCAGAGCATGCGAACTTTTTTCCCAATAATGGCTGTTTCGCCAAATAAATACCTCTCGTCTGGTAAAAGTCGCTTCATAGGTGAACATAATATTTTTAATAAAATTTCCGTCATCATTATGCTTGTTGATAATACGTTGGCAGAACTGTAAACGTCGTGGGAGATCTCTTGGGAGCAAATTTTGAACAGGATTGAAGTAATAAGGTTGGAACCTTTCTTTTTTCAGAATTCTAATAATTAACGACTGACTTACTCCTGTTGCTGATGACAAATGACGTGAAATTACTGTAGGTTTTTCATCTATTCAAACCAGAATTTCATCTTCTTGATTAGGTGAAATTTGTTTCGAACGACCACCTTGATTTTTATTGTGAAATGACCCCATTTCACCCAAACTATGAAATAGATTTGAAAAAGTTTTGTGATTTGGTTGCCTTCTGCCTGGATATAACAATTCATACCTTCTGGCTGCAGAGCGCCCGCAAAAATGTTCTCGTGCGTGTTGATGCCATAGGTAGACGTCTTCTTTTAATTGGTGTAATTTTATTAACGTCACTTTGATTAGTCTACCAATAATGTATAGATGAAAAGTAAGTCGATGTTCATTTCTGTTTATTTAATTTCATAGAATAAGTTTTTGTTTCAATGATATATAAGAAGTTGTTCAACTGTCACTGTCAATAATAATAAAATAATTCTTTTCTTTCAAAAAATCGTAGATGTTCTTTTAACAATATAAAAAGATATTATAGAATACAAGGAGTTAAAATAAATAAAAGTCGAGTCCGGTGCACTTCGTGACCCTCCGAATTTGCGACGATATATTTTTTTATTAGAAAGCCATATTGTTATAGAACATTTTAAGAGAAAAAAATTCTTGAATCATGCACTTTTGAAAGAGAAAATCGCAATTAAAAGTACTAAAAATACGCCATTTTTCAAAAAAATTTGACAATTATGTCTAGATATCAGATAGTCACAAATTTTAGAATGAGAAGTGTTGCCAGTTCCCATTTCCGTGACTCGTGTCTGCTTGGAAATACTTTATACAAAATTTATACTATCTTCATGATTTAAATGTATGTATTGAAAATGTACTTCTTTGGACGTATTATGTATTTTCCACTGGTACTAACTTAGTACGTATATTTTATGTAGTTAGGATAAATATAAAAAATTATGCATATATTTGTGATTTTTAGTTGAAAGTTAACGTTAAATGTCCCGATAAGTATAAATATTCTTCTTATAACGAACGTATTGTTGATAATTAAAGGAGAAATATTTTTAAAATAATAGCGAGATCGCAGTTCTAGTGGATTGTTTTATTCCATTTTTATCATATTTATATTGCTATTATTTAACATTTGACTAATATTCAATTGAATAAATGGAAAAATATAGTTTCCATCTAACGATCGAAAAACCTAGCTAGTTTGGGAGATAGACAAGGCGAGAAAAGAAGAAGCGATTCACCATTACACATAACCTAATATTTTAAATCTTTAAAAACAACGAAGTAATATGATCAGCGTTCTAATTTAATGTCCTTTTTGTTTTACCGCGTTAAATTGAGTGCAAATGTAAATGTGATGTTTTGAGCCTTCTTCGCGCTAGCTTTGTGCAATTTTTCTGCTAAGTTCTGGTATACTATTATATCTGAGATTACCTATATACTATTCTGGAACATTGGTCATCCCTAGCAAACTTGTATGGCACATAATGACATCCCAAATAGGAGTTTAAAGATGATTGTTAATGTGCTAGTATGATCTATAGAGAATATAATGTACATAAAAAGTATGTATACACTTATTGGACCACCAGAAGCATGAAAGATAATCTTAAGTACATACAAATGTTTATTTTAAATATGTCTTTAAGACGTACATTATCATTTTAATTAGATCCATTATAGGTTGTAGCAAACTTCATGTGGAATACAAATTATGTGATATTATTTCTAGAAGGGGTAGAGAATATACCAAGATTATATTTCGTTCCACTCCTCGCAATTATAAACCGACCAACAATCACAAATATTTGTAGTAAAACTTTATTGGAATTTTTTATTGCCGAATTAGCATAATTTACAATACTTTACCTATTTCATTTCAATATCGCTTCCTGACCAACTGACAGATCAAAATGTAACTAGAATATCATTAAATATGAAGCAAGAAATATAAAAAAAATACTCACCTAACTTAAGTATATAGACCAAATAGAACTCAACAATGTAGTGAACTAGAGAGGATAACGCGCCGAAGTTTGATTAACTACCTTTTTTTTGTTGTGGGGGAATTTTTCCATATACATTGGAAATGAGTACCAAGTTGCTGGATTCCACCAACCGGCATTCTAAAGAGCCATGGTCGATTGGCTACCTGCTAAAACCTACCACCAATCTGTTCGAACTCTGTATCTGATATGTTTCTAAAAATGTGAATTCGGTCAACCCAACCTAACCCAATCTAACCTACTTATCTACTTATGAATATTTAAACTAACCTAATTTAACCTAACTAAATCTCAACTATGAACTACAGAGGATATTGCCCCAAAATTTATTCGATAATATTATTGAATCTCGCACTAGGAGTGGGACCAAACACTTGCCACCACATAAACTGATCCACTTATTCCGATAAAAATCTTGAGGACATCACGCTGGACGCCTCAAATATTGTTTAATGGACGACCAGTGGCCTTCAATATGGTTCGTGCACACTCCCGTTACCGGATCCACAACGTTTCTGGAATGGTTAACTTCCTTATGTATCTAAGGGGATGCACCTCCCAGATTTTTGAAGCCACTATATCCCCTCCAGCAGTCAGTCCATATTTCAGTACCCGGCAGTACGTGATGAGAAATTATTGATTCCAGAGTAGTGGCTGCTCGTTTGGGACCAAATACTACATAGACACGTTCATCCGTGACATCATAGATACCAAGAACCAACTGCTCTGGAATCATGCGCTCCCTATCATATTTTCGTTTGGTAAGCAAGGATTCATCGATTTGCAAGATGACCGTCCCCATTTAAAAAATGTAAACAATTAAAGTAAACCTACATGGAATCGATACCGATCAATTTTCGTTTAACTGAAATTAGTTATGCACGAATTGCACGATCTGTTGAATTTTTCCATTTGCGCGCATTTTTCACAATCTATCGATAGCTGTTCTCTCAATTTTTCCATTTGCAAATCGTATATGTATTCCTAATAGTATACCTATCAGAGCACGTATTATTTCATAATAATGTGGATAATCACTTAAATTATTGAAGATTGGATTTCCGTTTGAGATTCTAAAGCAGATTAATATCGCGAGCGAAGAGAGCGTACCGGTTCGACGTTTCGCAATTCGCGCGCGCGAATTACGAAACGTCGAACCGGCGCGCAATTTTCACAATATCTCCATAGCTGTTCACTCAATTGCTCAATTTTTTTCATTTGCAAATTGTGTATGTATTACTGATAGTATACCTACTTGAGCACGTATCATTACATAATAATGTGGATAATCATTTGAATTATTGAAAATTGGATTTCCGTTTGAGATACTAAAGCAGATTGATATCGCGAGCGAAGTGAGCGCACCGGTTCGACGTTTCGCAATTCGCGCGCGAGAATTGCGAAACTTGAAACGTCGAACCGGCGCGCATTTTTCACAATATGTCCATAGCTGTTCACTCAATTTTTTCATTTGCAAAATGTGTATGTATTCCTGATAGTATACCTATTTGAGCACGTTTCATTACATAATAATGTAGATAATCATTTGAATTATTGAAGATTGGATTTCCGCTTGAAATACTAAAGCAGATTGATATCGCTATTGAAGCGAGCGCGCCGGTTCAATGTTTCGCAGTTCAGGCACATCTTATATTCCGCGGTAACAAGTTCACAGTTTGGAGCCTAATTAACAATTCCTCATCGTTTAAATTAATAATCGAATTCAGCTGGAAAACGTTTTTGACTTCCATTTTGACCACCGTCAAAATATTATCATAATACTATCATTTTTTTTCACTTGCGATTACTAACAACCAATCCTATCCCAATAATGGACTCAACAATATAATAACACTTTTGTCATGACCATAAACAAAGGAAAGTGCATTTAGAAATAACGTAGGCATCGTTCCGCGTACTGTGTTAAAGGGAAAGGAATAATTTATTGAATATTTAAAAAGTTCGCGGAATGTCGACGTTACTTAAGCGCAGGCGTAGATTACCATAGCTGCAACTCACGATACAAACATACTATATCGATCGTGGCTGCAATCGTGCACAAGAATAGATTACCGATGACTTTGCCTATGAACCTATCAAAACAAATCGATAATATATGAAAGTCGCCATAAGAGATTTATAATCTATTGTTTATTGTTGATTATGTGGTCCAGCAGAAAAGTTTGTTTCGATCTCTTTCATTTAATGTAACGTATAAATCAAATCTAAGATGAACAGTACATTCTAAGGATATTTATTATTTCAAATTTCATTATTAAGTATACATGCGAATAACTTTATTTTTTTATAATATATTCATATATCTATTAGAACACAAAATTAATTCAACTAAAAGAAAATAAAGACCATTTGACAACGCTGCTAAAACTCATATGATGACAGAAAAGTATACGAATTTGTGACCCTGGCTGCGTAGACATAAGATGTCAGTGTCTTATTTATAACCTATAAGTGTCAAGTGAAAATAATGATGCCTAAGAATATATTTAAAAATTGGCAAAATTTAAGTATTTTCTTCCGGTTTTTTTGTGGAACAGATTTATATTTAGTTCAAGATAACAACCTTTACAATTTGAAGTGAAAATATTTATCGTAAAATAGCATTAACTAGTGTTCAAAAAGTACCATTTTTTGAAATAAATTCGTGATTTTTAAAGTAATTACTGAATTATTCAGCGAAATTTTTGTTCTAATTTGCTTTATTTAACGTAAGCTATCAAACAAAATTAAAATTAACATAAAATTCGGAGGGTCGCGAAGTGCACTGGAACCCAAAAGTCATTTTAATACAGTCCTACAAAACGATTCGAAATCAGTAACATGGTCCTTGGTCGCTGGATTCAATTTTAGTAGACGATTAAATTGGCTATATATTGCGAATATCGCAAAAACTAGAAGACAGCTCGTAGAAGCTTAGGGTTGCCAACGAATCCTGTGAATTGTTTTACATTAAGGTAGTATTCCTTCAATTGAAACAATTAATACTTGATTATATTTATCAATAACTATACTTTTGCACAAATTCTGTAAAAAATAATTATGGAAGAAGAAGGATTACAAGTATTAAATTTGAAGAGGGGTCAGATTAGGGGAAAAATAACTCGTTCAAACAATTTTATTCAAGGTTTAGAGTTAAGAGAGGGTTTAATATTAAAAAACAGTAATGTATGTAGTATAATAGTCTTAAAAATAGAGAAAGCACACCCCCTTTTACATGAATTTGAGAAAATTCAATCAGTAATTGAGCAAAAGCTAATAAACAATGACAATATATTACAATAAAGAGAGAGAAGAATTTGAGGATTCTTATTTTAGGGCACTTGGATGTTGAAAAAGGATCATTGGGGTTAATGAAATGGCAAGAGTCTCTAATAAAAAAGAGAGCTCTATCAATAGTACAGCGTCATCTGTATCAACATTACAAGGGACTAATGATATACAAGGGGCTCATATACAAGGAAGTCAAATACAGGAGGTTCAAGGGCTTGAGACACAAGCAAATGTAGAAAACCAAAAAATTAACAATACAGTACGCCCATTGATTTCAATGCACGATATTCGTTTTCCAACAATAATGATGCCTGTTTTCAATGGCCATATGAATAACTGGTTAGAGTTTCGGGATATCTTCCTCGATATGGTACATAACAAAACCCATTTGAGCAATATAGATCAATTTCATTATTTATAGATGTCTTTAGAGGATGAAGCAAAAGATGTATTATTGGGTATTCAAAAAAGAGAGGCAAATTATGATATTGCTTGGAAATTGCTATATCAATACTATGAAAATAACAATTTAACTATTTTTAATCATTTAAAAGCAATTTTTGAGCAATCGGCAATGGTAAAGCATGATCATAGAGGTTTAAGAGATCTCTATTTAAATACAATAAATAATTTAATAGCTCTGGAAAGTTTTCAAGAGCCATCGGTTGATACGATGCTTATTTATATTTTACCAATTAAAGGTGAAAAACCAAATATGGGTGATATGGAAGAATTTTTAATTTATAGATTAGGTTTATTGAAAAAATTAGAGCATAAGGGAACAGTTGCTGAGGTTGAGATAAAAACAGAAAATAAATTCCGTAATAAGCGTCCTACAAGGAATATTTCTACCTCACGTGTAAGTACGAGTAAACCAAAGTGCTATTTTCGTAAATGCAATCATAGCAATCATAGGGTCTATGAATGTGATGAATTGTTAAAGATTCCACTAACAGAACGAGGTCAAAAATTGTATGAGAAGAAATTGTGTCTAAATTGTATGAGGCCAGGTCATTTATCAAAGAATTGCACCTACTCGAGATGTAAAAAATGTTTTCAAAAACATAACACTTTAATACATATTGACCACAATCAAGTGCAAGCTACGATTAATAATAACTTTGCTAGCAATGTAAATAATAGAATTGAAATTCAGCATACGGTAGTGTCTCACAATAGAGAGGATTGTAGACATGCAGAAGTTCTGCTAGCTACAGCCATGGTACAAGTTAAAAACAAATATGGTCAATATTATCCAGCAAGAGTTTTACTGGATAATGGGTCGCAGTGTTTTTTCATCACTGAAGTATTATGTCAAAAACTGAAACTTGATAAATTAAATTTCAGTGTAACAATCGAAGGTGTAGGACATCCACAATTAAATATAAAACCATAATTGAAATAAGTTCCATAAATTCAAATTACAAAACTGAAGTATTCTGCTTAATAATAATTAAAATTACAGAAAAATTGCCTACTTTTAATATTGATAAATTTGTATTTGAAATACCACAAAATATACAGCTCGCTGATTCTGAATTTTATAAAATTAGAGAAGTTGATATTTTGCTGGGTAGTAGCATTTCCTGGCAGTTACTTTCAGTGGGGCAATTGAGTTTAGGCAAAACTATGCCAGTTTTACAGAAAACTTTGTTAGGATGGGTTATTTCGGGGAATACAATGTTGCCAAATCAAAATTATTATGCAATTTCCGGTCATTCAGCTATATTATCTGATAATTTTGAAAAAACCATAAGTTATCAATTGAGTAAATTTTGGCAAATAGAAAATTAGGAAAATGGCCGGTTTTAGATAAAACCGAACAAATGTGTGAAGATGATTTTTTCAAAAATACGTGTCGGAACTCGGAAGGACGATTTGTGGTAAAAATACCTCTCAATAACAATATTAATTATTTAGGTGACTCGCGAAAACAGCGCTAAAACGATTCTATTTTTTAGAGAAAAAATTACGTAAAAATGACACTTTAAAAACTCATTATGTTGAGTTTATGTGCGAGTATGAAGCTTTAAAGCATATGACAGAAATAGATGAAAATGAGACTGAAGAAAATTCAAATTTTTATATGCCTCACCATGTGATAATTCGTGAGTGTTCATTAATAAATAAGTGTCGAGTGGTTTTTGACGCTAGTTTAAAAAATACAAGTGGCATTTCTTTGAATTATGCACAGTATATTGGACCTACGGTCGAGTCAGATTTATTTGCTATTCTATTGAGATTTAGATGTTATCCCTATATCATGAGTGCAGATATTTCAAAGATGTATAGACAGATTTTATTAGATAGCGAGCAACGTTCATTGCAAACAATATTTTGGAGGGAAAATCCTGAAGACGAACTAAATTGTTTTCAATTAAACACCGTAACATATGGTACTGCTTCAGCACCATTTTTAGCCACGCGTTGTCTAATTCAATTAGCTAACGATAATCAATCTGAATATCCTAGGACTGCGAAGGTGATAAAGGACGATTTTTACATGGACGACCTACTAACAGGTTGAAATTCTGTAGATGAGTTACTATCAATACAAAAGGAGGTTTCTCACATTTTGCGGTCTGCAGGTTTCATTTTAAGAAAGTGGTTGACAAACAAGAGTGATCGATTAAAAGACTTTAATGTAGACGAACATTCCGAGGTTAGTAGATTGTACTTAATGGACGATCAAAGTAATTGGAATTCAACTAGTGACACAATACAATATATTATTAATTTGGCTTCTCCTAACATTGTTACGAAAAGAATAATATTGTCAATTTTTTGACAAATCTTTGATCCGCTAGGTTTACTCTCTCCAATAACCATAAGATCAAAAATAATTTTACAATAATTATGGCAAGCAGGCCTCACTTGGGATGAGGCAGTTCCTCAAAAAATTTATTGCGACTGGCTCAATTTTCGAAAAGATTTAAAAATGTTAGAAATGTTAACAATTCCTCGTTATACACTTGCACATGAAACACGCTTGATAGAATTTCATGGTTTTGCAGATTCGTCTGGAAGCGCTTGTGGTGCATGCATATATTTAGGGAGCATTGACGAGGAAGGTAATATTTGTTCTCAGTTATTAACTGACAAAACTAGAGTAGCACCTATCAATCAAGTGACTTTACGTAGATTAGAGTTATGTGCCGTTGACCTTCTCTCCTATTTGGGTAAAACAGTTTTAGATTCTATTTGTTTACCTATACAACGCAAATATTATTGGAGTGACTCCACTATTGCTTTGGGCTGGATAAAGTCGTCAGCTAGATCTTGGAAGTCATTTATCGCTAATCGGGTAGGTAACATTCAAAATTTAACCGAACCGAAACAATGGCAACATATTCGCTCCAATGATAATCTTGCTGACTTGTTAACTCGAGGTATAACAGATGGTGAAATTATTGAATCCGAATGGTTGTGGCACGGTCCACAGTGGCTGTTAAGTGATCAGGCGGATTGTTACTCAAGAATTTCCAGAACGAAAAATGGTGAGTAATGTAACAACTCAACAAAATTCTGAAATATTCAGTAGATATTTATCTTTGAATAAATTAAAAGGAGTAACAGCTTATTGTTTTAGATTTTATAATAATTTGAGAATACGTCCTTGTATACAGCATGGAGCTTTGACATTGCTAGAGTTAAATAATGCGCTGAAGTCATTAATCAGGTTAGCTCAACAGGAATCATTTCCTTTAGAATATGTAAATTTACAAAATAATAAGGCTATCCCTAAAAGAAGCAGTTTACTATGTTTACAACCATTTATAGATAATGAGAGTATTATTAGAGTAGGGGGAAGACTAAGAAACTCTAGCCAATTTTTATATCATAAAAAGTACCCAATTATTTTAGGGGGAAGTCATAAGTTGACAAGTTTAATATTAATTTACGAACATGAAAGACTATGCCATTGTGGTCCCCAGCAGTTACTGGCCTCCATTCGAGAAAGTTACTTGCCTATGTCAGGTCGTAGTATTTCAGGAAAAATTGTACATTCATGCATAACATGTTTTAAGGTTAGGCCTACTTTCAAACAACCGCAAATGGGTAACTTACCTGAATGTCGTATTACACAAAGTTTTCCATTCTCTGATGTAGGCATTGACTATGCGGGAGCAATCCTTATAAAAGACAGGAAACTGAGGGGTGCTAAGCTTATCAAATCTTATATCTGCGTTTCTATATGTATGTCGATTAAAGCGATACACCTCGATTTAGTAACAGGGTTGTCTATATAAGCATTTTTTGCCACAATAAAAAGATTTATTGCCAGAAGCGGCAAACCCAAAAATATTTATTCTGATAATGGGTCTTATTTCGTTGGGAATACACTGAATTGAATAAACTATATAAATTTCTTGAAAATTCCTCAATAACAATTTTGCAGAATATGACAGAAGAAGGTATAAGTGGCATTTAAGTCCACCCTACTCTCCAAATTTTGGGGGAATTTGGGAAGCCGGCGTAAAACGCGCTAAAGGTCACATTAAAAGACTCGTTAGTAACTTACAATTGCCATACCAAGATTTTTCAACTATTTTGATTCAAATTGAAGGAATACTGAATTTCCGTCCCCTTACTCCACATTCTTCCAGTCCTTTAGACCTTACTCCTCTTACTCCTGCTCATTTTTTGGTTGGCATACTTATTACAGCTATACCTGAACCAAATTACTTAGAAAGGCCAATAAATCGTTTGACTTACAATAAGCAGCAGCAACAAGTAGTACAGTCATTTTGGAAGAGATAGCAGGTGGAATACATTGCCGAGTTGCAGTCTCCGATGAAGTGAAAAGAAAATGCCACCAAGTTAATGAAGATTGGAGACTTGGTGTTGATATGAGATGCTGATACACCTCCTCTCCAGTCGAGCTTGGCCCGAATTACAGAACTTCATCCAGGGACTGATTCAGTGGTCCGAGTCGTTAGCATAAGAATGCCCAATGGAAAGGAACTTAAAAGAGCTGTGTCCAGGCTCTGTGTGCTTCCGATAGAGGCTGAAGTATAAATAGACTTATGTATTTATTTTATAATTTGCAATTCTTCAATTCTTGTTTGAATGTATTATATAGTACATATCAAGGCCATATTGACGCCATAGGTAGACGTCTTCTTTTAATTGGTGTAATTTCATTAACGTCACACTGATTAGTCTACCAATAATGTATAGATTAAAAGTACGTCGATGTTGATATCTGTTTATTTAATTTCATAGAATAAGTTTTGGTTTTAATGATATATAAGATGTTGTTTATCTGTCACTGTCAATAATAATAAAATAATTCTTTTCTTTCAAAAAATCGTAAGTGTTCTTTTAACAATATAAAAAGAAATTATAGAATACAAGGAGTTAAAATAATCAAAAGTCATTTTATTACAGTCCAACAAAACGATTCGAAGTCAGAAACAGTGCGTATACACGAATCATATCCCACATTTCTTGATTCGTAAAATGATTGTGACGAGGCATTTCAATCGAAAAAGTATATGATAGCTTTAATAAATGCAACAATTGACTATAATCTCGCTGAAAAAAATATTCACTGACAAGAAATGTCATTTACCAGCAACACTTTTCTGACAGTCCAAAACACAATTTTCATAAATGAAATAATATTTGAAATCCCCTTCGGACACTCTGAACTGTTCAATTGCGTTTTTTTTGAAAACGAATGAGGATATCGTATTTAAAAAGGAGTACCAATATTACGTAGAAATGATGTTTATGTCATACTTTTTAATAAAAATCACTATAAAGTTTCGTCAAAAAAAGTTACTAGTCAATTTCATCATCAGAAATCCTTCACGAGGCTCCCCCTATAACAAAATTTCAAATAATACATAAAATCATATTGCCTGTATAAAAATTTGCCTCTGTGCTGTTTTTTAAAACAATCGGTGAATATACAGTGAAATTATTAGCAAAAAACTAAAAAAAAATTCAACTTTACCGCCCTTTATTTTTTCCACAGCAATATTATATTGAGGTGTATTTGGTCCGATCGCCATATTTTGGTCCAAAAAATTTACCCTAAGCGTATGTCCACCCTGTATACTTGCGTATGTAATAATATTTCTTTATGTAGACCAACTTTTCGTCCAGTTAATATTTCAGTTGCAACTGACAAAAAGTTCAAGGCGCAGTGGAGTTGGTAGTTTCCAGGCAATTTAAGAAAATTCATAGTTATGCAACACACAGTACAGTTCCAGATAATTTCAAAATATGGACCTTAAAGACATCTACTATTTTTGTTGATAACATTTTTCGATATATTTTGGAAAAACCGATATACCGAAGTTTGTCGTAAGAATGGTATGTATCTTGGAAATTTCGTAATAAAAAAAAAATGTTCCAATTTTATTGTCATTTTTAAAAAACTGGTACAAATTACCGGGCGTCTGTGGTAATCTTTTATATTAGGTGCAATCCCATTGTAAAATAACAGAAATTAAACATGCCATGGAGGAGCAATAAATTACTAAATTTTCTGGGCTGGGTTCGATTTATGTTTGTACAAACATTGATTGCTTTTTTATTCACTTATAAAAAAAATTGCAGAAAATGTAGCCACATATCTCTCCATTTGATACTGAATTTTTCCATTTTATCTTTAACCGCTTAAGATAATCCAAAAAAGAAAACCACTGATATGGGTCTAATTGAGGAAACGATTTGATGATCTCATATCGTTGCCATATAAATAACATGGGCCACCGAAAGAATTATTGATATATGTGTGTGTCACAATGAACTGCAAAATTTCTGTAAGTATTTTTTCAACAGAAACTATTCGTGAAAGAAGTATTGGCTGTAAATTGAATGTCACATTTGTATAGTTAGATATAAAATAACTTGAAATATTAGTTACTCATAGGTGTTCGTTTGAAAATTAAAAATTATTTGTTCTATAAATGTAAGAAAAAAATCTTTATATCTGGAAGTTCATCCTACCAAATTTTAATATTTCACCGCTATAACCTCTTTAGTTTTCAGCTACATGTCGGATAACAGGTTTTCCTTAGCTTCCACAATTTCCAATTTCAATTCAACTCTGTACTTATTGTTTTTTTGTTCTCCAGAACACTAATTTGATAATTTTCAAAACAGTTTCAGGAAAAGAATTCGAGCAATAATCCGTCGGCTCTGCCTGCCTATAAAATAATATGTTCATTGCTTTCCATCGCCCACAATTGAAATTTATTCTCCCATCCTCATCTTTTTCCAATCTCAAAAATTTGTTCCGATATTTGAGATTAATTTTGGGAATTATTTTATTTATTACCAATGTTTCAGGGACATTAAAGTCTTTATTTTTTAATATGTTATATAGTCCAGGAAATAAAGTTTTAAATAAAATTTAACTTTGATATACTAGACTGGTACATATTTCACAATTAAGGGCTGAAAACAACCCCTAATACTAAAAAACACTAAGAATACCAGAATGAGTGATAATTATACTTGAATTATATCTCAATTGATAGTAAGTTAAGGGCGGATTATATGCAACGAAATACAGCGCAAAATACTACTTTTAATAGATATTTGTGGAACTAGTGCAAAAAGTGCATATTTGTTGCACGATGCATGAAGTTTGCAACCATGCCGAATGCAACAATTATACTTTTTGCACATGTTACACAGAAAATTTTTTCTGCGATTAAAATAAATGTTTTTAAATCAAATTTTATTAGACTATTTTATAACAGGTACAACAAAAATTACCAATAATTTTACATTGTTGGAATAATTTTAATTTTGATATCGCAATTAGCGATTATTAGTGATGGACAAACTTCATTTTCACGGATTCTGTGAGTTTTGGTTTTATTTTTGCTTAGGGATGTCTCATGATTCTCTTTACTTAAAATAGCTCTTTTTCGGATAGTGAAGGTTCCGGTACTGGTACTTGGTCACCTTCTAGAATTTGAGCAGCCATTTCTGTTTTTTTAGATATTTATTCCTCAATGTAAATCCAATTCATTGACAATTTGAAATGTTTTTTGCACTAGTGCATATGAGTAAGATACTTTTTGCACTTGTGCAAAAAAGTTAAACTTTTGGCACAATACATAGTTAAAAAAATAGTCACTTTTTGCGCGATCGTAGAAAAAAATATTTATTTATTAATTTATTACATTATAATGTACCGACAATAAAAGACCCCGCCCTTTTCTAGTGGCAAAGTGGCGTTCCGTCTAATGTAATATATTTTGAATATGATGTTGTACTCGACTTGTTGACCAAAAGTGTCTATAGGACCAATTCAATCCTATGACTAGTTTTTAAAATACAGGTTGCTTCGAGAAATCCATATTTTTTGGAAACTACGTAACTTGATTAAAAAGAAAAAAATAAGCATTTTCAGTTGATTGTAGCAATAATATGTTCTAGTCTAACGCATACGTACACATAAATAGCTCAAAATGTGAACATATACAGGTTGGTTCTCAGTTACATTAGGGGATAAAAATATTTATTTAATACTTTTAATGTGTACAGTAGTTTGTTATGGATTTGGTATCTTCTAAAAGCATTATTTTAGTAAATGGTAAATATTTTATTGTAAAATATCTGGACCCATTTCAATATTTTCAGGTAGAGTTCTGTCATGTACATCATCAATATAATTTAATAGTTTGATTGATGGAAACTTAACATGTTATTGATGCCTGGCAAAACCAAAAAACCATAAAACACTTGCTACATAAGCACATGTTCCTAGGGTTCTAGTTCCTAACCTGCCAGTACAGAAATATCCCAAGATTAATTGCTCTTCAGCGTCATCATTAGGATCTCTATAAACTACCCACAGCATATGTTTAGTATTATTTCTAAATCTAGAATATAGCCGGAATCTGAAAAAGTTCGGTTTTTTCACGTGTTCATCGATCTGTAAAATATAATCTTTCTGTCCTTGTAATGTATCCTGGATATAAGATCTGGCAAGATGAACATGATATGGACCTGTTAAATTTTTTAAATATTCTTGTGATAAATGTGATAATATTGGTACATGACTGTGATCCAATCGAGTCCATTGACCATGTCGTCCTCCAAGATTTTCTTGTTTTACTCGCGCCTGATCAATATTTACATCTTCAGAATGAGTTAAGATTTGATTTGGTAACTCCACTGTTCCAGGTATTGCTTTTAAAGGATGGAATTTATTAAGTAAGGCTCTAGCAATAGAATAAAACTCCCGCAGTTTTGCTGCGTGAGTTAAGATATTTTGTCCAGAAAAAAAATTATAAATGGATTTTAAATGTCCATTTCTGGCCTCAACTATCCAGCGCGTACTTGTTATTAAACGAGCCGTATTCGCTTCGAACGTTGTTAACTGTGATAGATTTCTAGGTAAAAAAGGTGGCATATGATAGTGTAGCCCTGGTTTTTCTAACAATGGAATAGAGTCTTTGTATCCCCTATCTAATATCACCACGTCACCTTCATAAAACCAAGTTCGCATTCCGTTGACGTTGTTTGCGAATTCATAATCCAGAATAGATGCCTCATTGTTCTTTGAATCAGAAAAATATGGTCCATTAATAGCTAAAATATATCCGTCAGCAGCACATATAATTTCAGGTTTCAGTAAATGTAAATTATTGTGAAAACAGAAGACTGTCGCAGGGTCCGGAAATTGGTGCTTTTTTCTATTCCATTATAGGTGCAATCTATATATGCTATAGCTTTAGGAATATCAGAACTAGGATTGTACAATGATTAATATATGGAAATACATGGTTGTTGATATAATCCTCCCTTGTAATTGAATCGAACGCTATGTGGTTTGGTACAAATCTATGTTGCAAGGAAGTTCTTACGATAGAAATTAATCTGCTAGTTGTAGCCGTAGTTGAAAAGTATTTTCAAAAAATCATCTGAAACACCATGTCTTAGTTTAATTAGAAAGGCCAATGAATCTTTTTTATTATTATTTCTCATATTTCCACCATGCTCAATCGAGTTACAAAATTCATACAATTCCAAAAAAATCTGTCTGGAAAGCGAGGTTAGGGATTTGAACTCCTCGTCACTAAAACTGTTCATATCCTCCCAGTTTCTGACTTGGCGAATTTCATGAGCCATATCTCTTAAACCTTGAAGAAACATGTAAGGTTTATTTGTAAAATTCAAACCCTCTCGTAATTGGGGCAATAAAAAACTACTATCATTCAAATGATGACTACAAATTCTTATAAAATCAGGTACATATATATTACTCGCTACAAAAATGTCAACTCTATACTTTAATGAGTGTTTTAAATTGAACTCACGGTTTCTAGTTAATACCACAATATAATAAAAATTGTTGAAAATTCTAAAAAATTGACAGTTGTTTCGATAAATCAATATCATCGTCAGACGATGATATTGATTTATCGAAACAACTGTCAATTTTTTAGAATTTTCATCAATTTTTATTATATTGTGGTATCAACAAGAAACCGTGAGTTTAATTTAAAACACTAATATGAGTAGATTCCACGGAGTAAGGGTCGAGACAGTTAATTTCTATACTTTAAAGTTACTCGTTGAAGGTTTGCTCTTGATTCACATATTATGCAGGAGCGGCTTGTAGCAGGTGATAAAATATTTAACCGTAGGTGATTATTATTATTTACTTTAGTTCTTAGCTCATTTGCTATAGAAATATTACAATTAGTACATATCCGTGTGCTGTCAAAAATATCGACGACAGGAATTTGAAGAAAATCTATGTTATCATCGCCAATTAAACGAACAGTTTGTCTTGCAAAATGACGTAACACTGCATTCTATTCGAAAAAATCATATTATAATGTCTCAAGACAACAATCGATGTTAAACTGACAATGACAATGAGGATCACACTTCTAACGTACTTCATTTGTTTCCACAGCACACTTGTTAAGAATAGTACAAAATTAAGAGATTCTGGTATGGAATGAAAAATGGTGAAAAATAAAGTTACATAGTGTTCACTGTTTTGACATATAAACCCATTTCACATAATATGTATACAGGGCGATTGCTAATTCATCCACAGAAAGGCGTTTCTTAAAAAAATTACACCCTGTATATTAAGGAATTTGTTAATAATATTGGTTATGGAGTAATAAATAAATACCTAAATAACAATACTTCTTATGAAATACAGGCTGATACTCAGGTCTAATTCGTTTTTGATGCAGCAACAATCAAAGAAGTATTCATTTTTCAGAATCACCCTATACTTTTCAATTCGATCCGTCAAAATGTGCGATCTATTTATTTTTGTCATTAGCTGTAAGTAATTAATACCTTCGTATATTTCCATAATTTTATTATGATCCGTTTTTTAGATTCCAATATACAGGGTGATTCATAACTATTGGGACATAGGCTAAGGGTAGATTGTTTGGACCAAAATATGGTGATAGTACCAAAAAATCTCAATGAAATATTGCTGTGGGAAACGATAATGGGCGTTAGAGTTGATGTTTTTTTCGTTTTTTGCTAATAATTTCACTAAGAATTTCTGATGATGAAATTGATTGGTTACTTTCACTTTTTTTGACGAAACTTTTCAGTGATTTTAATTAGAAAATATATTATAAACATCATTTCTACGTAATATTGGTACTCTTGTTCAAACACACGAATGGTTATTATACTCGTACATGAATGGATATGTCTGATATTTAATATGGTTCACTATATACATATATTGTCCACCAAGAAGGATGTGGTTTAAGCCAACACAAGACTATTTGAAAATCTGTCCACAAATTCGTAGTAAATGCAGGAATTTTATTTTTAAAAATTGAAATTATTTTTGTAATCAATTTTGGATTTCTGATGATGAAATTGATTGGTAACTTTTTCTGACGAAACTTTTTATTGATTTGAATTAGAAAATATAACATAAACTTCATTTCTACGTAATATTGGTACTCTTGTTCAAACACACAAATGGTTATTATACTCGTACATAAATGGATATGTCTGATATTTAATATGGTTCACTATATACATATATTGGAATCTCGAAAACGCGTCATACTAAAATTATGAGATTATATGAAGTTATTAATTGCTTGAAGCTAATTACAAAAATAAATAGATCGTATATTTTGACGGATCGAATTGAAAAATTTAGGGTGATTTTGAAACGGGAATATATCTTCAATTATTGCTGCATCGAAAACGAATTAGATGTGTTAATCACCCCGTATTCCATAAAAACTATTGTTCTCTAGTTATTAAATGCATAATCAATAATAATAACAAATTCCCTAATATACAGAGTGTAATTTTTCATTTTTTAAGAAACGTCTTTCTGTGGATGAATTGACAATCACCTTGTATACATATAATGTAAAATGAGTTTATATAATGTCAGAACAGTGAACATTATGTAAGTTTTTATTTTTGACCACGTATTCGTTCCATATCACATTCTCCCTGAATTTCAAAAACTCCCCCTGATGTAACTGAGAACCACCTTGTATATGTTTACATTTTGAACTATTCATGTGTAGGTTTGCATTAAACTAGGACATGTTAATGCTACAATCAACTAAAAATGCTAACTTTTCTCTTTTTGATCAAGTTACGTGGTTTCAAAAAATATGGATTTCTCGAATTTAACACTATTTTTCTACTTCCGCTACTAAAACTGCACTTTGAACACGGGTTTGACATGCACAAAACGACTCTTTAAACACTAGTGTTAAAAATGCGAAAAGTCACATCTCGTTTATCTTTTGTTTTTTAAACGTCAAATCGAGTGTATCTTTTGTATGTAAAATTTCATATTCCGTGATAATTTTGTTATTCTGCGTCATTTGATTTGTCAGTCAGCTGTCAGCCATCCTCCGTCATGTAATGAATATAATTCAAATATAATTGTTTCCTTCCCGCGGGCGAAGACAAAGTATAGTAAGCACCTCGTGTTAAAAACGTCTTTAGCCACTCGTTTCACAAGGAACTCATTCCGCTTCGCTCCACTCGTGCCTAGTAAAACTCGTGACTAAAGTAAAATTTTTGACAATTGGTACTTAATATACTATTTCTATAATTCACGTATAAAAGAAACTTCTGTAAGGAATACTTTGTTGTTATTATCACCCTATATATTTCACTAAGAAAAAAATGTCAAATTTGAAAGATAGACCTCTTGAATTCATAAAACTGTCAAACACATAAGTTTATTTAGACGCAGTTTATCCATTTCTTGAGCTTCTAATCAACATTTGGCGACCGTGACAGGACTGTTTGAATGCACAAAAATTATCATTCGATGGAAAGAAGAATCTTATCATGAAAAGAAAGAGTTGCTTTGCATGTCTCAAACAAAATCACACTAGTAAAAATTGTAAGTCTTATTTAGGTGTCTGATTTGTTCAAGAATGCCAAGAGAGAAAAACCTGAAGAGAAAGCGATGGACAATATTTTAACAAGTACTTACACAAGGACTGTCCTACTGCGAACTGTAATTGTAAAAATTTTAAATGGAAATGATGAGAAACTCGCTCGAGCATTATTGGACTCGGGTTCACAGCGTTCATATATTCTGTCTTCTTGTACAAAACATTTGAAATTGGAAAAAATAGATGGAGAAACTATCATCCCAGGGGTGTTCGGAGGTTATCAGTCTTCACCACAAGTACACAGCATGTTCAATATTCAAATAAAAAGTTTAGATAACTCATTTGCATGTAGTTTAGAAGTTTTGGATCAGAATAAAATTTGCAACTCTATACCAAGACTTGATAACGCATCTTGTATTGATTATCTGAAAAAAAAATATAATAATCTATGATATTGACGTCAAAGATTTTCCACATGAAATCGAATTATTACTGGAAGGGGACATTTTTGGTAAACTTTTTACAGGAAATACAGAAAACATCACCCATGATTTAACTGCTATTGAAACACATCTTGGGTGAACGATAATGGGAAGATATGATTCTAGAAACAAAAATATGAACCTATTTTCTGGTTTTTCTGAATTTTCAATACCCGATTTGTGGAATTTAGAATTATTGGGAATCAGAGAATCTGCCGAAGTAAAATCGAATAATACTTTAGAGAATTATACTTTGAAACAATCTTGTGATACCATCAAATTTAATATTGATAATAGATATGAAGTTCAGTTACGATGAACTGAAGGTCATCCAACTATTTCAAGTAACAAAGATATAGCACAAAGTAGACTGTGTTCCAATTCAAAAAAGTTGATTAGTTTAGGTAAATTTGATGACTACGACAATGCTTTTCGAGAATGGGAGACGTTGGGAATTATTGAGCAATTCACTGAAAATTTTGAAAAAAAAGACAGGGTTCATTATTTTCCACATCATGCAGTTTTTAAGGAAACGAGTGAAACTAGTAAGATACGCCCAGTATTCGATGCGTTTGCCAAAGATAAAATGGGTGATTCGTTGAATAATTGTTTGGAAAAAGGACCCAATTTTCTAGAATTCCCAATTTGCTAGGTAAATTTCGTTCAAGACCTATTGGTGTGATTTCTGACATTGAAAAAGCATTTTTACAAATAAGCGTTGAACAAAGTGACAGGGATTTTCTGAGATTCCTTTGGTGGGATGATTACGAAGCTGAAATATTAAAAATTTATAGACACTGCAGAGTAGTGTTTGGTGTCAAACCAAGTCCATTTCTTTTATCAGCAACTATTACACATCATCTCGACAAAGTTTCTAAAAAATATGAAGAAACAGCTAAAACACTGAAATATTCTCTTTATGTTGATAATTGTGTGACTAGTCTCGATAACGAAAAAGAACTAAGGAAATTCGTTCAAGAGTCTTCACACATAATGACTACTGCAATGTTCAATCTGAGAGGATGGACTGATAATATCACATCCGCTGATACCTACCGTGAAGACACTGTTGCAGGCGTGTTAAGTCTGTTATGGAATTTCAGAGAAGATACTTTCTGTTGCGATATCAATTCTCTGATGCAACTGGAAAGTATAACACGAACCAAACGTGGTTTGTTGTCAACAGCTCAGAGAATTTTCGACCCTATCCGATGTTTATGTCCAGTTACCCTCATTCCCAAATTACTGTTACAAAAAACTTGGGAAATGAAATTGGGCTGGGATCAACGTTTACCAGAAGATATAAGTCAGCCTTTTGAAGTTTGGTTAAGACAGGTTAACATGATTTCTCTTCTGAAGATTCCCAGAAAACTTGGTTAAAACTTCAACATCAACGTTTCTCATAACTCTACGATTCACGTGTTTAGTGATGCGAGTAAATTAGCCATTGCCTGTTGTATATTTCTGCGAACTTCAACAGTAGAGTGCACTTCTCTTAGATTAATTCAGGCAAAGTCAAGATTAGCTCCGAAAAATTCAACAATCCCTCGACTCGAGCTAATAGCTGCATTACTAGGAGTTTGATTATGTCATTCAATCAGGGACATCGAAGGATTCAGGAATATGAGCGCATACTATTGGAGTGATTCGATGGTTGCTTTATCATGGATAACTGCCAAAGGTAACTGGAATATATTCGTAGGCAATAGAGTCAAGGACATAAGAAAATATACCGATTCAGAACAGTGGAATTTCGTACCAGAAAAAATGAACCCATCAAGAAGTTGTAATATTAAATCACTACTGGAATGTGGTTAGATAAATGGCCCGAGCTGGTTAAGGAGAGATCCGAATGATTGACCTCACCATAATATTACTTGTCCAGTAGAGGATGTTAGTACAGAAAAGAGAAAGACGATCACGACACTCATCTCAAAGGTAACCACATCGCCTAATGAATTCAATTATTTGTCTATGTATTCTAAAATCATCAGGATGATCTTTTGGATATTGAGATTCATTAAAAATGCGAGAGAAGTGTCTTCAAAAAGATTAGGTGAGCTAACATGCGCATTGAAATTAATTCAGATAGAAAGCTTTGGGGATAACACAAAATCTGTTGAAAATCTGCAACTATTCAGAGATAAAAATGGACTATGGAGAATCCAAACAAAATTACTTCTTGGAGATTACTCTGAAGATTTTAAATACCCAATATTATTACCGAGCAAACACCAAATTGTCGGGAAACTGATTGAAGAAAGTCACAGATTGAATTTTCATGTAGGAGTACAGACACTACTTGGAATACTTCGGGAAAAATTTTGGATCTTAAAAGGTAGGAAGAATGTTAAACAAATCGTATCCAAATGTGTAGTTTGCAAGAGATACAATGCAAAGTTTGTGAACACTCCCATTGATCCACTACCAAAAGATAGAATAACTTGCAAGGCAGCTTTTGAGATAGTTGGAATTGACTTAGCTGGAACTTTATTCTTGAAAGGTGACGAGAAGACTTGGATAGTATTAATCACTTACGCCGTTTACCGAGCAGTTCATTTTGAGCTGGTAAAATCACTCTCAACAGACTGTTTTTTCCTTGCATTAAGACGATTCATAGCAAGAAGAGGAAAGATTTCTACCATCTACTCGGATAATGGAACGAATTTTTCTGGTGCTTATAGACAAATGAAAGGAATTGATTGGAATAAAGTATTAGAATAATCTACAATCAAAAGAATAAAGTGGAATTTCAATCCACCAATAGCTGCGTGGTGGGGAGGATGGTGGACACGTCTAGTTCGTGTCACAAAGGACTTTTACGAAGGAATCTAGGGAGAACATTAGTAACGTATGAAGAACTCTTAACTTTATTATGCGACTGTGAGACAGTGATCAACGCTAGATCTCTTACATATACATCGAACAATAATGATTAAGCCCTCTAACTCCGGTTCTGCTTATCAGTGATATGCCAAGCAGTGATGTAGCAGATTTGGATGGAATTGACAGAAATCATCTTATAACCAGACAACGATATATTCAAAGGATTCGAGACGGTTTTCGACAAAAATTTAAAAGAGAATACCTGGCGGAGCTGGTCCATTCTGGTCAAGGCAAAATACGCGACCTGAATGTTCGAGACATCGTATATATTGGAGCCGATAATGCCAAAAGGATGAACTGGCCCTTGGGCAGAATACTTGGAACATATCCTGGAAGAGATGATCTACACCGAGTGGCCAAAGTGAAGACAGAGCACGGGGAAATTCTACGTCCCATCCAACGACTATACCTATTGGAAATCACCAGTCAAGAGAGCTGGACTTCTTCAAAGGAGCATCGACATGATGAGAGAAGAGAAGAGTAAGACACATTGATAGAAGGAAGAAATATATACCACAAAGCGATGTTGTATCCAAGAATGAAGATGAAGTACGCCGAGTAACACGAGCGGGACGTGCAATAGTGGCACCAAAGCGTTATGGATTTGAATGATTTAATTGAATTTCATGTTTTTGTTTCTTATCAATTTTTATTTAAAACATGAAATTGTTAAGGGGGGAGAATGTTATGAATACTTTGTTGTTATTATCACCCTATACAGGGTTGGGAAAAAGTATGGAACCAAGTAAATATCTTTTAAACGAAAAGAACGATATTTATGAAAATTTGCAGGTAAGTGCAATGGAACAAAATGCATCTGATATACATTTTTTTGTTAATAATATAATTCCGGTTTAACCGGAAATGCCATCAACTTCTTTAATTTAAATGGGACACCCTATATATTTTTACAGATTTTGAAAGAGCTTGTTATTTTGAGTTCATACATACCGAGTTTAGTGTGAGAAAATTTGTAAGAACGAGGAATATAGCACTTTAATCAACCTCATTGAGTTTTTTGCATTAGAGCAAAAAACTATTTAGATAAACGAATTGATGTTGTTTGTATGCATAATAATAAATAAACGAGTACTGTTTAGTACGACTTTTGTTCTCCAAGTGTCAAATACTAATTGTCGGAAATAAATTTTACAATTTAGAATGGTCCAATTAAGTGAAAAAGAGCGTGTTGAAATTTTAATGATGATCGTGTTAGAACTCATGAAGAAGTGTGTCATATTTTTAATAATTTGCATCCGGAGCGAAACCCTATATCACGCTCAACAGTAACTGAAACATTACAACGTTTTAATACAACTGGGATGGTAAAAAATTTGCTAAAACCTGGAAGACCGCGGACTGCAACGAACGAAACTGTTAAACAAAATATTGCAATCGATTTAGAAGAATCACCTCAAACTTCCACCACAAATTTAGCACTAAACCATGGTATCAGTCGACGTTCTGTAGGAAAGATATTAAAAAGTGAAAAGTATCATCCGTATAAGGTACAGTTGGTTCAAGAATTGTCAGACGATGATTTTGACCGACGGCTGGAATTTTGCGAAAGGCTAATGGTCATCTGTAATGTCGACGAAAATTTTGCTTCTAACATAGTTTTTTCCGATGAGGCAACTTTTTGTTTAAATGGAACAGTTAATCGCCATAACCCAAGGTATTGGTCAAATGAGAATCCTCATTGGATTCATGAAGCACACACCCAGCATCCACAGAAGTTAAATGTTTGGATGGGAATTGTCGAAAATAGGCTTATAGGCCCATTTTTGATCGACGAAAACTTGAATGGTGGCAAGTATTTGGATCTACTGAATAACGAAATTATTCCTGTACTTCAACAGATTGAGCAATTACCACAAAATGTTTGGTTTCAACAAGATGGAGCACCTCCCCACTATGATAGACGGGTTAGGAATTTTCTGGATGCGAATTTTCCAAATCGATGGATTGGACGTAGAGGATTCATAGAGTGACCTGCTCGTTCTCCGGATCTAAACCCGTTAGATATTTTTCTTTGGGGTTATCTAAAATCACGTGTTTACGTTAGACGACCAACAAACTTACAGGAACTGAGACAAAGAATTATTGATGAATGTGAACTAATACGTGGAGAAGTCTTGGAAAGAGTGACTCAAGAATTTGTTAATAGGATGGCATATTGCCAGCAAGTTAACGGCGAGCATTTTGAACATTTGAAGTAATTTTGTTTCTCATTATTCTAAAATAAATAAATGTACACCTATTGTGCAACTAACAGTGAGCTATTCCTCGTTTTTACAAATTTTTTTACACTAAACTCAGTATGTATGAATTCAAAATAACAAGCTCTTTCAAAATCTGTAAAAATATATAGGGTGTCCCATTTAAATTAAAGAAGTTGATGGCATTCCGGTTAACCGGAAGTATATTATTAACAAAAAAATGTACATCAGATGCATTTTTTCCATTGTACTTACCTGCAAATTTTCATAAATAGGTATCGTTCTTTTCGTTTAAAAGATATTTACTTGGTTCCATACTTTATCCCAACCCTGTATATTTCTCTAAGAAAAAAATGTCAGATTCGAAAGATAGACTTCTTGAATTAATAAAACTGTCAAACACATAAGTTTATTTCGACGCAGTTTATCCATTTCTTGAGCTCCTAAACAACAACTTCATTATAACATTGTTTACAGTGTCACAATGAATGAATTTAGAAATAAGGTAAACTAGAAAACGATAAGTAGAAATTATATAGTATCGTCAGCATCTTTAAATAATCTTCTCTACAAGAGGTGACATAATTCGCATATACAGGGTGTCCCAAGATTTTTTCACAGGCTGTAACTCAGGAATTAACGAATAGGTTCATTTGAAAATTGGGTAATGTATTTGGGACCTACAGTAATTACTTCCGTTTACAGGGTATCTGTGACGTCATCATAGAAGCAGGGACGTCATCGCAATGAAAAAAATTCGATGAAAGGGGGGATTAAACATAGCTCAAATGTAAGAGCTTTTTATTTCAAATTCAACGGTATATCACAGTGAGGGTACTCAAGTGTATAATTATACCAAATTTTCAGTTTAATGTTTATTGGCAACAATAACCAGAACATTTCGACTTTACAGTGATTTTATAAAAGATGTGCAAAATGGCCTCCGTCTGCAACAACACAAGCATCGAACCGTGTTAGTAGTTCATGTGTACATAACGCATGTAACATCTCTTGCGTAAGGTTATTACAGGCTTGTATAATTATATTTTTTAAATTGTTCATGTCTACAGGTGTTCCATTATAAACAAGCTCTTCCAAGTATCCCAATACCAAAAACCGGGGAGTGACAGTACCGGCAACCGTGGAGGCCATTGAAAGTAGCCATGAGTTCCAATCCATTTGTTTGGAAATCTAGCATTAAGATAATTTACTATGTGGGGGTGCGCCATCTTGCTGTCATATCAAATCTCTTCTTTCATTCAAAAGAATATTCTCCAGTATCGCGGGTAGGTCATTTTCTAGAAAATTTAAGTATCACTAACCATTGAGATAGCCTTCACAAAAATATGGGCTTACTAACCGACCATTAAATTATTCACACCAAACATCAACTCCCCATCTGGTTTGAAAGCGAGTTTCCCTACCTTCCTTCCTTCTAGCCGTTTTCTATCCGTTGGATTTAGGCCTCTCTCAATGTTCTCCAGGTTTCCCTGTGTTGTGCACCCTGTGTTGTGCAACCTGATACCAATTTAAACCTGACGTGCGTTTTATATCGTCGTACCAATGCTGTTGAGTTCTGCCAACGCTTCTCCTCTCGCCCCAAGGTCTCCATCTAGTCACTTTGCTGCTCCAGTTGTTGTTGTTTCTAGCAATATGCCAAGCCCAGTTCCATTTGAGTGAGGCTATTCTCCTTTCGATGTCTTCGATTTTTGACGTTCTCCTGATCCATTCGTTAGTTTTTCGGTATTTCAGTGTTACTCCTACGTTCTCTCTATTGCTCTTTGATGTTTTTTGAGCTTGTTCAAGTTCTTTTTTGTCAAGACCCAAGTTTCCGATGCACATGTAGACACTGGCAGGACACATGTATTGTATTGTAATGTTTTTCTAATTTATTTAAACACTAACTCACTAACGCTTAATTTATATATACTTAACTAATCACTTAAATTTAACTTATATGCACACAAACTCTATATTAGCACTTTACTGTTCGGTGTTTTTTTGTTTATTTCTCGAGATCACTTTATCAACTATCTCCTCCGCTGATCGGTCCTAATTTATATTAATGCCTTTCTTACTAGAAAATTCCGGGCTGCGGCTTACACACACAAATAATTGATTCTGGCCTTTTCTAGATAAGTCTGGTCACAAAAACAATGCTTAGATAAGATAGTCCCAAACAGTTATAAAAACAGTGCGTATCCGCCATAATTTTAATTTTCACACCTGGCTTGGACAGGGTCGGATTTAGGGCCTATACCAGTGTGCTGTTTCGTAACATTACTCCCTCCTTAAATGGAAGTTCCTCCTGGAACTTTTGTGTAGCCGAGACTGGATGTTTGAATCGGCAACTGGCCCCATTTCTACACTTTCCGATCTTATGGAAATAGTAGGGCACCGTCTTCATCGGATACTGATAACGGGAGTTGTAGCTGCAAATTAATATCTGGACACCGGTATCTCTAAAGGTAACCTCTACCATGTTTCTGATAACTCGCCAGTCCAACTTGTTACTCGCTATCTTAGGCATAGCCAGTTTCTTCACGCTGGATTCTAACATATGGTCTCGGAGGTTACGAAGTGCTTCCCACACATCGCGGTAGGTAGATCGATCTTCAAATTCATCTTTAGTTACCACGTAGAAGACGTACCGCGAATTATGTTTCAGTTTCAGTGTCTTGCCAGGGGCTGGAATCTGGTCTTCAGGTTTTTCTAATTGCCCGAACTTCTTTCGAAAGACGGTTGCCAACCCTCGTGCGTTCTTGATACGGGCGGGGATGTTGTATGCCAGTGAATAATCTTCCGGGAGAGTGAACAAATCTTGTTGTCGTTCCGAAGTGACTCCATATCTAGCTTTCCCGGTACCTCCATACGCGCCCATAAATTCATCGAATGTGGGGCCAGACACATCTCGAATAAGGTTTACTCCTTCCTCTATGTCATGGTCTCCTTCGAATGACGCTAGTCGGTTTTGGTGAACTACTTTTGGTTTTCCGTTGGGGATCTTGCTTATGCGATATAAAACATCATTGATCCTTTTCTTGATTGAGTATGGACTTTCCCAGGATTTTTGTAATTTTGGAAAAAATCCTTTTCTCCTCGTCGGGTCGTGTAACCATACTTTGCCCTCTTCTTTAAAACCGCCTTCTGTGGCCTGCGTGTCGTACCGACTTTTCATTCTGTCGCTGACAACTTGAAAATTTGTTTGAACTAATTCATGAATATCGTCCAGCCTTCTTCTCAATTGGATTACGTAGTCTTCGCCTGCTAGATCTTCTCCAGGCCGGCAGCCAATTTCCAGGTCACAAGGAAGCCTTATTTCACGTCCAAACAGGATTTTCGCCGGTATTTCACGCGTGGATTCATTGACAGCAGATCGATAAGCCAATGCGAATAGGGAAAGATACTGGTCCCAATGTCTCTGATGACTGGATACTACTTTGGAAAGGTATTTTCCAATAGTCCTGTTCATTCTCTCGACCATTCCATCTGACTGTGGATGTAAAGCTGTTGTCCTGGTCTCCTTTATTCCCAGCTTGTCGCAAATCTCCTGGAATGGATGGTTTTCAAAATTTCTTCCCTGGTCACTGTGGACTTCCAAGGGTACTCCATATCGGCTGATAAATTCCTTCACCAATACATCCGCGACAGTTGTGGTCTCTTGGTTCGGGATAGCGTAAATTTCCACCCACTTTGTGAAATAATCCATTACAACCAGTATGTACTTGTTACCATTTTCTGTTGTCAGAAATGGTCCAGCGCTATATAAAGCAATCCTTTCGAAAGGGCTTCCAACATTGTACTGTTTCATGGGTGCCTTTCTCTTGCGATGTGGTCTATTACTCGTAGCACAAGTCGTACATTTCTTACACCAGTCCTTCACATCGTCGGAGCTGTTCATCCAATAAAACCTTTCACGGTCTCGCTGAAGGGTTTTCTTCACTCCCAGATGACCTCCCGATGGACTGTCGTGTAACTTCTTCAGTACCTCAGCTACTCTTGTTTTCATGATAACTAGCTGTCTCCTCATCTCAGAACTATCATCGTTTCCAAGGACTCTTTTCAACAGCCCTTCTTCCAGGACAAGGGAGTCCCACTGAGCCCAATATGCCTTGAGTGTCGGTGCAAATCTTGACACTTCTTGCCAGGTAGGTCGCCGATTTTCTTCCTTACTTTGCCGGATCATCTTCAGGTGAGGATCATTCTCCTGATCTTCTCTGATCCTGGTGGGTGACCATTCCTCATTGACTACTGTAATTCTTGAAACTGCTACTTCCTTAGATTTCGACTTGTTGCATTGTGAATAGTCTACAGGGCATGGCCGTCTAGGCAAGGAGTTGGCTTTTTGGTGATTCACATTAGCTGGATGTTCACCACTGTCTGATTTCCCCTGTGTCTGGAGTTCTTGGGTTACAGGAGTCTTGGGGAGCTTAGACGGACTGCGTACGTGCTCTAGCTCGCCACACTTCCGGCATTTGATCTTCTTCGGCCTCATGTCTGCCATACCTTTCAACAAGTTGACGATCTGATCAAGTTTTTCATCGTTATCTTCTTCCTGCATGATTCTACCTTTGTTGTACCGCGAGCTTTTCTTGGCTGCTTTGCATTTAACAGGTTCTTGGTTTACGGGAGTCGTAGGACGCTTACACGAACTGCGTGCATGCTCTAGCTCGCCTCAATTACAGCACCTGACTTTTTTCGGCTTCCTGTCTACCATACCTTTCAACAAGTTGACGATGTGGTTAAGTCTGTCATCGTCACCTTCTTCCTGTATGGTCCTATCTTTGTTGTATCCCGAAGCCATCGTGGCTGCTTCATATTCAAGAGCAGCAGTCAATGCATCGCCGAATGTTTTAGGATGGGCTAATCGAAGCGTCTTCTCCATATCGTGGTCACACAAGCCGTCAATAAAGGCCTGGATGCCTAAACATTCCATCATGTTCTCTGGTGCTGATGGATAAGCAAATCGAACTATTCGGGCAATATCCATTTCATACTCTTGAAGGGTTTCGTCACGTTTCCGCCTTCGGTTCTTCAGCTGGAATCTGTACAACTGTTCCAAATATTCGTCACCATATCGCATGTCCAACCTCTTCTTCAGCAGCTCGAAGTCATCCCTTTCTTCAAGCGGTATCATCTGAAGTACATCTAAGGCGCGATGGTTAAGTTTATTGCCTTCTCCCTATCGGACCAATTATTCACTCTAGCGGCTGCTTCAAATTGTTCCACATAATTGGTCCACGACATTTTTCCATCGAACGTTGGGGCCTTGACTCGGGTAAAACTGCCAATGTCTTCAAACTTAGGTAGTGTTTCTGGCTTGCAAGGTTTCGTTTGCTCGGCCTTGTTTTCTTCCTCTGGCGTGCCTCGCGTTCTTGAATCGGCAATCTTTTCCTCTAACTCCTTGATTTTCTCGTCTATCGTTGTAATCTCATTCTCGATTTCAGATTTTAGAGATGGAAGTTCATTTTCAACGTCAGCGGCAATGTCGTTTTTCATTAATAAGATATTGGCAGATATATCGTTCTTCAAAGTAGAAATTTTCTCGTCCATATTAACATAAATGTCGTTCTTCATAGCAGAAATATCGTTCTTTATAGCCGAAATATCCTTTTTCACATTCGTGAAAATTTTCGTTCCATGGCAAAAATCTTCTCGTCCATGTTAGCCGAAATATCATTCTTCATAGTAGAAATATCGTTCTTCATATCAGAAATCTTCTCGTCCATGTTAGCAGAAATGTTCTCTTCCATGGCAGAAATCTTTTCGTCCATGTTAGCAGAAATTGACGAGATTAAGGTGGAAGCCTCGTCATTAAATAAAACTGTTTCTGAATCAAAGCCGTCATTTTCCAGTGCCACTTTAAGTCTTTCTACTAATTCACTTTTCTTACCGGACGTTTCCAAATCACGATCATCCAATTCTGCTCTTAGTTCCGCCACTTTGAGGTCACATAGTCTCTTGGCCATTTTTGCGTACCAATTTATTTATATTACCCCACACCTGACACCAATGTAATGTTTTTCTAATTTATTTAAACACCAACTCACTAACACTTAATTTATATATACTTAACTAATCACTTAAATTTAATTTATATGCACACAAACTTTATATAAGCACTTTACTGTTCGGTGTATTTTTGTTTAATTCCCGATATCACTTTATCAACTAACTCCTCCGCTGATCGGTCCTTATTTATATTAATGCCTTTCTTACTAGAAAATTCAGGGCTGCGGCTTACACACACAAATAATTGATTCTGGCCTTTTCTAGATAAGTCTGGTCACAAAAACAATGCTTAGATAAGATAGTCCCAAACAGTTTTAAAAACACTGCGTATCCGCCATAATTCTAATTTTCATACCTGGCTTAGACAGGGTAGGATTTAGGATCTATACCAGTGTGCTGTTTCGTAACAGTATACTTTTGCTTTTAGTTTCATTGGTAGATTTGACTGGAACACTTGTTTTAGTTTGCTATATGCTGCCCATCCTAACCGCATTCTCCTATTGAGCTCTGTATTCTGGTATTCCTTACTAATTGTTATTTCTTGGCTTAGATAAATGTACGACGCTACTTTTTCGATTAACTGGTTCTCAATGGTTAGTGTATTGGTAATTGTATCTCCATTTGTCATGAATTTGGTTTTATTTATGTTTATCTTTAGTCCAACCTTGTTTGCTTCATGGTATAGTTCCTGAATCATGCCTATCAGTTCTGTCTCGGTTTTAGCGAATATGACGATGTCATCTGCAAATTTCAAGTTGTTCAGTTTTTCGCCTGATATGTTTATTCCTCTGTCTTCCCAGTGTAAATTTCGAAATACATCTTTGAGAACTAGCGTCAATAATTCTGGTGATATTACGTCCCCTTGTCTCACTCCTCTTCCAGTCTTTATCTCATTTGTATCTGTTTGCATCCTGATCTTCATTTTAGAGTTTACGTAGATGTGGCTTATGATGTCGATGTATCTTTGATCGATTCTGGCTTTTCTCATTGCTCGGATTACCGCCCAGGATTCTGCCGCTTCGAAGGCCTTCCTAAAGTCAACAAATGCCATCCATGTTGTGATGTTGTACTCCGTGGCTTTCTCTATTAATACTCTGAGTTTCCCCTACCCACCACGAATTTTCCACTGACCAATATTGAGAGTTATGGCGATTCACGACGCCATTATTATGGAAGCGCGCATCATCACTCCACAAAATTATACTCAACACATTGAGAGTATCTTGCATCATAACTTGCATGATGGCGATAGAAGTTAATCTCCGATCCAGAACGGTGGGTCGCAACTCATGAGTCAAATCCAATTTAAATGGATGGTAATGGTGAGTTTTTAAAATTCTATGATTTGAACTTGAAGAAACACCAATTTCTACAACAATGGTTCGGATGGACACGTGGGAATCAAACTACATATGCTAAAACATTCACCACATTCAGAAGTCTCTGAAAAATCAAGTTCAGGAAAGGATGTAAGACGATCACCAATCAAGAAATGTCCAGGAGTTAAACAAGATAAGTCATTTGCATTATTTGACATGGGTTGGAGAAGTCTCGAATTCAAGATTGCTCCTATTTGTGCTCAAATAGTGCTGAACTCTTCAAATTGGAATAGTAATTTCCTATTATTTTGTATAAATGATGTTTTGTACTCTTTACTGCAGCCTCTCAAATACCGCCCCAATGAGGACCCATGGGTGGAATGAATTTTCATACAATTTCTTCACTAACCAAAAATTCTACAATGGAATTGTTATTACATTTAACCTTGAAAAAATCATATGATTCTGTTAGCTGATTTTTTGTCCCAAGAAAATTAATTCCATTAACACTGAATATGATCGAAGGATTACCTATAAATGAGATAAATCTTTTCAATGTAACTATAAAAGCATTAGTCGATAAATTAGAAACCAGTTCTAGATGAACAGCCTTGGAAATCATATAAACAAACACAGCAACATAACATTTTCTTAAAGGAGCCTTACGTAGATGTGACGATTTAATAAGAAATGGACCACCAACTTTAGAAAAAGGTCTGCACGGTTTCAATCTATCTGAAGGCAAATATGACATCATTTGTTCACAGGATTTTGAACCAAATCTAGCACAAACTATACATTTTCTGATAATTCTTTTGATTTCACAAGACCATTTAAAAACCAATATTTTAAACGAAAATTTGACACTGTAGTTTGCGCACCAGCTTGTCCTAATCTCAAATGCTCGTATCTTAACTTAAATGTTGTAATCAAATTATTTGAATGAAATTGACTGTCTCGATCCTTACTTCGTGGAATATGCTCATATTAGTGTTTTTAAATGCAACTCACGGTCTCTAGTTAATTACACAATATAATAAAAGTTATTGAAAATTCTAAAAAAATGACAATTGTTTCGATAATATTGATTGTATATATATAATTGTCAATTTTCAGCAATGAATGCAACAATTTCTTTTAAAACAGAAGGTAACGTTAGTACACAATTGTTAAATGTAAAAACAAAAATACCACTATTGAAGAAGTCAGGTATATATAAACTCGAATGTCCAGAATGTAATGCTGTTTATTTGGGTCAGACCCTTAGGAATTTTGAAATCCGATACAGTGAACACGTACGAGCATACAGATTAAAACAACCAGATAAATCCCACTACGCAAAACATCTACTTGACACCAATCATTCATTGACACCTAACACAAAACTAGAAGTGCTGCATATTTGTGGAAAGAAACAAGAACTGGATTTCCTTGAAGAATTGGAAATTAGAAGACATTTAAGAAACCCACAATATGATGTTGTCAATGAACAGTTGAATCTAGGCAGTTCTTCACTAATATACTGTCTTCTTAAGTTATTATTGTAAAGATCAGCAGATATAGTTTTCCTAGTTTTCTATATCATTGCACAGTTATACTGATCTTAAATGGAAAAATGATATCCAGGATATCACCAAAGGGGTAATAATATCTAAGCTTCAATATTTGTAATATCACATCTTCTTCTTTTGTTCTATTAACATATATTAAGTCAATCACAAGCTAGGTCACTTCTTGGTCTAGCTAAAAATAACTACTAAACATCAGGTAGGCATCAAATAACTTCTGTCATTCTGACAATGATATTGATTTATCGAAACAATTGTCAATTTTTAAGAATGTTCAATAACTTTTATTGTATTGTGGAATTAACTAGAAACCGTGAGTTTCATTTAAAACACTAATATGAGCAGATTCCACGAAGTAAGGGTCGAGACAGTTAATTTTTTTAACATGATATTATTTAAGTAAACATTGGACTGACTTTTCATGCTAGCATCAAACACTACTCTCAACTTAGTCGAACTACTATCTTCTCGAATCACACAATGGTGAGGAAAGAAATATATATTCTCTTGGAACTCATTCATTAATTTCAAAGGAACATACCTAACATGATTAAATAAAACATATTTATTTATAAAGGATTTATAATCTTTGAATAAACTAGGATCTTCCTCAAAACGTCTTTCTAGATTGTGAAATCTATTTTTTGCAATGGAATAGGAATTACCTAACTTTAAATGTTTATTTGAACTTTTTAAAGGCAAATCATTTTCTAGAATTTGTATACTATTTTTGAAGATATTCTTAGCTAACTCTTCATCAAGACTAAGAATTTTATTTTTTGGGGAAATTTCTTCTATTTCCCAGAATTTTCGCGACAACTCATCAGTATCTGAGCTGTGTAGAAAAAAACTACAACTATTATTTGAACTATCACCTTGTGAAACATATGAAATAGCTTCTCTAGGAGTAGGACCACCTACTGTTTATTCTAACTTGGTATCTACTATTGTCAAGAAATTTTTCGAATTTTTATTGTACCACCATTTATCAGATTACAATAAATATCAGCTTCTGAAAGGATGTCAATTTGAGAAGGAATGTGGCTGCTAATTTCACATTTGAAGGAATTACAATTTTAGTGTTTTAAATGAAACTCACGGTTTCTAGTTAATTCCACAATATAATAAAAATTGTTGAAAATTCTTAAAAATTGACAATTGTTTCGATAAATCAATATCATCAATTCAATTTTTTCTCTACGCAATGAAAATTGTGGCATTTTTTCTGTAATTTTCCTAATTTATATTAAAGCTAACATTTCTTGAAGTATTGAAATGAACATTAATAGTTACCATTTTATTAGAATGTGTAACTATGCCATCACTACCATCTTTGATTGTGAAATTAGTTGGAGGCTATCTGTTAAGGTTTTTGTAATTAATGATACTGTACTACAAGGATCTAAAACAGCTTTTACTTGGAATGGCATGTTTTTTGAATTATATACTGTAACAAGTACAGTTGCTAGGAGTGCTTCTTCACTAGAGGATAAAGTGGAGAGAGTAATACCATCTTCACTTGAAGAATGATTTTTTTAATGGCGGATTTGAAGGATTTCCTCCAAGGTTTCTACTAGAATTGGGGATGTTTGAGTTATCATTACTATTTTAAGTGATCTATGAACATTTGAAGTATTCTGTAAATTCCTAGCAGAATTTACCTAACTATTTGACTGATTATTATTATCAAAGGTAGAACCATATCGATTAAAATTGTTTGAATTTTGGAAATTAAACTTCATCTGTCTTTTTTGACTATTATTATTAGTGTTTTTCAAATTCCTATGAAGCCTTTCAGAGTTGGGTGAATACCTGTAATTGAAATTTCTAATATTAGAAGAAGTTTGTTTACATAACAAAGTATGATGATAGTTTTGACATTTTAAACACCCAGTAGGGGAGCAATCACTTATATTGTAGACCAGACAATTTATACATGATTGGTTATTTTTCATGAATTGCAGTTTGTCATTATGAGAAATGGCACTAAATTTCAAACAACTATGAAATCTATGATTATTTAGAGTCCTTGACCTTTTTTCTGAGTACTATTTTTATCAGGAATTACTTATCATTCGAGAATTGAACACCTGTATTCTGAAAATTGAAGAAATGGAGGTTACGTTGATCTTGCATTTGGAGAAATTTCAAAATCAAAAGCCTTTTTTGTATAATTATCTAATTTTTGGGAGAAAATGAATACTAGTAACAAATCTCAATCATCAACATTCACTTGTAAATTTCTGAGACCATCTTTATTTTGTTTTATCTATAATTTTTTCAGTTTAAAATATTAGCAATGCATCTCTAATAAATCCATGCTCAGATCTGGCATGAAGGATTATTAAACGTTTACCTTCTCCAAACCTGTAGACAATCCTTTGAGAGAAACTTTTTTTTATCTCGAATAGATTTATCCTTCCATATTTTGGAATTTGTATGACCTTCATTGAGCCAGGTTCCATCAAGGTGATAAATGAGTCTCTGTTCTCGCTTATATTGTTTGATGTATCTTAGGTAATTTCTTCTCCATCTTACAATATCATGGCGTTCTACTGAAATTCTCTCTCCATTTCTATTCTGTGAAAAGAGAAATTCCTTAGTACTATGAAATGAATAAATGAGCTTTCAATTCATATAAAAATTATTATAATTTGTGGCGTACTTAAAATTTATTCCTTTCATAACTTCATGTAATGATGAACGAGAAATTTGTGATAAATCTGGGCATTTTTTTATTTCATTTAAAATTTCATTCAAACTTGGTATTCCGTTTTTAAAAAGAAACTATGAACAATGCGTTGAAATATATTTTTTGTTATATGGTCCAAAGTTTCAACAATTCCTAGATGACTTCCACGATGTTCAGAAGAGACAAACTTATTCCAGTGTTTCTATATTCTTTAATTCGAAACACAGTCTATCTAGCAACTCCTGAAAAGTTAAATTTGTGAACGTTAATATCACAGAAAAGTGCTATTTTCGATAACTTTCCCAACGTTTCCACAATTTCAAACACAATTGCATTCACCTTTGCCTCTGGTTTCATCATCTGAGATTTGTTTATACAGATTCACAATGTTTTGCTTTTCTGTAAACGATAAGTTGCCTAAAACTACAGAGCTCTTTTTTTTGGGAGGCGAATGATGTCTGCTAGTAATTGGCCATTTCAAAATCAGTCCTAACAACAACTGTTCTTATATTTTAATAAAACAATAGCATGAACGCAAGAAAGTACCAAATGGACATTATTTTTTTACAATTTATACAATTGTCGATCATAATATATGTCAAAATTGCTGTGTAAAACCGGCTGCGAATTGACCTATCAGGAATCTACAGAATTGCCACCTTTAATTCAAATCAGTCGTCCTAGTTTAAAAACAGGGTTTAGTTTAAAAATAAAGTATACAGGGTGTCTCAGACTAATTTATCCAGGCTATATCTCTTAAACTAATAGAGATTTTCGAATGAGACAAACTGATCTATTCCATTTCTAATACACTTTAATACGGCGTAAAAAAATCATCCCCTATATATTCATCCCTTAGTTACAACCCCCAACTTTAAATTTTTCAATAGCACCCTGTACATTTTTTTATAATTTTAGATGTGTTCTTCCATCGTCTATTCAACAAATTTTTCAAAAATAAAATCGGTTCGTAACTAATCAAGAAAATATCAGTTTATTTTTGTTAAATTGATCAAAAAAACCTTAAAGCTTAAAGGAACTATAAAAATAAATGTAATCAAAATGTAATGAAAAAAATAAATAAAAATAACAATTAACTATTTAATATTATTTGCATTCGATGTTCGAATTGTAGTCCACCTTCTGCAACACACATTTCGAATCGTGTTAGAAGATTTATTGTACATTTGGCTTGAATCATTGCAGTATTAATTTGTCGAATTGCTTGTGTTTTTGATTATATTTCTATCTGAACATCGTCAACTGGCGTAGACATTCAACTAGATAAATAATCTCAATTTGACAAAATTAATGTACAAATTCACAAAATGATACAAAGTTGTGATTGCTGAACTTCGGTGTTTTCAGATCGGAAGACACTTCATGTTTCGATTTGATGTATATTGAAATTAACTTTGTTATTCAGTGTTGAACTCGTTTCGATGAGTATAAGAACTTTATTATTAAGCGTTTAGCTCGATTCGATGAGTGTGTAAAACTGGCGTCGATGAGTGTAAAACTTTGTTATCGAGAGTATTGAACTCGCTTCGATGAGTGTAAAAAATTAACTTTGTTGTTGAGCGTTGAGGTCGATTCGATGAGTGAAAAACTCGCGTCGATAAGTAGTAGAACTGATGATTGAGAAACTGATTTCTTCACGTTGTGAGACGTGTTAATTAGAAATCTGCAAGGGGCGTGTTTACACGTTGATTGGGTTGACCAAACGAAAATAAATATTTCCTATTGGCCCGTACTGTTGGACTCGTCGGGTTCATTGACAAGAATCAACTATGGGTGCCACTAATAGATAGTTAAATTTCTATTGAATACTCCAATAGCAATTGTAACCTTTTTACTCAGAAAGGTTATTCATTCACGCACAAGTGACAATACATTTAGGGTTTTTACAATACAATAGATAATAGTGTGAAACGTGACATTTTCCTAACTTCTTGTGGATCATCATTAACTTTTAACATCATTGTTGCAGTGAAATCAAGACGTCTTTGGTAATCACAGGTTGTAATCCTTGTACTGAATGCACTTTAAAAGGATGGTAATTAAAATATTTTAAAATTTTATGACCTGAACTTCTTGAAATACCACTTTCATTTGCGAGGGTTCTAGTAGACACTTTGGGATTAAAATGTAAATATGCTATTACATTAATAAGATTTTGATCACATCTTACTGTGCGTTCAATTGTAGCTCGTTTATTATTTGGAAAATGTCCCTGTCTAAGTGAGCGTTCAAAATTCTTGAATGTTGCTTCACTTGAAATGTTCCGATTTGGAAACCTTTCTTGATATAATTGACGAGAAACTCGAGGCATTCGCCATAAATCAGTATCATATCAACGTATTCTTCAGGCGAAAATAAATATGGCATATTGAAATATTATATACAATTACAACACGTATGATTATTACTGGTCTAATACTTTTATTCGAAACGTCAATAATAATAATTGTGGATCTGACAGGTCAAATCTTGGCAACCTGGATCAAGGGCGATGTCCAAGACGTAAAATAACCGCAAGATAAGAGATTTTGTTGTGAATTTTTGCACACGCATTTGATAGACAATAATGTATTCCTCTACGAAGCTAAAATTTTGAAAGACAAAAGATAGTGTTTTTAAAAATTAAATACCAAAAAATTCACAAAACGAAGTTCGTGGATGCACGTATAATAAATAGTATAATAGAAACATTTTTGTATTTGGAGTTTTTTCCTCAATGGATACATTTTAGTGATAATGTGGAAAATCAAAAAATTACACAGACGAGAACGATTAACCTAAATACCAGAAATCATCTGACACGATTCGATATGTGTGTTGCAGCAGGTGGACTACAATTCGAGAATCTAATGTAGGGTAAAATGGTATAATACGCCTCACATTTCGAAAATAATTATAAAGACAACTGTTTTGAGCCTTTATTCAAAAATAAATGAACAGGAAATAACCAAAACACGAACTTACTCGAAACCCAACAGAACGTTTATTTAAAACCACTTCAAATTCATAAAACAAAATTTTAAAATGGGGCGTATTACACCCTACGTAAGTGCAATACGCCCCGGGTGCAAAGTTGATCCTAACAAGTTATTTTTTATTTTACATGCGTTTCATTTGACGTCCACATCTGTTGCACATATTGAGGTATATCGTACAGCTTTCACGCAACCACTTTCCATAAACTGAATCCAACCATCTCTAGATTTGGTTGAATAATAATGTTCTCCACACTCAATGCAGTTGTTCTCGTCAATGTCTGAAGCCTCATCTGAAGATTCATAAACTACAGATTCTGAAGACGAAGTAAATGGTTTCCTGGTCCTTTTATCTTTTTTCAAACAGGGGTTTTTAGATTTTATACCAGATGTACTAGGCGCACTGGAACATTTGTGCAATATTTTACCCGACTTTTTATCAGAGAGAACCTGCCGTTGGACTCTATTCTCTAGAGATGTTAGAATCATTGCAAACTGCTTCCTTTTGGAAGTAATAATAGGAATAGTTGGCACAAAAGCAATTTCCCTCAGAAGTTTGGATGGAGTTTCTTTTGGCTCAGGCTGAGTATTTATTACAGGATCGGTAAGAATTTCCGCAGTGGCAACTTCTCCAGGAATTACTTTTTTAGATGGGGTTTCTTTCGCTGCAGGCTGAGGATTTGTTGAATGAATATTGAATATTTCGACAGAGGCAGTTACTTCAGGAAGAACTTCTTGATATGGAACCTGATGTACATCTGCACATGCTGCATCAGATATATTATAAAAATGTTCCGGGATAACAGATGGGTCATATGGATAAATACCGGTTGCCTTAAATCCGCATACTGTATTTATAACGGAAGGTGATTTAACCCAACCTTCTCCAATCAGTGCAGAAACGTTGTTTCTATTTAACTTTCTGTCTTTGTGGTGATTTATCCAGGCTCTTGTCTCTTGCGCAAAATATGTTTTTAGTGGTTTAAAAAAAGATTTGTCAAGAGGCTGCAATACCTGAGTCGTGTGGCTGGGCAGGCGAAAGAGGTCAATATTGTTTTCGAAAGCCAAGTTCAACAGTTAAACCGCATTGCAATGGGAGGCATGGTCATCCAGTATCAATAACGCTTTGCCTGTACCTTTTCTTGGAATGAAATATTCGCGGAACCACTTCATAAATAAATCGCTGTTAAGGTACGAGGTATTCTGGTTCATGTAAACATCTGAGCCAGAAGGAAGTCAATCTAAAAAATCTGGTTTTCTGTATTTGCATTTCATCATTAGGACTGGTGGAAAAAATGTCCCTTCAGCATTGCAGCATGCTATTAATGAAATGTTTTCACCCTTTTCCGTACTTGTAAGACAGTAGGCATCTTTGACTCCTTTCGTAGCAACAACACGTTCTGCTTTATTTTTAACTTTAATGCCTGTTTCGTCCATATTAAATATTTTGGACGTTAATACTTTGAGCAAGAGATCAAAGTTATCACTGACTTCGTTACGATTCATCCCTTGCGCCCCCCGAGCGAAAGGCCCTCAGATTTTCTGGTAGACAGGATTGGATTTCTCCTTTAAAAACCATTCAACCAAACTTTACCTGCTGACTCATCATTTTCCGTGAAACAATTCCTTATGCCCAGCTTTTGAGCGGAAGCAAAAGCCATTTTTTCTACGTCACTTCTATTCGGTGCGAACTCCACATTCCCCAGTGCCTGTATGTGCAGGACCAACCTTCTTTCGTATTCTTTGCTTAGAGCTGGGTTTCGACCTAAGCGTTTTGTGGAGCTGTTGGCGGCTAGATATCTTCTCAGAGTTCTAGAAGGTACACCGTACTCCCTACTGGCTGCGTTTGTCCCCATCTGACCACTTTTTACTTTTTTCATGGCTGTTGACATTGCGGATTCCGTCCAAGATACTCTCGTTGTTTTTCTCACATATATTTTGCCCATTATCTGAAAAAGGGGAATAATTAGAAATAGTTTGACTGTACTTACCAATGAAAATTATTTTTCTCGGAAAAATACAACCGAACATTTTTAACTATTGCATAAGAAATGACACACGTGTAACACAATCGGCGTTCAGCATAATACTAAATCATAAGACGTATGAGTGGGGCGTCTTAAGAGCTGGGGCGTATTATACCCTAAATATTATCAATTATTTAATTGTTATTTTCATTTATTTTTTCCATAAAAGTTTTATTAAATTTATTTCTATAGTTTCTTTAATTTTTTATAAAAAATAAACTGATATTTTCTTGATTACTTACAAACCGATTTTATTTTTGAATATTTTGTTGAATAGACGATGGAAGATCACATCTAAAATTATAAAAAAATGTACAGGGTGCTATTAAAAAATTTGAAGTTTGGGGTTGTAACTAAGGGATGAGTTTTTAGGGGTTAATTTTTTTATGCCTTATTGATAAGAAACAAGAACTGGATTTCCTTGAAGAGTTGGAAATTAGAAGACACTTAAGAAACCCACAATATGAAGTCGTCAATGAACAGATAAATCTAGGGAGTTCTCCATTATTATAGTCTGTTTCTTATTGACTAACAGCACGCGAAAAGGTCACAGATGCTAATCAGGTAGTAAAGCTTAAGCGTCACAGTTCATCTAAGGAATTTATTTACTATTTAATTTTATACCCGATCTAATATATAAAGGTAATATAAATGTGAATACGGTTAGTTAAAACAAATAACTGACATTTGTAGAGTACATACAGTTAAACAATAATTTATTTTTCAAATAATCTTGTAACGCAACTATTATGACTGAATATTTCATTAATTATCTTGAGAATTTGAGGCAGGTCAATTTTTGGGAGACATATTAACAAACCATTCATCAATTCATTCTCCAGATAATCACTTTCTGATTTTCGGAATGATGATAATAACGTTCCCAAGAAACATTACAATAGGGTCCTACAAGGGATTGTTCCAATGACTACTTAGAAATTTTGCAGGTATATACGGTGAAACTTGGTCTCGCCCAAATTTGTATAATTTGTTTTGCTTAGAGTCGCTTATGTTCCATAAGTGTTAACTGTGTTGTGAAAAATGGCTCCAAGTTTTATCCCAGTAAAGTGTAAGAGCGTGAGCAGCTTACAAACGAAGACTGTAGTGTTAAATGTACATGATGCTGTTGTACATCAAATGCCGGCTGCTACTGTTAGAAATATCGTTTCGACATGTTCCAATATGACAGGAGTTAGTGAATCTACTATTTACAGGCTTCTAAGAGAGAGGAAAAATGGAAATATATCTCCACCTAAAAAGTCAACTGGAAGAAAACCATTTGACCTTGATGAACATAAGCAAAATACAATAAGACGAAAACTACATGAATTATATTTTAAAAAAGAGACCCAAACCCTTGACAGAATTCTAAGAATGGTGAAGGAGGACAAAAATTTGCCTGACATAGGGCGAAAAACTTTGTGAAAAATATTACACAAATTGAATTTTACTTGGGAGAAGCAAAGTCGCAAATCAGTGCTAATCGACAACGAATAAATAATATGTTAGAGACGCCAGTATTTACGAGATATCCGAAAATACAGACAGGAGGGAAGTCAAATCTATTATCTAGATGAGACATGGCTCAATTAAGGACATTATGTGAAAGAAATATGGCAGGACAAAAGTATTCAAACCAGTCGTCAAGCTTTCCTAGAAGGTTTGTCTACTGGACTGAAAACTCGTATCGGTAAAGGTCGTCGACTAATAATAACTCATATCGGATGCAATCAAGGATTCGTTGAAGGTGGTTTACTGGAGTTTCAGTCAACATCAACCAAAGACTATCATGAAGAAATGACTGCAGATGTATTTTACTAAGATGGTCGAATTAATTCCAAATAATGCTGTAATCGTTATAGACAATGCCACTTATCATTAGCGATTAACAGAAAATCTTCCATCTACCTCTTGGAGAAAAGCTGATATTAGAAACTGGTTAATTGTGAAAGATATACCATTTGAAGACGATATGTTGAAAAAAGAACTGTCAAAGGTTGCTTCAGATCACAAAATACAATTTAAAAAGTTTGTTATTGATGAAATAGCCAAGAATCGTGGGATAACAGTGCTTCGTTTGCCGCCATACCATTGTGAATTAAATGCGATAGAGTTAATATGGGCCCAAATGAAAGGTTATGTAGCTAGACATAATAAAACATTTGAAATGAAAGATGTTCGTGAACTCATGAAGTACCCATTGACAACAATAACTGAATAGAACTGGAGAGATGCTGTGAATTATGTAATTAGAGAGGAAGAGAAAATGTGGGTTTTAGATAACCTCATAGAACAAACTATAGAACCGATAGTGATCTCTCTTGACGAGTCTTCGGATGATTCTTGAATGGCCAGCGAAGAGGATGATACTATAGATTGAATTTTATATTTCCTATAAATGGTATGTTTACTTTACTTGTTATACAATAATTCATTGTCAATAAATTTGAATTATGAGAATTAAACAATATTTTCTTTAATTACTTTGATTTAATAAAAATGGGAATGTAACTTGTTAATAGGCCTAAGCGAATGAATTTTATTTCAACTGTAATGTTGACCGAATCTAATGAAATAAGCAAAATGAACTTATATCGTCATCTCCGCCACCACCGCACTGTTTATACTTTTGCTGGCATTGTTCAGTTTTATTACCATATTGAATTTCGAGCTGAAACAGGGATGTACAGATAACCAATACAGACACCTACTTGTTTTGCATTAGAATTTTAGTATTTACTTGTAAAATCCTTAGGAGCATTCTGTAAGAGATAATTTTTATTTGAATATTTAATGAGGCTAATGTGCTGTCAGACATAAAGATATAGACTATGAACTGTCTTCTTATGTGATAATTGTGAAGATCAGCAGATATAGTTTTCCTGGTTTTCTATATCATTGCAAAGTTATACTGATCTTAATTGGAAAAATGATATCCAGGATATCACCATAGGGCTAATAATATCTAAGCTTCAATATTTGTAATATCACATCTTCTTTTTTTTCCTATAAACATATATTAAATATTTTGGACGTTAATACTTTGAGCAAGAGATCAAAGTAATCACTGACTTCGTTACGATTCATCCCTTGCGCCCCCCGAGCGAAAGGCCCTCAGATTTTCTGGTAGACAGGATTGGATTTCTCCTTTAAAAACCATTCAACCAAACTTTACCTGCTGACTCATCATTTTCCGTGAAACAATTCCTTATGCCCAGCTTTTGAGCGGAAGCAAAAGCCATTTTTTCTACGTCACTTCTATTCGGTGCGAACCCCACATTCCCCAGTGCCTGTATGTGCAGGACCAACCTTCTTTCGTATTCTTTGCTTAGAGCTGGGTTTCGACCTAAGCGTTTTGTGGAGCTGTTGGCGGCTAGATATCTTCTCAGAGTTCTAGAAGGTACACCGTACTCCCTACTGGCTGCGTTTGTCCCCATCTGACCACTTTTTACTTTTTTCATGGCTGTTGACATTGCGGATTCCGTCCAAGATACTCTCGTTGTTTTTCTCACATATATTTTGCCCATTATCTGAAAAAGGGCAATAATTAGAAATAGTTTGACTGTACTTACCAATGAAAATTATTTTTCTCGGAAAAATACAACCGAACATTTTTAACTATTGCATAAGAAATGACACACGTGTAACACAATCGGCGTTCAGCATAATACTAAATCATAAGACGTATGAGTGGGGTAGAATGGCGGTGGGGCGTCTTAAGAGCTGGGGCGTATTATACCCTAAATATTATCAATTATTTAATTGTTATTTTCATTTATTTTTTCCATAAAAGTTTTATTAAATTTATTTCTATAGTTTCTTTAATTTTTTATAAAAAATAAACTGATATTTTCTTGATTACTTACAAACCGATTTTATTTTTGAATAATTTGTTGAATAGACGATGGAAGATCACATCTAAAATTATAAAAAAATGTACAGGGTGCTATTAGAAAATTTGAAGTTTGGGGTTGTAACTAAGGGATGAGTTTTTAGGGGTTGATTTTTTTATGCCTTATTGCTAAGAAACAAGAACTGGATTTCCTTGAAGAGTTGGAAATTAGAAGACACTTAAGAAACCCACAATATGAAGTCGTCAATGAACAGATAAATCTAGGGAGTTCTCCATTATCATAGTCTGTTTCTTATTGACTAACAGCACGCGAAAAGGTCACAGATGCTAATCAGGTAGTAAAGCTTAAGCGTCACAGTTCATCTAAGGAATTTATTTACTATTTAATTTTATACCCGATCTAATATATAAAGGTAATATAAATGTGAATTCGGTTAGTTAAAACAAATAACTGACATTTGTAGAGTACATACAGTTAAACAATAATTTATTTTTCAAATAATCTTGTAACGCAACTATTATGACTGAATATTTCATTAATTATCTTGAGAATTTGAGGCAGGTCAATTTTTGGGAGACATATTAACAAACCATTCATCAATTCATTCTCCAGATAATCACTTTCTGATTTTCGGAATGATGATAATAACGTTCCCAAGAAACATTACAATAGGGTCCTACAAGGGATTGTTCCAATGACTACTTAGAAATTTTGCAGGTATATACGGTGAAACTTGGTCTCGCCCAAATTTGTATAATTTGTTTTGCTTAGAGTCGCTTATGTTCCATAAGTGTTAACTGTGTTGTGAAAAATGGCTCCAAGTTTTATCCCAGTAAAGTGTAAGAGCGTGAGCAGCTTACAAAGGAAGACTGTAGGTTAAATGTACATGATGCTGTTGTACATCAAATGCCGGCTGCTACTGTTAGAAATATCGTTTCGACATGTTCCAATATGACAGGAGTTAGTGAATCTACTATTTACAGGCTTCTAAGAGAGAGGAAAAATGGAAATATATCTCCACCTAAAAAGTCAACTGGAAGAAAACCATTTGACCTTGATGAACATAAGCAAAATACAATAAGACGAAAACTACATGAATTATATTTTAAAAAAGAGACCCAAACCCTTGACAGAATTCTAAGAATGGTGAAGGAGGACAAAAATTTGCCTGACATAGGGCGAAAAACTTTGTGAAAAATATTACACAAATTGAATTTTACTTGGGAGAAGCAAAGTCGCAAATCAGTGCTAATCGACAACGAAGAAATAATATGTTAGAGACGCCAGTATTTACGAGATATCCGAAAATACAGACAGGAGGGAAGTCAAATCTATTATCTAGATGAGACATGGCTCAATTAAGGACATTATGTGAAAGAAATATGGCAGGACAAAAGTATTCAAACCAGTCGTCAAGCTTTCCTAGAAGGTTTGTCTACTGGACTGAAAACTCGTATCGGTAAAGGTCGTCGACTAATAATAACTCATATCGGATGCAATCAAGGGTTCGTTGAAGGTGGTTTACTGGAGTTTCAGTCAACATCAACCAAAGACTATCATGAAGAAATGACTGCAGATGTATTTTACTAAAATGGTCGAATTAATTCCAAATAATGCTGTAATCGTTATAGACATATAGACAATGCCACTTATCATTAGCGATTAACAGAAAATCTTCCATCTACCTCTTGGAGAAAAGCTGATATTAGAAACTGGTTAATTGTGAAAGATATACCATTTGAAGACGATATGTTGAAAAAATAACTGTCAAAGGTTGCTTCAGATCACAAGATACAATTTAAAAAGTTTGTTATTGATGAAATAGCCTTGAATCGTGGGATAACAGTGCTTCGTTTGCCGCTATACCATTGTGAATTAAATGCGATAGAGTTAATATGGGCCCAAATGAAAGGTTATGTAGCTAGACATAATAAAACATTTGAAATGAAAGATGTTCGTGAACTCATGAAGTACCCATTGACAACAATAACTGAATAGAACTGGAGAGATGCTGTGAATTATGTAATTAGAGAGGAAGAGAAAATGTGGGTTTTAGATAACCTCATAGAACAAACTATAGAACCGATAGTGATCTCTCTTGACGAGTCTTCGGATGATTCTTGAATGGCCAGCGAAGAGGATGATACTATAGATTGAATTTTATATTTCCTATAAATGGTATGTTTACTTTACTTGATATACATTAATTCATTGTCAATAAATTTGAATTATGAGAATTAAACAATATTTTCTTTAATTACTTTGATTTAATAAAAATGGTAATGTAACTTGTTAATAGGCCTAAGCGAATGAATTTTATTTCAACTGTAATATTGACCGAATCTAATGAAATAAGCAAAATGAACTAATATCGTCATCTCCGCCACCACCGCACTGTTTATACTTTTGCTGGCATTGTTCAGTTTTATTACCATATTGAATTTCGAGCTGAAACAGGGATGTACAGATAACCAATACAGACACCTACTTGTTTTGCATTAGAATTTTAGTATTTACTTGTAAAATCCTTAGGAGCATTCTGTAAGAGATAATTTTTATTTGAATATTTAATGAGGCTAATGTGCTGTCAGACATAAAGATATAGACTATGAACTGTCTTCTTATGTGATAATTGTGAAGATCAGCAGATATAGTTTTCCTGGTTTTCTATATCATTGCAAAGTTATACTGATCTTAATTGGAAAAATGATATCCAGGATATCACCATAGGGCTAATAATATCTAAGCTTCAATATTTGTAATATCACATCTTCTTTTTTTTCCTATAAACATATATTAAGCCAATCACAAGGTAGGTCACTCCTTGGTCCAGCCAAAAATAACTACTAAACATCAGGTAGGCATAAAATGAAATGTAACTTCTGTCATTCTGACGATGATATTGATTTATCGAAACAATTGTCAATTTTTTAGAATTTTCAATAACTTGTATTATATTGTGGAATTAACTAGATACCTTGAGTTTCGTTTAAAAACACTTAGAAAAATTAAAAATAGTATCAAACAATACTAATGCGGAAGAGAATCATAGAATCTATGGCAATCTGACGGCAAGACTTTTTTCAGAGCTTGTAAGTGCTCTCATTTTTGTTGCTTTATTTTTAGGCGACTTTGATATAATCTCCCTATTTGGGGGTGTAGATTAACTTTAATTCTTAGAGGCAAATTAGTCCAGTCATCAGAATAATTAATTTTGTATGATATTCCCTTATTTTTTTCATATTTAAGACATCTTATATCATTAATGTGTAAATCAGTCTTCTTATTTCCTGGTCTAATACTTTGGTAATAGCACAAATTTGATTTTTTTTCCAAAACAGTATGATCCAAAAATTCTAAGTGAAAGGGTTGCTTTGGTCGTACTTTCTTATAGAACTCTATGTAATCTGATGGTAGTTTTATATCTTTATTTTTTAGTTCTCTTTAAATCAAGCTATGTGCGCTATTCACTTTCTCCCTTTCTCCAAGAATTTTTGGATCATAGTTACGTTTGTCTCATTAACAAAATGATAAAGGGCATTACTGAGAGTGTTGTTCCGGTTTTGGTAACCGCATCCGTTACTATAGATCACAATGTTCTTAGTTGAGGGTTCCTGTTCCAAAAACTGGAAAAGATGTTTGGTGATAATAGTTGCGAAAATGTTAGCCTCAAGACCTCCTTCAGCCTCATGCCATAAAAGCAGTTTACCTCCTTGTTTTTTAAGTTAAAAGTTGTAAAATTGTGCACGCACAACTTTGTTTTGTAGTAACTTGCAGATGCACGTAATACTGGAGCTAGTTTTACTGCCTGCACATCCATTTTAAAAATACCTAGCTCAGAATTTTCTGTAGCCTCTTTTTTGTCATTCTCTTTTCATATCTGGCTTCTACTTTTCTTTTAACGTGTTTTAAGTAGTCTTCTTCAATAACATTTTTAGTTTTGTAACCAATGCAGATATCAAATTGGTCTTTGTTTGGTTTGTGAATAAATATATTTTTGATTTTCATTTCTTTTTTAAAGTGAGCTTCTGTCATTGTGACGATGATATTCAGTTATCGAAACAGTTGTCAATTTTTTAGAATTTTCAACATTTTTCATTATATTGTGGAATTAGCTAGAAACGTTGAGTTTCATTTAAAACACTAATAGGCATAGATCAGTTTTCGTCCCATTCGAAAATCTCTATTCGATTAAGATATATAGCCTGGATAAATTAGTACCATAATGAGCGTTGTCATGATCCTTATAACATAAATATCTTTCATTATTTTCAGATTATCCTTTTATTTTGCGTGGGATATTCCCAAGCTAAATTCCGGTTCTTCGGCAAAGATAGTCTTGCAAGCAAAGCAGCAGATTATTTAGGCCTTGATAACATTATCAGTGTGGATGCAGATGCTCGTGGCAAAATTTTAGACAATGAAATAGGATTAAATGGCGCAATTGGACTTAGTAAAGACGAAGCTGGTGCACATGCTGGTGGTAATGCTGATGTTTTGGGACAAAAACTCAATATCAAAGCTGATCTCCTTAATGGACGTGAAATAAGTCAAAGAGCTCATCAAGTATATAGGTAATATGAAGATTATTATGAAGTTAATATACGTCAGTGTGATTATGACATATTTATCATCCTTATTTGGGCGTCATTGTGGCCTTTATAATGGCACTCAGTGTCATTATGAACTCATAGTAGAACAGTTGTATTATCTCGTGAACAGTGACCTTTCCAATTTACTGTGTGAAGCGGAAGTGGGAATTCGTTTAGCAATCTGTAAGTAGTCCGGGAAAGTAACGTCGAACAATCTGTTAAACATCAAAAGTTTCCCGGCGCTGATTTTCAATTTTTAAATGAAAATGTATCGACGCAGCATCACTCTCCTAGATTGTCTAATAATTTCCGCTTGAGCTTGCGACGCAGCTAGCAAGCACAGCTCGGACCACATAAAATTCAAGCAATTTATGCTCGTATCATTTCTGGATGTGTTCTTACAAAAAAATCGTAGAGATGAAAATTGCAGCAAATTTTATGCTCTTGAAGGTGACTTAAGTAGTTTTTCCTAAAACAAAATTTCCAATCTTAAATTTTCCAAAAATAGAAAAAAAATTCGTTAATCATATTTTTGGCTAGTAATTATAAATAAACTATTAATGGCGAACTTCTGAAAATTCACGTTTTTTCAGATTTGGAAAATTAAAAATGGCGGCTGCTCAAATTGAAAACGAACTTTTTTTCAATCGCGTTTAAATTTATGTACATTAATATGATATCGAGAAGCGGTTGGTTGCAATCGACAGAGTGAAAGTTATATTTATATAAATAACATAAAAAAAATTTAAAGAAATTTTTTTTATAATTTTTTTGAACATTTACCGAAAAAAAATGTCCATCTAGTTTTTTCTTATTTTGTCGATGAAAAATTTGTTAAAAATATCTTTTCAAGTTATAAATATGTTCATTTTTGAAAGATGAGTATTTTGAAAGAAAATTTCTCAGATGCGACTTTTACAAGCTGAGTTAAACAAATTCAAAGTCTGCTAGATACTGTCATAATATTAATTGAAATTTTCAAATTTTGATCACTTCGCTAGGTTGTTGAATCTCAACTCAACTTAAACACAATTTTTCATTTTTCTACCGTTAATTGGTCCTTTCAAAAAGAAAACAGTAATCCTAGCTCGCTCGGCCAAACGGTGCGGCGGCAGCTGCTTGGCGTAGTGGTGGGGGGTTAGCGCTTCGGTTGTGGGATAAGGATAAAACAATTGTTGAAAAAATGAAGCCTACCGACTGGGGTTGGAAATTCATTGATAATTATGGCCTCGCACCGGAAATGATTGACGACGTACTTGTACCCGACGAATTATCTAAAATTATTTCGTGTTCTTGTAACACAGGCACAGATTAGAGAAAGAACAGATACGAATCCCGGTAAAACATCAAACGATTTTCAACTCCGTCTTCAATGACCTCGGACCTTTAACTTGGTATGGCCGCGATGTTGCCAGTTTAAAATATTTTCTGAATTTCTAACCAAATTGCAATGTTGACTCGGGGACAATAACAATTTCCAGTGCCGGATCTAGTTTTTTTGGAAATTTCCACTAAATCTTTAAAATTGGGCCATGAATTAAAACAATAACCATAACCGAATATACATTCATGTATTTATTTAATACCTATGTGTACATTCTTATGATTTGTTATAAATAGTCATTACTCTTGGGAGATTAATTAATAAATACATTTTTAGATAACACAAATCACTACAAAAATTCATCAAATTCCAAATAATTCTCAATTTATCATTTATCAAAGGAAATACAAACGGGATGAGCCAAATACGGTATTCAATAACATATCAATTATACAGTATAAATTGTTAATTGTAATTATTGAAACTAAATACTACGAAATTAAAACATAATTTTGTTATTAAGATACAGCTTTTTTAGCTTATTACAAAATGTAAAGAATTTGTCATGGAATATATCAATATCAACATGGTTATAGACTGAGTAGAAGGATTTACAACACCTACGCAAGGGAGAATTTTGATAATAATTTGTAGCACTAAAGTTAATATCAAAAACTTAAAAATATTAAATTTAACGAAGCAGGCAATCTCGTTGGAATCAACAAGACTATTAACAATTTTACATAAAAATTGATTTATTGATTATAAATTGAGTAAAATAGACAGTTTTCTATTTTTCTTTGGCTGGAACTTAAAATATTTATTGCTAAATTTCAGCAAATAAAAAATCCTTAATCGGATGAACATTTTTTTTAAATATTCGTGAGGGAAGCGTTCACAAGGATGTGTAAATTCTGTAGCTGTTGATATCATATATAAATTATTTCCAACTGAAGGGTTCGGCAAATATTTCTCTATGTTTGTGAAAAAAAGGCATTCTAAATTATAAATATATTGACAAAACGAGTCCTCGGGTGTTTTGAGCTTTCCAAATACTAAGTTCTTGTCATATGCTTTATAATGAATAAACATATTGGTGAAGTCCAAAACTTGCGTATTTGTAGAAAATTGTTGACAAACATCACATGAATGAATTTTTAGACACTTACCAATAAGATATCCAACCACATATTTAAATGCGTTTTGTTCTGGCAATGGATTTCGATGATAATCACAGTTAGTGACTCTGAAATTTGTGGAAAATTGGTTAATGGCAATAGGAGTTTTAATAATCATAGATGTATTAGTGTTGGTCTGCGTCAAACAACATAATAAATTTTCAAACTGATCTTCACAATTCATGAAAGATGAATTGAAAAAGTTGATAAAAAATAATTTTTTAAATGCACGTGAAAACTGAATGGGGGTAGGGTTGGTAGCATTTCCACTTTGTTGTCTAATACTACCAAAAAAGTTTTCAAGACAGTCTTGATTTAGACGTCTTGTTAAAATAAATTTAAAATTTTTTGATTTTAAATATGCCCATATTTCTGACAAGGAGTTAATTGTAATTTTCCACCCTTTAATAAATTTGCAATGGTTTGTAATATTTCTCCCTGCAATGCTCATAACACTCAAGTTATTTAATATTTTAATTGAATCATTTAAAAAATCAATTTGGTGTATTTCCCCGGAAAATTTTCTGTTATATAGTTTGACATTGTTCAATGAAGAAGAATTGAAAATATCAAACAATTTGTCAGCATGTGAAATAAGTGTAACTGTATCTGAAGCTTCTTGAGGTAAGCATTTTAACGATACATACGTTTCTAAGCTGGCTGCAACGGTAGCACTCAATACTTGAGTTGCAAATTTTACTCGCATTTTCTCAAAATTTGTAGGTTTTATATGCGATTCTGTAAGCTTTGGAGCTAAACGATTTCGAAGCATTTTATCTTTTTCATAAAATTGAACTATATATGTCCAGGATGTTTTTTTATTGTCCCAGCATATTTTATTAGTCAGCATATTATTTCTTATTGCCTTAATAAGATGTGGGGGATCGAAATAATAAAATAATTTTTTTCCACCCAAAGTAAAACTTGGTTTTTGTGGAGTCACACCCAAATGTTCTGAAAGTTCTACAAAGTTTGAACCCATATCAGAAATTAAAACAATAACATCAAGACCAATATTCCCTAATTCTATTAAAAAAATTTCTAGCATCGCTTTTATTTGCAACACAGATGCAGTTGTAGAAGTAAATGCATATCCTAATGGTTGTTTCCAATTATTTTTCAGTCCTCTAGCCATAATAACAAAAGCATTATTTGCTATATTATTGGTTCTATTTGTACCATCATCCTCAAACCCAATAACACAATCACGACCAAAGTTATAAAATAAATTACTTTTCAACGATATTTCATCTATTGTTAAAGCACAAATACGATCTTCAGCCTTCATATGGTCAATTTTTAATTTTAGTAAATCAAATAATTGTTTGTTGAAACCAGCAGTAAAATGTGCGTTCTCCGTGAATTTTTGTAAACTCCTTACAGATGGCAGTGAAAAAGATTTTTGTAAATGTCTGTATGCCTTTGGCCCAAGAAAATATAAAGATAGAGAAAATTTTTTAAACTCGTTTGAAAACCTTCGACCTTTTGCAGTTCTGTTCATATTTCTTATTTGTGCTTTAACAAAATCTCTTAAGTCAGATGGTAGAAACTTATCACACAAAAGATTAAAATCTTCTACATTTAATTCTTTAGGTGCTGTGTTCAGTGCGTCGATCTCTTTCATCAACATCTTATTTTCTGCCTTAAGTTCTTCAATTTTCCTTGCCATGGCAATTTTTCGAGGGCTGCTTGAAGACAAACTTGAGGAGTTTGGGTTTCAACAGGTGATGACTCTGGAAGTGGTATTAAAACTGGTAGAGTTGCTGGGTGCACTAGAAAGATGAAATAAACTAATATATAGATGTTATTGCTGCTTAAACTAAGTGTATGGAGTCTTTCAAGAGTAGATATGAGATTATTTGTTAGTTCATGTCTTGCTTTAATTGGAAAATAAAACATTTATTATTTTAACGAAGTTAACTGTCTCGACCCTTACTTCGTGGAATCTACTCATTTCACTGTTTTAAATGAAACTTACTGTTTCTAGCTAATTCCACAGTATATTGAAAACTTTTAAAAACTCTAAAAAAATTGACAATTGTTTCGATATAACATATCATCGTCAGAATGACAGAAGTTTCATTTCATTTGCCTATTTGATGTTTAATAATTATTTTGGCTAGACCAAGAAGTTACCTACTTAGTGATTGACTTAATATATGTTAATAGAAAAAAAAAGAAAGTAAGATATTACAAATATTGAAGCTTAGATGTTACTAGCCCTATGGAGATATCCTGGATATCTTTTTCCAGTTAAGATCAGTATTAACTGTGCAATGATATAGGAAACCAGGAAAACTATATTTGCTGATCTTTACAATTATCACTTAAGAAGACAATTTAAAAGTAGAGAACTCCCTAGATTTATCTGTTTATTGACAACTTGATATTGTGGGTTTCTTAAGTGTCTTCTGATTTCTAACTCTTCCACCACATTAATAAATTACACCCAACAATTAAATTTACATTAGAAAATGAAGAAAACAACTCAATCAATTTTCTTGATTTAAAAATTCAACGAGTTAATAATGTACTTGATTATTCAATTTACAGAAAACCAACATACACTGATGTAACTATTCCATACAGTTCCAACCACCCCGTCTCACATAAGTTGGCAGCATATAATTCAATGATACATAGAGCATTTTCAGTTCCTATGAATAAATGTAATTTTGATAAAGAAATTAATACGATTAAACAAATAGCAACATCCAACGGTTATCCATTGCATATGATAAATAAGTTAATTAATAAAAAAGAGGAAAAAGTGGAATTAAAACTAATATTTCCAGAACAAACTGATGAAATAAAAAATTATAAAACCATCACATATTCAGGTAATATTTCTAATAATATTTCAAAAATAATATCTTCAGCTACAAATACAACAATTTCTTTCAAAACAGAGAGTAATGTGAGTAAAAAATTGTTAAATGTAAAAACAAAAATATCCCCATTAAAGAAGTCTGGTGTATATAGACTTAAATGTCCAGAATGTAATGCTGTCTATTTGGGTCAAACCCTTAGAAATTTTGAGATCAGATACAGTGAGCATTTACGAGCATATAGATTAAAACAACCAGATAAATCACACTACGCAAAACATCTACTTGACACCAAACATTCATTGACACCTAACACAGAACTAGAAGTGCTGCATATTTGTGATAAGAAGCAAGAACTGGATTTCCTTGAAGAGTTAGAAATCAGAAGACACTTAAGAAACCCACAATATCAAGTTGTCAATGAACAGATAAATCTAGGGAGTTCTCCACTTTTAAATTGTCTTCTTAAATGATAACTGTAAAGATCAGCAGATATAGTTTCCCTGGTTTCCTATATCATTGCACAGTTATACTGATCTTAACTGGAAAAAGATATCCAGGATATCTCCATAGCTTCAATATTTGTAATATCATACCTTCTTCTTTTTTCTATTAACATATATTAAGTCAATTACTAGGTAGGTCACTTCTTGGTCTAGCCATAATAATTATTAAACATCAAGTAGGCATCAAATTAAATGAAACTTCTGTCATTCTGACGATGATATGTTATATCGAAACAATTGTCAATTTTCTTAGAGTTTTTAAAAGTTTTCAATATACTGTGTAATTAGCTAGAAACAGTAAGTTTCATTTAAAACAGTATAATTTATTATTTTTATTGCTTTAATGGAAGAAACATATATTATCAATTTTATAGTGAAATATTTGTGTATTATGACATATCGTAACCAAGGCAGTAGTATTCAATATTGTCTAAATCAGAAAAAAATTAAAAATCAAATAATAATGAATGAGAAATAAGAAAATTAGTTAATAATAGTCAAATTAAAACATTACCTGTAATATCTTCAACAATTTTAATTTTCTTTGAAGTGCATAGCAACTCGTCATCTTTTTTTCTTTTTGTTGGTGTAGGGATAGCTGAAGAAAAATAACGAAATATGTAACATTCAAAAGTATTTAATATAAGATTCCTACAATACTCAAAACATAATAAATTTCGTTAAATATTACATTGCTCCTGACGTACAATATTATTTATATTTTGTAAACGCCGGAATGGTTGAACCATTTTGCGAAGTAATAAGAAAATATTTTAAATGGCCTTCACTTAAATTTCGGAAATGTAACTCTAAATCAATTGATATTACCACCAAAACGGATATTCCCGAAACAATTAAAGCTTTCCGCGAAGGAAAAACTAACCATCGTGGAATAGATGAAACATATAACCGTATTAAACACATCTATTATTGGCCAAATTTAAAGGAATCTATACAAACATATATTAATAGCTGCGCAATTTGCCAGAGATGTAAATATGAAAGAAACCCCGTCAAAACTCAAATGAACATTACCCCCATTGCAATAAAGCCTTTCAAAATCATCCATATTGACACTTATACCGCTGAAGCACAGAAGTTTTTAACAATTATTGATACTTTCTCAAAGTACGCCCAAGCCTATCACTTTAGCTTTAGAGTCTACAGAAATTGCCAATCACTTAATTGCATTCTTCTCCCATCATGGAATACCTGATCAAATAATTACAGATAATGGTTCCGAATTTAAAAATACAGTTATCACGGAATTATTAGGCCTTCATAAAATAAAAGTGCATTTTTGTTCCCCCTACCATCCGCAATCAAACTCTCCAGTCGAAAAAGTACACTCGACCTTTAATGAACATATTCGGTTATTAAACACTCGGGGTTTTAGTAAAACACCAATCAGAATGAAAATGAAATATAGCTTATAATCATACGATACATTCGACTACAAAATTAAAACCAATAGACGTTATCAATGGTCACCTAAAATCGGAAAACCCTTTCGGTATAAATATGGATATGATCTTAACTAGTCATTTTATAGAAGAACACGAAGAAATGGTTCGCGAAATGTATGCAAAGATAAATGAAAATTTAATAAAACAAAAAGAAAAGATTATCGGAAAAATTAATATAAATCGCGATTCACCTGAACTGTTTAAAGTAGGCGATGAAACATTTATAAAGTCCCATGAAAGGAAAAAGACGGCTAATAAATTTGAAAAGCCGACTGAAATAACAGCAGTAAATAACAGGGGTAAAATAGTAGCTACCTGCTTTCAAGACAAAGTCCACATGGACAATCTCAAAAGACCACGTAAGAGGACTTACTCATTCTAATCAATTCTTCAGGTTTCCCCTTGCACTTGGGCTACGGGAACAAATCTCCTTCAGAAATTTGGACAACAACCTAGCATTCCTACCCCTAAATTTAGGCTCAGCAAAAATTGAAGAATATTTCTACAAAATTTTACGACTTAAATCCAATATTAATGGAAACTGAGAAACTAAGTTCCAAAGCTCAACACATTCTATATACTATAAATGAAAATCAGAATTATTCATGGGATGTCTCTAATTACATAAAAATATTGGAATTTACTATAGATAAAGTAAATACAAAATTATTTGACATTATTCCGAAACCACAACGCTACAAGAGAGGACTAATCAATGGGCTAGGCTCAATATTTAAATGTATTACAGGTAATTTAGATGCATCAGATGGCGAAAAATATGAAAATTTAATAGATAACCTGCAGAAAAATCAAGAAAAATTAGTATCTGAATTCAACCCATAAATTTCACTGTCTGTTAATACAATAAAAACTTTTAATGCCACTGTTCAACAAATTAGTCATAATAAACAACTATTAGATACCAAAATAGAACAAATAAAATTAATAATCAACACAATAGTTTATAGAGAAAATTCACTATTTATTAGAGACGTGATAAATCAGATTTTGAACATGTATGAAGTTATTCTCTCAACTTTGCAAGACATAGAAAATTCTTTGACGTTTGCAAAACTAAACATCACGCATCCCAGCATCATGAAAACATCTGATCTCTTTTTAGCATTAAAATCAGTAAAAACTATAATTCCTCAGTCACAACTTCCTATCGAAATTATTTTAGAAAATACACAATTATATGAATCTATAATAAAAATCGAATGCTACATCTATAAAAATAAAATAACTTATATTCTTAACGTACCTATAACTTATCCAGATATCCTTAATATTTACCATATGTATTCACTACCTGTACCTTATAAAGGTCAGTTCAAGGCAATCATCCCTCGAGATAAATTCATGTTAAAAAGTCAGTTACATTTTACATTTCGAAATAACGATTGCATCAAAACTTTCCCCAAAACTTATTATTGCACTAAACAAGAAATAGAAGAAATCAACAGTGACACACCTTGTGAACTTCTTGCTTTGGACATGAAAAATACCTCACAATGTAAACAAATTAGTTTAACTTTAACAAAGTCGAAATTTAACCAACTGGGAAGCACCAATAATTGGCTAGATGTATTTCCAAATGAAGACACCTTAAAAGTCACTTGCAAACAACAACAAGAAGTTAAAAAGTTGAAGGGAACATTTTTAATCGAAATCCCTGTAGGATGTCAGATTAAATCAACTGCACAAATGCTAGCCAATGAAAAATCAATAGCCGATAGCCAACCAATACTTCCTCCCGATATCCAGATCACGAACGACACACTGCCAACTCTAAATCCAGGGGTGCCCTTAGAAGATATCAAGTTGGACCAGCTTTCAGATAACTTGTACCAGCTGACAGAAAACTTCCCCTTGCAATGGACAACCGGAATATCTCATACACACAGTGTGTGGACGATAGTAGTTTACATCGCTATAGCAGGAACAATTGCAGCATACATCCTCAAGAAATTCAACCCCAGGAAGAAGACAGCGTCCCAAGCTCCAGTTGTTACATCACCATCCATTCAACTCTCTCTTCCCTCGTGAGTTGAAACTTCGGCGGGAGGAATTATCTCAGCCTTCCTGAGGACGCGGCGGGAGGCCGGTTGAAGCTGCGGGCCTTGCAGTTTCATCATATATAAATGAAGGACTCTAACTGACAATTCATTCATTCTTGTTTTATTCTGTATCCATTCTTCTCAATCGTTTTTATAATTTTTAATAGTTTTTAATAAATATATCATTCTTATAATTTTTGTAAAAGTATTAAATGTTTGTTTTTAAAAACGGACTTCGAAGTACTCATTAGTTAATTCACGACATTATTTTGGAGCAGATCTAAATATTCATCTCCATTCAAGTTGCCATCAATGGAAAAGGGATCTACGATATGATTTCCAACAATTCCTGCCCAAACATTTACTTTTTCAGTATATTGCGTATGTTCCTGTCTCATCCAATGAGGATTCTCATTAGACCAATAGTGGCAATTTTGACGATTAACATGACCGTGAAGAGTAAATGTGCTCTCATCAGAAAACAAAACATCTCCTAATTGGATGATATTGTTAGCTAACATCTCCATCATTTGTTCACAAAAATACGTTCTCCTGTCAAAATCGTCTTCCGTTAGCTCCTGAGTTGGCATCATTTTATAGGGATGCATTTTACTTTGATTTTTGAAAAATTGATGTGTGGCTAATGTTGTACAGTGAGGCTGCTTTTCGACCAGAATTATGTGGGGTTTCTTGAAACTCAAGCATAACATCCTATTTCGTATCATCGCTTAGTTCATTAGCAACTACTTTTTTTGTCTGTCTTATACATGACTAATCTCGCGAAACTGTTTTTCTATTTTGCTAATTGTTCCTTGGGATATAGGCGGCAAATTTAGAAATGTTTCGTGAAATCAGCGAGAAACTTCCATTTGCGTCCGTGTGTTATATCCATAACCAATCATTTGTAGAATGGTTATTTTGTGCGTTTCTGTTAAATGAACCATTTTTCTGATATTATTACGTACAGTTAACGAAATTCAAACGACAATAGCACTGACACTGATCACTACTGTCATGCAGACAGACAACAAGTTGCTAAGGCTATGAGCTTTAAACGAAAATAAACAAAACTGTGTGTATTTTTTTCTATTTCATATCAGTGAAAAGCGAACGCATTAATGGTTTTTGCTTATTTTCTCAATATTAAGAGCTGAATGGGAAATAAGTATTGAGTGTAATGTAGCGAATTTGTGAAATAAAATAATTTTCTTTTTTTAATGTTAATTTTTGTAACATCTGAAAACACTTAATATTTCCGAAACAGTTGAAGATAGGTATGGGACATTGTACATAAATTATGTCTAGATTTTCTGAAGAATCCAAAAAACTAATAATATACAGGGGTTGTATTTAAAATAAGAAAGTTGGTATCGGCCACTGTCACGTGACACACCCTATATAATTATTTTTTTTTGAAAAAAATGCGCATCTGAAAATACTAAAAAAATGTGTCCAAGTGTTTTTCCCAACATGCTCTCATTTATTCGTTATCGAACTTATTCCATTTGGCTGTTCCACACTGTATAAATTATGAATATCATTGTACCTTATTTCTAGTAATATGTAATCATATTAATAATAATCATACTATAAATGCACAATTTCCACAAATAATACCAAAATAAAAGCTTGAGCTTCGTTGAATTGCGAACGAGCGTTGACCCCCACCACAACACCAAGCAGCTGCCGACGAGGTCCGTCAAGCTCCCCCCCCCCGTTTATATTTTTTTACTAAAATGCAAGCACACATAAAGGGCACCTAGCACAACCTAGCACAACAATTTTTATAGCTAGCACACCAACAGCTCACAATAAAAATGCTTTTGAATTCGGGTGGGGCCTGGTTAACGCTAGACCCCTCCCGCCCCGGTTGGAATTTTTGTGCCCAAATGCTAGCACAGATAAAAGCCACCTAGCACAACCTGGCACACCATTTTTTTTAGCTAGCACACCAACAGCTTACAATAAAAATACTTTTGAATTCGGGTGGGGCTAGGTTGACGCTAGCCCCTCCCCCCTCCCGGTTGGAATTTTTTCGCCAAAATGCCTAGCACTTATGAAGGATACCTAGCACAACCTACCAAACCATTTTTTATAGCTAGCACACCAACAGCTTACAATAAAAATGCTTTGGAATTCGGGTGGGGCCAGGTAAACGCTAGCCCCCTGCGGTAGGAGTTTTTCCGGCAAAATGCTAGCACAAATAAAAGACACCTAGCACAACCTAGCACAAAAAAATTTATAGCTACTACATCAACAACGGTTTTGAATTCAGGGGGTAGAGGGTGTCTGCAAAATAACGCTATGCTTACACGAATGAATGAAAATGTTGGATGTATTTGTCCCTAAACATCATTTTCCTATAAAAAATGGCCCCTAAACAGCATTATTGTTGTCAGCTGTTGCCGGATTGTGCGTGATATCTATATTTTCCCATCTAGCAGGGTATTTGATTAATTAATAATTAACTATTATTTAATTAATAATTATCTATTTATTTTCAATTAATGCTAAAAAACGAAAGAATAGAAAAAACCTTGACTTTTAAAAATAATTTTGTCAAAATCATAGTGATTTTAATAAAACAAAATAATTAAATTGAACCATTTAGTCACGGAATGAGAAACAATCCGTGCACAAATAAGTTGCAAATTACGTCACACTATAAAAAAGGCGACAAACGTTTGCGTACAGACATTGGATAAGTCCTTTGGACAACGTTGTGCAATCTGGGAAGGGGCGGCTGAGATCCCTAAAAATGTTCCAATATATTGAGAATACATGTTTTAGACTGATCGTGGTTCACTGTAGTTCTTATTTAAAAGAAACACTCAAACTTCATATTTAAATTTGCCAGAATATTTATTGCCTAAGTTGATGGATAATTAACCATTGTAATAGGTATGTTCCAACCAACACAAAAACCGTTCAATGACGATACAAGCCCTGTTGATCTGCTGATTAGTGAATATAATAAGTCTGTGTAATTTACATCAAATTTGTTGCGTTACTGAGATTGTACGGTAATAAAACGGTATTTACTTCGGTTGGAACAAACCTAATGATAACATAAATATTGCATTTCACTATCAGATTTTTTTTAAATTCCCAAGTTTACTTAGAACGTGCATCTTTTAATTCTTAAAGCCGGTTAATCAGAGCTTCAAATATTTCTGTGGCATATCATAACATACCAACATTACTATGTATTTTTCAAAGTTCTTAGTATGTAACTGGCAATGTATGTTTGTTCGGTTGCAATCTTGCAACTCAGTTTTGTAGCAGATATCTTCAACAGATTGAGCTGAAATTCTGTATATACGTCTAGTTTGCATTCCAATCCATGATTAGGTATGTGACGTCATTCTAAATTCAACATGGCGGATCACCAAAGTTGGCGGACTAAAGAAAGTGGACTAATTTTTTATGCTTTCTTACAATATGGGTAATGGAAGGACTTGCTAAGAATACGAATGTGAGTTGCTCCAATCCGTCTACAATTTTGGTGTACTTGGGTTTTTTGAGTCCTTTATTATGACATTGAGGTCGAATTGTAGGTACATCCAAACTGGCCGATTCAGATGTGTGGGTTACGAAAGGGTTTCCCCTAAGGGCTGATGGTTCTAATAATATGTATTCTTCCTAATATTGCAAGCAACATGGACTATATAAGTTAAACTAATAATCTAACTATTTTCACGAGTGTAATTCGATAGAATATTTCTCGATTAGACTGTATTAATGCGGAATTTATATTATTTAAACAACATTACATGGTATTTAATTACTTTTTTGGTACATTTTCAATCACTTATTTTTGGATTAAACTTGAAGAATCGTTTCCAAACCGTGACATTTTTATGATATTTTAAATTAAAATTATGATAATAACAATTGTTACTTAGACGTGACTTAGATACGGACTTAAAAGGGAAATTATCGGCCCCGTCGGAGAGTTATCTCCGAAAAGATCCTGCTTCATTTGGAGTTTTTACCATATGAGTGGGATGTTCCGAACATTTTTCGTAACTACAGTGAGAAAAAATTGAACCAGCCGTTTTACATATATATTCAACCTATCCATTTATACATTCATTTATTCATCGAGTAAGTATAGCGTTATTTCACTACCCCCCGTCCCACTCCCCAGAATCAAAAGTGTAGTTGGTGTGCTAATTTTAAAAAATGATATCTTAGATTATGCTAGGTGTTCTTCATTTGTGCTAGTATTTTGGCGAAAAAGTTCCAACCGGGGGGGGGACGGGGGCTAGCGTTAACCTGGCCCCACCCGAATTAAAAAGCATTTTTATTGTAAGCTGTTGGTGGGCTAGCTATAAAAAATGGTATGCTAGGTTGTGCTAGGTATCCTTTATGTGTGCTAGCATTTTGGTGAAAAAAATCTAACCGGGGGGGGGGGCAGCTTGACGGACCTCTGCCGCCGCACCTTTTGGCCGATCTAGCTAGGATTACTGTTCTCTTTTGAATGGACCAATTGACGGTAGAAAGATGAGAAATTGTGTTGAGTTGGGATTCAACAACCTAGCGAAGTGATCAAAATTTTAAAATTTTAATCAATATTATGACAGTATATAGCAGACTTTGCATTTGTTTATCTCAGCTTGTAAAAGTCGCATCTGAAATTTTTTTTTAAAATACTCGTCTTTCAAAAACAAACATATTTATAACGTGAAAAGATATTCTTAACAAATTTTTCAACGCCAAAATGAGAAAAAACTAGATGGAAATTTTTTTTCGGTAAATGTTCTAAAAAACTATGTAAAAAATATTTACAAAATTTTGTTTATGTTATTTATACAAATATAACTTTCACTATGTCGATTGGAACCAACAGCTTCTCGATATCAATAATGGTCATAAATTTAAACGCGATTGAAAAGAAAATTGTTTCCAATTTGTGCAGCCGCCATTTTGAATTTTCCGGATCTGAAAAAACGTAAATTTTTAGAAGTTCGCCCTCTATGTTTATCTATGTTTTGACCTCGATATTAATATTTTATTTATAATCACCAGCCAAAAATATGATTTTCGACAAAATTTTCCATTTTTGGAAAATTTAACATCGGAAATTTTTTTTTAATAACTATCTACGTCACCTTCAAGAGCATAAGATTTGCTGCAATTTTCATCTCTACGATTTTTTTGTAAGAACACATCCAGAAATGATATGAGCATAAATCACTTGAATTTTAGGTAGTCCGAGCTGTGCTAGCAAGCTGCGTCGCAAGCTCCAGCGGAAATTATTAGACAATATAAGAGATTGAGTGATGCTGGGTCGATTTAAAACTGAAAAATCAGCGCTGGGAAACATTGGATGTTCAACTTCCCTACTTTCCCGGACTAAAGTGAGGTTCAAAAATATTGGCTTAGGTCTAGCTCAGTGTTTTAATTGAAAGTTAAAAAGGGGAGCGCGTTTCAATCGCTTTGCTTAACTGCATTTACCGTATAATTATTATGAAGTAAAACTTAAACAAGCTTTGGTGAGATTGTATTTATTATAAGCAATATATCATAGATATGCTCAATAAAAAAAAATTTATGTTATCATTTCAAGTATTATAATTTTAGTGAAAAAATGAATAGGTAGGGATACCCAGGGCATAACGGAACATCTAACCTTTAATGTCACATTGCGTGGAAATACCAAATATATAAAATGTTTTTATAACTACGGTATTTTGTTTGGCTTATTGTCGTGGTTGAGTTTGGGGTTAATTTCAAAATAGAAATGTTTAAGTACGGGAAAAATAAATTATGAAAAACTTGCAATTGGCCCATTTTGCCCCATATATGGGGAATAAATTATTACGGTTTGGGGTAAAACGGAACACCTTCAAATATATACCTAGGTATATAGGTACGAAATATTTGAGCATTTTCTGAATGATGTGAGTAGATTACATTTTTAATAGGAAAAACAAAACAAAATGTAAATTGCAAAAATTTACTGTATAACCCACGAAAGTGTTAATTTAATAAACTAAGTCAATGAGAGCCAAAACTATAGTTAACGAAAATTATTGACATATTTCACAGACATACTCTATTTCATTATCTTCTGTGTCGACGCCAGCACAGGAATCATTTATGGCAGGGTATGCAGGCAGTACAACCATTAATACAGTAAATGGGGAGAAAAATAAGGTATAACCTCCGAATTCTTTACACCCGCTCCGATTTTGATGAAAATTTGGAAATAAGTTATTTTCACCCTCTATATCAAAGTTGATATGCTCTTGAGATGCGTTTTTCATTTTTAGGGGGTGAAAACCACCCCTTATGCTGAAAAAATAGAAAAAACCATAAAAACATATATTACATCGATCCAAATCATTTTAAATACGTATAATAAATATACTTGTATGTTGTGAGTTAGAATTAAACAATAGTTTTACTTTTTCAACCCTTAAATACCACCCTTTATGTCGAAAAAAAATGATTTTTTCAGCTTAAAATTTATGAATGATGCAAAAATTTTAAATAAAAATGATTTATTGTTTTACAGTATAATAAATATTTAATTACAATCATTCAACCCTCAAAACTATCCCTAATAACTACCCCTAATTAAATATATAGAAAAAAATAGTTTTTGAGGGATTGAAATAATTTTATACAACTGAATATTAATTATTCTTAACGTTTTAATAGCTTAAGTATTTCTTGAGATTCACCCTTGATTTATAAAAAGTCATAGTCCATAGGGAAAAAAATTTAAAAACAAAAATAAAAGTAATTTGTGCTCATTTTACAAAATAGATTTATAAATGGTACATAATGTATAAGATTATTCATCGCCACTATCAGCTTCTTCTTTCTCGTCTTCGTCTGTGATTAGCGGACAATTCTGGCAGCTGTTACCTGAGCATGTCCCACACGTATCGTTGCAATATAAGCCAATTTTTCGACAGCCGCAAGCTGCCCCTCATCCTTTTTTGCAGTTACAAAAGATCATTTTAAGTAGTTCTTGTGGTGCGGGCTGGTTGGTCATTTTAATTGGATTTAATAGGCCGTCCTTGCTAATCCATCTCCAATCTGTTGCATTGATATTTTTATTGTCTAGCCAAATCTGTACTTGTAAGTACACCCTTTTTATATGATGGTTCAAGGCGTCAATGGTTGGAACCAGGGATGATAGTTTTACCGCGCTACTTTTAGTGGTGGCTTTAATAAAGGAATCATATCGAATTTTTTCAAGCAATGTTGACAAATTTTCTGTACTATTTAGTTTGTTAGGATGCGTATCCTTTGCTAATCCGTACATTACTATGTTGCAATATAGGCCAGCTTTTATGAAATGTTAAAGCTGTTATAATGATCCAAGTATCAATTTAAAGGAAATTTTAAAAGCTATAAGCTCTGTGAATTAAAGTGTTTTTTTACCAGTAGTTTTTAGGATTTTTGAGGTTAAGAGGCTTCAGACACGTGACTATTTCCCTAAAGAGAAAACTTCTACTAGCCATAACTCCGTCAATGTTCATCGTACAGAAATGAAAAAAGAACCCAAATATTCTCTAAGAAATTAGCTACATTTTTCTTATCTTCAATATTTTGTAAGTTATTTTAAAAAATATGAAATTCTTAAAATTAGATTTTTTTTTTCATTTTAGCATTATTATTTTCAAAAATATGTACTCTGAATTGCTTAAACTTGCAGAACATATAGCTAACATATGAATGAAGTGAATTGCAGAAGGATTTTTTTATTTTTATCAAAAAATTCAAAAGCTTAAGTGCTGATTTTTTTTCAGAACAAGTGAAAATTCGATTTTACTTTCATCAGAACTTCGTTAATTTTTATGCTAATGACTTCAAACTGGATTCATTTTGAAGATTTTTGGAAGTAATTACGGTATACTTTCTATGGAAAGTTCAACTTTTTTATTTATTTTAAGTTAAATGCATAAAATTTAGTGACGAAAAAAATTTTTTTCTAGCCGCCGTATCTCGGTAATAATTGCACCTATGTCATTGATAAACTTCTCAATCTTTTCCTTTTTTTGTGAGATTCATTTTAGTTCTGACATGTTTTTTCGTAGCATGTAAAAGTGTTGCCTTATACAAGAAAAACTGTTAAAAAACGTGATTTTTTCCATGAAAAACGAGCATTTTCAACCAAGAATAACTCAGTGAATATTGACTTTACGAAAAATGTCGATATGGAACTTTTTGCATGAAATTAACCCCTCTATCGATTTCCGAAGTTATTTTCAACATTCCATTTTCCACCCCTGGGCAGGGGTGGTTTTCACCCCCCGCGCAAAAGCGCACACCAGCACTATAGCAACTTTGCTTTTTATGGTATTTTCTAGTTACCCTTCAAATTTCAGGTCAATCGGAGAGGGTGTTAATTTTTCTCAGCAAAAACCCCCCATTTACTGTGTTACATCTTTTTGATGTGATTTTGAGAAGTTTCCACAATATAAACATTCAGCGTCGCTTCGATCTTCATCTTCACAGGAATTGTTTGCTACTACTTGCTTGCTTTTTTAGGATAACGGTTCTTCTTGTTTTGACGTTTTCTTTATTTATAACGTTTCCATTTTTCATATTTTCTTTGAAGTTCGACAATTTGTCTTTGATTATTTTCTTTGTTGAGGTACTTCCTTCTAAACTCAGCGATTTTCTAACTCTTCCTATTTGTACTTTCTTTCAATTTGTTAGTGCAATGGCGGCTTCCAGCTCAGTTTTATAAGGGGAAGAAGTCAAAATGGTTACTTTCCCATTTTTTCTGTTTCCTTTTTTTCTCATCATCATAGGTACAGGAATCAAATTTTGAGGAGAGAAGCTGGCGATTGACATTGACAGACAAATAGAAATTTGAGAAACGGCTTGAGATGGACTGTAGTTGAACAGTGTTATGTAGTTGGAGAATCGTCAACAAATACAATAACTTTGATTTAAAGGCACTTACCAATATATAACGGTTTCTGCAAGGCACACATCAGCTTCAACGATCGATCGTTTTGATTCTGAACAAATAACATGTGTAAGAATTGACACATGTCGCGATTTTAACTGATTTTAAACTGGTTTTACCAACTAGGAATTCAACGAAGTGTATTTCGGAAACGAGTTGTTCCTCCAACTAAAGCGATAATAAAACTATTCTCTCATCAGAACGCACAAGAAAACTAGTATTAACCCATTAATGCCCGGAACTATTTTTTTGTAACTGTTTATAAATATAGTAAAATTATAGGAGTTAGGTTATTTTGAGTATTTTGTGTATCTTTTTTTCAATAACGACTGTTGTAAAAACGCAACACCGGGTAAAAAGGTTACATAGAAAAAATTAAACAAAACAAAATAGTTTGGAGTAGTTTATTGAAAATACGTATAAAATATAATGTGATTTATTCTGAATGATATTTAAAGAAACATTTCTCATGGAGGGCCACATTACATTTGGTGCATTTTCTTATTGTTGTGAAATGGCACATAGCACATCGTGTCCTCTTATTTTGTGAATCAATAAAATGACAGATATTGTCATAACGAGCATCTAAAGTAGTACGTTTGCGAATTGACTGCACCGGTCCTGGTCTAGATGGTGGCGTGCCAAAACATGTAAGCAGTCCCTTTGCAATATTTCTTCGAAATTCTAATAAATCCATATCCGGCTGATCTGAGACTTCCCTTCTCATTTTACGATATATAAGCCAGGCATTCTGTACGGCAACGTCAATTCCCCAAATAAAAAGTGGCCAATACCACTTCTCTGATCTCAGGCTTGTTCAGTAATATGCAACGTTTTGATCCATTCGATCCGTTCCGCCCATATTTTCGTTATAATTTTTAACCAGGTCTGGTTGCACGACTTTAATTTTCTTATTCTAATCAAATGAATATCTAGTAGCTTGATAAGTTGGGTTTGCACCTTGGCAAGGAGAAGCAAGAGTTACTAAGCTATTGTCATTCCATTTACATACTAAGAGTTCATTTTATTTGTGGTGATATATTTCATAATGACCCCTTACCGATTTTTTTGTAACCTCAGATAGAGGGCACTTTTCAACCCTATTGAATCGTAGTGTTCCCACATATCCCATCCCGTCGACAGTCAACTTATCTAATAGTTCTAAACCCGTAAAATAATTGTCTGCATATAAAACATTAGGTATAAATTCATCGCCTATTAAGGAATATGATCGGCAAACTGCAAAATTATACTTCCACCTAGACCAAATTCTGCTTTATGTTTATTTTCTTTACCCTTGGCACCTTGATAAATGTGGAAGTCAATTAGATATCCAGATTTTAGATTCCAGCACTAGCTTTTGTAGCCGAAACGTGTTGGTTTCCCTTTTATGTGCTGCTTCATTCCATGCCGTTTCCCAAATTGTATATTCAAAAAAAGATTTTTTTCAACATTTCTATGTAAGGTAGAATTTTGTATGTTTTGTCTGTTGGGTCTAACTTTTGGTTATCATTCAAATGAAGGAATCTGATAATGGTTTTAAATATGTAACGTCGCATACTATTTGAAATCATAATATTTTTCACATCTTCTGATTCCTCCCAGTACATACGTCTCCTGGAATTTACGTCATATCCACTCACTAATAAAATACCTATAAAGACTTTTAATTCATCAACGCCCAATTCAAGTGTATGTCCTTTATAGAAAGCATAACGAACTGTTTATTTTACAATATGGGTGAAAAGTTCATAACTAAAAAAAATTGGAATATTTGGAGCGGAGAAAGCGGGCGCGAATAAAATGATGGCAGAAAATTATTCCACTCCGATTTTTTTTTAGATAGACGGGAATATAGTAAATTATCGACAGGTAAATCGCCTTGAATCCAATTCCATGAAATTTTAGCCGATTTTCTTCGTGTAGATAATCTGTGAGGAACTGTTTCTGTTTCGTCTTCGATAAATGACTCATCGTCGTTTATATCAAGTTCTTCTTCAGTTGTTGTGGTTTGCAGTATTTCCCCAATATTTTCTTCGACAGAGTTTATGTTATCTTCGTCAATTCTTATAGCATCTTCTTCATGAAAAATGTTAACAACTGCTTCTGCTTCTGACTATAATTGGGATCCACTCAAATTGTCAAACGTTCCACCAAAATCTTCATCACCGCTATCTTCATCGGTCAATTCGTGCGGATCGGGAGGGGCTAAATATACATTTGCACTGCCGGCCGACTGCATAATGGTTGATTCTCCAAGAATTGTCATTATTTTGTGCGTTCTGGCTTTATATATCATTTTTGGCTGAGATTCAACGTGATTAGTCCCTCCACTAAATTTTGAAGAAGATGGAATATTGTTGGACATTTTGAATACTAAAAGAAATAGAATCCTTTTGTCAAAACATATAATTTTTGTTTGTTTTTTTCTAGTTACAACTAACTTATTAAATTAAAAAATACTTTATACTTTGGTTCCCGGCGTTGTGAAAATGCAACACCTACAATTATAGGTACTGAACACTGTAATAGCTTCGTGTTGTGAAAACGCAACACTAGTAAATAAACAAACACAAAAATCGTAAACAACAAACATATAGTACTTACTTGATATATGGCTAACAAATACTTCCTTTGGATCCTAATAGTACAAAAAAAAATGAATCTTTCTCCTAAAACTTTAAAACTGTTAACCTTTATGTTGAAAAAATCACAGTGCGACTTGTCACCAAATGAAACCCTCAACATGTTTCCATAATTCTGCATACAAATGTCATTTATTAGTTCATATACTGATAGGTTTAGTTAAAGTTAACTGTAAAGAAAAGAAAATCTGCAAATTAAATAGATTTCAGTTAGCTATTGGCTCAACAGATGGGATTAGGTTCGCCACTACCACTTGTTGCGAAAACGCAGCTTTGGGCATGAATGGGTTAAATTTGAACGAGATATAATCCATAAGCAGCACGTAAAATTTTATGGAAAATATCATTTCAATTTACAGTTTAAACAATAATTAAATAAATTCAATATATATATATATATATATATATATATATAATTATATATATATATATATTCATTGATGTACTTTTATTGGGATAGGTTCATTAATATACTACTAGTTTTCATTAGCCATTCTTGATGTTTCGCCTTAATTACAAGGCGTTATCAAGACATTTTAATCTCAGTCGACAATAAAAATACATTGGATAACACTGACAAACAATTTACATTGAGAATAGCACACAAAAGTAAGGGTACATGTGAATATAAAACAGTACGTACCTTGACAACCATCTTCTTTGATCGATCATCAATGTTTGGTTCAAGTATTTGACTTTTTTTGTTTTTTATTATTTTTACTGACAGCTAATTGGAGTTAAAGTTAATTTTATACACCGTGTCTTGGCATTGTTTGAGTATTGTCAATATATATTTTTTTTGTTGGTTTATTATCCACAAATCATGAGGCTGCATGTAAACGGTTATGGTAAATTTTACTCAAGTTCTCTATGTCTTTCTTGTCATTCAGTGCATTGGGTTCATTCTTAATGGCAATCATATTTTTATTTCAAGTTCAGTAATATTTTGTTCTCTGTATATAATTTTTCTGTTTGAAAAATCCAATTCATGTTTTTCATTTATTTCATACTTATGGAGTGCAGTCGACGCATTTTTCGTGTATTTGTGATCGTTTATTCTATTTTCCAAGTATTGTGTTGTCATTCCTATATATTTTTAAGGACAATTAAGACAAGAGACCGAGTATACCAAGTTTGATTGTTTTTTAGTTGAGCTTTTGCATTTCAAACATGTGAAGGCTGTTGATATACGATAGTGTGACTTACGGCATACTCTATTATTTTGTTTTTTTAGGATGTGTTTTAATTTTTCTGATAGTCCATTTGCGAAAGGCAATGCTCTATATTTTTGTGGAGTAGTGTCTATTTTGTTGGTTTTATATTTCAAATTATTGTAATATTTTATTGTTCGTTGTCTTTGAATTTTTCTAATAAGATTTTGACAATAACCATTTTGTATGAGTATTCCTTCCACTTTTTTAAAATTTCGGGACGATAATCAGGAGAAAATAGATTTATGGCCCGATCTATTAAGCCAATAACTATGCTCTCTTCTTGACTCCTAGTGTGATAAGAACTAAAATTTAGGTATCAACCTGACCATGTATGTTTGTTGATAAGTTTAGTTTTTATGTATCACTGTTTTGGTTTCTGATTAGTGTCAAATCTGAAGAAGTAATGCAACCATTCTTCTCTATCTCATGCGTGAAGTACTTTGGTTATTTGATCTTCCGGTACAGCTAATATACAGTCATTTACGTAGCGTTTGAAGAAAATTAAATCTGTAGAGAAGTTTTTTGAAACATGTTCTTCCAAAAGTTCCACAACCAATTGCGCTATAGGTACACGAGGAAATTGGCGAATACATTGCACAACCATATTGAAAGTAGTTACTATTCAATATCATTTATACTGCATTTATGAATTCTTCACAAGAAAGGGAAGTGTGTATTTTTAGAAGGTCCCATTTTTCTTTAATTATCTTTAACGCAAAATCCGCAAAATCGGTATATTTGTAAACAATGATGTAACGTCCAGTGATATTAATTTATATTTGTCCGGTATTTTTACGTTGTCAATGAATTTTTTGAAGTCGAAGTAATCTTTTATGAAATATTCATTTTTACCAATTATATTAGATATACAGTTATATCTAGACAATTTATAAAAAGGAGATTGTATGAAAGAGACAATCAGCCTTAGAGGCATATCAGGTTTGTGTGTCTTTGGTAGTCCGTATATTGTAGGCGCTATTGCGTTATGAATAATTAAACTTTTATACTCGGTATTAGTAATGGAGCTGTTCGATTTAAGTTCTTGTGAAAAAGTATTGGTTTTATTTTGGTTTGTTTTATTCGAATCATATTCTCTGTGGTATTCATTACAATCGTTTTGTTGCTTTTATCTGGTTTTAAAATAGCTATTTGAGGGTTATCACGGACAAATTTTTTAGTCCTTTACCAACATTTATGTGTTTGTTATGTTTGCTTTGCTTATGCTTATGTCTGAGTTTTAGTTTAAAATTTGTTATAGCATTTACCACGTCGGCACGTATACCGTCTTTTATGTCTTCGGGTTTTTCATTTATAGCTGCTTCAATTCCAAAAATGTATTCTTCGACGGGTAAATTTTTTTCATTCACAATTGGTAGTGAAAAAATTGGTCCTAATGACAACATTTCACCTACATCCCTAGGAATGTGCGTATCTGAAAACTTATCTAACCATTTTGCGTTTCCAATTTGTTGATTAGCAATGGGTACCTTGCTTACTGGTTTGTTATATTTATTATATATCTTATATGTCTTTCTTTTATTTTAAGAAATAGTTTGAAACCACAAAAATATATAGCCTTGCCTCACGCAAATGGACTGTCAGAAAAATGAAAATACATCCTAAAAAAACAGAATAATAAAGTATGCCATAAGTTACACTATCGTATGTCAAGAGCCTTCACATGTTTTAAAAGCAAAAACTCAAATAAAGAACAATTAAACTTGGTATACTCCGTCTCTTGTCTTAATTGTCCAAAAAATATATAAGAATGACAACACAATACTTGGAAAATAGAATAAACGGTCACAACTACACGAAAAATGCGTCGACTGCAATCCATATGCATGGAGTAAATGAAGAACATGAATTCGATTTTCCAAACACAAAAATTAGGTACAAAGACCAAAATATTACTAAACTTAAAATCAAATAAATGATTGCCGTTAAGAATGAACCCGAAGCACTAAATGACAATTAAGACATTAAGTAAAATTTACCATAACTTTTTACATGCAGCCTCATGATTTGTGCATAATAAACCAACAATAAAATTAATATGTCTCCGTTAATATTATTGGACACCCTGTATATTGACAATACTCAAATAATGCCAAGACACAGTGTATAAAATTAACTTAAATTTCAATTAGATGTTATTAGTGAAAATAATAAAAAAAACAAAAAAAAGTCAAATACTTGAACCATACATTGAAGATCGATGTACGTACTCTTTTATATTCATATGTACCCTTACATTTGTGTGCTATTCGCAATGTAAATTGTTTGTCAGTGTTATCTAATGTTGTATTTTCATTGTAGACCGAGATAAAAATATTTTGATAAAGCCTTGTAATTAGGGCGAAACGTCAAGAATGACTAAAGAAAAGTATATTAGAACCTATACCAAGAAAAAATTACATAAATTGATATATAGTAATGGTTCAAGAACATTGTTCCAAAATATATATATATATATATATATATAAATATATATATATATAAATATATATATATATATATATATATATATATATATATATATATATATATATATAGAGAGAGAGAGAGAGAGAACGAGTAGAAGGTAGTCGGCTTGAACCAGTTAAAACCAGAATAGTTAGTTATCGGGAATAAGCCTTCTCAGGAATGAGTACACTCTTTTCACTTTATGTTCAAAGCTTTCGAAATATCTTTTATTTCTTCATCAGTCAACTACAAAAATGTATACAACTAGTTAAATAGGTGAAAATACTAATTTAAATTCATTACTTACAAGTAATTGAGGTTAATCCTTAAATAATTTCTTTCCCAAACGATACCATTGCACAGAAACCACTCACTTCTTGATCTTTTAAAAAACAACAAAATGTGAAATGTGTTATCGTTTATAGCACCAAAAAGAATGAAATGAATTTTGTAAATGAATGTTATTCTTTTTTGAAAAACAAAAAGAAGACGGCCTTGTGAAACGAAAAGGTTAGTTAATGACTCTTAACTCAAAATTAGTTCACAACAAAAGAGGAAGTGATTAAAAACAACTGTTGCATGGTCAAAAAAACATCAGTACAGAACATACTTGGTTAATCCTCTCACTATTAATTGCTATGACCGTCTTATGAGGGAATCATACAACCCAGGACATGAATAGGTAGATTATTTTCCTGTCATTCTCCCCCACATCCTGAAAACCACTGTCACTAGCATGCAGGGCGGAGGGGAAATATGTTTAAACCACAAGCTGTGAAGATGATGATAGGCAAAAAGGTGTCGGCCAGGCTAGTTGTTTTTCAATTTTTGTTGAAATCAAAATTGAGGATGTTTGAATGAATAATACTCAGATTTTTTATGTCTGAACGTTTGTTCATGGCCAAAGGTACATTGTTGATATATACCATCTCTAGGAAATTTATTTTAAAAGAGTTACTTTCACAAGTCAAAACTTTGGCGGCATCAAATTTGAAATTGTGTCCCGTATCTAGGTGATGCGTAGCCAAAACACAAAATTCCATTTTTAATTTTATGTCGCTTTTGTGGGATATTATGCGATCTTTAAGTGGTCTTGAACTTTGACCAATATAAACCTGATCGCAATTTCCACAATCAATTTGATATACTGTGTTGGACTTCCAATCTCTGTTCACTCTATCCTTAGTTTTACTGAAAATTTGGTTTACCGTTTTAATGGTTCTATTAGCTATTACTAGATCTCTGGTTAATATTGGTGATGTTTATACAATAATTGCTAACGACATGATAATTTTGACAGCCAGTCACTTGTAGATTTATTATTCGGAAATTTCCACGTGGTTCTTCCACAATTTGTTGACATAAAAATCTATGTGATATAGGATTATTACCTAAATTATAACAATATGCATCTTATTTTTAGACTCCCATATTACCCACTCAATTAACCTTAACACATAATAAAAACAAAATTTTTCAAAACTCTTCAACATGAATATTCACTGATGACGACTGAAGTCGGAAACGCATTGCAATTTTTCAAATTATACAATCATTCATTTGCGTATAATGAATTCGATTCCATTAATTTTGAATGTGATAAAAAAATTTTTTTTGTTACCATATAATAGAGACGATGATGGTCGCCAGTACGTACTTCAACCCGATTACATTGGATCAAAAAGAGTTTATCGGAGGAAATATGTGGACCACGCTGTCTATTTAGACGGACAAAACAAACATGGTAATAATGGTGCCGGTAAACCAGTACAGAAGCACAGTGATAGATACAACTTAATAAATGACGATAAGGAACTTATACCATCCCGTAACACAGTCCCAGAACTTGATATTACTGAAAACAATCGAATTGCACAAGATCCTGTCGATGATGATTCTTCTGTGATTAGAGGTAAGTTCACTTGTTGCTCATCTGCAACTTCTCCAAAACTATTGAACACATCAGTTAATTGCAAATCATCTATAGGTTATAACATTCTCATTTCCTCTGGGTTTTCTCACTCTACATTTTGTTGTGTTTGATATGGAGGATCTTAAGGAAGATTCCACTATTTTTTGTTTCAAAATTGTATCGCTAAAATCACATGAAAAGTGAGAAAAGTGTGGTTTGAAAATATGTTTGTAGTAATATAATATAAAAAGTAAAGCGATATTTCTCATCACAACGAAGATAGAGAGAAAGTGGGACAAGTCCAAGCTCTCATTATCGAATTACCTATACCGGATGAGTCATCACTATTGGGACAAGGGCTAAAGGCGGATTGTTTGGATCGAAGTATGATGATAGAACCAAATATGTCTCAATAAAATATTGCTGAGGAAAAAGATAATGGACATTAAAGTTTAATATTTTTTTCGCTAATAATTCCACTGTAGAATTTATCAATTGTTATTAAAATCGGCACAAAAGCATAATTTTCTAGAGAGAATATTATTTTATGTATTATACTACATTTTGTTACAGGGTTAAATAGATAGATATGGATTATCAACGCATCGGTATATATGACCTTTTAGCGTCTTTACTTTATGTGATATTATATGAGTGTCTACTTATTTTATATTAACCTGTATAAGTTTGTATATTTTAAGTATTCTAGTAGTGGTCCTAATTGTTTTTCTGAGAAAAGTAATTTGATATTCGAAGGTAGATTATATTTGATTCTATATGGTGTATATTTCCTGCAATGCTTAATTATATGTTTAACGGTAATTGTAGAGTTACAGGTCTCACATATTGGTGGTTCTTCTGCTAATAGTAAATATTCATGAGTTAAATTTGTGTGTCCAATTCTTAGTCTTGTGAGGGCTATCTTATATATCTTCTCTTGGTAGGTTATGTATTCGCCTTTGTTGAAGTGAGTGTCTTTGATTTCGTAGAGTTTATTGTCAACTTCTTGAAGGTCCAACTCTAACTGAATTAGGTTCCTAGTTAGTTTAATTGAATGATTAATCAGATCTTTCAGGTTTAGTACAATAATCTTGTTTGTGGTATGCATTTGTTCTTTTGTCAGGAAGTCTGCCCTATCATTGCCTTTAATACCTATATGACTAGGTATCCAAAGGAATATGATTTCTTCATTTTCAATTTTTGCTTTCTCTAACTGATATTTTATTTCCTTGGCGAGAGGGAGACCTGGGTTGTATGGTTTATTGGAGTCTAGTCAGCTCATGGAGTCTGCTGCTATCAGCCATTTGCGATAATCAGTAGTTGTGATAAAATCTATTGCTGTATGTATTGGAAATAGTTCTGCTGTGAGTATTTCAGTTGATTTATGGAGGCTGAAACTGTTTTCTGATGTTTTTGTGTGATGAGTGGCGCCTACTTTTTCATTCGATTTGGAGCCATAGGTGTATATAATTTGATGTTCTTTGTAGTTTTCTATAATCTGATGAAATTTTTGTTTGAACTGTATAGGAGGTATGGAATTTTCTGTGTATTATCAGCTCCTAATTTATTTTTATGTTAGAGGTGTTCTATGGTGGGAAATTGTAAGGGCTGTAGTCATAAGACGGGGGATATTCCAAGTTGAGTCTATTTTGAATTTCTTTATATCGTTAATTCGATCCAGGTTTGTATTTTTTGTTTGTGGGTTGTATATTAGGGTAAAGGATATTGAAAAATTTGTTGAAGGAAGGATGATGTTTTTTAAATGATTGACAGTAAGTAGCATCCGTCGGTGTTCTGGTGGTATTACTTCTGCTTCACAGTACATACTGCTAATGAGGCTTATGTGGAATGCTCCTATGGGCATTCGAATTGCAGATTTCTCTTACGGGGCAAGTTTTTGTAGGTATTATTGGGGCAGATGAGTATGCTATGAAACCATAATCTATTTTAGATTTTATTGATGCTCCCCATTTTGTATTTGATAACATGTATATCATTCTGAGGTCTTTTGTACATTTTTGTTGTAAAATTAACTGTCTTCACCATTACTTCGTGAAATCTACTCCTATTAGTGTTTTAAATGAAACTAAACGTTTCTAGCTAATACCACAATATAATGAAAAATGTTGAAAATACTAAAAAAATTACAATTGTTTCGATAACTGAATATCATCGTTAGAATGACAGAGGTTACATTTCATTTGATGCCAACCTGATGTTTAGTAATTATTTTTGGCTACACCAAGAAGTGTGATTGACTTAATATATGTTAATAGAAAAAAGAGGAAGATGTGATATTATAAATATTGAAGTTTAGATATTATTAGCCCTATGGTGATATACTGGATATCATTTTTCCAATTAAGATCAGTATAACTGTGCAATGATATAGAAAACCAGGAGAACTATATCTTCTGATCTTCACAATTATCACTCAAGAAGACAATTCAATAGTGGAGAACTCCCTAGATTTATCTGTTCATTGACGACTCCATATTGTGGGTTTCTTAAGTGACTTCTAATTTCCAACTTTTCTAGGAAATCCAGTTCATGTTTCTGATCACAAATATGTAGTACTTCTAGTTCTGTGTTAGGTGTCAAGTCGATGTTTTGCGTAATGGGATTTATCTGGTTGTTTTAATCTGTATGCTCGTAAATGTTCACTGTATCGGATTTCAAAATTCAAAACATCTACTCGACACGAACCATTCATTGACACTTAACAGAGAACTAGAAGATTTACATATTTGTGATACGATTATGTATGCTAATTTCTGGGTCGGAAGTTTAATGATAGGTAAGTAAATCATCTGCATAAAGTCTAAAATTGATATTAGGTGAAATGATATTTTTTATACTGTAAGTTGCAAGTATGAAGAGGGTTGGACTCAAGACAGAACCTTGAGGTACTCCTGAGTTTTGGCTAAGTATGCCTGATGTTTTGTTTTTTATTCGTACCTGAAAAACTCTGTGAGGTTTTTGAGTATAGAGTTAGACATTGATCCCACTATATTGAATTCCTCGAGAGCATTTTCTACACTTTGCCTGTTTATTGTGTCGAAGACTTTATTCAAATCAAGGAATAGTGCGTTGGTGTGTCTTTGGAGTCGCAAGGTGTCTTGTAGATCAATTTCAAAGCCTATTAGATGATCGTTAGTTCAATATTCTTTTCTAAAGCCTGCTTTTTTAGGGATGAGGAGATTATGCTTTTGTAGGTACCAAGTTAGTCTGTTGCTGATATTTTCCAGTAGTTTACATAGATGACTAGTGAGAGCTATTGGTCTGTAGTTTTCTTTTCTGCATATAGGTTTTTCTGGTTTGTGGACTGGAATGAGTATTGATAATTTCCATGCTCTGGGAATTTGGCCGTTTTCCCATATTTTGTTGAATAATTGGAGTAGGCTATGCATTCTATTTTCGGGTAGATTTTTTATCATAGAGATCCTTATGTTGTCTGGTCCAGGGGCTGTGTCTTTTTTGTTCTTCATGGCATAGGTTAGTTCATTTATTATGATTGGCAGGTTGTATGACATATTTACCGGTTGTTTTTGCTTTTTTGTGACGATATGGTGACTAGGATATTTGTTGTACATTGTAGAGAATTTATTGGCGAATATCTAACTTATATGCTCTGTGTCATCGATCCATACATTGTTCTCTATTAGGCCTGATAAGTTTCTGGTAGGCGTGCCGTTTGATTAGTTTATTTTGTCCCATATGTCTTTTGAGCTGGCGTTAGAGTTGATAGAATTGGTGAACTTGTTCCAAGAAGACAATTTCGCCTCTTTTATAATTCTTTTTGCTATTGCTCTGCACTTTTTAAGATTTATGAAATTGTAGCTTGTTGGTTTGCACATAAACATGTTTAATGCGCTTTTTCTTTCCTCTATTGCTTTTCTACAGTCTTCATTCCACCATGGTACATGAGATTTGTTTGGAATGATTTTTAATTCTGGTGTGTTGTTTTTATATGCTCCAATGATAGATTGAGTAATAATATTTGCAGCTTCATCAGTTCCTAAAAGGTCGATGTTGAGGGCCGTATACTGTAGTTTGAAATTTTCTTAGTCTGTTTTTTGTGATTTAGTCTAATACATGGATTAGGGGAGTTTTCACATAGTAATTTTTCTAGGAGGACCGGGAAGTTATCGCTCCCATGTGTATCATCTAGGGTGCTCCATTGATAGTTTGTTGACAGAATTTGGGAACATAGTGTAATGTCTAAACATGACTTTCAAATTACTAACTCAAAATACTGTGTTTAAAATGTTTATTTTACAAAATGATAATTCTACAAACTACGATAAACAATGTGAATTCAAGTAACTGACTAATTTTATTTACAAGTAATTTTATATATATATTTATACATATATATATATATATATATATATATATATATATATATAATATTTATGCTGATTACGGGGTCTTCATCTTATACCGTGGAACAGCAACTCATCGGTATCTATGGGAATCGTTGATATAATTCTTCCCCTCGTTAATTCAACTTACGCAGCTAGCGAGGAAGTTGAACGGTTGAGTGGTCCACCTGGGATGGTTTCTTTGCCGCTTTGCAGTACTTCGATGCCCATTTTTTATATATACAGAATGCAAGAATAAAAATCAACAATAAATAAATTAAGCTGGGGGTTTTTGAGACTTGTCCGAATGGTGATTGAGGTTGATTTTCTACAAATTTACTTTTTAGCGGTGTAAGATCGTCTAGTTCTGCTTTCTCCAATTGAAAGTCGAGGTTTGATTTGGTTGGACGAAAGGTACTGTTGTCTAGATTTAATAGTAGTATCGGCTGGCTGAAGCTACTATTGAGTTGTTGGTTATTTATGACTGTGTGATGAGCTACTACTTTACATCTCAAAGGAATTTCTAAGAGATAAGTACCCGCTGTAAGATACATGGTTTCCTCCTGATTTGGACATTTGAAATTTGCTGTATCCTAGAATGGAATGATGTACAACTAGTGGAAATTGTTTAGTTGTTTCAGAAATGGCTTCGAGAATTGAAATTTGGTTTGCTCGCAGGTGAAAGTAAGTTTATTTCACAAGGCCTTTCTTCTTGAATTTCCCGCAGGTCTATTCTCAGGCAGACATACTGCTGAGGGAAAATCTCTTTGCAAGGTTTGCTTGAATAGGCAAAGTTGACAACATTGGTAATTAAAAATTTATTCTGAGGTATTATCACCTTAAACTGACTCCCTTCTAGTATTGAAGCCGGAAGTCAATGGTAGTAATCCAAAACTTTGGGATATGTTATAGGAATATTTAGAATATATGTAATTTTATTATTAATTGTGTAGCTAACTATTTTAATTAATTTTTCATAGAGTGAAATTTTATCGAATTCAATTTCTAAGGGCAATTCGTTTTTTATAAATATTTCCTCCAAATTGTTTAAATAAATCAGAAGTTTTAATTATGCTTGGATGTATCACTTGAAGTTTAGCAAATGGAATTGAATTTTCAATATCGTTTAAAACCGAATAAATCAATTCATACAGATCTATGATTAAGCTAATAGCCATCTTAATATGTGCATAATATTCGAAATTTGCTTGTCTATTGATTAAATTATGGACAAATTTAATTTTTGTATCCAAAATTTGTTCGTTATTGGTTATTTGTTCGATGCTTTTATTAAATTTATAAATGAGCGAGACTGATAATGAATTTTGATTTCTTATACTACTAGCTAAATTATTTTGGTTATTTTGTAATTCTTTGATGAGAGTTTCAAATCTTTCTCCATCGTTAGAATCTAAATTTCCAGTGATAGATTTAAATATTGATCCTATGCCGGTCATAAGGCTTCTTTTAGTTCTTGAAGGATGGGGTAATATTTCTGCTAGCTTATCGGTAATCTTGGTTTCTGTGAAGTCAAGAAATCTACAACAATTTGAGAGATCATTAGCGTATTGGATGTTTTGAACAGCAAAGGCCCTAATTTTTTGGGCTTGAATTTGTAGAATTTGTAATTTATTTATTTCTAAAATAATTGGCTTCAAATCATAATGGTGTATAAGTCCATAACTGTACATTTCAATTTTCACGGTTCCTAACTTAAAGGGTAGCCACCCGGGATTGTTAACTAGATTTCTTATTGTTATTTTATCCATAGTTCCAGAAAATCTGAAATAAAGCAAAATTCTACATTCTAAATTATTGTCCTAATATTACGTGTGAAAGTTGTGTAAAAGTATCGTACATAATTTTCTATTTTTCACGTTTCTTCCGGGGACGTTTCAAGTTGTCCATATGTACCTTATCTCTATTTTCAATTGAAACTGTTTTATTTGCAAGGTTGACGGTTTTTAATTTGATTGGTATTAGCGTGTTTTTGTCGTATGTGTTTTCTTACATATACTTTTTGATTAGGTTTAAATATTTCCGGTTTGTCTCGGTTTGCATTTAGTTTAGAAGTATTTTTTTCTTTTCGATTAATTAAGTCGGAATTAATTTTTGAGTACAATAATTTTTTTTTCTTTGTGATTGTTGATGTAATCATTTAAGAGTTTTTCATTTATGTCAATGGCATAAACATCATTATAATTAATATGTCCGTTGACTATATCTATCGGTTTCATTATTGTACTGGAATGAATCGAATGATTGTAAGCAAGTATAGCATATAACATTTTCATTTTAACTGGGGTTTTTGAGAAACCTTTAGTATTTAGGAGTCGTATATGTTGTATTAGAGTTGAATGGAGTCTTTCTATTTGTCCGTTGGATTGAGGATGATTGGGAGAGGTAAAATGAACTTGAATTTTATGAAGGCTCAGTAGTTCTGTTAATACGAAATTTTTGAGTTCTGTGCCATTGTCAACTATAATTTGTTTCGGTATGCCGTGATGAGAGAAGAATTTGATAAGATTGTCTACCACTTCTGTACCAGAAGCAGAATTTATGTGATATGCTTGAAAGTATTTAGGAAAGATATCAATGATAGTTAAAAATTTTGTTTGTTCGATCGTGAAAGAATCTAAATGAATAATTTCGAATGGATACGAGGCGGTTGAAGTGATATTTAATTGCATATGTACTGGATTTCGTTCATATTTACTTTGATGGCAAATTTGACATTCGTTTATAAATGTTTGTACGGATTCTTTTAGGTTAGGTTAATAATATTTTTCTTTTAATCTAAAATAAGTTTCATCTATTCCTCGGTGATATGTTTTTCCTTCGTGATAGTTTTGTATGATAGTTTTGATCTCTTCTTTATCTGTTACATCTATTAATTTTGTGGTACAACGTTTTAATTGGATTGAATTTGATCTGAAATATTTTTGTAATATTGTCGCAAATGGTTCGTACAATTCGGAGCTTCCGAAATAAACGTGATATTGAATATTTGGTGAAATAAATTCTTTAATAAATTGATAATGTCTTGTGCTAGGTTATTTTTTGATATTTGCACAGTTATTTGTTCCTTTTCCTCAAATAATTTCGGAAATGATTTTGATTTGAAGGACCTGGGTATGAGTTTCTAATAGGTGAACTCATTGGGTGATTGTTTACTGTATTTCTTGTGAAAATACTCATGGATGTTGGTTTTGATAAGTTTGAATTTTGATTGGCTTTGAATGCATTATGGGTCTGTTGAGGTTTGAAGACTTGAGAATTCGTAGGAAAACGTTGGGGTTGTCTTGAAATTATAGGGCGAACAGGTATAGGTTGGGATGATCTTTGCGCTCTAAAGAAATTATTAGGTATATTAGTATTAAATTGAGTTGGATTACTGTTAAAATTCTGTCGTTGTACAAAAGGCTTACCAGAGTATTGGGGTTGCTTTATATTTGTTTTATGAGTAGAATTTTGGAAATAATGTATATTATTTCTTCTAAAACATATTGTAAAGCTTCGACTGAATTATTTGGTTTCATGCATTTAATAGTTGTACCAAACGGTTCTTTAAGTCCTGATAAAAATGTTGTTAAACCTACACTATTATATAAATTTCTTTTTAAACTTTTTGAGTTATTTCCGATTTCATGAACGTCTACGTAACTACACAGAAGATTGAGAATGTTTAAATTTCTATCATAGAATTGCTGTGTTTTTTCATTTGATTGTTGTCTCATCATTACTAAATCCCTATTTAGACAAGTTTCGTCTCTTTGATCTGCGGAATTTCTCGTTAAAACATCTCTTAACTTGTTCCAAGTAGATACATTTTGTATATTTACGACTAATTTAGCACTACAAGTTAATTTAGATATTAGATAATTCTATAAATACACATTTTGGAAACAATTTGATGTGTCTGTTATGTGAAATGAATCAAATAATGATTTACAGACATTTAGATATTTGTTCAAATCATTGGGATTGCCATCGAAATCTGGCACACATTTTAGATATCCTGGTCTAAATTCAGCCATGATTAAATTATTATTAATTGAACTTTGATTTAAAATTCGTGAGTCAGTTGAAGGATCTAATTTTAAACTTTGAAGAATGTTTGATAATTGGTCAACTTCAGACATACAAATCTATTGTACTTACAGTAATGATAGAAAAAATATTTCAAGCATTCCTATAGAGATATACTCCGGTTCGGCAATTTTTGTCTTCCTCAGATGAATATCTCAGCAAAATTGGACTACTGTCGTTCCAATTCCCGTTGATACTTCTTCGTGCTCGGGATCGTTTCGGTGTGTGATACACTGGGTTTCCTGACGTTCTAGTAGTAGTAGTAGTAGTAGTAGTTCTAGTATAAACTTCCACTTGCACAAAACAACTAAGTCCGTAGATTCCGATACTCAGTCAATCGTTAAAACGAAAATTAACGCGTTCGATACGTATTAATTCTGAATATCCTACTGACTGCGCCACTTTCAAATTACTAACTCAAAATACTGTTTTTAAAAACGCTTATTTCACAAAATGATAATTCTACAAACTATGATGAGAACAATGTGAAATCTAGTAACTGACTAACTTTATTTACAACAAGTAATTTTATGTATATATAATATTTATGCTGATTACGGGGTCTTCATCTCATACCGTGGAATAGCAACTCATCGGTTTCTATACGAATCGTTGATATAATTCATGAGAGTGAGGACGTAGATGAAGATATATAGGTGGGAAAGTCATCGTTAAGTATATGAAGATTTTCATTTTCGATTATATTTTCTATAATTTTGCCTCGTTGGTCTGTGTGAGTTGAACCGCATGTGGTGTTGTGGGCGTTCGAATCTCCGCTCAGGATTATTGGGGATGGTAGCTTGATTATGTGTGATTTGTTTCGGACGACCATTATTTGTAATGCTTGTCAAAATATTCAAAAACTTTCTTTAGAATGAAGAGTTGATATTTTTCTTTCTTCTAATATCTATGTCCCAGAATTCTTCAGAATTTGTGGTCACCATCATGATCATCAAGGTTTCCTTCCAAATTACTTACATGGAGGTTTCAATTTTATGAATAAACCAGTACATAATTTCTATTCTTCAACATTTAACATACTTCATGAGAATTTTGTCATTTTCGGTGGGTTTATTACTACAAGGTATCCGAAAAACTAAAATTCGTTATTTTTCTATATTCTTGAATCACCTTGTATGAATTATATCAACTATGATGAAAGATGAAACGAATTTATATTATTATGTGATAATTCAACCTTTTTTCGCATTTTCTCTTTATAAAACAACAAAATGATGAAAGTCTCAAAATAGCATTATTATCAAGTGAAATCGTCCTGTAATACGACAAGATTTGGAAATGAATTTATCATGAATTTGTCATACAAGGATGTGATGATAATACCACCAAAGATAAATCAGAACTAAATCATAACTTGGGAGATACGGAGTGATGAAAAGTGAATATTCCTCATATTCAACGCCCTGTATCTCGAAAAATAGTTATGCCTATTGAAACATTTCACCAGAATGATCAATTCTACAACATATCAAAAATTGAAGAAATTTGAAGGAGATCCATTTTCCCATATAATCTGAGCGTGTCCTTTAACTTTGACAATGATATGAGAATACAAGCACATTACTGAAATTAAGCTTATAAGACTCGGTCATAATGTTCGTCATCATGATCATTATAACATAAATATCTATTACTATATGATTTGAATGAATACTTTAAATCGCAGTCTACGTTGAACGAGTAAAATGGTACATTTCCGATAATTAGACGAAACCCAAGTTGTAGATATCTAATTTAGAAAGTTTTCCCGGAAATAACTAGCCTTTCGTGGCAAAATCGAATGTCAGAGGTTAACGAAGTCAGACATTTCTTTAATAGAAATAACCTAAGGTTTGTTTCTCTTTAGTGGTTTATTTATCGTTAAAATATTATCCAGATATCTATTGAAAAACGGTTTGTAATTTCTTATCATTCTGTTTAGATATAACAAGTCCTACCATCTGGCTGTAGAGCAACTGCAAAAATGTTCTTGGGCATATACACAAATCATATCCCGCATTCCAATCGAAAAAATTCAACAATTGACTATAAAATCGCAGCAAAATTTATTAAGTCACAATAAATGTCATTTACCAGCAATAAATATCTGACAGTCCAAAGCACACACTTCATGGATGAGATAATATTTGAAATCCCTTTCTGAGACTCCGAACTATTCAGTTGCGTTTTTCTTGATAACAGATGAAAATATCGTGTTTAAGCGCGGGTACCAATATTACGTAGAAATTATGTTTGTCATATTTTCTTATCAAAGTCACTAAAAGGTTTCGACAAAAAAAGTTACTAGTCGATTTCATCATCAGAAATCATTCACGTGGCCCTCCTGTAACAAAATATAGTATAATACATAAAACGATATTCCCGGTATATAATTATGCCCCTGTGCTGATTTTGATAACAATTGATAAATTATACTGTAAAATTATTAGCGAACAACGAGAAAAAATTCAAATTAAACGCCCTGTATCTTTTTCCACAGCAACATTTCATGGAGGCATATTTGATTCTATGGCCCTATTTTGATCCAAACAATTTGCCCTTAGCCTATGGGATAAATTTTAAACACACGGTAGGTTCACTTACTCAATTTATTTCAACACTAAACTAATCACTATCACTCAATTTATATATACTCAGTATATTCACTTAAACTAATTTATATTATCACTTAATTCATATTCACTTATTTACTGTTTATCTCACGATGTCAAATTATAAACTAAACTCCTCCGCTGATCGGTCCTTTATTCATATCAAAGCCTTTTTTACTAGAACATTCCGAACTGCGGCTTACACAAAACCAAATGCCTGTCACGATATTTCTCGATTGCCGGCTTAATCCTTAAAAGACCTTCCGAGAACATGTCTAAGAAAACGGTCACAATAAATCCCAATAGACCTTCTCAGAATTCGGCGCGCTCGCCATTTTTTTAACTCTGTTAACATAACGTTACAGGATCGTACTTTGTATTTGCTTCGGTGTGCGAGTTCGTAACATTACCCCCTCCTTAAATGAAAGTTCCTCCTGGAACTTTTGTGTAGCCGAGACTGGATGTTTGAATTGGCAACTGACTCCATTTCTACACTTTCCAATCTCATGGAAATAACAGGGCACCGTCTTCATCGGATACTGATAATGGGGGTTGTAGCTGCAAATTATTATCTGGACACCGGTATCTTGGAAGATAACCTCTACCATGTTCCTGATGACTCGCCAATCCAACTGGTTACTCGCTAACTTAGGCATAGCCAGTTTCTTCACGCTGTATTCTAACACATGGTCTCGTAGGTTTCGAAGTGCTTCCCACAGATCGCGGTAGGAAGATCGATCTTGACATTCATTTTTAGTTACCACGCAGAAGACGTACCGCGAATTATGTTTCAGTTTCAGTGTCTTGGCAGGGCCTGGAATCTGGTCTTCACGTTTTTCTAATTGCCCGATCTTCTTTCGAGAGACGGTTGCCAACCCTCGTGCGCTCTTGATACGGGCGGGGATGTTATATGCCAGTGAATATTCTTCCGGGAGAGTAAACAAATCTTGTTGTTGTTCCGAAGTGACTTCATGTCTAGCTTTCCCGGTACCTCCATAGGTGCCCATAACTTCATCGAAGGTAAGGTCAGATACATCTCGAATAAGGTTTACTCCTTCCTCCAGGTCATGGTCTCCTTCGAATGGCGCTAGTCGGATTTGGTGGAATACTTTTGGTTTCCCGTTGGGGATCTTGCTTATGCGATATATAACATCATTGATCCTTTTCTTGATTAAGTATGGACCATCCCAGGATTTATGTCATTTTGGAGAAAATCCTTTTCTCCTCGTCGGGTTGTGTATCCATACTTTGTCCCCTTCTTTAAAACCACCTTCTGTGGCCTGCGTGTCGTACCGACTACTCATTCTGTCGCTGAAAACTTGAAGATTCGTTCGAACTAATTCATGAATATCGTCCAGCCTACTTCTCAATTGGATCACTTAGTCTTCGCCTGCTAGATCTTCTCCAGGCCAACAGCCAAATTCCAGGTCACAAGAAAGCCTCATTTCACGTCCAAACAGGATTTTCGCCGGTGTTCCACTCGTGGACTTATTGACGGCAGATCGATAAGCCAATGCGAATAGGGAAAGATACTGGTCCCAATCTCTCTGATGGCTGGATACTACTTTGGACAGGTATTTTCCAATAGTCCTGTTCATTCTCTCGATGATTTCATCTGACTGTAGATGTAATGCTGTTGTCCTGGTCTTCTTCATTCTAGCTTGTCGCAAATCTCCTGGAATAAATGGCTCTCAAAATTTCTTCCCTGGTCACTGTGGACTTCCAAGGGCATTCCATATCGGCTAATGAATTCTTTCACCAATACATCCGCGACAGTTGTGGCCTCTTGGTTCGGGATAGCGTTAATTTCCACCCACTTTGTGAAATAATCCATTACAACCAGTATGTATTTGCTACCCTTTTCTGTCGTCGGAAATGGTCCAGCGATATCTAAAGCAATCCTTCCGAAGGGGCTTCCAACATTATATTGTTTCATAGGTGCTTTTATCTTGCGATGTGGTCCATTACTCGTAGCACAAGTCGTACATTTCTCACACCAGTTTTTCACATCGTTGGAGCTGTTCATCCAATAAAACCTTTCACGGACTCGCTGAAGGGTTCTCTTCACTCCCAGATAACCTCCCGATGGACTGTCGTGTAACTTCTTCAGTACCTCAGCTACTATTGTTCTCGGGATAACCAGCTGTCTCCTCATCTCAGAACCATCATCGTTTTCAAGTACTCTTTTCAACAGACCTCCTTCCAGGACAAGGGAGTCCCACTGAGCCCAATACGCATTGAGTTCCGGTGAAAGTCTTGACACTTCTTGCCAGGTAGGTCGCCGATTTTCTTTCTTCCATTGCCTGATCATCTTCAGGTGAGGATCATTCTCCTGATCTTCTCTGATCCTGGTGGGTGACAATTCCTGGTTGACTACAGTAGTTCTTGAAACTGCAGCTCCCCTAGATTCCGCCTTGTTGCAGTGGGAGCAGTCTGTTGGGCACGGCCGTCTGGACAGGGAGTCGGCATTTCGGTGACTCACACCAGCTCGATGTTCGATGTTGAAATCGTACTCTTGAAGTCGTTCAATCCATCTAGCGATCTGGCCCTCGTGATTCTTGAACTACATCAACCACTTGAGTGCTGCATGATCAGTCCTTATCAAAAACATCCTACCATAGAGATACTGGTAAAAGTGTTCCACGGACTTCACTACCGCCAAAAGTTCCCTTCTTGTGACGCAGTAGTTTCGTTCTGGTTTGGAGAGGACTTTACTGAAATATCCCAGCACTCTTTCTTGCCCTCTTTGAATCTGTGAGAGTACTCCACCAATTCCCACGTTGCTTGCGTCAGTGTCAAGAATAAAGTCTCCCACTGGTAATGGATATCCTAACATCGGCGCCGAGGTTAAATGCCTCTTCAAGGTATCAAAAGCCGTTTGACGATCTTCGTCCCATTGGAAAGATCTTGCTTTTTCTGTTAGTCGAGTTAGAGGCTTAGCAATATCTCCAAATTTCCTGATAAATCTTCTATAATATATGCAAAGTCCAAGGAAACTCCTAATTTGATGTTTGTCGGTTGGTTGCGGCCATTGCTGAATGGAAGCAATTTTCTCTGGATCCACCGCCACTTCTTCATTGCTCACTATATGACCTAGATAGTTGACACGGTTTTGGAACAGCCGACATTTCTTTGGGTTTAACATGAGCTGGGCAGCTTGGAGTCGTTTGAATACGTCTTCCAAATTCCTCAGGTGTTCGTCAAATGTCTTCCCCAGTACTACGATGTCGTCCAACTAGACCAGGCATGTCTTCCAAGACAATCCTCTCTAAACATTTTCCATGAGTCTTTCAAATGTTGCAGGCGCATTACAGAGCCCGAATGGCATGACGTTGAAATGCCATAATCCAGATCCGGTGGTAAAAACAGTCTTCTCTTTGTCTTCTGGGTCAACTTCCACTTGCCAATAACCAGACTTCAGGTCCAAGGTGGAAAACAGTTTGCTACCGGCCAAAGTGTCTAGCGTATCCTCAATTCGAGGTAGAGGGTAGCTGTATTTCTTCGTCACGTTGTTAAGCTGGCGATAATCCAGGCAGAATCTCGTAGCTCCATCCTTTTTTTTTACGAGCACTAATGGGGACACCCATGGACTAGTAGATGGTTCTATTACTTCTTCTTCTGCCATCTCTCGAATTATTCTTTCAGCTTCCTCTCTCTTCGCTCGTGGAAGTCTTCGAGCTGATTGCCTAATTGGCTTAGCATTACCAGTATCGATTTTGTGTTTGACGGCTCATGTTCTATCAGTCTTTCCTCTTTTTGGTACGAATAAGCTTCGATACTGCAAGAGAAGTTCTCTCATTCTCTTTTTTTCAGCTCGGTCCAAACATTGACCAGCTACTGATAACATTTGTTCGAATCTGGCATTGGAATTGTCAGTGGTCGTTGTTTGATGAAGTATAGACGTCACTGGTACGCAAGATCCAATCTTGGTTTCCTTCTTGATTGTAATTGGGAATCGTTCACGTTTATCACACGTACTGGGATCTCTTTCGCCGACGTAACCAATCCTTTTTCAATTAGTACTCCTTTGCCAACTTCTTTGTCGTGGTTCCTTGGCTCCATCTTAACCTGTGTACCTTCCTCCATGATTCCCTTTAGCCGTGCTACTATCATGGTTTCGCTTCGTGCAGGTAGAACGGTATCTTCCTGTACAGCTGCCAACACCGCGCTGCCTTCATATGGATGCAGAAACACCTCCTCGGAACCCACTTTAATGGTTCTGTTTCTAAAGTCTAATTGGAAACCATGTACGTTCATTTTGTCCATTCCCAGAATCACGTCTTCTTCAATGTCAGCTACGATTACCGTATGCTTGATCTTTTCTGCGCCAATTACTAATTGGATTTGTGTCTCACCGTGAACGTTGGCCCTCTCACCTGTGGCGGTCCGCAGTCGCAGTCTCGTTGGTAAAAGCTTCTTCTTGGAGTTTATTAATTCTGGTCGTATAATGGTCCTAGTTGCTCCAGTGTCAACCAGCAGAGCATATTTCTTGCCCCCTCGTAGCCAACCCGTTCTAGTTTTCCTGCGACTGGAGTTCTTGGTTTGCAGGAGTCTTGGGGCGCTCACATGGACTACGTACATGCCCTAGCTCGCCACAATTCCAGCATCTGATCTTTCTCGGCTTCTTGTCCATCATATTTCTCATTAATCTGACAAACTGATTAAATCTGTCTTTGTCACCTTGTTCTTGGATGGTCCTGATTTTGTTATATCCCGAAGCCTTCGTAACTGCTTCATATTCAAAGGCAGCTGTCAATGCGTTGACTAATGTTTTCGGGTGGGTTAAAAGGAGCGTCCTCTGCATATCGGGGTCACGTAAGCTTTCAATAAAGGCCTGGATGCCCAGACAATCCATCATATCCAATATCCACTTCATACTCTTGAAGGGCTTCGTCACCTTTCTGCCTCCGGTTCTTCAGCTGGGACTGGTACAAATGTTCTAGAAGTTCGTGACCGTATCGCATGTCCAACCTGTTCTTCAGCAGCTCGAAGTCATCCGTTTCTTCAAGTGGTATCGTCTGAAGTACATCTAAGGCATCTCCCCGAAGCGCGATGGTTAAGTTTACTGCCTTCTCCCTATCGGACCAATTATTTACTCTAGCGGCTGCTTCAAATTGTTTCACATAATTGGTCCACGATGTCTTTCTGTCGAACGTTGGAGCCTTCACTCGGGCAAAACTGCTAATATCTTCTGTCTTGGGTTGTGTTGCTGGCTTGCATATCTCGATCCCCTTTTGTTTTGCTGGCGTGTCTTGTGTTCTTGAATTTGTTATCTCTCTAACTCTCTAACTCCTTGATTTTGTCGTCTATAGTTGTCATTTTATTCTCAATATCCGATTTGAGAGACGAAATTTTATTTTCCACGTCAGCGGCAATGTCATTTTCCATTAATAAGATATCAGCAGAAAGTTTGTCTATGTTAGCAGAAATATCGTTTTCCACATTAGTCGAAATCTTCTCTTCCATAGCTGAAATCTTCTCGTCCTTGTTAGCAGAGACATCATTCTTCATATCAGAAATGGACGAGGATACAGTGGAAGCCTCGTCTTTAAATAAAAATGTTTCTGGATCCAAGCCGTCACTTACCAGTGCCACTTTGAGTCTTTCTACTAACTCACTCTTCTTACCGGACGTTTCCAGCTCACGTTATTTGTAACAATTTGGAACACCACCGCTAAAATGCTACAAAGTAAAAATTATAACGAATTTAATATTGTATTCAACCCTTTCAACGATGTTCAGGTTAATTCATCACCAGCTATACGTAATGCTAAACGTAAAATCCTACAAGCACAACCCGAAAACAGAAAATGTAGTGCATCAGATCTTAATAAATCTGAAGTATTTGCAATGGCCAGATTATATAACGAAAATGAACCGGAAGGACTTCAAAAGAAATGATATCACATTTTGGCGTTTGAACTAGCTTGGCGCGGAGGAGAAGCAGCTTACTGCAAAACCACTTATTACGTATCTGATATTGAAAATAATGGGAATGAAACTGGACGTATCGAGTATAATCCTCTATTTTCAAAAACGAGACAAGGCGGCAACAATAAATTATGTGACAGTAAATGGATCACGCCTAATGTTTTCGACGAAGATATTTGCCCAATACGTTTATTCAAAAAGTTAATGGAAAAGCGAAACACTTTTATAACTTCGGACAGAGTATTTCTTACACCAAATCTCTTTTGGAAAAAGAAAAATTCTGAAGGTTGGTACAAGAATTTGCTGATTGGAATTAATGAAATTTCTAAATGGACTAAACGCTCAGCACAACGCATTGGTTTAGATGTCAAACGTGTCAAAATTACAAATCACTAATATCGAGCGGCAGCAGTTAGCGAATTAAGGAAAAGCGGAATTGAAGAACAATAACAATAACAGGACACAGCAATTCAGCATCAATAAAACCATACTTACAAGTTAACAAAGAGTATCATTCAAGCATTATTCAATCAATTCGTTTGGAAAATGAAAAAACTTCAACATCTACTACAGAAACGATTAGCTGTGGCACCCGCAGCGATATCACTGTTCCTAGTATGAATTTCAATAACTGCGTTTTTAATAATTGTACATTAAAATAAAAATGTGTTTATTTTTAATGTTTCATAACAAAAGTTTGCATTGATATGTTTCCAAATTTCTCATTCATTAAATTGTCCTGCCGAATTACACTCGAGGTTTGTATTGATATTGGGTAAATTTGTGTTGTTCAAATTCTAAACTGTTTCCTTTAGCAATTTGACTCGAATAATTGTCAACCTGAAAACACTCCACCTTCGGTGTCGTGTTTTTAATAGTTGACAGTTATTCTCGTCAAATTGCTAGGAAACAGTTTCTCATTAAACAACCCAAATTTACCCGATAAAATACAAACCACTTGTGCAATTATAAGTGATAATAATCATTGATTATAATCATGTCCATGCTAGGATTGTGTTGTTCATTGCAAATTCGTATAGTTAAAATAATTAGTAATCAAGTTTTTTTCATTTTGCTACATCGATTCAAAAGAAAATCATCAAAATCGGCCCAATAGAAGCGAGATACAGCAACTTTTTGCGTCGCGCTCGATTTGAAGCGTCGATTTCAAGTTTCGCACTCTATTCCCGCTTCCCTCAGATTTGACGCGCCGAACGCTACCGCTACAACTTTCTCTGATTTTTCCTACTTCATGCGAAAGGGCGATGTTAGTTCTCAAAGCACATACAAAAACTTCTCCGAAAAATCTATCTACAGGTATTTTTTTATTGTTACAACATTAATAGTTATACCGCAAACACTCTCGATCTTTGACGTTTATTATCTCAGCACCTATACGGCCAAATTAAACGCACTTTTTTAAAAGGAGCGTCTTTCCGAGAACTTTTTTTAGGTACTTTGAGTATTTTTTTTTCGGTATCCAAATTCGCTTCAAAAATTAATTATTTATAAGACGAACTTTTTCAACTTTTCAAAATCGCGTAAAAAAATTATAAAAACTTAAAAATTGTTCATTATAACTATTGTGTATTATAGTTTAGAGGTCTGAGTAGTTGTAAAAAAATCGGCGACTATTACAACTCAAAAATGTAAGCCTGGCATGAACGCAAAAATTACGTTAATTTTTTTGTGGAAATTAATTAACAATTAAATCATGTGAAAACTATCAGGACAATTTACTCGGCCTTTAGCATATTGTTTTATACTATAATGAGGTTCTTAAATCCCAATTTATAGTCATTTCTCAACGAAAAAATTGAATATATCGATTTCAATCCAATTCTATCTTGTAGAAAATTTCATAAAGAACCAATTCGTAAGTATACTTTTTTTCTCTATCTTGCATATTTAAAGAGTTATATTAAGAAATATCGGAAAAAATGAGCGATTTTTGCGTTTTTTTGCAGTTTATGATTTTTTCTACAAATAGCACAACTTTTTCAGCGGACCTTCATATTTTCTTTTCTTAGATGATTTCCGAGCAATGCCAACATATATCTAATCTACGTCACGACACAACCATGTTAAACTGTAGTACTCCTGGCCTATATCCCGATGCGCAAGGAACAGTGTAATTCTTGGATCCACATACAGAGCTATAAAACATACTCCTGCATAATACCTCCAGAAGTCCTAAAACATGTCAAAAACACCCTAAAAACAATCACTAGACAATAAAAATATAACTCTGATGTTATATGTAATAATAGCAAAAATAACCAAGCACAAACTCAAATAAATCAAAACAGATACAAATACCATATACAAACCAATACTAAAATACGTTTAATCAATATATGTCACAAAACTCAAAATACTTTATCACTATTGTTCAGTAAACTTAAAAGTCATATTAAAACCGAAAATAATCTAACGTAATATATCTGGACCTGAGTCTTAAAAAGGCCAATCTCCACTCTCATCGATTTTGAGATATCTCCAGCACTAAAATTCCCGAGTTCATTTCTATCGATACAAAAAAGACCAATCTCCTGTTGCTACGGGTACATGATATACCATTTCAAGTGTAGGGCTTATATCCAAAACCATTAAGAACTAAAATGGCCAATGTCCACCTGCCATGGAAATTGGCCCTTCTCATGCAACAACCGCAACAAAATAATGAATGGAGATTGACCCCTTGATTAAACTTAACCTAAAAATGTGTGTACCACATGACGTTCGGTGCCGTTTTTGACATTTTATTAAAATGTATTCTGAAAGAACCAAAAGACTTCGATCTTTACTCAATTGTGCTGAGAAGAAAACTCAAGGTAAGTTGCAATAATGAAGAAAAGTAGTAGCTATAATATTTTAGTATTACTTAGTATTATGAATATTGCATTATCTTGTACTTATTTTAGATTCTCAGTCTGCTTCGACTTCTATAATAGTCGAAGAAATACCTCGTATTGATGATAATGTTAATGTAGAGGTTCCGGTTACACAGGTGAGCAGTAAGATATTTTGTTCGACAAGAAAAGTTTAATAAATAATTTTTTAGAATGCTGAAGAAGAGGTCAGTGACGACGTGGAATTTTCAGACGATAATGACATTGACTATGTGCCAAATGAAAGCAACATTGAAAGCGAAGAAATTAATGATGAAGGAAATGTTTTGCCATTGAAAACGAAATCTAGGAAACGCGTCAGAAAAGAGAATACATGGAAGCAAGTTGAACGCACAGAAAATAAAGCTAGGGGAAAACAGTACAAGACAAAAAAAGGTTATTACAGAAGAGATAAGGTATTGCAACCTCATTGTAACTGTAAGAGAAAATGCCAGAATTTTATTAACGAAGAATAGAGAAGTCGACTTTTTCTTCATTTTATGCACTAAGTAGACATGCCCAGGATCAATTTTTATCGGAAACTATTGAGAAGGGCTTGAAAGAACGAGAAAGGTTACCATAAGGAGAACTCCTTAGCAGGCGACAGTTTTCTGAAAAATACTATTTGAAAAACATAGAAGGAAGCAGAATACAAGTATGCCAAAGAATGCACTTAAAAACCTTCGACATTTTGGTAAAAAAGATTAGAGTTATTCGTGAAAAAAAATAATGGTGTTTGTCCACAGGATGGTAGGGGTAAGCATGGAATGCAACCTAAAATAAGTGAATTGATTAAGGATAACGTTCTTCAACATATCAAGAGCTTTCCCTGCTATACTAGTCATTATTCCCGCGAAAAAACGTCAAAAAAATATTTAAGTCCTGACATGTCGATTTCGCAAATGTATAGACTCTATTGCTTATATTGCGAAACTACTAATTTAGATGAAGTGAAGGAATTTCAATATCGAAAAATATTCAACGAAGAATTTAATTTATCCTTTCACCACCCGGCCAATGACACCTGTGCAAAATGTGACAAATATAATCTGACAATTGAATCAATTGACAGTTGTGCTAATTCAACAGAGGAACAACAGAAAGAAAAGGAGAGAATACAATTAAAACAAAAAGAATACTTAGATTTGGCTGAAAAAGCATACAAATGTAAGGCTGAGGACAAACAGAAAAGCAAAGTAGATCCTAATTTTGTAACAATCTCTTTCGATTTGGAAAAGTGTCTGCTATGGACCTATATTCTAACAACATACAAAACAGATACAGATAGCAATGGGGCAACTTGCATTTTGTGTAACGAAACGATAGGGGGTCGTGGCGGACAAGAAATCGCTTCCTGTATAAGAAAATTTATATTGTCCTTGGATTCAAAGAAGATTCAAAGTTTGAATTTTTACAGTGATTATTGTGCAGGCCAGAATAGAAATATTTACATGGCCATAATGTTTTGTACATTTTAAAGGAGCTTCCACCAACCACTTGAGATAAACCATAACTTTATGGAACACACACATGGAGGCTGATACTATTCATGCCGCTATTGAACGAGCCAAGAAAAAGACAACAATGGATATAGAAGTTCCACATGATTGAGTTGATTTCATTGAAACATCTGTGTACAGAAAAAAGCCTATGAGCGTGATTGAGATGTCTCAAAATGGGTTTATAAATTATGGGACTTTCCTTAAATCTTCGCTAGTCCATAGAAAAAAAGATGATAAAGGAAACCCAATCCCATGGCTTGAAATTAAGTTGATGAAATTTTAGGAAGACCAAAAACTTCAGTTTTCTTATAAAACAGACTTTAGCGATGGGGAATTTCAAAAGTTGATTTAAGAAGAGGATCGCTAAGAACTCGACAAAACCACAGTGATTTTGAATTAAAACCTCTGCACTATCAATCATTACCGATAGCTGATTTAAAATATAATAATTTACTAGAACTTTTGCCTTATGTCAGTGATTACAACAAGTCATTTTTTCTAAACCTTCAACATTCGTCTACTATGAATCCAGAAGTTTTCACTGCTCTAGAAGTTGAAATTTGAAGTTTTGTTAATTGTTAAAGTGTCTGAAATGTTCCTTGATTTTTTTGTATTAATATAGGTTTATAATAATATAAAATTGAGCTTCGTTTATTTTTCAACTAAATTTTATATTTGGTTCAAATAAATTTAAGTTTACCTATTAAATAGAGACAATGTTGTGCTTCTTTTAGTTATTCTTCTACCCCACTTCATGAAAAAAGCTAAAGAAAGTGGGTACTATATCCCATAACAATAATTAGTAAAAGGGCCAATCTCCATCTAAATCATAAAACATCTTTTTTCTCATCAGTAACATAATTTTTAAAACATATACATTATTTTGAAGTGTTTTATAGATTTTTATTACTTGAAAATAATTATTCACACACTTAAAATTATAGTCATATTGCTTTTAAATCTTGCATAATTAATATCTCAGATCACTGAAAATGGAGATTGGCATTTTTAAGACTCAGGTCCAGATATATGTTGAAACTGACCAAAAAATATGTAGGTATGACAACACAACATCTAGAAAATCGTCTAAGTAGTCACAAATACACAAAAAATGCGTCCACCGCCCTACATATAGACGAAACAACTGGAAAACATGAAGTTTGACTTAAATAATACAAAAATACTAGCTCATGACTCTAATCACCACAAATTAACAATCAATGAAATGGTATATGTGATATATAAAAAAAGAATGTAGTGAACGACAAGCAAGATATCAAAAATTTAAGACAAATTTACCGTAATTTAATTGTGTAATGGCTTTATTAACCAAAATGTATACATCCAAAAACATGAAAAATTAAATCCCCAATTTCGGCATGTTTTATAATTTGCAAAAAAGTGAACATTGTGATTATATCGTAGAAATATAATTTTTATTATATTTGGAATAAATTGTAAGAACAAAAAAGTCAATTACAGTCAATGATATATTTAAAAAAAATTCCAAAATGTTTCGTTCACGCAACGTTGGGAATTAATGGGTTAGGTACAGTAGAGAAAATCTTTTGCTTTTCCAGCAAACTCAATAACATTTCAAATCATTGTGTCTTTTTTCTCATTCATTCGACCAAAAAATCGTATCTATCAAATATTTAAATCAATATTTGCTTGTTTCAGGAGACGATGACACCAAGTATTGGGTTCAAGGAAATAATGGCAAACTCATCCGTGTTAGCAAAAGTGAAGCAGTACCACAAAAACATTAGAACGAAGATTACTTCTTTTATGAGAAATAACACTGTTTTTATTAGAATAAACGTTATAATGAAGAGATGAGAATTTATCAATATTTGTAATATATAATTTACTCAAATTTGCCTTTAATACCATTTAATATATTAATTTGCTAGCTAGAACAACGCTGGTGTTTGTTTTTTTTTCTTCCTAGATTCATTTCGTTTTTCAACCGGTGTTATTGTAGTCCAGATAAAAAAGGTTTTGTTTGTTGTGTAGTTTTGTCAATTGAAGCGAAACAGATGTGACCTTTTCTTTGTTATGTATTCCGACAGTATAATTCGGATAGGGACCTTTCTTTCTTATATGTTTTAATAGTATAAATCGGATGAGGCGCTGTCTTTGTTATGTGTTTTAATAGTGTAATTCGGATGTGTCCTTTATTTGTTATGTATTTTATTAGTACCTAGAAATCGGATGGAGGCTATATTTGTATTATATTTTGGAAGTATTGATTGAATAAAACATTTTCTATACATTGTCAACAAAAACAAAAGCGATTAGCGAATATCAACAATACACGAGAACTTGTTAGAAATTCAGTCTCGGACTGACTTCAGATAGGAAATTACGGTACAATAACGTTGCGAAACAACGAAATGGAACGGGGCGCGGAACTCGTTAAGATGCGTTAAGGAATGAATATTGGAATAGGCGATATGGAAGAAATCAAAGAAATGTTCTCGCTGGAAAAAGAAAGTATTAGGAATATGGAACATGAAATAGATACAAATGCATATACTATAAAGGGATTGAAACAGGAAAATCAGAAGGCGAAAGGAATAATAGTTGAGCAAGTAGAAATATTAGATTATGCAGAAAGCTGAATAACATAGTAATTCAAAGAATTGATGATAACAAGAAATAAAGGACCGACGGCTGCAGCAAAAGATTAGGACGCAGATGAATTTTATGAGACATAAGTAAATATCTGTGTGGAAGCCGCGAGACATATTACATTAATATTTTTTGGAGATATGAATGCGAAAATAGGAGAAGAAGACATGCTAAATACTGTTGCAGAGAAGTTTATTATTATTTGAAGTAACTAACCATAATGAAATGCGAACGTGTAATTAAGCCTGGGAACTGAACATGTATATTAGCAGCACTATTTTCAAGCATAAGAAAAAATTATAAAGTTACGTGGATTATTCCAGGGACTACTACAGCAAACCAGATAGATCATGTTTTAATAGGAAAAATAAATCATAGACGATACAGGATGTAAGATCATACAGAGGAACAAGTTGTAAATATAGTGACTAGGGCAAAAAAATCTAAGCAATGGAAGGTACAGAAATTGGAAAAAAGCAATAACGAATATGAAGAAGAAGTAAAAAGCAACTACAAAGAAGCAAAGAACAAGGTAATATTGATGGGCAATGGAAGGAAATAAAAAAAGTATAATAACTGCAGCAGAGGAAGGGAATGGTGCAAAAGATGATCATGAATGTAAAACTAAAATTAAACAGAAAAAAGAAACCTGACTAAAATTGCTGTGAACTGAGCAAAACGCTGATTATGAAAAATACAGGAAAATTAAAAAAAAGAGGACAGAGATACTAGATACAAAAATAGTAAATTGGTTAAATGAAAGTATGAATATATTAGTGTTTTAAATGAAACTCACTGTTTCTCGCTAATTCCTCAATATAATGAAAATTGTTGAACATTCTAAAAAATTGACAATTGTTTCGATAAATCAATGTCATCGTCAGAATGACAGAAGTTACATTTCATTTGATGTTTAGTAGTTATTTTTGGCTAGAACTTGTGATCGACTCAATATATGTTAATGGAAAAAAAGAAGATGTGATATTACAAATATTGAAGCTCAGATATTATTAGTCCTATGATGATATCCTGGATATCATTTTCCAATTAAGATCAGTATAACTGTGCAATGATATAGAAAACCAGGAAAACTTTATCTGCTGATTTTCACAATTCTCACTTAAAAGGACAGTTTATTAATGAAGAACTCCCTAGATTTATCTGTTCATTGACAACTTCATATTGTGGGTTTCTTAAATGTCTTCTAATTTCCAATTCTTCAAGAAAATCCAGTTCTTGTTTCTTTTCACAAATATGCAGCACTCCTAGTTCTGTGTTAGGTGTCAATGAATGATTGGTGTCAAGTAGATGTTTTGCGTAGTGGGATTTATCTGGTTGTTTTAATCTGTATGCTCGTAAGTATTCACTGTATCGAATTTCAGAATTTCTAAGGGTCTGACCCAGATAGACAGCATTGCATTCTAGACATTTGAGTTTATATATACCTGACTTCTTCAATGATGGTATTTTTGTTTTTACATTTAAAATTTTGTACGTTACTTTCTGTTTTAAAAGAAATTGTTGTATTCGTTGCTAAAGATATTATCTTTGAAATACTATTAGAGATATTTCCTGCATATGTGACGGTTTATAAGTTTTTATTTCATCAGTTTGTTTAGAAAATATTCGTTGTAATGCCACTTTTCCCTCTTTTTTATTAATTAGCCTATTTATCATATGTCATGGATAACCGTTGGATGTTGCTATTCTTATAATTGTGTTAATATCTCTATCAAAATTACATTTGTTCATAGGAACTGAAAAAGCTCTATGTATCATTGAATTATATGCCGCTAGTTTATGTGACATGGGGTGATTGGTAGAGTATGGTATTGTCACATCAGTGTGTTTTGGTTTTCGGTAAATTGAATAATCTCTTTGAATTTTTGAATCAAGTGAAATGAGATATATATTCAAAATAAAGGTTCACCAATGGGAAGCCCTATATCACCAATTTTGGCAAACATTTTTATGGACGGTTTAGAAAGAAAGATCTTTGAAAGTGATATTTCGGAAAATGTTTTATTTTGGTATAGATATGTAGATGACATATTAGCTTGTTTTATGGGCAGTGAACGACAATTAGATGTATTTCTCAACCAAATTAATAATTTACACACAAAAATTGAATTATATTAGAAATTGAAGAAAATAGCTCAATAAAGTTTCTTGATTTGAAAACTCAAAGAGTTAATAATGTACTTGATTATTTAATTTACCGAAAACCAACACACACTGATGTGACAATTCCATATAGTTCCAAACACCCCATGTCACATAAACCAGCGGCATATAATTCAATGATACATAGAGCTTTTTCAGTTCCTATGAAACAATGTAATTTTGATAGAGAGATTAATACAATTAGACAAATGGCAACATCCAACTGTTATCCATTACATATGATAAATAAGATAATTAATGAAAAAGAGGAAAAAGTGGCATTGCAACTAATATTTCCTAAACAAACCGATGAAATAAAAACTTATGAAACCATCACATATGCAGGAAATATTTCTAATAATATTTCAGAGATAATATCTTTAGCAACGAATACAACAATTTCAACAGAAAGTAACGTTAGTACAAAATTGTTGAATCTAAAAACAAAAATACCACCATTAAAGAAGTCAGGTATATATAAACTCAAATGTCCAGAATGTAATGCTGTCTATTTGGGTCAGACCCTTAGAAATTTTGAAATCCGATGCAGTGAACACTTACGAGCATACAGATTAAAACAATCAGATAAATCCCACTACGCAAAACATCTATATGACACCAATTTTTCATTGACACCTAACACAAAACTAGAAGTGCTGCATATTTGAGAGAAGAAACATGAACTTTATTTCCTCGCAGAATTGGATATAAGTAGACATTTAAGAAACCCACAATATGAAGTTGTCAATGAACAGATAAATCTAGGGATTGCCACACTGATAAACTGTCTTCTTAAGTGATAATTGTAAAGATCAGCAGATATAGTTTTCCTGGTTTTCTATATCATTGCACAGTTATACTGATCTTAATTGGAAAAATCATATCCAGGATATCACCATAGGGCTAATAATATCTAAGCTTCCATATTTGTAATATCACATCTTCTTCTTTTTTCTATTAACATATCGCACCTTCGGGGAAACATTGACTCAAGTGCCAGTTTGTAAAATGTTGAGGAAACGACTTTAAAAGTTTTCAGAATACGTTAGACCCAAAACAAAGACAATACAATATATCTGCTAAGTACTTGAATGTTTAAGGGAATTTTTTTAATCTCTGTAGTTACTACGCATAGTTTGATATGAGCACCAATTTACATTTTGTACCTGTTAGAGAGGTAAAAGAGGTATTATCCCCTCAATTGTGTCATTGTGGCCCTAGAGCTTCTTGTTTTTTTCAATTAAGGCAATCAAATTGAATGTCATCAAATAGGTACCTAATTCAAATAAAAGAAAGGATTATAAGGTAGCTTTAAGGAAAAATAAACTAGAACAGGGTGTTATGAAAATTTCCGTAATATTTAGGTACTACATTAGCGTTTAACTTTAATAAGTCGTCTTTCTTGCTTCCCGTGATTACAATTTTGGACTTAACTGGCTATTTTAACATTCACAACATCATTAGTCTGTTTAGAACAGATATGTCTAATTGGAGCATCTATCCATTCATCATCGTATCCAAGTTTATAACGGAAAGTATTCATTCCCTTCTTAAATTCCACCATCTTAATTTCGGTTAACTTTATTTGATCACCATTAACATTATTTGTTGTGTTAAAACCCATTTCCGCTGCCAAGGATTTTAAATCGTAAAAATCGCTGAATGTTAATTAATTTACTTGAAAAGGCTCTCCCCTCTTTTTTGCTGTACGGATCAGAGAAATGTATTGATCTGGGACGTGTATGGGTAATAATTACAGGTGGTCATTGTTTTCATGATCCTGGCTGTTCTTCTTCGGTAGACTCTTCGAGTCGTGAACACTCTTCAATCGCAGAAAATGACGATGTGACGGTCCATGGTATTGTTGGTCAAATGTCGCTCGGAAGTTCACGAAGAGCTTCGACATAGGCAAACGGTTATAGTCTGTAAGCCTGTCGATTTATGTTGATTGTAAGAGAGTACAGGAACCATGCCCAATTGTACAACTTCTGAAGCTGATTATATTTCGACAATACGCGGAATTTTTTTCTCACGCTGGATAGCTGGGTAGGGAGTCACGCAATGTATTCCTCCTATTGCATGAGGCGTTCCATGACCGTAAAGGGTGTTTATGTTAAAATAAGCAATACATTTTTTATGATGAATACAGAAAAATAAGTAAAGAGAGCACAAAGTTGATAAAAACCAAAAGAATAAAATGATTAAATGGAAGCATGGACATATTAGAGAATAATAATAAGAATAATGTTAAATTATATCAATATATAAAGAAACAAAGCTGAAAACCAACTACAATAAATATCAAAGAGAAAGAGTGATATCAATATCTCAAGAATTTATTAACTGTGATATGACTGATATTGATACAGGGATAGAATACGAAGAAAAACCGACCGAAGATGAATGTAACGACATAATTAATAAATTGAAACACAACAAAGCAGGAGGGACAGACGAAATAAATGAGCTAATAAAATATGGAGGTGATGACCTAAGAGATAAAATATTTAGAATCATGGAAAGAATATGGGAATCAGAAACAATGCCGAAGGAAAGGTTTACTGGTATGATTATACCAATAATGAAGAAAGGCAATTATAGAGGAATTAGTTTACTCGACACCTTATATAAAATACTAACAACGATAATGAATGGAATGCTAAAATGGTAATGGAATCAAAAATAGGGGACTATCAAAAAGGTTCTCGGAAAGGAAAATCAACAGTAGATGCCATACATACTATAAATTAAGTAATTGAAAAATGTTATGAACACAATGTTGGAGTCCAAATGCTATTTATTGATTTCAAGCGAGCTTTCGACAGCCTGAAACGGAGACAATCATAAAGGATATGGAACAATTTAAATGTACCACAAAAGATCATACGGTTGGTGAAACTGACGATGAAAGATTCTAAGACAAGAGTAATGACAAGGGAAGGTCCATAGGAGGAATTTGAAATAAATGCTGGAGTAAGGCAAAGGCGAAGCACGTGAAATCACGATCCCGATTAAATTAAAAAATAAGTGGTTTAAAAATATGTGGAAATTTAGAAAAGTGAGCAATATCAGACTTAAAGCAGTAGCAGTGATTAAGTAACAAAAAGCAGATAGAAATAGGTGAGTTTAAAACATTTATTGTATATGAGCATACTAATTCGAAGTAGAACCATAAACAAGTTGTCTAACAAAAACAGTTGTGATACCATACTAATTACTTGTTAATGGGAAGCAAATACAACAATATCAGTGTTACGATACAGGACCGTAATCTAAGAAATAAATTCACTACAACTGGAATATACAACAATTGAATTAGGAAACAAAACGAATTATACGCTCAAGGAAACGATAGAGCACAGCTAGCACAGACACCGGGCCGAGATTTGAATTAAGTAGGATCTTGGTAAATAAAAACTAGGTCTGTGACGCGGTACCTGTCAATTCCAAAATGGAAGAAAATTCAGAGATGGAGAAAGCACTGGGGAAAATATTGGGAAAACTAGGAGAAATTGGAAATAGAAATGAAAGGATTGAGAAAAAATTAAATAGCATTCAGAGCGAAATGGCGGAAATAAAAAGAGAAAACAACCGCATTAGACTGGAGAATCATGAACTGAAAGAGGCTTTAGGCAGGCATGAAGAGAAAATAGAAAAATTAGAGAGTGAAGCGAGGAGCAAAAACCTTATAATACAGGGAGTGAGAGAAACGGGAAACGAAGATGAGCTGCAACTAACAAGTGTCTTACAAAATGTAATGGAGAAGCTGGAAATGGAACTTAAAAGCGATGAAGTTATTGAAGCTAGAAGAATGGGAAAACAAAATCTTAACCCTAGTAAACCAAGACCGATTTTGCTGGGACTGAAGAATACAAGAAGAAAGTAGAAATATTAAAACAAACAAACAAATTAAAAAATACACCAATATACATAAACGAAGACTTTACTAGAGAATTACTAATACAACGGAAAAAACATAGATCATACATGAAACAAGCAAGGAATGAAGGACATCAAGCGAATCTAAATTATAACAGACTATGGATAAACGGAACGCTTACTCTTTAAATGAATTAAAACAAAACATGCAAGGTAAGGATACAGTTAGACCATCAGGTTCCAAACCCAAAGGAATAACATTCGGCAGTAGATCAATGACCGAAGAAGAAGAGGATATTGATAAAGAAAAAACTACAAAAATGGTTAAAAATCTTACGGATATAAAAAAAGGAAAAAACTAGCAGCAAAAGTAGCTCAAGAGGATCGAAACATTGTAAAAATGACCACGGCAAATAACATGGAAAAAAAGTAACTAAAACTATAACAAAAACCAAAGACAACGTTAGGAAAATATCAAAGAGGGTGAAGCGGGTGAAACAAAAAGTAAACTCATTGAAAATTGGAACTTGGAATATCAAAACAATGCTAAAAGTTGGGAAAATGCACAGCATAGCGCAAGAAATGATGAATTATGATTTAGACATTCGGGCGTTACAAGAAATCAGATGGAAAAAACAAGAGAAAATAGAAAACAAAAACTTTACGATGTATTACTCAGGGAAGGAAAAACAAGGAAGGAATGAAACAGCAATAATGGTCAGTAAAAAAATACGAAACAAAGTAATTGAGTTTAAGCCAATCGACGGTAGGATTTCATATTTAAAACTTGAGAATAAACAAGCAAATATAAGTATAATTAATGCCTACGCCCCAACGGAAGAAGAAAGCGAAGAAGAGAAAATAAAGTTTTATGAGAAGATAAGTGACGCCTGTGAAGATATCTCTAGAAATGACATTGTAATAGTAATAGGAGATTTTAATGCCCAGATAGAAAAAGAAGAAAATAATCGAGAAATAGCTGGATAAGAAACAATACACGAGATCACGAACGATAACGGCAAAAGACTGTGCAACCTAGCTGCGGAGACAAATACTTTTATAATTAGTACAAAATTTAAGCATTAAAAGGAGCACAAGACAACTTGGTTATTTCCAGGAAAAAGAAGCGGCAACCAAATCGATCATGATTTGATATCAAAGAAATTGATGAAAATGGTTAAAGACACAAGGTCATACCGAGGAGCAAATGCAGATACAGACCACATTCTACTAATAGCGAAGATGAACATGGAAATATCAAGATATAAACCTTCCAAACACAACAAAAGAAAGTGGAACATAAAAAAGATGGAAAGAGAGAAGGGTGAAAATAATTATGCGGAAACCCTAACAAATAAACTCAGAATTCATAATGAAAAAGGAGATATAGACAGTGAATGGAAGATCATTAAAAAAAGCATTATAGACTCTGCAGAGAAAGGAATTGGATTACAACAAAACAAAGCATGGTTCGACGAAGAATGTAAGCTGGTAAGCGTAGAGAACAAACAAGCAAGAAATAAATGGTTGGAAACGGGAAAATATGAAGAGATGGACAAATACAGAAAGATAAAGCAAAAAGCGGAAAAAACCTACAGAAGAAAAAAACCAAATTGGGTTGCAGAACAAATGCAAAAAATAGAAGAGAAAAATAAGGATGATAATAGAAAACTCTTCGTATATGTGAGAAAGCAATACAGTAGCAGAAACGCAATTGGGACAGTAAAAATAAATGAAAAAGAATGGGTAACATACTTTCAAAATCTATACCAAAACAATCATATTATGGACGAAAATTATAAGGAAGCAGTAACGGGGGGAGAAATCGGTGAACAGCAGTACAGCCTCTCTTTCGAGGAATTTATAGATGTGGTGAAACAACTCAAACCAAACAAGGCGGCAGGTCCAGATGATATAAATAACGAACTAATCCAATATGAAAGAGAAGCCTTTCTTCAACAAATATATGACCTGATAATGAATATATGGGCAGAAGAACGTATGCCAAACGAGTGGAGTATTGGACATATAGTTCCAATCTTCAAAAGAGGAGACCCAATCAAATGCAAGAATTACAGGAGTATAATGCTGCTTAACACTACATACAAGATATTAACCAATCTAACAGAAATAGAACTAAATAAACAGGCTGAACCCATATTAGGTCAATATCAACAGGGATTTAGAAAAGGAAGATCTACGGTAGACGCCATACACCTACTAACACAGACTATCGAAAAGTGTTATGAACATGACATTGATCTACATGTATTATTCATCGACTTTCAGCAAGCGTTTGACTCTGTCAACAGAGAATGGCTAATATCTGATATGAGGAACATAGGAATTTCTGAAAAACTTATAAGACTAGTGAAAATGACAATGAGGGATTCTACTGCAAAGGTGATAACCAGAGACGGGAATACAGGAGACATAAACATTGATGTAGGTGTAAGGCAAGGGGATAGTTTGTCTACAACTCTTCTTAACATAACCCTAGATGGAGTGATTGAAGCAATAGACGTAAGAGGAATGATTAGTAACAGCTCCACACAAATAATAGGATATGCCGATGACTTAGCTTCAATTACTAGAGACAAAGAAACCCTAGAAAATACATTCAAGAACTTAATAAAAGAGGCAGCAAAGAGAGGGCTGGTAGTTAACCAAGAGAAGACAAAATATATGCAAATTTCGAGGAAGACAGACAACACAGCCACTATAAATATGGAAGGTTACACTTTTCAAAGAGCGAGTCAATTCAGATACCTGGGAATAGTAATTGATGAGAAGAACAACAGAAGTGCGGAGATAAACGCAATAATAAAAGCAGGGAACAAAGTGTATTGGAAGTATCAGAAACTGCTAAGGGACAAAAGCATCAGTAAAAAAACCAAACTTAAAATTTATAGAGCTGCAATACGACCAGTAATAACGTATGCCGGTGAAAATATGAGCTTAACTGATAAAGATGAAGAAAATCTCAGAGTGCCAGAGAGGAAAATCATGCGGAGGATAATAGGACTAAAACATATCCCGAATGAAGGGTATAGAAGGCTTTATAACTACGAAATAAGTCAGTACATGAATGGTGAAGATATAGTCAAACATATAAAAGCGCAGCGTCTAAGATGGTACGGGCATCTTCGAAGAAGAAATAAGGACGATCCAATAAGGAAAATCACTGATTGGAAGCCTGCCAACCCCAGGCCCAGAGGACGTCCCAAACTTAGATGGGAAGATCAGGTGATTGATGACCTAAAGAAAATGGAAGTCAGTGACTGGGGAAGAAAAATAGAGGACAGAAAGGAGTGGAAAAGAATTACAAAGATGGCGAACTCACACCGCATACTGTAGCAAGCAGTAGACATCACACGGATTGATCCACCGTACAAAAGGGATCAAAAGAGCTCAAGAAGAGCGGCCTATACTCCGACACAGGAGTGCTGGCCTATATATATATATATATATATATATATATATATATATATATATATATATATATATATAAGGCAAGGAGATGGGCTGTCAGCGGTATTGTTTAGCATAGCAGTGGATGGTATAATTAAGACTTGTAATATCAATGGAAGCATAATTAATAAATCAAAACAAATAATGGCATATGCTAATGATTTAACCATAATAGTAACACACCGAAAGAGTCTTGAAGAAACATTAGAGAAAATTGTGAAGGTAGCGGGAAACAGAGGATTCAGAAAACATCAGGAGAAAACAAAATATATGGAAATGAAAAGAGAGAAGGAAGTCTACCAACCAGAAGCAGTAAAGTTAAATGAATTCAGTTTTGAAGTTGTTAACACCTTTAAGTATCTGGGAACAATTATTAGTAACAAAAATGACCCAAAAATCGAGATAAGGCAAAGGATTCATGCAGGGTATAGAGCATATAATAAATTTAAAAATATCATGCAGAGTAAGAGAATAAGCCGAGCAACAAAATTGAGAATCTACAGGACGGGGATAAAACCGGTAGTTACATATGCGGCAGAAACTATGAGACTGACAAATGAGGACGAAGAACAACTGAGGATATATGAAAGAAGAAAAATTTATGGATCAGTCAAACTAGGGTATAACGAGTACCGAAGACTTATGAAATATGAAATATATTAGAAAATGAAGACATAGTAAACACAATTAGATCAAGAAGAATTCGTTGGTACGGACATGTTAAAAGAATGGAGAAAGGACAGGAGGTGAGGAGAATTACATAATAGAGACCGTATGAGGAAAGATTACCAGAAAGACCAAAAATTAGATGGGAAGATCAGGTTGTGAAGGATATAAAAATTTTAGGAGTACAAGGCGGGGAGAAACAGATGCAGGACAGAAAGGAGTAGGGAAGAATTGTCAAAACTGCAAAAACCTCTAATAAATTATAGATAAACAGCAAAAAAAATGTAGGCTGACCCCCACAAGACACAGGGTCAAAAGAGCTCAATTTGAGCGGTTACAAATTCGACTGGAGTTCGACTAAAACAGGTGTATTAGGAAATCATAATTTATGTTTCATATAGACACCTCGTACTTCATGAAATTATATTCATATATATATATATATATATATATATATATATATATATATATATAACAAAGAAGATGTAGGAATATCGCGTGATATGTTAACAACAACAACAAATATATTCATGGGTAATTCACGCAAAATGAAGGGCTACTGAAATAGAGTGGTAACCGTGGACATGCATGTTTCTGGCTATATATATATATATATATATATATATATATATATATATATATATTTGTAGCAAACCTATACCCAAAAGAAAAATCTAAAATAATACATATATATATATATATATATATATATATATATATATATATATATAATTTAGAAATATTTGTGAGGATGCAGCAATTGGCTTGGAAATTAAACTCCTATTTTAATTTAGTGAAAGCTTTCGTAATAGTTTTATTACTTCGTCAGTCACGCTAAAATACAATGTATAACTGAAAATGAAAAATCAAAAAATGGGTACTTACATTAAACGAGTAAAAAATATAAATTAAATTTCAGAAAAAACAGTGTAAAAATATTGATATATGCTTGAGACTTTTCAAAAATTATTGTCAATATGAAGTTGACAAATGGATGATATAACAGAAATGTTCGTAAAAATTATTGTAAAAGGTTGAACCAAGATATTGATGAAAAATTATTATTAGATCTGTGATTCTTTTTATTTAATTTTGTCTCAATGTCCAGAATATTAGAGTAAATAATGTTTAAATTTTGAAAATCACTTTTCTTGTTCAATCTATTTGGTTCATTTTTTATGGAATGTCCTGTTACATTAACGTGCTGTGACAAAGCACAAGCATTCGGTCTTAAAAGAATATCGCTCTTATGTGAAGTAATTCGTGATTTTAAATTTCTTGAGGTCTCACCAACATATTTTTTATCACATTCATCACATCATATTTCTAAATTGTGAAATAAACAGCTGCTAATACGAATTATTAATATATATATATATATATATATATATATATATATATATATATATATATATATATATATATATATATATATATATATATATATATATATATATATATTATATTATATAATTTGAAAAAAGATATTTGCCAACTTGTTTGTAATGGATATTTTTGTGGGGATGTGCCACATCCCCACAAAAATATCCATTATATATTATATATATATATACATAGAATAATGTACCAAATAATAATAAATGATTTATAAAATATGAGATAAATTTGGCACACACTGTATTAATTTAAAAAGTAGCTAAGTAACTAGTTAGAAGTTAGGTAAATATTTTGAAATTGAAATCAAAATGGTACAGTGTGATAAAGAAACATACCTACACAAGCCATTGACCAAAGTCTAGGAGTCTCGAAGCTTTATTTATTGATTGTAAATTATTTTATATTTTACGTAGGATTTTAATTATAAGAAGGTAGAGTAATTTACCCGAACATACAGAGTATGATATGAAATTTATATTTGTCTAGTGCGGGTGACAAATGGATACAATTTGAGGTTATAGAAAAAAGTTGATGATGAGTAAGGAGAAAGGATATCCGTTCTATGTCTAATGACTACACTCTGATTGTTTGCGGTATCCAAGAGATACAAATCCAGGTAACTAAAAATAAATAAAATAGTGTCATTAAGTAAATTTCGGAAGGGCTGTCAAGAATTAAAATTTTAAAAGAAGTCAAAAAGTTTTCTAAAAAAAGAGATAATTGATAAAATAGAAGTCTTCCAAACAGACACTATCGATAAAAGAAAAGCAAGCTGAAGTGGACATGTTTTGTATTTAATGGTAAAAGGAGATAATTCCCAAAATTTTGAAGAGAAGATAAGAAAGGGAAAATTGTACATACCGTATGCATTGTGATAGTGAGGAGTTGAATAATTTCTTTAAGAGGATTTCCTTTATAAAGTTTGACAGTGGACTGAAAGGTAACGTATCTTTATAAATATTTGTCGGAGATAATCATCATCTTGATTGGAAACTTCAAAATTATTGAATAGATAGGGATAAATATTGTAAACGATTTGCTTGCTGTTGAGTCTGTATGCTTTGCATTTAAGTTTACAAAAATTAGAAACAGTACAAAGACTTTATTTGCCATAACTCCGTTTTTTTATTGTAGTATTTGTCATTGTAGATTTATGGGTTAAGTTTCTTCTCTTTCATTTTCGTAGAGAGAATGCATTCAATCTACTAAGTCTAACATTGACCTATCTTTAAATTTCTCAACGATATTTATTGTGACCTAACTTTGGTGAACCATTCCTTAAAATTTTCAGAATTAACTAATTAATAAACATATTTTGGAATTAATTAGGTTGTTTTTTCTGGTGTAGTTTCATTGGGCATTGATATAATGAAAGTCTGACCAGTTAGAGGCCATTTGTCTAGAAAGTTAAAATATTGAACCGGTACGCCCAGGGAACGGAAGCAAAGAGTTCTAAAATGAGATGTATCAGTTACATAAAACTAAAATTTAAATATATATCAAACTTTATTATAGCCGCAACATATAAATTCATAAAAAATTGAAATTCAATAAAATAAATTATTTTGTTAAATCCCAAGTGTGACAATTTATAATTTGACAGTGACATTAAACCAAATTTCATTTTAATTTTTCAAATTTATATTACAAAAAAAATATATCGTCACAATATATATATATATATATATTATATATATATATATATATATATATATATATATATATAAATTTTACATAAAGAAGTGAACACAAGAAAACCTACATGTTTGGAAATGACCAGGATAAAATAAAATAAAAACGCAATCAATTTTTAAAGTGACATCAATAACCTAAGTCATATATATAACGGTTTAATTTAGAATTGAAAATAGAAATAACAAATAGTACCTATGTGAAAAAATAGACATCGAAATAACTGTTGCATCTTGACAAATGTGTCCAATCTGTATAATATCTGGAATGAATTAATATATCTTCATACAGTATAAACCATTGAAACTTGTTAAATTTAAAAAACTTTAAGAAACCATAACATCCATTGAGTTGATAATAGATCATTTATTTTAGATACAAATTTTAAAATGTTTTGAGTTGTATAAAGTCGTAGATTTTATGTAAGTATTTTATCACCTGTTAAATAATGTAAAGACTGTAAATATTTGTGTAATTTTAGCAACATTGTTCAGAAGATAACACGTATGATGTCGAAACGTAAATAAAATTATAATCAAAGTAATGGAGACCTGTTATTCCAAGAATAATTAATATAAAAATTATATATATATATATATATATATATATATATATATATATGTGTGTGTGTGTGTGTGTGTGTGTGTGTGTGTGTGTGTGTGTGTGTGTGTATATAAGTCCATATCAAAATTTTCATTAACAGCTATTTTTCACTGAATCTATCTTGAATAATACCTTAAAACGCCTTCAACTATACTTTTAGTTTTATTCTAAATAATATCTCTAAAATATCGTTTTTGGATATCACATAATAATTACTTGATTTTGGGAATAGATAGAGGACACATATAAATTAACTTTAATATAATTTATTCATTAAAACAAGATTCCTCTAATTTTTGGTATTATGATATTGCTGATTAGTTCTACCGTAACTGGTAGATTGTTTAGTAACAGTAGTTTGAAATGGTTGAGAGCTCTTTTCCCCAGAAACGTTATTAATATGTTTGAAAATTTGAATGCCGCCAGTTCCTGAAGGTTTTGAAGATAATTCCCGTGTAATATGAACATAGCCTACAACTTTATCATCGGGTTTTTGCGAATATTCTGTTTTCCCAGTTTCCTCCTGCTCACCTAGGCTACGATGACCTAGATACTGCCTGCCCATACCAGGATCTGAATTGGATTGTTCATCAATATGTGTATGAGTATTGCCTTGTGATAAGAATGTTTCACTAGTATAGTGCCTAGAAGATTCAACATCAAGAGTATGTGTTGGTCTTAAGCCAATCGGTTTTGAAATTTCAGCCACGACAATTTCTTTGTCAGGTCCAGATCCAGATAAATCGTGATTATGAATTTCTTGTTCCTCTTGATTAACTTCATCATGCTCTTGCTGAGCAATCTCAGTTTGCTTCTGCACATCTAGATTACGATGAATTTGAAGTTGCCGGACCAGACCAAGGTCTAAATTGGCTTGCTCATCAATACCATGTGTGTGAGTATTGACTTTTGATGAGAATGTTTCACTAGTATAATGAGTAGGTGAATCGGATGTTACAGTATCTGTTGGTTTTATCCCATATTGTCTTGTAGTTTTAATAACGAATACTTTTCTGTTTGAACCTGACCCAGAGAGACCGTTGTTGTTAACATTTTCTTCTGCCTCTTGATTAACTTCAACTTGCTCTTGGTGATCATTCTCAGTTTGTTCCTGCACACCCAGGTTACGGTGAATTTGAATTTGTTTGACCACACCAAGGTCTGAATTGGCTTGTTCATCAATACTATGTGTATGAGTATTGTCTTTTGTTGAGAATGTTTCACTAGTATAATGACTGGACGAATCAGATGTTACAGTACCTGTTGGTTTTATACCATATTGTCTTGTAGTTTTAACAACGACTAATTTTCGGTTTGGTCCTGACCCAGAAAGACCGTTGTTAGCAATTTCTTGTGCCTTTTGATTAACCTCAACTTGCTCTTGGTTATCATTCTCAGTTTGTTCCTGCACACCTAGATTACGGTGAATTTGAATTTGTCTGACCACACCAAGGTCTGAATTGGCTTGTTCATCAATACTATGTGTATGAGTATTGTCTTTTGTTGAGAATGTTTCACTACTATAATGACTGGACGAATCAGATGTTACAGTACCTGTTGGTTTTATACCATATTGTCTTGTAGTTTTAACAACGACTAATTTTCGGTTTGGTCCTGACCCAGAAAGACCGTTGTTAGCAATTTCTTGTGCCTTTTGATTAACCTCAACTTGCTCTTGGTTATCATTCTCAGTTTGTTCCTGCACACCTAGATTACGGTGAATTTGAATTTGTTTGACCACACCAAGGTCTGAATTGGCTTGTTCATCAATACTATGTGTATGAGTATTGTCTTTTGTTGAGAATGTTCCACTACTATAATGACTGGACGAATCAGATATTACAGTACCTGTTGGTTTTATACCATATTGTCTTGTAGTTTTAACAATGACTAATTTTTGATTTGGCCCTGACCCAGAGAGATCGTTGTTAGCTATTTCTTGTGCCTCTTGATTAACTTCAACTTGCTCTTGCTGACCAATCTCAGTTTGCTCCTGCACACCTAGATTACGATGAATTTGAAGTTGCCTCACCACACCAATGTCTGAATTGGCTTGTTCATCATTGCTATGTGTATGACTGCTGCCATTTGTTGACAATGTTTCACTAGTAAAATGACTGGAGGAATCCGATGTTACAGTATCTGTTGGTTTAATCCCATATTGTCTTGTAGTTTTAACAACGACTAATTTTCGGTTTGGCCCATACCCAGATAGACCATTGCTAGCAGTTTCTTGTGCCTCTTGATTAACTTCAACTTGATCTTGCTGACCAATTTCAGTTTGCTCCTGCACATCTAGATTACGATGAATTTGAAGTTGCCTCACCACACTAAGGTCTGAATTGGCTTGTTCATCATTACTGTGTATATGAGTATTGTCTTCTATTGTATGTGTTGGTTTTGACGCATACTGTCTTGTAGTTTCAACAATGACAAATTTGTTACTTGGTTTCAGGTTATCGGTAGAACTGGTAATTACTTCTCTGTGCCCAGAATCAGAATCACTATATTTATCAATTTTTTGTCCTTCTTGACTTATTTCAACTTTCTCCTTCCGGCCGTGGCCAATTCCATGTCCAACCTGATGATGCGTAGTGTAGCCTTGGACATCGTGTAAACCGTTACCATATCCAACTTGCTCCTCCTGGTCATGGTCATGTCCATGATCAAAGTGATGGTGTCCCGTTGTGACTTGGACATCGTGTAAACCGTTACCATTACCAACTTGCCCCTTCTGATCATGGCCATGTCCATGTTTAAACTGTTGATGTCCAGTTGAGCCTTGGACATCGTGAAAACCATAACCATATCCAACTTTCTCCTCCAGGTCATAGCCATGTCGATGTTCAAACTGATGATGACCAGTGGAGCCTTGGGCATCGTGAAAATCATTACCATATCCTACTTGCTCTTGATGTTGATGCAAGCCTCCTCCTCTACTTCCATAGCCACCACTTATATATCCACCATCTCCATGGCTGCCGCCATGAGCGTATACTACTGTTATGGTTGAAATAATGTATATCTGGAATAGAAAAAATGGTTGAATTATTTTATGACTCTGAAAACAATATCTCTCAATGCATTGAGAAATTATTCTTTGTGATAAATGTGTTCAACCTGTTGCCATTTTACTTATCGCTTCTACGACAATGGGTGAAGAAGTTTCATGGGTAGTGAAATCACTCAGTATTCTTAGATTCAAGATTGCTGTTTTAAATGAAACTTACTGTCTCTAGATAATTCTACAATATATTAAAAAAAATGTTAAAAATTCTAAGAAATTTGACAATGGTTTCGATATTGAATATCATCGTCAGAATGACAGAAGTTACATTTCATTTGATGCCTACCTGATGTTTAATAATTATTTTTGGCTAGACCCAGAAGTGACCTACCTTGTGATTGACTTAATATATGTTAATAGAAAGAAAAAGATGGCATGATATTACAAATATTAAATCTTAGATATTATTAGCCCTATGGGTATATCCTGGAAATATTTTTCACAATTGAGATCAATATAACTGGGCAATGATACAGAAAACCAGGAAAATACCTGCTGACCTTTACAGTTATCACTTAAGAAGACAGTTTGAAGGTGGAGAACTCCCTATATTTATCTGTTCATAGACGACTTCATATTAATGGTTTCCTAAGTGTCTTCTAATTTCCAGTTCTTCAAGGAAACCCAGTTCTTGTTTCTTATCACAAATATGTAGTACTTCTATTTCTGTGTTGGGTGTCAATGAATGATTGATGTCAAGTAGATGCTTTGCGTAGTGGGATTTATCTGGTTGTTTTAATCTGTATGCTCGTAAGTGTTCACTGTATCGGATTCCAAAATTTCTAGAAGTTTGACCCAAATTTACAGGATTACCTTCTGGATATTTAAGTTTATATACACCAGACTTCTTTAATGGAGATATTTTTGATTTTACATTTAAAAAATTTTGTGCTCACGTTACTTTCTGTTTTAAAAGAGAATGTTGTATTTGCTGCTAAAGATTATTGGAAATATTTCCTGCATATGTGATGGTTTTATAACTTTTTATTTCTTTAGTTTGCTTAGGAAATATAAGTTGTAATCCCACTTTTTCCTGTTTTTCAAGAATTAGTTTATTTATCATTTAATTTTTTACTGCAAATTTATATGACTTGGGATGATTGGAACTAGATGTAATAGTCACATCAGTGTGTGTTGGTTTTCTGTAAATTGAATAATCGAGTACATCATTAACTCTTTGAATTTTCAAATCAAGAAAATTGATTGAATTATTTCCTTCAACTTCTAATTTAAATTTAATTTTTGCGTGTAAATTATTAATATGTTTGAAAAATATATCTAGTTGTCGGTCACCTATAAAACAAGATAATATGTCATCTACATATCTGTACCAAAATAAAACTTATACAACAGAGTTAAAAAAGCATATATTTCTTATGAGCTGGGTCGTAGAACCATCGGCCGCACCTGATGGAAGATAACGAACCATTCTGCGAGGGCTACATCTGTCTCTAACCTGGTCGAAAAGGGAGTAAGCGAGCAACAACTTATTAAGATAACTGGAAACAGTAACATCCAATCCATTAAACCTTATCTGCCAATGGATATTGAACATAATCAAGATATTATTAATGTCATGAGGAGCGGAAATAAGTAAATCGTCGTCGGCACTGCAAAACCACGTAACTAACAAAAATTCGAAAATAGGATTTTAGCGGCTAACGATGTCAAAACAAGTGGCGCATAACTGCAAAACCCTTTAACCAACAAAAAATCCTACGCCGTTCTATTCCATGAATGCAATACCACGCATCTGAAACACGATTTGAACACGTGTGTAGAAACAAGTATCTAACAGTTTCTTATGTCATTGTTAGTGAACACTGTATTGAGCCCAAATTTTAACTTGTAAGTATGTTATTTGTTGTAATTTTTTTTAAACAATAAGATTTTAATCTATAACATTATTCCCGACTGATTTTCGTCCATTTTTGTAAATGTTTCTGGATAATATTGCTAAAATCATCCATTTTAATCAAGCATGCAGATACGTGTTTTCGCAAAATTCTTTTTTGTTTGTATTTCACAAATACGTGTTTTTGAGATGGTAATGAACAAAAAACCATTATCTCACTCTGAATTGCAGAAAATATTGGAGGGTGAAGAGTTTTTCAAATATATCCTCGTATTTGAAATTACTGCAGAATTAGAAGACAACGTCGAAGAGTTATCAGACGTAATTCCTGAACGTATTGTAGCAGAAATAAATTGTCCACCCCAGGAAAATGTCGATCAAACGATCATTACGTTGGAGACTGATGATGTCTGCCATATTATTTCTCTGGTTGACAACAACACCCATGAATTTGAACTAAATAATGACAGTATCAATAGCAGTCAATCCGAAGTAGTCGACAATGAAGCACCAAATATTTTAAACTCACATGGTAAGAACTCGCATGATATTGAAAAACCTAATGAAGACTGCCAGATTATTCCTATGATGCAAGATAGAGATGATGGTATGTGGGAGATCCAAATAGCGAGTCTTCGGAAAGCAATGTAAAACCACTAGACTATTCAGAAGAAAAAGATTTAAGAAAAAGAAATCGTAAACTTAGAGAAAAGGGCCTTCAATATGAGTATGTTTATGAAAAAGACAAAGGGGGCGGAAACTAAGACCAACCTGTCAGTCTGTGTTGTGCAAGAAAGCTAAAAATAGGTTTCGTGAATCTTTTCGTTTTCTTGAGAGGAAGAATATTTTTTTTAAATTTTTGAAAATGTCGTGGGATATGAAAAAAGTTCTCGTTTCATCGTTAGTTAAGACTGTACCCACTCGACGCACAAAAGAAGCACACTCAAAAAGACAGCAGTCACTTGAATATTTTTTGCAAAAAAACGGTGAAAATCTCCGAGTTTGTAAAAAAATGTTCTCAAGTACATTAGATTTAAAGGAATGGATGGTGAAAAATTGGGTAGTTGCCGCAGCTAACAACAAACTTAAAGATAGCAATGACATATCCATGCCAACTAAAAAGCGAATCCCTGCAGAATATAAAATAAGGATTAATACTTTATAAACATTTTTAAATGACCTTCCCAAGTTGGAATCACACTATTGTAGGTCTTCGTCGAATAGACTTTACTTAGAGCCATTATTCCAAAGTAAAACAGATGTATATCAGGTATACAAAGATTTCTGTGATACAAACGGCATTAAAGAACTCAGTTTAGCTCACTTTAAAAAAGAAATGAAAATCAAAAATATATTTATTCACAAACCAAAGAAAGACCAATGCGATATCTGCATTGGTTACGAAACTAAAAATGTTATTGAAGAAGACTACATAAAACACGTTAAAAGAAAAGTAGAAGCCAGATATAAAAAGAGAATGACAAAAAAGAGGCTACAGAAAATTCTGAGCTAGGTATTTTTAAAATGGATGTGCAGGCAGTAAAACTAGCTCCAGTATTACGTGCATCTGCAAGTTACTACAAAACAAAGTTGTGCGTGCACAATTTTACAACTTTCAACTTAAAAAACAAGGAGGTAAACTGCTTTTATGGCATGAGGCTGAAGGAGGTCTTGAGGCTAACATTTTCGCAACTATTATCACCAAACATCTTTTCCAGTTTTTGGAACAGGAACCCTCAACTAAGAACATTGTGATCTATAGTTACGGATGCGGTTACCAAAACCGGAACAACACTCTCAGTAATGCCCTTTATCATTTTGTTAATGAGACAAACGTAACTGTGATCCAAAAATTCTTGGAGAAAGGGAGAAAGTCGATAGCGCACATAGCTTGATAGAAAGAAAACTAGAAAATAAAGATATAAAACTACCATCAGATTACATAGAGGTCTATAAGAAAGTACGACCAAAGCAACCCTTTCACTTAGAATTTTTGGATCATACTGTTTTGGAAAAAAAATCAAATTTGTGCTATTACCAAAGTATTAGACCAGGAAATAAGAAGACTGATTTACACATTAATGATATAAGATGTCTTAAATATGAAAAAAATAAGGGAATATCATACAAAATTAATTATTCTGATGACTGGACTAATTTGCCTCTAAGAAATAAAGTTAATCTAAACCCCCAAATAGGGAGATTATATCAAAGTCGCCTAAAAATAAAGCAACAAAAATGAGAGCACTTACAAGCTCTGAAAAAAGTCTTGCCGTCAGATTGCCATAATTTCTATGATTCTCTTCCGCATTAGTAATGTTTGATACTATTTTTAATTTTTCTAAGAATAATACTTTTGTTTTTTACTCTTCTATATTGTAGAACATAAAAATGACTTTCTTTTTTGTATTTCTCAATAAAAAATGAGAAAACTAAATAGGTTCTATAATCTTTATTCGCGTTCCTAATTAAATAGCAAAACCTCGTAACTGTTGAAATTGTCAACTAATATAAAACTCGAAAATACGTAACTAGCTTTTAAAACTACTAGTGCATTTTTTTTCAAATATTAATAGCTTGTACGGTGTCAAGAAACTTAACATTTAATAATGACAAACGAATAATATTAATTTTTACATTATAACAGAAAATATGAGGTTTTTTCCCTCTCCTGAAAAATGAGGTTTTTGCAGATACTTGGTTTTGCGGTGTCGACGACGAAATGGAAAAATGTAACAACAGTGTAGCATCGGCATGTATTGTTGAACTGGAACCAGATTTTCACAAATACACAAAAAACAACTCTAACAGCCAAGCAAGTATTGTTTATAACAATTGTGTTTTTAATGTTACAAACAATATTTAGTTGAATTATCAAAATACTAATGATGTAATAAGGTAGGACATTTCATTTATTAAGTAATAGTTTTTGAATTTTTAGTTAGCAGGTACCTCATATAATAGTGCCTAATATTCCAGTTAAATAGGTAGTTATAAGGAATTAATAAACGTATATTCAGTCTTTATTATTATTAATAGATAAATAGAGGTAGAGTTTTACATTTAAGTGTATAAATTCTCTTTATTGCAAAGCGCTTTCGACTTTCGTCATCACCAGTGCTTCCTGAAAGTAAAGACTCAGTTGAAAGTACATGTATATGAGTTGTAAAAGTGAAGTTATAACTTTGGAAATATTATTAGGTGAGTACTTTCAAGTCAGGTAAACATGAAGTTGCTGAATAAATAAAAAACATCGTTACAATTAATATTGTTCTGCTTAATAAGTAAACGAGAAACATGTTAAAATTCAGGTCATGTGGTAAGCAAAAGCAACGTCAACCAGATGCGGAATGTGTGAAGTCAAATGTCAAAGTGGAAATACCACTACCAACCTAAAAAAGCGATCTAGTGAGTATTGAAATGGAAACGTTGCTTAACGTAAATTTAATTATATTTAATCCTCGGATAGTGAGGAAGAAAATCTCTGTCCTAGTTCACTTGTGTGTTTAAACAAAGCTCATTTTCATTAAGTTCTTTGGAGATGTCAAGTGTCTCAAACAAATCCAATCTAAGAAATTCCTTATTATCAATCCTGTGCAAAATTGTTGAGTTTCTGTCAGGGATAAAATTATGCTTGTGAAATTTGAGATAGTTACCAAATATGGACTTGAGTAGATAGGCAACACGGGTTCGGGGCCATTCCTTGTGTAAAATAACATGGGAAATCGCTAAGCTTCATTCTGGAGTTTTTAGACCAAGCCAAGGTCATTACTGTTGTGAGCAACCCCTCAAGGTCATTACGGCATTGATATCGGTAAGCACACTGTTCCTATGTGCATGTCATTGGACACGTTCGATAATTATACAGGATGTACAAAGATGCCATAAGGGCACTAGCATATATCTCTGTTGTTTTTGGTCGGATTGAAGTCGAACAAACGCCATTGTGATAGGTAGAGCATTTTTATATAAAGGATATACTAAGATGCCATAAGGGCACTAGTATATATCTCTGTTATTATTGGTCGGATTGAAGTCGAACAAACGCCATTGTGATAGGTAGAGCATTTTTATATACAGGATGTACAAAGATGCCATAAGGGCACTAGCAAATATCTCTGTTATTCTTGGTCGGATTAAAGTGGAATAAACAACATTATGAAGAAGAGAGGATATGGACAAGAGGAAAACATGTAAAGCCAGAAGGGCACCAGTGTACCATGCCGATGACGTCACCCATGCTCAGTCAGTTGATAACGCCTAGTGAGAAAAATTGTTTAGATTAAGTCAAAATAAAAAAAAATTGAATAAGCATTTTATTGTACAATATAAAATTGAAAAGTATAATAAATCAAAATAATAACTAACAGTAATTTTTATTCTTATATAAATTTTTAAGGAGAATTGAAATGGCTGGCATCGACATCCATATTAGCATCAATCGAATAGTGCCCCCATGTCTCATCAGAATCAGGAACGATAAATCGCTTATCATCCTCATGACTCAACGCTATTTTATCTTGAACAATTGAATGAACATGGTGATTTCCAGAGCTAATGAGATTTTGACTAACAGTCATTGATTTCCAACTGTCAATGCATTTTTCATAGTCTTTAAATGTGATTACGGTCTTCACAACTGACGATTTTACCCCTTTAGCTTTCTTAGTTATTCCAACGTTTCGAATAAGGCAGTATATTTCCTCTTTATCATAACCATCATTCGCAAGACGTTTTCGTTCTTCCGCTAGACCATCTTCAGAGGTAAGTAACCGCGTTGCATACAGTTTAGACCGTAACCCAATATAATCGGTCATTATGATGCCATTGTCATCCTTCATCATCCCAAGAACCTTCTTATTAACATGAGGAATTCCCTAAACGTTATCAAGAGGATAGTCGAAGGTGTCGAAATATTTATAACAATCAATCTTCATTACTTCATAGGGGTCTTGATCTCGAATCTCATATATAAGACTATGGGTATCAGTATATAGTGCAGTACAGTTTTCACTAAAACGGTTAGACATGTACTCATAGTGAAAATCATAGACTGTAGTCTTCGCAAGATCCAAGATGGCTTGACCTACGTATACGGGCTTACTCAAACAGATCTGCAGCTTTTCAAGCTCCACTGTTACTAGATTCTCATTAAAAATGGTACAGTTATTAGTGGGTTTTCTGTAAATGGAAAAATCTAATGTTTCAAATGAAACTCACGGTTTCTAGTTAATACCACAATATAATAAAAATTGTTGCAAATTCTAAAAAATTGACAATTGTTTCGATAAATCAATATCATTGATTAATCAAAACAATTGTCAATTTTTTAGAATAGACTAGATTCCACGAAGTTAGGGTCGAGACAGTTAATTTCAGGAAAAATCTAACTTGTTCAATTTAGTTATGGTTAGATCCAAAAATATTTCAAGGGTAAATTTAATTTTGGGGTGTACATTATTTATGGATTCAAGTACATCCAGAGCATCATTGGAGTAACCTGCAATGAAAACCAGGCAATTATCGACGTAACAAAACCAACTAACAATTTTATTAATCTTGTTGATAATGTATGAGTTTTCCAAATTTTACATAAAAATGTCAGCCAAGGACGGAAAGAGAGAGTTACCCATAGCCAATCCTTCAAATTGGCTATAAGATTTCCCATTAAAGACAAAAAAATCTCGAGAAATGAAAAGTTCAACAAAGTCAAGATATCAGTTTTTATAGAATCAGGAACTGAGTGTAGAGAGAGTTAGTTTGACACTGGTGAAGTTTCAGATTTAGGTATGGACGTAAACAGGCTGCTGATATCAAAGAATATCATAAGTGTATTGTTGTCGAGTCGAAAACTTTTAATTTTGTTAATCAATTCTGCAGTGTTACTTACCGAATTGGACGGTTTGTAGTTGATGATGTTCTTTATCACTTGCAGGATGAATGTTGCCAAAGTAGAGACAGGAGTGTTGTGAAAACTTACCACTGGTCTGACTGGATTGCCCTCCTCGTGTATCTCCAAGGGACCATATAATCTGGGCATTTGAGGATTGCTAGGATTTGAATTGTATGTTTTGTTGATTTCATAAAAAACATCTTCACAAACTTTCTTGTAATTTTTGGTTTTTGAAATGAACTTGTTAATGGGATTTGAGTTTAAAGGTACGAAATTGTTGTAGCTCAAAAAGTCTTCAACCTGTTTGATAAGGTATGACTAGGCAGCTGCCTTTATCAGCTTTAGATAAAATGAGATTGTTGTTGGAAATTTATTTGATAAGTTTATGTAAAGTTAAATTTAAATTCTTATGATTGGACTTCTTAAAGTGAACTGACAGACATTTCTAATCTTTTGTTTGATGTTGTTGTTATTGGAAAGTTAATCAATAAAAACATCTATTTCGATGGAAAATGAAGTTCTTTCCCAGACTTGTCTATATTCAATGAGAATTTCAGCCCCAACGAAAACAGGACTATCTCTCATAATCAAATTAAGTACTAGATGAATTTTTAATACGTTCATGAAATTCAAATTCTGAAAACTTATCAACAGAAGGTTGAGAGTTTTGCCTATTTTTGCAAATAATAAGTGAGTTCAGTTTCTTGTTAACTTTATTGAATTTCAACCCGCTTAGACATACCACACGGTTCTCTGTGTCATTAAAGAAATTCTGAAGTGAAGGTAAAACCTGTTTACGTCGATACCTAAATCTGAAACTTTACCTTTAGCGTTAAACTTACTTTCTCTACACTCAGTTCCTGATTCTACAAAAACTGATATCTTAACTGATGAATTTTTGCATTTCTTGAGATTTTTTTGTCTTTAATGGGAAATCCTATAGCCAACCTGATGACTTAGCTATGGGTAACTCTCTCTTTCTCTCCGTTCTTGGCTGACATTTTTATGAAAAACTCCAATGATGCTCTGTATGTACTCGAATCCTTAAATAATGTACACCCCAAAATTAAATTTACCCTTGAGGTGGAATCAGACAACAGATTAAACTTTCTGGATCTAACCATAAATAAATTGAAATATTCCATTTACAGAAAACCCACTCAGACTGATCACGTCATACATTTCAATTCTCATCATCCTATGCAACATAAAATCGCCTCCTTCAACTACTACGGTAATAGAATTTCAACAATTCCTCTAGCTCCTTTAAATTCAACAGCAAGGTTAACATATCAAAATAGATTGCTGTCAACAATGGCTACCAATCTTACATTATTAATAAATTGATCAACTAAATCAAATACAGGATAGACAGAAGACTCGCCTTCACTACTTCTCCTACAATCAACCCACCTTTGGTGAAATACTTTTCCATGCCTTTTTTTATCAAAATATGTGCAGGGATATTTCCAAATTCATAGGAGATACAGTAGCTGTTACGAAACCTTACAACAGTTTGAGCAATTATTTAGTTAACTCAAAGGATAAAATTAGTAGATTGAAAAGTAGCGTTGTGTATAGACTTGGTGTTCTGATTGCCCGGCTTCCTACATTGGTAAAACCTGCAAACCACTTATCACTCGCATCAATGAACATCTGAAGAGACCTAACAAGTTCATATTTGGTAACCATTTCAAATTTCACAAGCATAATTTTAGCCCTAACAGAAACTCAAAAATTTTGCACAGGATTGATAATAAGGAATTTCTTAGATTGGATTTGTTTGAGACACTTGATATCTCCAAAGAACTTAATGAAAATGAGCTTTGTTTAAACACACAAGTGAACTGGGACAGAGATTTTCTACCTCACTGTTAGTGGTATCAGCCATTTCATGCTTGTCATTTGTTTCCACAGATAAAAATTCCTTTTCAGTTTTTTTTATGTTACTGTGATGTTTAATATGAGATATTACTGAAAGTTTTATGAACTAGTATCGTACAAACGTAACCACACGAACTTACTAAAAATTATTTCGAAAGATGTAAAAGTAACTGCAACATGTGATCATCTTAGAAACATGTTAATTTGTAATATTACAGTAACGTTCTGTTTTCAGTTTTGTGTTATATTTTATTTGCAGAAAGCATATTTTAGCAAGTACTTGAATAAAGTGGTCTTCGTTTTCGTTAGTTCCTAGTTAGCTTCAGTTTCTATACTTAGTTATAATTCTTGTTATAATGGTAAGTACCTGATGGCAAAGATTCGTAGTGTACTAAAAAGTGTATAGGAAGAGCCCACATCAGATTAAGTACCTATTCCAAAATCATAATTATTAAAACTCAATACTCATTCAAGATTTTAATCGGCTATTGTACATTGAAATTCCAGGTGGCGGAATTGTACAGAAACATTATATAATAGACTTTACAAAATAAAGGTTTTTCAACTTTTAAAATATTTTAGTTAGTAAGTGTATTTTAAAAACGATTCACAATATTCCAAATCCTAGATATGCATTATACCCTACACAAAACTTAATATTGCAATAGGTTGGATATTATTATTAAAAATAAAACAGGCTCTAGAAGGAAATATTTTCAATGTTCAAGATGTTTCAGACGCTACTTACATAAATAAAATAAAAAATAAATAGTTGGTAATTATGTAAAGAAAGGGGAATAACTCTTTCAGATAGTCTGATACAGACATTGTATTAAACAGTACAAAAAATATTGAATCGGGTATCTCTAGTTCTAGTTTTAGTAGTAGTTCATAGCAATCAATATAGTTTTGCAGATTTAAAAAATTTTAACATTAATACTAACAATTCTTGTGAACAATTAGAGACTGTTTAAGAATTTAAAAACAGAAATTTTGGTTAAAAAACTCATTTCCATTGAAAATACACTTAATACAATAAATCAGCTGTAGGTGTCCTTTACAATGGTACCTATATTAATCTAGTTGAATAATATGTAACTAATGACACTGAATGCTCCAGTCAACGAACAGAATTCAATTATTTATTATTGTAGAAACACAGCTATTGGATACTCAATTGGATACAAATAATTATAAACTCATTTAACTTGATAATGGGTTCATATCTCTTCTTCATAAATAGTTTTTTTGTATACAGTTTATTAATATTGCTTAGTTTTCATTAAGTTACAATTCTACGATGTTAATATACAATATGTTCCAGGATGAAAATAACAATATGAGAATAGTAATTATTTTATACAGAAATGAAGTACGAATTTTGATGGCACTCCTGAATTTACCTCCAAAACGGAGTCAGGCATGTAATAGAAGGTAAATCATGAAAAGTCACTTCTCAGAATAAAATATTCCTTTGAAGATCCCCGCATGTAGCTTGTGGAAAATGGATCCCAGTCAATTGGCTGATAATCAAGTTTGATGTAGTTTATGTTGATCGATCGAAGGTCTCAATGGGCACAATTTGATCTAATGTGATTGTTTTATTCGCTGCTGTTCAGCACACTTTTAAATGTTTCACAGATAAGGATTTTGAAGTGTACGTTATGGAATGGATGAGGCACTCGAAACAACCATTCTTGCGTGAGAAAAAGTAACCGTAAGTAAACGATATAATTTTCTTTAATCAGATTTCTGTTGATTTAACGTAATGTTCCATAAAATCTTTATCGTGTAAAATTTTCATTAGTTTTAATATTATTAAAAAACTATTCTAACAAATTTTGTGTAATCTAGCTGTAATTTGTATCCATTAAACTTTATTAATTCAGTTCCAAAATATGTTACATTATGACAACTACAGATTCATATACCCTTTTTCATTTCTTGGTTTCACTGAATGCGTTCAATGGTTTCCACTTTCCACACTTGGTATGTAATATGCTTACACAATTTTTTTTTTTAGGTTGGATTCCTGGAAAAGATATTTTTTTTCTAATTTTTTACCTGTTTTTTCAAATTTTCTGTACTGTTCATTAACACTGAATAAACGTTTTAAATCCTTTATTGCTTTTTTGGTATTTTATTTTAATTGTACAGGGTGAACAACTGTTGGCCACATCTCAGAAAAGAATAATGGTACAACCTCCAAATAAATTACCTTTAGGTAAGTGATCCTGAAAAATTGCTGGAAATTATTTTGCAGTCTCTAAAATATCCGCTAGGGATGGAATAAATACTCGTAAACATAATAATCCAAAAATACAATTTTTGAAATCTTGATGAGATTATGAAAAAAATTAATTACGGAGAGTTTTTGCCATTATTATTCAAATAATGGGAGGGGAAGGTTCAAACTTATGAACAAATGTATGACTTTTTCGTTCTTCAACGAATATTAATGATTTTAGCTGCATTTAAGAGTTTTTATGTTTAATAAGATGGATAACAAAATTAGATAATTTTGTATTCAAATGTAAATTGAAGCATTTTTTAAATTCTTATATCTGATAACGTTAACCTTTTTTCATCAGAATTTAAAAAATATCTCACTACATTTGAACTTTCCGAGAAAAATGGGGAAATTGTCGACCTTTTCATAGAGCGTTGACAAAATTATTCAATTTTGTTATTTTTGTTAAGCATATCTTATTAAAGAGGAAAAACTCTTTTAAATGACTCCAAAAACATTGATATCGATTAAAAAACAAAAAAAGTATTACATTTGTTTTTTAGGTTGAACCTTCCCCCATCCCTTATTTGAAGAATAAGGTCAAAAAGTCCCTAACCACATTTTTTCATAATCTCATCAATATATCAAAAAATGTATTTCTAGGATACCTTCAGTATGTCTTTTTTGGAGACAATCACAGTATTATGTTTTTAAGTGTTCATTCCACCCCATAGCAGATATTTTAGGAACTGAATAATATTTTCCAGAGAGTTTTCAGGGTCATTGTCCTGAAGGTATTTTTTTAAAGTTGTAGCATGATTATTTTTTGAAATATGGACGACAGCCGGCGTACTTAGTTGTTCACCCTGTATTTGCTGATTAGGCACAGAAACATCTATAGGATGTCATCTAGAATGTTTGAGGTATATTATTGAAAGGTCTAAGTAATGTCAATACAACATCTAAGAAAATACACTGTATTGTTTTTGAAATGTTTCATTTAGATCATTGGTAAGATGTTATTTTTTAAACATTGCATTAACATCTACAAGATGTTGAAAGGCATTTCAGAATGTAACAGAAATATTGTTTTTAGTTCGTTATAAAGACTCCATTTTCTAGTACCATCACAGTAATGTAAAAAGGCAGCGCGTTAACATCGCTGAGAAGTTAAGTTGAAACATCACAAAAGTTTACAGCCACAAGCTGGGCATACGCGGTTGTATAGATGTGCATGTGATGAAAACAAGAGGAAAAAAGGGACGAACATTATCTCAATGTGGTGTTGAATCAACATACCTGTAATATTAATTTGCATAGTGGGTACCTACTATAAATAAGTCTGTCCTTATTCCTGCTTCCATTAACCTAATTATGAGCAACAACCAACCAAGAATGCACTCATCTTCAACCCAGCCACTACTGTAAAAACAACAGGCTAGAAGTAACCTGAGTAAAAAATACTGCATCATATCTCTCCTCACATCATCATCGAAAGACTGTCAACAAATCGCTGTTAAAATTTCCGAACTAATAATAGTATAAATTAATGAAAGCCGTTGCATACATTGTTTTCTTCCCGGATTCACGGAAAATACAAACATATCGTGGAGAATCAGGAGTTTCGGTTTTACAAAGAAGCAACTTATTAACAGCTCTATCAAAATACTATATAGCTACTTCGAAATACAAATTTAAATAAACGGTTTTAAAGATTAAAACTAACTTTTCTCAATGTGGTGTTGAATTAACATACCTTTAATATTAATTTGCATAGTGGGTACCTACTATAAATAAGTCTGTCCTTATTCCTGCTTCCATTAACCTAATTATGAGCAACAATCAATCAAGAATGCACTCATCTTCAACCCAGCCACTACTGTAAAAACAACAGGCTAGAAGTAACCTGAGGAAAAAATACTGCATCACATCTCTCCTCTCAGTCACATTATCATCGAAAGACTGTCAACAAATCGCTGTTAAAATTTCCGAACTAATAATAGTATACATTAATGAAAGCCGTTGCATACATTGTATTCTTTCCAGATTCACGGAAAATACAAACATATTGTGAAGAATCAGGAGTTTCGGTTTTACAAAGAAGCAACTTATTAACAGCTCTATCAAAATACTTTATAGCTACTACGAAATACATATTTAAATAAACGGTTTTAAAGATTAAAACTAACTTTTCTCAATGTGGTGTTGAATTAACATACCTTTAATATTAATTTGCATAGTGGGTACCTACTATAAATAAGTCTGTCCTTATTCCTGCTTCCATTAACCTAATTATGAGCAACAACCAATCAAGAATGCACTCATCTTCAACCCAGCCACTACTGTAAAAACAACAGGCTAGAAGTAACCTGAGAAAAAAATACTGCATCACATCTCTCCTCTCAGTCACATCATCATCGAAAGACTGTCAACAAATCGCTGTTAAAATTTCCGAACTAATAATAGTATACATTAATGAAAGCCGTTGCATACATTGTATTCTTTCCAGATTCACGGAAAATACAAACATATTGTGAAGAATCAGGAGTTTCGGTTTTACAAAGAAGCAACTTATTAACAGCTCTATCAAAATACTTTATAGCTACTACGAAATAAATATTTAAATAAACGGTTTTAAAGATTAAAACTAACTTTTCTCAATGTGGTGTTGAATTAACATACCTTTAATAATTATTTGCATAGTGGGTACCTACTATAAATAAGTCTGTCCTTATTCCTGCTTCCATTAACCTAATTATGAGCAACAACCAATCAAGAATGCACTCATCTTCAACCCAGCCACTACTGTAAAAACAACAGGCTAGAAGTAACCTGAGAAAAAAATACTGCATCACATCTCTCCTCTCAGTCACATCATCATCGAAAGACTGTCAACAAATCGCTGTTAAAATTTCCGAACTAATAATAGTATACATTAATGAAAGCCGTTGCATACATTGTATTCTTTCCAGATTCACGGAAAATACAAACATATTGTGAAGAATCAGGAGTTTCGGTTTTACAAAGAAGCAACTTATTAACAGCTCTATCAAAATACTTTATAGCTACTACGAAATAAATATTTAAATAAACGGTTTTAAAGATTAAAACTAACTTTTCTCAATGTGGTGTTGAATTAACATACCTTTAATAATTATTTGCATAGTGGGTACCTACTATAAATAAGTCTGTCCTTATTCCTGCTTCCATTAACCTAATTATGAGCAACAACCAATCAAGAATGCACTCATCTTCAACCCAGCCACTACTGTAAAAACAACAGGCTAGAAGTAACCTGAGGAAAAAATACTGCATCACATCTCTCCTCTCAGTCACATTATCATCGAAAGACTGTCAACAAATCGCTGTTAAAATTTCCGAACTAATAATAGTATACATTAATGAAAGCCGTTGCATACATTGTATTCTTTCCAGATTCACGGAAAATACAAACATATTGTGAAGAATCAGGAGTTTCGGTTTTACAAAGAAGCAACTTATTAACAGCTCTATCAAAATACTTTATAGCTACTACGAAATACATATTTAAATAAACGGTTTTAAAGATTAAAACTAACTTTTCTCAATGTGGTGTTGAATTAACATACCTTCAATATTAATTTGCATAGTGGGTACCTACTATAAATAAGTCTGTCCTTATTCCTGCTTCCATTAACCTAATAATGAGCAACAACCAATCAAGAATGCACTCATCTTCAACCCAGCCACTACTGTAAAAACAACAGGCTAGAAGTAACCTGAGAAAAAAATACTGCATCACATCTCTCCTCTCAGTCACATCATCATCGAAAGACTGTCAACAAATCGCTGTTAAAATTTCCGAACTAATAATAGTATACATTAATGAAAGCCGTTGCATACATTGTATTCTTCCCAGATTCACGGAAAATACAAACATATTGTGAAGAATCAGGAGTTTCGGTTTTACAAAGAAGCAACTTATTAACAGCTCTATCAAAATACTTTATAGCTACTACGAAATAAATATTTAAATAAACGGTTTTAAAGATTAAAACTAACTTTTCTCAATGTGGTGTTGAATTAACATACCTTTAATATTAATTTGCATAGTGGGTACCTACTATAAATAAGTCTGTCCTTATTCCTGCTTCCATTAACCTAATTATGAGCAACAACCAATCAAGAATGCACTCATCTTCAACCCAGCCACTACTGTAAAAACAATAGGCTAGAAGTAACCTGAGAAAAAAATACTGCATCACATCTCTCCTCTCAGTCACATCATCATCGAAAGACTGTCAACAAATCGCTGTTAAAATTTCCGAACTAATAATAGTATACATTAATGAAAGCCGTTGCATACATTGTATTCTTTCCAGATTCACGGAAAATACAAACATATTGTGAAGAATCAGGAGTTTAGGTTTTACAAAGAAGCAACTTATTAACAGCTCTATCAAAATACTTTATAGCTACTACGAAATAAATATTTAAATAAACGGTTTTAAAGATTAAAACTAACTTTTCTCAATGTGGTGTTGAATTAACATACCTTTAATAATTATTTGCATAGTGGGTACCTACTATAAATAAGTCTGTCCTTATTCCTGCTTCCATTAACCTAATTATGAGCAACAACCAATCAAGAATGCACTCATCTTCAACCCAGCCACTACTGTGAAAACAACAGGCTAGAAGTAACCTGAGAAAAAAATACTGCATCACATCTCTCCTCTCAGTCACATCATCATCGAAAGACTGTCAACAAATCGCTGTTAAAATTTCCGAACTAATAATAGTATACATTAATGAAAGCCGTTGCATACATTGTATTCTTTCCAGATTCACGGAAAATACAAACATATTGTGAAGAATCAGGAGTTTCGGTTTTACAAAGAAGCAACTTATTAACAGCTCTATCAAAATACTTTATAGCTACTACGAAATAAATATTTAAATAAACGGTTTTAAAGATTAAAACTAACTTTTCTCAATGTGGTGTTGAATTAACATACCTTTAATAATTATTTGCATAGTGGGTACCTACTATAAATAAGTCTGTCCTTATTCCTGCTTCCATTAACCTAATTATGAGCAACAACCAATCAAGAATGCACTCATCTTCAACCCAGCCACTACTGTAAAAACAACAGGCTAGAAGTAACCTGAGGAAAAAATACTGCATCACATCTCTCCTATCAGTCACATCATCATCGAAAGACTGTCAACAAATCGCTGTTAAAATTTCCGAACTAATAATAGTATACATTAATGAAAGCCGTTGCATACATTGTATTCTTTCCAGATTCACGGAAAATACAAACATATTGTGAAGAATCAGGAGTTTCGGTTTTACAAAGAAGCAACTTATTAACAGCTCTATCAAAATACTTTATAGCTACTACGAAATAAATATTTAAATAAACGGTTTTAAAGATTAAAACTAACTTTTCTCAATGTGGTGTTGAATTAACATACCTTTAATATTAATTTGCATAGTGGGTACCTACTATAAATAAGTCTGTCCTTATTCCTGCTTCCATTAACCTAATTATGAGCAACAACCAATCAAGAATGCACTCATCTTCAACCCAGCCACTACTGTAAAAACAACAGGCTAGAAGTAACCTGAGAAAAAAATACTGCATCACATCTCTCCTCTCAGTCACATCATCATCGAAAGACTGTCAACAAATCGCTGTTAAAATTTCCGAACTAATAATAGTATACATTAATGAAAGCCGTTGCATACATTGTATTCTTTCCAGATTCACGGAAAATACAAACATATTGTGAAGAATCAGGAGTTTCGGTTTTACAAAGAAGCAACTTATTAACAGGTCTATCAAAATACTTTATAGCTACTACGAAATACATATTTAAATAAACGGTTTTAAAGATTAAAACTAACTTTTCTCAATGTGGTGTTGAATTAACATACCTTTAATATTAATTTGCATAGTGGGTACCTACTATAAATAAGTCTGTCCTTATTCCTGCTTCCATTAACCTAATTATGAGCAACAATCAATCAAGAATGCACTCATCTTCAACCCAGCCACTACTGTAAAAACAACAGGCTAGAAGTAACCTGAGGAAAAAATACTGCATCACATCTCTCCTCTCAGTCACATTATCATCGAAAGACTGTCAACAAATCGCTGTTAAAATTTCCGAACTAATAATAGTATACATTAATGAAAGCCGTTGCATACATTGTATTCTTCCCAGATTCACGGAAAATACAAACATATTGTGAAGAATCAGGAGTTTCGGTTTTACAAAGAAGCAACTTATTAACAGCTCTATCAAAATACTATATAGCTACTTCGAAATACAAATTTAAATAAACGGTTTTAAAGATTAAAACTAACTTTTCTCAATGTGGTGTTGAATTAACATACCTTTAATATTAATTTGCATAGTGGGTACCTACTATAAATAAGTCTGTCCTTATTCCTGCTTCCATTAACCTAATTATGAGCAACAATCAATCAAGAATGCACTCATCTTCAACCCAGCCACTACTGTAAAAACAAAAGGCTAGAAGTAACCTGAGGAAAAAATACTGCATCACATCTCTCCTCTCAGTCACATTATCATCGAAAGACTGTCAACAAATCGCTGTTAAAATTTCCGAACTAATAATAGTATACATTAATGAAAGCCGTTGCATACATTGTATTCTTTCCAGATTCACGGAAAATACAAACATATTGTGAAGAATCAGGAGTTTCGGTTTTACAAAGAAGCAACTTATTAACAGCTCTATCAAAATACTATATAGCTACTTCGAAATACAAATTTAAATAAACGGTTTTAAAGATTAAAACTAACTTTTCTCAATGTGGTGTTGAATTAACATACCTTTAATATTAATTTGCATAGTGGGTACCTACTATAAATAAGTCTGTCCTTATTCCTGCTTCCATTAACCTAATTATGAGCAACAATCAATCAAGAATGCACTCATCTTCAACCCAGCCACTACTGTAAAAACAACAGGCTAGAAGTAACCTGAGAAAAAAATACTGCATCACATCTCTCCTCTCAGTCACATCATCATCGAAAGACTGTCAACAAATCGCTGTTAAAATTTCCGAACTAATAATAGTATACATTAATGAAAGCCGTTGCATACATTGTATTCTTTCCAGATTCACGGAAAATACAAACATATTGTGAAGAATCAGGAGTTTCGGTTTTACAAAGAAGCAACTTATTAACAGCTCTATCAAAATACTTTATAGCTACTACGAAATACATATTTAAATAAACGGTTTTAAAGATTAAAACTAACTTTTCTCAATGTGGTGTTGAATTAACATACCTTTAATATTAATTTGCATAGTGGGTACCTACTATAAATAAGTCTGTCCTTATTCCTGCTTCCATTAACCTAATTATGAGCAACAATCAATCAAGAATGCACTCATCTTCAACCCAGCCACTACTGTAAAAACAACAGGCTAGAAGTAACCTGAGAAAAGAATACTGCATCACATCTCTCCTCTCAGTCACATTATCATCGAAAGACTGTCAACAAATCGCTGTTAAAATTTCCGAACTAATAATAGTATACATTAATGAAAGCCGTTGCATACATTGTATTCTTTCCAGATTCACGGAAAATACAAACATATTGTGAAGAATCAGGAGTTTCGGTTTTACAAAGAAGCAACTTATTAACAGCTCTATCAAAATACTTTATAGCTACTACGAAATAAATATTTAAATAAACGGTTTTAAAGATTAAAACTAACTTTTCTCAATGTGGTGTTGAATTAACATACCTTTAATATTAATTTGCATAGTGGGTACCTACTATTAATAAGTCTGTCCTTATTCCTGCTTCCATTAACCTAATTATGAGCAACAACCAATCAAGAATGCACTCATCTTCAACCCAGCCACTACTGTAAAAACAACAGGCTAGAAGTAACCTGAGAAAAAAATACTGCATCACATCTCTCCTCTCAGTCACATCATCATCGAAAGACTGTCAACAAATCGCTGTAAAAATTTCCGAACTAATAATAGTATACATTAATGAAAGCCGTTGCATACATTGTATTCTTTCCAGATTCACGGAAAATACAAACATATTGTGAAGAATCAGGAGTTTCGGTTTTACAAAGAAGCAACTCATTAACAGGTCTATCAAAATACTTTATAGCTACTACGAAATACATATTTAAATAAACGGTTTTAAAGATTAAAACTAACTTTTCTCAATGTGGTGTTGAATTAACATACCTTTAATATTAATTTGCATAGTGGGTACCTACTATAAATAAGTCTGTCCTTATTCCTGCTTCCATTAACCTAATTATGAGCAACAATCAATCAAGAATGCACTCATCTTCAACCCAGCCACTACTGTAAAAACAACAGGCTAGAAGTAACCTGAGGAAAAAATACTGCATCACATCTCTCCTCTCAGTCACATTATCATCGAAAGACTGTCAACAAATCGCTGTTAAAATTTCCGAACTAATAATAGTATACATTAATGAAAGCCGTTGCATACATTGTATTCTTCCCAGATTCACGGAAAATACAAACATATTGTAAAGAATCAGGAGTTTCGGTTTTACAAAGAAGCAACTTATTAACAGCTCTATCAAAATACTATATAGCTACTTCGAAATACAAATTTAAATAAACGGTTTTAAAGATTAAAACTAACTTTTCTCAATGTGGTGTTGAATTAACATACCTTTAATATTAATTTGCATAGTGGGTACCTACTATAAATAAGTCTGTCCTTATTCCTGCTTCCATTAACCTAATTATGAGCAACAACCAATCAAGAATGCACTCATCTTCAACCCAGCCACTACTGTAAAAACAACAGGCTAGAAGTAACCTGAGAAAAAAATACTGCATCACATCTCTCCTCTCAGTCACATCATCATCGAAAGACTGTCAACAAATCGCTGTTAAAATTTCCGAACTAATAATAGTATACATTAATGAAAGCCGTTGCATACATTGTATTCTTTCCAGATTCACGGAAAATACAAACATATTGTGAAGAATCAGGAGTTTCGGTTTTACAAAGAAGCAACTTATTAACAGCTCTATCAAAATACTTTATAGCTACTACGAAATAAATATTTAAATAAACGGTTTTAAAGATTAAAACTAACTTTTCTCAATGTGGTGTTGAATTAACATACCTTTAATAATTATTTGCATAGTGGGTACCTACTATAAATAAGTCTGTCCTTATTCCTGCTTCCATTAACCTAATTATGAGCAACAACCAATCAAGAATGCACTCATCTTCAACCCAGCCACTACTGTAAAAACAACAGGCTAGAAGTAACCTGAGAAAAAAATACTGCATCACATCTCTCCTCTCAGTCACATCATCATCGAAAGACTGTCAACAAATCGCTGTTAAAATTTCCGAACTAATAATAGTATACATTAATGAAAGCCGTTGCATACATTGTATTCTTTCCAGATTCACGGAAAATACAAACATATTGTGAAGAATCAGGAGTTTCGGTTTTACAAAGAAGCAACTTATTAACAGCTCTATCAAAATACTTTATAGCTACTACGAAATAAATATTTAAATAAACGGTTTTAAAGATTAAAACTAACTTTTCTCAATGTGGTGTTGAATTAACATACCTTTAATAATTATTTGCATAGTGGGTACCTACTATAAATAAGTCTGTCCTTATTCCTGCTTCCATTAACCTAATTATGAGCAACAACCAATCAAGAATGCACTCATCTTCAACCCAGCCACTACTGTAAAAACAACAGGCTAGAAGTAACCTGAGAAAAAAATACTGCATCACATCTCTCCTCTCAGTCACATCATCATCGAAAGACTGTCAACAAATCGCTGTTAAAATTTCCGAACTAATAATAGTATACATTAATGAAAGCCGTTGCATACATTGTATTCTTTCCAGATTCACGGAAAATACAAACATATTGTGAAGAATCAGGAGTTTCGGTTTTACAAAGAAGCAACTTATTAACAGCTCTATCAAAATACTTTATAGCTACTACGAAATAAATATTTAAATAAACGGTTTTAAAGATTAAAACTAACTTTTCTCAATGTTGTGTTGAATTAACATACCTTTAATAATTATTTGCATAGTGGGTACCTACTATAAATAAGTCTGTCCTTATTCCTGCTTCCATTAACCTAATTATAAGCAACAACCAATCAAGAATGCACTCATCTTCAACCCAGCCATTACTGTAAAAACAACAGGCTAGAAGTAACCTGAGAAAAAAATACTGCATCACATCTCTCCTCTCAGTCACATCATCATCGAAAGACTGTCAACAAATCGCTGTTAGAATTTCCGAACTAATAATAGTATACATTAATGGAAGCCGTTGCATACATTGTATTCTTTACTTATTAACAGCTCTATCAAAATACTTTATAGCTACTACGAAATACATATTTAAATAAACGGTTTTAAGGATTAGAACTAACTTTTCCGCATCTGTGAGATGCCCTGAACAATAATCTATCATAAAATTGTCACTTGTATACACTTCGGGGGATCTATCGTGCTAACAAATCGAAATTTCTCCAAAAGTAACCAAAAATGCAGTATATCTGGATTTATAGGACCTACTGTACTTGCTACAGTCAGCTAAAATTCAATAGGATATATCTGTGAGACACCTGGAAAAATATCCAATTATAAAATTGGTCACTTGTATACACTCCGGAGGCTGTATCGTACTAACCCGAAATTTCTCCAAAAAGGATATAAAAAGTGGCACTTCGGGTACCATAGCACCCGTTGTACTAGATCTGGTGAGCTGAAAATCAATAAGTTTTATCTATAAGACGGCGAGAACAATATTCAATCATAAAATGGGTCACTTATATACACGCTGGAGGCTGTATTGTGCTAACAAACTAAAAATTCTCCAAGAATGACCAAAATTTGGCACCTCAAGTACCAAAGCACTCGTTGTACTGGCTTTAGTGAGCTGAATCTCAATAGGGTTCATCTTTCAGACGCCCTAAACAATATACATACCTAAAATTGGTCACTTGTATATACTCCGGAGGCTGTATCGAGCTAACAAACTGAAATTTCTCCAAAAATAACAAATATGTCGTACTTAAGGTACTAAAGCAATTGTTGTACTGGCTGTGGTGAGCTGAATATCAATAGGGTTCATCTGTGACATCTTCTGAATAATATTCAATCATAGAATTAGTGACTTTTTCACTCCGGAGGCTGTATCGTGCTAACAAACTGAAATTTCTCAAAAAATTACAAAAATGTCGTACTTTAAGTACCATAGCACCTGTTGTACTGGCTATTGTGAGCTGAAAATTGATAAGGTTCAGCTGTGAGATGTCCTGAACAATATCCAATACTAAAATTTGTGATTTGTGGCACTCCGGAGGCCGTATCGTGCTAACAAGACATGTATCTGAAAGTGGCCGACGACAACGACGACGACGATGACGACAACATACACACAGGATTTTATTTCTAAAAACCATTTTTTCGTGTTATTCTTGATGAAAAACTTAAAAATAACTCAAATTTTTTTTCAAAATTTCAACTTTTTTGTGGGTAAACCAATACTTCTCTCGCATAAAGATAGGTTGGGCGGAAACGTAAAATGAGACAGACACCATCGAAGGGCATCATATAGTTCTTGAAGGAACCAAAGAAGTATCACTTCCAACCTTGAATATCCAAGAAATTTAGTTGAAGAAAATCAATTTAGCTAGCCACTCAGCTTGATTAATTTAACATGCCTGTGACATTCTTTCAGATACAATAATCTGCTTATTTCTGATCTGCTAGCGCCTATTTAAATATACCAACATCGATTTTGCGTTATAGGTCATGAAAAACATCTTATGTTCGGAGAGTTTTCTATTATGATTCTCACTTAATTGATGCACTTTTAATATAAAAAAAACTACTTACGAGAAGCTTCATTCTGCTTGATTTACCTCACAATTCTACATTTTTATTCATAATTATATTGATTTTATAGTGAATATTCTAGTTATCTAAGGTCACATGTGACCTTGTAGGATGAAACATTGTGTATTTTTTGGTAGTTATGTTATTAACAATTCTTTGATAACGATATATCTTATTGTTAAGGTCAAAAATAGGTCAGTTATAAAAAAATTTGAATTGCCTGCTTGTATCTAATTAACCTTTTAATGAATATATTCACTGAGTATTTTGTTAACACCCATATTAGTTTTTCAAATTTGAAGATGTAATAAAAGTGGTTTTGAAAACAGAGCTGTCCCCAGATCATATGCATATCCACTTCATTGTCTACTTACTTACAATTGGACCGGTGAATCTTTTCCCATGCGTCATTAATATCTGACAACATAACCGACATAATTTTAAAGTCGTATCTCTTTCTATCAATAAACGGTTTTAAAGACTAAAACTAACTTATTCGCATCTGTGAGATGCACTGAATATTATTATATCATAAATTTGTCACTTGTACACTTCGGGGGACGTATCGTGCTAACAAACCGAAATTTCATCGAAAGTAACAAAAAATGCAGTATGTCTGGATTTATAGGACCCGCTGTACTCGCTATAGTCGGCTGAAAATCAATAGGGTACATCTGTGAGACACCTTGAATGAGATACCTTGAAAAATATCCAATTATAAAATTGGCCACTTGTATACACTCCGGAGGCTGTATCGTACTAACAACTCGAAATTTTTGAAAAAGAACAAAAAATGTGGCACTTCAGATACCATACCAACAGTTGTACTTACTAGCTCTGCTGAGTTGAAAATCCATAAGGTTCATCATAAGACGCCCTGAACAATATTCAATCATAAAATGGGTCACTTGTATACACGTTGGATGCTGTATCGTGCTAACAAACTGAAAATTCTCCAAAAATGACAAAAATTTGGTACCTCAAGTATCATAGCACTTGTTGTACTGGCTTTAATGAGCTGAATATCAATAGAATTCATTTTTGAGACGCCCTGTATAATATTCAGTCATAAAGTTTGTCACTTGTATATACCCCCCCCCCACTAAACAAGAAACATAACAAGTCTTTTTGTGATGTTCTTTTTAAAGACTTTTCGTGATGTTTATTTAAAACGTTAATTAGATATCTCATAGAGGTCTTAATTTTATTACCAACTCTATTAACACCCATGTCATGAAAATAAAACATATTTTTGATGTACACAATAATACTTGAATTCGCAGTTACATACACATCCTATGAACTTTTTAGCAACTTTCTATAGGAAACATTCATACGATGTTAATTTGTATACTTCTCACTAATGTCACATACAGAACGTTACTGTAATTTTACAAATTAACATGTTTCTAAGATGAGCACTTGTGTTGCAGTTACTTTTACATCTTTCGAAATAATTTTTAGTAACTTCCTACGATTACGTCTTTACCATATTAGTTCATAATCCTCTCAGTAATATCTCATATTAAACATCACAGTAACAAAAAAAAAGAAGAAAACAGAAGAGGAACTTACGAACGAAAGTAGTTATCTATGGAAACAAATGACAAGCAGACAAGCATGAACTGACGGGTGGTTTTCAGTTTTGTGTTATATTTTATTTGCGGGAAGCACATTTTTTGCAAGAAAAAGTACTTGAATAAAGTGGTCTTCATTTTCGTTAATTCCTACTTAGCCACAGTTTCTATACTTAGTTACAATTCTTGTTATAATGGACGAACAACAGTTTTTATCGGTAAGTACCTATTCCAAAATCATAATTATCAACACTTAATACTCATTCAATACTTTAATCAGCTATTGTACATTGAAATTCCAGGTGGCGGAATTGTACAATAACAATATATAATGGAGTTTACAAAATGAGGGTTTTTTCACGTTTTAAAATATTTTAGTTAATAAAAGTATATTTTAAAAACGATTCACAATATTTCAAATCCTAGATATGCGTTATACCCTACAAAAAACTTAATATTGAAGTAGGGTAGATATTATTATTAATAATAAAACATGATCATATGTTGGCAGAGATTTGAATCTAGAAGAAATTCTTTTCAACGTTCAAGATGTTTCAGAAGCTACTTACATAAATAGAATAAAAAACAAATAGTTGGTAATCATGTGAAGGGGAGTAACTATTTGAGATAGTCTGATACAGACATTGTATTAAACAGTACAAAAAATATTGAATCAAGTATCTCTAGTTCTAGTTTTTTTAGAAGTAGTCATGGCCACCAATATAGTTTTGCAGGTTTAGAAAATTTCAACATTAATACTAACAATTAGAGACTGTTTAACACTTTAAAAACAGAAATTTCTTTTAAAAAGCTCATTTCCATTTGAAAATACACTGAATACTATAAATAATTTGTAGATGTCCCTTACAATGGTCTATATTAATCTAGTTGAATAATATGTAACTTATGACACTGAATGCTCTAGTCAACAAACAGAATTCAATTATTTATTATTGTAGAAACACAGCTATTGGATACTCAATTAGATACAATTAATTATAAACTCATTTAACTTGATAATGTGTTCATATCTCTTCTTCGTAAGTAGTTTTTTTTGTATACAGTGTATTAATAATGCATAGTTTTCATTCATTCAAGTTACAATTCCACGATGTTAATATATAATATGTTCCAGGATGAAAATAACAAGAAGAGAATAGTATATTATTTTATACAGAAAAGAAGTATGAATTTTCATAGCACACCTGAACTTACCCGCCAAACGGAGTGAGACATGTAATAGAAGTTAAATCATGAAAAGTCACTTCTCGGAATAAAATATGTTACCATTCCTTTGGAGAACTCCGCATGTATCTTATGGAAAATTCGTCCCAGTCAATTGGCTGAAAATAAAGTTTGACGTAGTTTATGATGATGGATCAAAGGTCTCCATGGGCACAATTTGATCTAAAGTAATTGTTTTATTAGCTGCTATTCAGAACACCTTTAAATGTTTCACAGATACGGATTTTGAAGTGTACGATATGGAATGGTTGAGGCACTCGAAACAGCGACTCTTGCGTGGGAAAAAGTAACCGTAAGTAAACGATGGAAATCAGGTTGGATTTCTGTTGATTTACCGTAATGTTTAATAAAATCTTTATGGTATTAGTTTTAAATATTAAAAAACTATTCCAATACATTTTTTGTAAACTAGCTGTACTGTATGTGTATCCGTTAAACTTTATTAATTCAGTCACAAAGTATGTTACGTTATGACAACTACAGATTAATGCACCCTTTTTATTTCTTGCTTTCACTGAATGCGTTCAATAGTTTCCACACTTGTTATGTAATATGCTTACACAATTTTATTTTCTTTAGTTTGGATTCCTAGACAAGATATTTTTTTTCCTAATTTTGTATCTGTTTTATCTTTCAAATTTACTGTACTGTTCATTAATAGTGAATAAACATTTTAAATAATGTATTGCTATTTTTGCTATATTATTTTAAATGTACAGGGTGAACAACTAAGAACGACTGTAGGCCACATCTCAGAAAATAATCATGGTACAACTTTCAAAAAATCACCTTTAGATAAGTGATCCTGAAAAATGGCTGGAAAATATTTTGCAGTCTCTGAAATATCCGCTAGGGGTGGAATGAACACTCGAAAACATAATACTCCAAAAAACCATACTAAAGGTGTCCTAAAAATACAATTTTTGAAATATTGATGAGATTATGAAAAAATTTAATTGAGGAGATTTTGTGCCATTATTCTTCAAATAATGGGTGGGGAAGGTTCAAACTTATACTTTCTCGTTTTTTAACCGATATTAATGATTTTAGTCGCATTTAAAAGAGTTTTTCTGTTTAATAAGATTGATAACAAAATTAGATAATCTTGTATGCACTCGGAAATTTCGAAAGTAAATTGAAGCATTTTTTTAATTTTTATATCTGATATCGTAAATCTTATATCTTGGATTAGATTCCTATTTTTTAATCCCTTTTCGTCAGAATTTCAAAAATGCCTCATTACATTTCAAATTTCCTAGAAAAATGTGAAAATTGTCGACTTTTTCACATAGCGTTGACAAAATTGTACAATTTTGTTATTTTTGTTAAGCGTATCTTATTAAAGAGGAAAAACTCCATTGAGATCGATTAACAAACAAAAAAGTGTTACCACATTTGTTTTTTAGGTTGAACCTTCCCCTACCCCTTACTTGAAGAATAAGGACAAAAAGTCCCTAACTACATTTTTTCATAATCTCATCAATATATCAAAAATTATATTTCTAGGATACATTTAGTGTGTCTTTTTTAGAGATAATCACAGTATTATGTTTTTAAGTGTTCATTCCACCCCATAGCAAATATTTTCCAGAGGTTTTTCAGGGTCATTTTCCTGAAGGTATTTCTTTAAAGTTGTACCATGACTATTTTTTGAAATATGGCAGACAGCCGGCATTCTTAGTTGTTCACCCTGTATTTGTTGATTAGACACATAAACATCTATAGAATGTCATCCAGAATGTTTGAGGTATATTATTTAGAGGTTTGAGTAATGTCCATACACCATCTAGGAGAATACACTGTATTGTTTTTGAAATGTCGCATTTAGATTATTGATAAGATGTTATTTTTTAGACATTGCGTTTACATCAACAAGATGTTAAAAGGCATTTCAGAATGTAACAGAAATGTTGTTTTTAGTTCGTTATAAAGACTTCCTTTCAAAGAAGTTCTAGTAACATCTCAGTAATGTAAAAAGGCAGAACATTATCACAATGTGATGTTGAATTAACATAACTGTAATATTTATTTGCATAGTGGGCCGGAGGCTGTATCGTGCTAACAAAATGAAATTTCTCCAAAAATGACAAAAATGTACTTAAAGTACTATAGCACCTGTTTTACTGGCTGTGGTGACCTGAAAATGAATAGGGTTCATTTGTAAGATGTTATGAATAATATTCAATCATAAAATTGGTGACTTCTGGCACTCCGGAGGCTGCATCGTGCTAACAAACTGAAATTTCTCGAAAAATTACAAAAATGTTGTACTTAAAGTACTATAGCACCCGTTGCACTGGCTATCAATTGTGAGCTGAAAATCAATAGGATTCATCTGTGAAATATCCTGAACAATATTCAATCATAAAATTTGTGACTTGTTGCACTCCGGAGGCTGTATCAGGCTAACAAGACATGTAACGAAAAGTGGCCGACGACAACGACGCCGACGACAACATACACACAGGATTTTTTTCTAAAAACCGTTTTTTCGTGTTGTTCATGACGAAGAACGTAAAAATAACTCGAAATTTTTTTTCAAAATTCCAACTTTTTTGTGGGTAAACCAATACTTTTATCGGATATTAGATATGTTGGGCGAAAAAGTAATAGTGAAGAACAGAACAAAATAATTTGACAATTGTCGGTTATGTTATCAGATATTAATGACGCATGGGAAAAGATTCACCGGACCAACTATACTAATCTTAATTTCTTCTTAACCTTTATGAATGCAATACGTGAAGTAGAAGCTGCGTTTGTCATAAAGCTTTTCTTTACTTTTTCTTCCGGTTATTGATTTCGTGTACAACTCGCTTTCCTCTGTTTCGACCCTTTTATTTATTTGACCCATCAATATTTCCTTGGTTTTACCTTATTTATTCTTCTTCTTCATTATCATTTGTCCATCCATCCTCTTCACATATCCGAACCATATTAGTTGATTATCTACGGGTTTCATGCTCAACCCTTCTTTGTATGTTTCGTTGCGGATATGATTTAATCAAGTTTCATCTTAATTTTACGAAGGAATCTCATTTCAGCTGCTGGCAATCTCTTTCTTTTTCTTCCAGTTGTTGTCCATGATTCTAAGCCATATGTTAATGTGTGCATAACTACTTTCTCATAGACTTGGAAGGTTGTTTGGAAACTTTTTAGTAAAGTGGACTACATTGCCCACTTTTTTACAGTTTTTTATGAATAAACATTGAACTTTATGCCATGTCAAACTACACATTTTACGTTGATATATACCCATACCACACATTAATAGTACAGTAAATGGGGAGAAAAATAAGGTATACCCTCCGAATTCTTTACACCCGCTCCGATGGTGATGAAAATTTGGAAATAAGTTATATTCACCTTCTAGATCAAAGTTGATAAACTCTTGAGGTGCGCTTTTTATTTTTAGGGGGTGAAAACCTATGCTAAAAAAATAGGAAAACCATAAAAATATATATTACATCGATCTAAATCAATTTAAATACGTATAAGAAATATATTTGTATATTGTGAGTTAAAATTAAATAATAGTTTTACTCTTTCAACCCTTGAAAACCACCCTTATTTTCGAAAAAAAAAATGATTTTTTCAGCTTAAAATTTTTGAATGTCGCATAAATTATAAATAAAAATATTTTTAATGTTTTACAGTATAATAAATGTTTAATTACAATCATTCAACCCTTAAAAACTACCCCTAATAACCACTTCTAATTAAATGTATGGAAAAAAATAGTTTGGTAAATCTGAAAATAAAATATTTTATCAAAAAATAATAGACAAATACCTGAATATAGTTTTAAGATTTTTGCTGTATGTATGCTGCACGCCTTTCTCGTTTCTAGCAGGTAAAAAACTTGAGAAAGGTCGAAACATGCAGAGCTGTGCGCGTCCTGAAGGACACACACAATACGACGTAATTGAAAGTTTTCAATTGAATAAAAAAATGTTACTTTCATCTAAAACTTAACAGAGTAGTTTACATATGCCATACAATTAAATATTAGTAACGCATTTTTTATCTCAGTAATGTAAAAAAATCAAAGAGTTGTTACTCGTTTTAAGGTTATCGCAATAATAACTGTTAATATTAAATAATTTACTTTATTATTATGAAATTTTATAGCTAATATAATGATCCAAGTCTCATTTAAAGGTGATTTTGAAAGCTATAAGCTCTGTGAATTCAAATATTTTTTAACGGGTAGTTTTCAAGATTTTTGAGGTTAAGAGGCTTCAGACACGTGACTATTTCCCTCAAGAGAAAACTCCTACTAGCCATAACTCTGTCAATTTTTATCGTACAGAAATGAAAAGAAACTAAAATTTTCTGTAAAAAATAAGCTACATTTTTCGTATCTTCAATATTTTGTAAGTTACTTTCAAAAATATCAAATTTGATTTTTTTCTATTTTAACATTTCTATTTTCAAAAATATGTTTTCTAAGCTGCTTAAACTTGCAGAACACATAGTTAACACATAAATAAAGGAAATTGCAGGAGGATTTTTTTTTATTTTATTTTTATCAAATAATTCAGAAGTTTAAGTGCTGATTTTTTTCAGATAAAGTGAAAATTCGATTTTATGTTCATCAGAACTTCGTTAATTTTTATGCTAATGACTTCAAACTGGATTCATTTCAAAGATTTTCTGATGTACTTTGAAAAATAAACGGTATACTTTCTTCGAAAACTCCAACTTTTTTATTTATTTTACGTTAAATGCATGTAATTTAGTGACTAAAAAAAATATTTTTTTCTAGCCGCCGCATCCCGGTAATAATTGCACCTATGTCATTGATAAACCTCTCAATCTTTTCCTTTTTTTGAAAGCTTCATTCTAGTTCTGACATGTTTTTTCGTAGCATGTCAAATTGTTGACTTATACAAGAAAAATTGTTAATAAACGTGATTTTTTTTAACCAAGAATAACTCAGTAAATATTGACTTTACGAAAAATGTTTATATGAGACTTTTTGCTTAAAATTAACCTCTGTATCGATTTCCGAAGTTGTTTACAACATTTTATTTTCCACCCCCGAGAAGGGGTAGTTTCCCCCCCCTGGGCAAAAGCGTACTACGGCATTATATCAACTTTGCTTTTTATGGTATTTTATAGTAACCCTCCAAATTTCAGGTCAATCGGACCGAGGTTTATTTTCCTTAGCAAAAACCCCCCATTTACTGAACTATAAGTTGTGAAAATATTTTCCATGATTATACTTGCCAAACCTGAAAAAAAAATTTTGGGTGGGCAAAGTTGTACCGGATAACTCCAACTTTACCCGCCTATAAGAATATTACTATTGAGCATTGTTGGATGCTTTCAGGATAACTTTACCCATCAGAACAGTTGTAAACAGCTTCGAGATTACACTATACGCAAGTTAGGTCGAAAGAATTCGACGCAATTTTGAAAAAATTAACATTTATGCTTAAAAATAAACAAAAATAAAATTCTTTCCATTACAAATTGAGATCCATCATTGTAACAATCTAATAAACTTAAAAGCTGTGTAAATAAATGTATATAAACTATAGACAGAACTTGAAGAAATTTTGAAAATATGCAAAACATCATGAAAATATTATTTTTATAAATTAAAATTTGCTAGGTTTTCTTTAAATGAAGCTGTGCCCCTTCTACCAACTGCAGGAGTTGAGAGAATTGCTTTTATGTCGGAAAAGTCAATTAAGAATGCGTCGTCAATATCCAGAAAGACATATCCGAGGCTAGTTTTTTTCATAAACAATATATCTATCGTCTAAGGTATATTGGTTATCATTTGTAACTTCCGTCACAATTCAGATGAAATTTTGCAGTTTTCTCTCTTGAAAATTGTACAACTATGTACGGGCCTTCATATATATCATTTGATACAAAATCAGCAGCAGCAACCTCGGTCATCTTGTCATGATCATTATTATCATATTTACCTGTAACGGACACCTCTTTTATCTCGGTCATTTCATCATTCTCACCTTCAATTTCATCATCTCTATTTTCAAGGAGCGTTTCTTCTACATACATGTCTTCTTTGTTCATTTCTTCAAATGTCACATAACAACCAGGTTGAATTTTTGATGCCTTTTAATTCCCTTTCATATTATTATTAAAAAGTTCTTCATTTAAATATTTTGATTCCCAAAAATTACAGATTAGAGAGTGCAATAAATAGTGCCGGTGGTCTGGCTTTCATCCTGCGGTCTGCGTTCGTCATGTGAGGTTATTAAGGCACCTTGCGGTAACAGCATTATCCAAAAATTTTCGTTGAATAACAAACTGTGTCCCCGGCATATAATTATGGCTCCCAGAATCTTTCGGCTAGGTTGTCCCTGAAAAGCAGCTGAAAATCAGGGTCTCAATAATTGATAGGGGTTGTAGATTTGGGGAGGCAACATGCTAGACTTTGATTTTAATTTCTTTACGTTTGGAAGAATTTGGAGTAGTTCAGTTTGGTTGCTTGTCCGCCCTGAAAATACCCCAGTTTGTTGAAATGTGAGTTGATGATTGGCACAACCTTGTTATGTAATTAGCGATCCATGCAGAAGCCTATACCCACTATCGCGGATGTCTTCTGCGCGATTTGCGGCTTTGAGCGCATTACGAAGATCATCTGGCAGACAATTATTATAAAAATTTGTAACCATGAGTTCCTGGGATATTATGGGTAAATAGAATTATGTTTTATTGCCATTCTCAGACACTTGTTGTCAAAATTCTGTTTTGTTGCTGTGTAGTATACTGGTGCTGAATATGTTAAAATGGGTCTAATAATTTGTCTGTATATAAGTAATTTGTTTTGTGTGGTGAGATGACTGTGTTCGCAGATAAGTGGGTAAAGTTTACTCATTGCAATATTGGCTTTGTGCACCTGACAATTTATGTGAGATGTGGCGTTTGTATTGCCTTGGATGGTATATCCGAGGTATTTTGAAGTATTACTCGGGGAGATAATGTGTCCATTTACACAAAGTTGTGATTGAAATGAGTTATCTTTCCTGGTGATTCTCCTCAGTAATAAATACTCTGTTTTGGAGGCATTTATGTTAAGTTTTTGATTGTTGAAATAGGGTATTATTTGTGTGTCTATGTGAGTTTGTACAATGTTAAGTGCTGTGTCTGGATTTTTTGCAGAAGATACAAAACGAGTGTCGTCTGCATACATGGCGATTAATAAGTTTGGAAAAGTTGGGAGATCCTGGATAAATAAGGAACAGAGCAGAGGTGATAACACTAACCTCTGCGGGACTGCAGCCTGGATAGGATAGAGTACTGCAGTGGGTTCGTTTATTTTTATGTGAAATTTTCTGTTACTAACGTATGAATTAATTAATTTGATAAGGTAATCTGAAATTTTTAATTGTGTGAGTTTGAATATCAGACCCTCGAGCCATACGGAGTCGAAGGCTTTTTGTATGTCGATCGCGACCATAATGGCTTTGTTTTTTTTCCGAAAGCCTTCCCTCATGAAATTTAAAACTCTTATTGTTTGCGCTATAGTACTGTCTCCACTTCGGAAACCGTATTGCTCGGAGGGTAATAATTTGTGTTTATTTATAAAGGATTGTAATCGTTTGAGAATAATATTGGTCGATTACTATCTACATGACAGGGCTGTTTGTTTACTTTAATCATGGGTATAACATTGGCAAGTTGCCAGTTTTGATTATGTAATTGAATATGTATGTCAATTGCACAACAGCTTTTTTTGGTAGGTTTTTTAAGACAATATTTGGTATACCGTCTAGTCCTGGGGCTGTTTTGTTTTTTAAATTTGGTATGATATTCTGTATTTCCGTGTATGAAGCTTAGTTATGTGTGTTTAAAGTGTGTATTGATTGCAAGTGTTGTTAAACTAATTGTGAAATGTGTCGATGATGATCTGTGTGTGGTGAATTGTTAATAAAATTGTTTTGAAAGTTTCCGAAATTCTGCGCAATTTTCTTCATGTCGGTGTATGTGTGTCCATTTAGTTCTATTTTGGATATGTCTTTGTTTTGGTTTTTAAAATATCTTGCGATTTTCCAGAGTGAGTTGTAATCAGGTTTCAATGTTGTTAAAAAGTTTGTCCAATTGTGGTTCTTATATTCTTTGATGAGCGAATTAATTGTATTCTGATAGTATTTGAGTAGTGATCTATCGTCCTCACTTCTGGAAATCTGCCATCTTTTTCAAATTATGTTCTTGTTGTGAATGAGAGTGATTATGTAGTCGGGAAGGGTGTTATGAGGGGTTGTTTTGGGTTTAAGGGTAGTTGTGAGATTTCGAGCGTCTATGATAGTGTCTTGTAGGTTTTTGATAGTCTTAATGAGTCGTTCTGTGTTTTCTATGTTATTTGTAATGTTAATGTTGTTATTTATGTATTTTCTGAAATTTAACCAGCTAGTGGTGGTGTAATCGTATATGTGTTTTGTGTTGTATTGTGTGGGCTAGTTTTGAGTGAATAAGGGCAGGGTCACGATCGGAGTTAAGGTCGTTAAGGGTTTTAATTTTGGAAATTTTGTTTATGTTTTTGCCAATTGCGATATCAATTGTACTGGGGGCGTGGTTGGAAAAAGGGAAGTGGGCGGGATCATATGTGTTCAAAATGTTGCATTTCAGGAGAGTACTTCCATTTACGTTTGGGTGCTGTATGAATTTATCCCATTGGGGGTGTCTACAATTCAAATCCTCTACCATTGAAACTTTGCTGTGCGCTTTCATAATGTTGTGAGAATCAAAATCTTTTAGTTTATTTGTGGGCAGGTTGTATGCACCTACTATTTTGATTATATTATCAAATAGTATAGCGATATGCTCAATTGATGAATTGTTTTGTTGCAGAAGTTTTAATTTTATGCATTTTTTGATTAACAAAGCGATACCGCCACCAGCGGCATCGGTGGGGCGGTCTTGTCTGAAAAGACGATATTCTGGGTTTTTGAAGTTCATGACTTTATGTGGTTTTAGGAGTGTCTCGATTAAAAAGAAAATATCTGGTTTTTGGATGTTGAGAGAGTATCGGATTAAGGGGAGTTTATTAAAAACTCCTTGTATGTTACAGAAAATAATTTAAAGGTTATATCGTTTTTGAGAGCCGGTTTTACCACCTACCTGCCTAGATGTCATAGTTGTCTATGCCGGCAACAAAGTTGTTGTAAATTTGGAATTTTTCTATCTTATTGGTGGCTTTCTTCATCTCCCGGATTAGGTCCGATACGGCTCTTGACAGTTCATCCTGTGTAGTTCTCGGAACATATTGTTTATTTCAGAGAACTTTGTGACGTCGTTTGAACTCATATTTGGCTGGGCTCTTGATTGGGATGCAGTAGGGTTGATTTGTGGTGTTTTTTGTGAGGATAGTTTTGCGGGAAGACTGGGGAATTCGGTTTGATTTGGTATGTGTGGGTTTGATTCGTTTGTCCAGGAATTTACTGTAGGGATGGGGGCTGGGACGTTCTTGGGGAGACCAGTTTTGCTTTTCTGGTTCACGGCCCTCTTCTCTTCCAGCCAAACTCTTCTCTTAATGTATTCCGGACATACGTCCGCATTTGCAGGATGTTCCCCGTCACAGTTGGCGCATTTTGCAGGTTTTATACGGTCCTTTGTACACTCCGGGGTGAGGTGGGGTCCGGCACACTTTAAGCATCGTGGGGATCTTCCACAATTTGCTGTAGCATGTCCCCACAGTTGGAAGATGTGAGACTGTATGATCGGCATATTCTGTCTGCGGTGTTCCCACTGGACTCTGGTGTGTTCAATAACTCTGGCATTTTTGTATAAGTCATCCAGAGTTATTTTGGAGTCCGTCACTACAAGGTACAGAGGTCGTCCTTTAGTGCTCATTCTGTACACGTCTTTGATCAGAATTTTATGTATTTTCTCCATTTCTTCCGTAATGTCTATGAGCTGGAGTCCTTCGGCCAACCATAGAAGGACGAAGGCGTGAGTTAAGTCTTCTTTTCTTGAGTAGGTGTGAAAATCGATTTTTTCCCTGCGGAGGGTGAGTTTTAGTTTTTCGAAGTCGTCGACTGTTTTAGTGAAAACAATCGACGAGTTGGACGTATATTTTATTCCGAAGGAGCTTTTTATTTCGTCCTTCAATCGGTTTACCATGTCCCTATGCGCCGACACATTACCGTCGATAATGATAGGGGGACATGATGTATTGGTTTTACTTGTTGTGGATTTTGGATTTTCTTTTTTTCTTTTGTTATGTTGAACTGTCTCAGGTTCTTCCTCTGATGATGAAACTGAATTAGTGAATTTTCTGAACTTCAACTTCTTTCTTTTTTTTGCGAGTTTACCACATTATTTGACGTTTCTTCCTCGGAGGAGTCGGATAGCGATTCGTATTTCTTTGAAGTTTCTATCACTGTTGGCTTCTTTGTTTGTTTAAGAATATTGCTGAACGATGTGAATCGTTTTGGTTTTTGAAAACCCTGGGGTGAGATGTCCATCTGTTCTTCATGAGGGATGGTAGTAATTGCATTAATATCATCTTGTTGATAGGTTGAGGAACTTGTCTTTTTCTTCATCGGTAAATGACGTCCAACAATTTTGTTGTTTTTTGTGACAACACTTTCATACTGCGACGTGAATTTTTCAATATCTGAATTTACTCCTCGTGCAGCGGCTTCTTTGGTTTCCTGGGCCCATGATTTTTTTGCTGTATGTGTTTCAGCGGAAATAATTTTGTTGTTCGATTTCGGTCCAATGGTTGTTATGATTTGAATTCTCTGAGAAGTTAATCTTGTTAAAAATTAAATATTTCATTAATACAGCATTATAGACTTTCAATTTTCTTTTAATGAAAAGGTAATAAATAACTATTCTTAAATCTATTAACATTGAACTGTATTTCACTTATAAATATAAATAACAGAACTAAAAGCCGTAAACGTTATCAGTATAATACCTTTTAGAACTATAGAATGACCATAATACGAAACACTCTGCGAAAACATTCATAGTCTACCTTAACGAAAAAATTGTGATCTTCTATGACTTAAAACCATACTCAGGCTGTTTCCATATAAAAAGTAGTAGAGTTACCTTCTTCTAGTAATTTATTTTCCCTTCCTGCTTCAGTATTTTCCATGGAAATTGTTTTCTCGGTAACTTTCCGTTGTTTTACTTGTCTTTGGTTTGTCATCATACAGTAACTAAAATAAAATAAAATAGTTTGCAGCCACTATTGAACATCATTACATCTCTGAATATAAATGGCCCTTGATTCAATTTTAATCGGAAAAACTGGTGAAAATGCATAGTCTGTACACTGTCTCAATTGCTGGATCTATATTGAAGAAATAAACTAGTCAGTGTACATAAATTGATGAAATATAGTTGTCTTACCTGGATGATTATTAGTTCTCGCTATTTTCCTAAGAATGTCCTGATTTCTTTCTCTAATAATCTTGATATTGTGGCAATCTTCTATTTTTTTTGTTATGCATTTGTTATGGTTACATCATATAACTGTCAATTGAGATATAAAACATCGACACAAGCGTTCACACGATGCGTTCAATCGAAGCGTTCTCGATCTCTTTTATTTTGTGTGAATAAGACAAGACTGAGAATAGTTAGGGAATACGAAGCATTACGATAAAAAGAGCGAGAGTAAAGATGAAACCCACATAGAGAAATGAATATATTATTATTTGTCCATGGAATCCCATTACCCAGAACAATTTTGGAATTCTTAAACATTTGATTTTCGTTTCTCCCAAATATATATCCATGCTATTTTCCATAACTAAAGGAGGGTTTTTTTCATTTTCCATTTTCAAATACCATAGTAATTGTCACGGATACCTTGCTAATTAGTCATCTTGAATGGTAATATCAATTCGACACTTCACCTGTTGGTCAACCTACCTCTAGTAGTCGATGCCCATCTGTATGTTGATTTAATTTTATTCATTATTGCCAACAGGAACAACAAAATTTGAGTTTTTTATAAATAATTTTTTGATTCTGATTTTTCCATTGTAAGCTGGATAAACTGATTTAGCCATTTTGAGGATAGTTTGCACGGCAAGCGACCGCTGCGATTTTGGGGGAACTGACTTTTGCGGTTCTCATATTTGTGCAAGTTGCTTATATATTAATTGATTAATTTTTGGATTTATCCGTATTGGAACGAGATTTGATTTGCGCAAGTTATAAGAATATAGTCGGGTTTAGTTTTGGAGAATTTGAGAAGCCACTATATATACCGAAAGGGATTTATTTTATGAGAATTCGCCAGAGGTTCATTTGAACATCGAACCCAAACGACTGCCTTTTCCAGTGTGGTCATTTAGTGGAACCCTCATCGTGTTGAGGTAAGCCGATATGTCTATCATTTTCTAATGAAGGAAGAGTTGATAGCTATTGCCAATTTTTTATGCAATTTTCTATAATGACGGTTGATACTTTTAGGGTTTTCTTCTCCCTTCCTTTTCCTTGTGGATGGAATAATTAATTTGACAGTTCGAACTCATTGCATTGGTTCATCTGCTTCAATTGACAGACCAAAAATAGTCCCCGTTCAGTCACCTGCTTCAAGCAAGATTAAGGGAGAGATAATTAGGACTAGATACTGGAATTTGTTTGTGGACTGGAACTCATACCAATACCATAGCAGCCAAGTACCTTAGTTAAGACTACCTGTGATTTTACTACTCCATATTACTTTGACTTCAGTACCTTAATATTTGACATTTTGCACTGGAGAACTGGGTTGGCTGGAACCCAACTTCAGTTCATATAGTGATGGCGCCCGATTTGATTTTGAGAATTAGATAATAAATCCCGGATTCGACTATTCAGTTTGGCTGAAACCCAAACTAAACATTTATATTTTGTAATTTCAGTAAAAGAAAATCGATAATTTTCTATATGTTACTTTATTAGGGGGTATTAGGTACAAAAAAGGGTGTAGTGTACACTTTTCCAAATAGGGATCAAGCCATTATCTTACATGCAATTTCCAACACCGTTCTCTTTGAATATGTAGAAGCTGTAGGGGACATTGTTACTCCTAAAAATATTACCTATGCGTCACGAATCTCAAATAACCGTATCTGTATTTATCTATCCTCAAGTAATATTGTCAATGATCTTCTCAGTGCTCATCAGATCATTTCCATTAACTCCACAGCTTTTCCTATACGAAGACTTATTACGCCGGAAAAACGTATTCTCACATACAATGTATCTCCCACCATTCCTCACGCCATAATTGAAAAAGCTCTAAAAGATATTGGACTACAGTTAGCCTCCCCTGTTTCGTTTGTAAAATGTGGCGTACTAGGTGATGAATACGCTCACATAATGAGTTTCCGTAGAGTTTCTTACGTTATTCCTGAAAATAATAACTTCTTCATAGAAACGTCTCTCCTAATTACTCATGAAAATACTCAATATAGCTCAATATAGAATAATGGTATCATCTGATAAGCTTGAATGTTTCCTATGCAAACAAGCAGGACATACTGCTGACTCCTGCACAAATACTACTACTTCCCAAACACAAGAAGACATCCCCCCCCCCCCCCGCCAACTCTATATCACAATCTACGGTTAATATTTCTCTCGATAGTGCTCCCAGACAACTCACATTACCAAATACCTCGAATGAAACTGAGATAACTCAATTACTAACTCCCCTAACTCACTGACAAAAAAGGGCCGTATCAACTGATAGCAATGTTGATACCCCTCTCCAACTCACACCGGAAATCACATCTGAACCAACAACAAATCATATGCTCCCCCCGTCATTTACTAACCCCAATACTTCCTCTAAACATCTAAAGAAAAAATTGAAAACAATAATCTCTGATCATCATAATTTAACACCCTCCACTCAAAAGGCAATACACGCTATTTATGAAAAAAATCCATCGGATCTCACGCTTACATAAACCCAATTCACAGCTTTCTTAAAAAATACACATGGGAATAAAGACCCTCTCAAGGAAGCTCTAATCTTCACCTCAAACACTCAAGGATTACTAAATGACATATCACTCTTGTATACCGAAACGAAAGAAAGGTCCCTCAAAAACCGCCTTATCAGAATTAGGAAAAAAATTAAACAACAAATAAATCCTGAAGACTCTGATAATATAAGCGTTTCCTCCAAATATCAAACTGATGAAGAATGTCTGCAAAAATCCTCACAGCCACCCTTATGACCTCCAAGTCAAGAGCCACTTCCAAATTAATTCATTGGAACTGTGATGGACTCTTTCCTCGATTAGAAAGAATCCAGCAACTAGTTATCGATGAACAGCCTGAAATAATATGCCTTCAAGAAACCAACACCAAATTATCCAAACTCCCTAATCTAAGAAACTTTGAAGGATATCACTTTATCCGCACCGACTGTATTCGTGCCAATGGCGGCACATCAATATTTATTTCAAGCGAACTGTTTTCGTCTCACCTCCCTCTCACAACAGATCTTGAGGCCATTGCCATAACCACTTGGCGTCCTAATAAGCTCACTATTTGCAACATATATATTCCACGTAACCACTCACTTAAAGATACACAGCTATTAAACCTTATCTACCAACTTAATACACCATATATTCTTGTAGGTGATTTTATCGCCCACAACACAATGTGGGGATCCAACTATACATTCGGTAAAGGGGAAACTATTGAAAGAGTAATTAATTGCACAGGATCCTGCCTATTGAATACAGGCTCCAGTACACATTTCAACTTTTCATCCGGAACTCTCTCCTCTATAGATCTGAGCTTCAGTGACCCTAAATCACCTACTCTCCTAACATGGCAAATTGCCGATGACCTTTACGACAGCAATCACTATCCCATCTTCATATCATCCAATGAACCAAATATTCAACAAAGTTTAACCAGGAGCTACTGGCGCCTAAACAATGCTGACTGGCCCAGTTACACAACTCATACAGATACCACCTTATCCACCCTCTCGTTCTCCGACAATACACACAATAACATGACGTTAATTACAAACGCCTTACTTTCAGCTGCCAATGCACACATTAGCAAAAATATTATCTCAAACAAACGACAAACAGTTCCCTGGTGGAATACCTCTTGTCAAATTGCTGTAGATGAACAAAAATTTGCACTCAAAAATTACCGAATAAACAAGAGCCAAGATAATCTCTTAAAATTGGAAAAAGCCAGAGCCAAGACTCGATATACCATAAAACAAAGTAAAAAATCTTCTTGGAGAAACTATGTGTCCTCAATCAACAAAAATACTAATCACACTGTTCTATGGAAAAAAATTAGAGAAATTCAAGGAAACAATACCAGTCTTAGAGTAGCCAATCTTATCTCTAACAATACTGTAATTAGTGAGAATCAAGAAATTGGTGAAACTCTAGCCAAACATTTCTTTGAGAAATTCAGAAGCAAAATCAACCCCACCCCAAATGAAGCATTGACTGCCACACCTCTCATATCTTCTACCATAACAACTCAAGACATCACTTATCTAAATTCTTCTTTCTCTCACACAGAACTAACATCGTCCATTCAATCCTCCAAGAACACTGCTTCTGGTCCTGACGATATCCCCTAGATCTTTATAAAAAAACCTATCCTTTGAAGGCCAACGTAAACTTCTTGAAAAGTACAACTTAATTTGGACTTCCAACACAATCCCCAACCAGTGGCGAACCTCAGTCATAATTCCCATTAAAAAACCAAATCAAGCGGTTGCCTCACCCAGTGCTTACAGACCAATATCATTAACATGTAGAATGTGCAAGATCTTTGAAAAAATGATTAACAAAAGGCTTTTACGGTACTTTGACAAACAAAATATAATTGCTTAAGAGCAGTCAGGCTTCCGACGAAATCGCTCAGTCCATGACAACCTAGTACTTCTTCAAAGCCATATTTCCGAGGCATTGAATAAGAAACAAGAATGTATTGCCGCTGTTTTTGACATTGAAGGTGCCTTTGATACCATAAGTAGACACTCTATACTGAACAAACTCACCCTTCATAACATCAATGGCAACATATTTCAGTTTATCCAAAATTTTATGTCGTCACGATCGTACAAAGTCTCAGTTAATGGCATTTTCTCATCAGCTTACATCCAATCGGATGGGGTTCCACAGGGCTCGGTTTTAAGTCCGACACTATTCAATTTAGCGATAAACGATTTATGCTCTAATCTTTCTTCACCAATTAGACACGTCCTTTATGCAGATGATCTAATAATATACTGCCACGGACGTTCTGTCTCTACCACATCGAAACTAATTCAATCTGCTGTCGATACCCTTGGTTACAGAACTAACCTCCTAGGTGTATCTTTATCCTACACAAAATCTAAAATAATTAAATTCAGCCGACGCCTTCCCTCCCCATCCCCTCGTATTACGATCAACAACATTTGTACCCCTCTAGTTGGCCACTGCAAAATACTTGGTGTTACTTATGACTCACGACTTACCTGGAAACAACATCTACTAGAATTAAAAGGTGAGTGTAGTAAGATGCTCAACATAATTAACACCCTCTCACATTTTCATTGGGGTGTCAACGAAAATTCCCTCCTTAAAGTATATAGATCGCTTATACGCTCCAAACTAGATTATGGTTGCTACATATATATGTCAGGTTCCAAAACATACACTGACCTCTTAAACCCCATACACAATACAGCTCTACGTCTCTGCCTAGGAGCCTTCCGATCTACCCCTGTTGAAAACCTATATTGTGAAGCCAATGAACCACCCCTTTGGTTAAGACGACAACAGCTACTTCTCTCTTACGCAGCCTCCGTTTCCGCGAACCCCCATAAACCAGTATACCCCCTTTTTATATCACCGAGATCTACCTCACACAACGCACACCCAATATCATCAATTAAACCCATTCCATCAGTGCTAGCACAGCTACCTAATGACATAAATCTACGGCAAACAACTCCTCTTCCACTAACCCAGACTCCCCCTTGGGTCATTATCAGCTCAACACATCACTTATACGATACGACAAACATATATCACCAAGGGAACTCATAATGAAAGCTTTTAATAACATCATACTAACAAATAAATACGATCTAGTTTTATATACTGATGCCTCAAAAAATGAAACAGGAGTAGGCTGATCTGTTACAACGTCCCATTCTCATATTAACTCGTTCCTTATCCCTTTTTTATGCAGCGTCCATACTGGCGAATTATTTAGCATACTTCAAGCCCTCAAACACATCCCTTTAACAAATAAGCATGTAGCTATAAGCACATACTCACTAGCCTCTTTCCAGACTATCCAAATTATATTTACCAAACATCCTATTGCCCAAAATATCCAAGATACTTACCACCAGCTTATCACTTCCCAAGATATATCAGTTACTATAATTTGGCTACCATCCCACATTGGTATAGCAGGCAATGAACTCGCTGATCATTACGCGAAAATTGCCTCAACATCACTGACATTACTGACAATATCCAAATATGTAATGACTTGAAGGCACACATCAAAAAACGAACGGAAATTATATGGCAACAGCACTGGGATAGAAACCGCTCTTTTTTACACGTAATACAGCCGTCAATCAGTAGCCCTCTCCTTGCTCCTACAGAACTTACAAGGCGAGATCTAGCCATAATAAGGAGACTACGCATCGGACATTCTAAGTTAACGCCTGGATACCTAATGACATCCAGCAACCGAACCTATTGTCAAATTTGTCAATCGCATTTGACAATAAAACACATTTTAACTGAATGTCACCAGTTCTCATCCAGGAGACAACATTACCACCTTCCATCAAGCCTACGATATATGCTAAATAATCCAGAGCAAATTAACAGCCTACTGCAATTCCTCAAAGATGTGCAGTTTTACAGCAAAATTTAACCAAACCTGCATATGATATTATTGTCTTATTGTATTTTATTATTTCATATAGCAATGTAATCGTTTTGTGCAAGTGGCCATAGTCGCCGAACACGTTAATTTCAATAAAAAAAATTCACTTACCAATAAAATGTTCCTCTAAGATTCCATTACTTGCTCTTTGGGAAATAGGATAAAGGGGAAAAAGGAAAATCGAGCACTTTAAGTTATTTGTCACACATGAGAAATTACTAATGTATCGGTTGATCGGTTTTTTGCCACAACTGTATAAAATTTTCGCCCCGCTGGCTACATAAATTTCTCAACTAACGTTCGTACCACGATTGTGCTGATTCTTGCTACCTTTTTAAATCCTTTCAACAATTTTCGGACAAAACACGGAAGCGTTGTTGCCAAATAATGAACCATTTCAGGGAAACTAAATAGGCGTAAACAGTGATCTTTATGGTTTTCACCCTCAGGTTTCCTAGGTCTGCGCTTGGTGATTGTTTGTATTGCAATGAGTCCAGCTAAATGTGAATCATATTCATTTTGGTCTGACATTGCATTAAATTGTGAAAAAATTGTATGCTTGTTTTCCTCGGTGATTTTGGAAAAACATTCAAGCCTTGTACATCTGGAAAGCGACCATTGTCTTAATGTTTACGGAACAAATATAAGTAGTATTACCTGCAATCCGGTCCTGTTTGTCGTCTCTCAACTAGTTTGCCGGCATTGTTTACATGTTCATCTCCTCTGACTTTTGCTTTTTTTATCAAAGTTTCTTTCCTTTCCCCGCAACGTTTACGCTTAGGCCATTCTTGGTTTTCCATTTCCATTGTATTCACTTATTTTAATTTTAAGACAATTCACTACGACACCTAATATCTTATGTCAAATTTAAAGGTTACAATAAGCTGTTATGGAAATATGTTATTTAGCGTACATAAACGTAATCCGTTTGGTGGACTATTGTCGTTCTTGCCAGACAACTCATGGACTAGTGTCGTTCTGGTAGAAGCTTTGGTTTTATAAGCTGCTAAAACTTGGTATGGGTGACGTTTTTGCCTTGCATGGATACGGGGCTTCACTATAAGATGGCGCTATATTTCAAATTTTACCAAATTTGGACTTGTGACGTTTTTGCTAAGAACCCCTCAATTGTATTCGTTAATTCTGAACACAATTTGGCAACAACTCATATTCGAGTATTCAGTTTTCGGAAGTATCAATGCTACCTTTAGTTTTGTAATTGCTGTCAAACCCATTAGCTGTGTGTACTGTTTCTTAATTGTTTTTAATTTTTCATTGTTTACTGGTTTACTTCGGTATTTTACTAATGTATTTTATATATTGTACAGCCTTGTGACCTGGTTTGATTCATATTTTTAGGTGAGTCAGTGTATCCTTATTTTTTGAATTCTAATTGTCATCTGTATATTCCAATTTATTGTAAAACTACATTTTTATTGTTCGGTATTGTTTTTGTAGCCCTGAAGAAGGTGACGAATTACACCGAAACGTTGGCGAATGGAATAAAAGAGTCAAACTAGTTATTATTTTTTATCCGCTACCACTAAACTTTGACAAACAAAAATTTTCATTCGGTTCTTTACATAATTTTGTAAAACAGATAATTAAATTGTTTTATAGATAAAAAAACATTCAAGTTTTTCATGGAACTCATTAGAATTTATTAAGGAAATTTCAAACAGTTCAAAATTCAAATATCAATCAAAATATAAATCGAACAAGATATAAATAAATCAGTGTTTGGTATAGTAGACAGGAGGTGGTCGGACGATTTCTTTCACTCGCTTAACATTCCAATGATTCAATTGTTGCTGTTCTTCTAATTCTTCCAGCTCCTGTTTTACTTGATTCAAATCATTAGAAAGACTAGGATTACTCTCAACCAATTCAACACGTTCGTTTTCTTGTTTCTGATTATTGGGAACACGTACATCAAAACTAGGACCTACATTAGTGAGTGGCCCTAGAAATAAGGAATTATTATAAAAATGGGTAGAATGGATTATCAATTGAATCATAAATACAGATGTGGAAAGAATAATATTGTCCCCTTAAAGCCAGAAGGTCGTATGTGACAAATTTTTAGAAAATTATATTTTTGCACGTATGTGACAATTTTATCAAGCACTATTAAATGGAAAAAGGTTGTATGTAAACAATATTGTATTAATAAGATAATAAGGATTATAAAAGTACGTATGTATCGTGGGAAATAAACCAATAGTAAGAAAAATGTCGCATGTGAAGTTTAAATCCATAGGTCATTCTGCTATATATCACTTAGACAAAAAAGTGCTGATTTTAAAATGACAAAAAGTTTAATGTGCATTTGTTTCACATGCGTCTATTTGTCGATAAAGAATAAAATAAATCAGCTTCACTTACTTCTTAACAAAAGGTCGTATGTGCGCGAATAAGCACGTGCGACTATTTGCTGTTTCCAAATAATCACATTAGTCCAAAGTACCTTTATGTTTCGTTGGTTTACTATTTGCTACTGTCAGTGATAGAAATATAATAATAATGTAATAGAAATACAAACGGTAAGTAAGTCGTTATGTTGTAGTGATTATTAGGCAGTTTTTTTAATAACATTAAATTCATTAACATTACTTCACATAACCTAAATATTTTGCCCGCTTAAACTATTGTAGCAGAACCTGTAATGAACATGATTATTACTTACAGATTTTTGCAGGGTCATTTATTTAGATTATTTTTAGGCTTTAAATATTATATTTTGGTATCCCAACTAATGAGAAAAGTTTATTTGTAAAAATTTGAAAATTTAACTGTTGCATTTCTTAACGAATTAATTAGTTAATTTTGAACTGTGGCTGAATAAAAAATGTTTACTAAACATATTTCTTTGTGTCTTTGTTTGTATGTAATGTGATACCACTCACTGTTTATTCTACATAAATCTTTTAAATTTGGTAGGCTCATTCTAGAGACTAATAAATTGATGAGTTGGTTGCTGTTTGAAATTATATTACTATGATAGTTCATAACACAGCACATATTCTTTATGTTCATTACTACACACAATTAGTTCTTGATAAACGATTATAAATAAATAAAATTAAATAAAATAGTTATATGGGAATAACGGTCTTAGATTGTACACTTGTTTTTTTTTAGCAATGTCATCCAGATCGAGAAATATATTAAATATGGCTTTGAAAACTTCTGATAAAAATTATGTAACTCATGGTGTTAAAATCTTGGGATATGAAATTTTAAGATGTGAAACTGAACCTCTAACGACTGAAGAAAATGTAATAGATATCCCTGCTGGTAATGTAATTGATATTAAAAATTATATGGTAGACACTGAACATGGTATTCTGTTAAATGAGGATATCCAACGGCAGATGAATGAATCAGTCACTTTTCAGTGCCCAGAACAAACTGTAAGATATATAAATCAGCTAGATTATAATAAAATAGGCTACTGTGTAAATAATAAACTGACTCCAGATGAAACTAGCAATACGGTATGTAACGATGAAAATAATGATCCAAATATTCCGATATGCATAAACAAAGAAAAAGACAAAAAAATAAATGTAGAAATCGACGAAGAAGATAAGAACCATCAGCTGATGAAATTAATGAGACTGAAGAAGCGTTTTTTGACGAAATTAACTGCAATAATGAAGAACAATTAGAGGAAGAATAAGAGAGAGTTGAGGAAAATAAAGGAAATAGGAGAAAACGAAAGAGCGATTCTCTTCAATGGAAGAAATCAGTAGCAAAAAAGGAAAAGAATCTTGGGAACGAATATAAAAATCGGACATGAAAAATATTTCCTAAGAAAAACGCAAAATTGGTAGATTGTTATAAGTGTAAACTAGAATGTAATAATAAAGTAACTAAAGAAGATATAGAGAGAATTCACGAATGTTATTGGAAAACAGGTTCATATGAAAGACAGAGAGATTTCTTATGTAAATATGTGAAAAACCAAATGGTAAGTAGACGAAGAAAAGGTACAAGTTCCGCAAATCCTAGAAGAAACAACACATACATGAACTATTTTCCTGGAGATATTCAGGTTTGCCAAAAAAACATTTTTGCATTGTTTAGACATATCTGATAAAACAGTACGATTGGCGAAAATGAAAGAAATCCGTGGATCATTAGTTGTTTCGAAAGACGGAAGAGGAAAACATTCACCAAAAAATAAGACATCTGAACCTAGACGAATTTTTGTCAAGAAGCACATTAAATCCTTTCCAGTGATGGAAAGTCACTATTGCCGATCCAAAACAAAGAGGCAGTACTTATCATCTGAGCTGAACATTACTAAAATGTATTAATTATATGTAGAAAAATGCACTGAGGAAAATATACCAGATCCAATTTCTTCTGCAGTATATAGGAAGATATTTTGTACAGAATATAACCTGGGATTCCATAGGCCATAAAAAGATAGCTGCTCCACATGTCAAAAATAAAAACAAAGTGATGATGATAAGAAGCAGGATATGAAGGAAAGCTACGACAGGCACTTAAAAACTAAAGAATTGTCCCGGAAGAAGAAAGAAGACGACAAGAAAAGAGCGGAAATAGACAACAGCTTTAAATCGGTAACATTTGATTTGCAGTCGGTTTTGTCTCCTTGCTCGGAAGTATCGCATTTTTACTATGCATTGAAATTCTGTTCATACAATTTATGTGTGTATGATCAAGGCACCAAGGATGGATTTTCCTATTTTTGGACTGAGACGGATGGTGAAAAAGGATCAGATAAGATTGGAACGGCCCTCTTCACTTATCTCAAATCGCTATCTGATACAGTCAAACATGTTTCTTTATATTCAGACTCATGTGGTGGTTAAAATCATAATCGGTTTATTGCCTCCCTGCTATTGTATGCTATAAAAAAACTGCCAATTGAAATGATGGACCAAAATTTTCTAGGGTCATACTGATATGGACGTAGACTCGATGCATAGTGCCATAGAGACTAGCAAAAAACATTTGAGAATTTATACTCCACATGAATGACCTGTTCTAATCAGAACTGCTCGCCGAAAGAAGTCGTATCTTGTTCAGGAGCTTTCTTACAATGATATTTCACATCTAAAAGCACTGAAACTTTCTTTAACTAGTCAAAAAATGTCTGAATATAAAGACGGGAATATCATCAACTGGATGAACATTAAGATGCTCCAATTCAGAAAAACTAGCACAATGATTATTTTTGTAAAAGAAGATCATTCCCAAGACAATTTTACTGAAATGCCCATAGTAGCGCCAAAAATTAATAGAAAAACTGCCTTGGAACCAGAATTAGAAAAGAAATATAATAAACCAATATCTGAAAAAAAAAGAAAAGTCTTGTGAACCTTTGCAGAGTAGATGCTATGCCAGCCATGTACCATAATTTTTATACATCTGTTCCATGTAGTTCCAACGTAGTAGATCGAATTCCAGAACCCGATCAAGAAGAAACTGAACTTCTGTGGAATACTTTTTTACTATTTTTTCTTTTATGTTTCAAATTATAATTAATAAAATTTTCTATCTCATCTATGTACAATCATTTGCGAAATAATGAAAGGCGAAAGGTCGTATGTAATTAAATAATTCAATTTAAATAATTTCATTTTGATAAAACGATAGAAGTTTTGTTTTTAATACATTTAAAAAACTATAAACACATATTTTTGAACCCCCTTATCGAAATTTTGTGAAGATTCTAATATAATACATGCCAAAACAAAATACAAAAAATTGAATTTAGCGATTACTCTATTTTATTGAAATGTCACATACGACCTTTTGGCTTTAAGGGGACGATATACAACTATAATTTCGGAAAATCAATCTCACTAATTTCAAATCTAATTGAGGAAAAGACGTATATTGGATATTCAATCAGAATCAGAATTTTAACGATTGGATAGAAAAAGTTTTTGTATATGTAATGGCAAATTGTGTTTTAATATCCGTGTAGCGAATTGTATTATATGATACTCATACCAAAGGGTTCATATGAAAACGTAGTTTTACTGTTCAATGATTCCAATCCTCGAAAACTTTCTAAACCTAGATCCACAGTCCCTTTAATATCGAATTAATTCGTAGAAATTGCATCAGAATAATTCTCTTGTTAATGAGAACTGCCAAGAAACAGCTATGATTTTGTCACTATACTGAACTTTACCCCGCCTTCTGAATCTGCTCAAGTGGTGAATTCGGCCTCAGTTAAACTATTTTTATAAACTCGATTGGGATAAGATGAATCAATAACAAAAATTTCGGGAAAAATTGATAATGTATTCACAATACAATAAAAATAAAAATCAGTATTACAGTAAAAATTTCCAACTCACGATTTTATATCTACCGAAAATAAGTTAAGGACTTATCTTGGAGATACTCGGGACGTACAGCTCTCAGCGGTATCAACAGGTTCTTGGACAGTCGATGAGCTGGACTCTTGCGGGGCTTTATGGTTTCAAGTTAAAACTTTACTTTTTCAAAAAATTATTTAATTACAATAATTACACGTTATCAATATTTATTGAAGTTAACAATATGAAGTCTAATATCATTCTAAAAATAAAATATGTATAATGAAGCTATACGGTGTCCAATAGTGCAATTCAGCATTATGACGTAGTCGATCGTCCGATGATGGTTCGATGTAACAATATCATATAAGGTCACAAATTCAGCTGACGAGACATCTATCGTTTCATAACTCCTCCATCCCCAAAGAAAACTCAAGGGTGAAGCGAGGGTGGAACCACTTGAGTTGGATCGATGTTGGTAGGCTTCTTTTTACGCTGAAAAGCCTGTCTCATAAGGTTTCTATATTTGAATAAGAAATAGCTGATTAGAAGTATGCAGATTATGTTACATGAGCTGATAGCAATTCGAGAAAAGGTCACAGGCATCTTGAGTTCATCAAGCGGATTTGCATTGTTTTCTTGAAGTTGCAGTTTATGAAGTTTGTCTAAGTTGATTTTCTTTAGCTGAATTTCTTGGATATTTACAACTGGAAGTGGTACTTCTAAGATTCCTTCGAGAGCTATAGGATGTCCTTCGATGATATCTTCTTCGTTTTCATATGTGTATTTTGTAGTGGCTATAGAGCATCTTGGCGGGTTGTTAATAAGTAGCTTCTTTGTAAGACTGAAACTCCTGATTCTTCACAATCTGTTTGTATTTTATGTGAGTCTGGGAATATTACAGTGTAATGGCTTTCGTTAATTCCTTCTATTATTGGTTCGGTTGTCAATATTAAATAGTTTTATTGTTGTGCCATAGTTTGTCAACGACTTCATGGGCGGGGGTCAATGTTTTCGTAAACTTTTTTGTTTCCTTTTTTTTACCAATGGGGATCAAATAATTTGTGTAATATAATAATCAATAGTTATTGGACTTCTTTTAACTGATGTGTTTATAATCACAATGATTCAATTTTCTTATTTTCTGTGATTATTCCATTTCACTTTTTGAATATAATTAAGTAATTCGATAATTAATTTTGTACAATTATTATGAAAGTATCCTCCGTTTTCCCTGTATCTTGTGTTGAGATATTAGAGATTTTCTATGTTTTCTTCTCTAGGGTTTTTTTTTTGGCGAAAAATTTTCCTGGACATTGACTGCAATACCCAGTGCTTCATGCCCTCAAGTTTCCCATAATTCAGCGATTCTCAGGGACAAACGGAAATCAGCTAAGTCTACTTTATTATGAATCTTTGTTTGTTTCGTACTTTGTTTATTTTCCCTTTTTAATTTTCCTAGTAGGCCAGTCAAGGGCATAGTTATTATTGCGCACTCTTTATTTTACTTTAAGCTAATTATTAAAGTTAACTTGTTGAACACGTGATCACGTTGCGGTTTACAGCTTTAAAGATATTATTATAATAAAAAAACTTATTGTAACGTTAACACCTATATCTTTCTTTATTTCTATGTTTCTTACCTATTTTTATCAAATTGGTGACATTTGAAGAGACTGTGTTTTACTTGGCAGATTGTCCAGGAGGCAATAATTACTTTGATTCCCCGCCCCTTTTTTGGAGTGGCCTTGTAGTTTACGGTGGCTTGTAGAGTATCGACCAGTTCGTGATCAACTAGAGACTTCCAGTGTAGTCGGCGCCGAACCTACTTACAGAATACTCCCTAGCTGGTGTTACTCGCACCTTTTTAAACCACGGGTCGGTACTATAGCATAGCCCATTGATTCTGCTAATTTGCATTTAGTCTAAATTCAATTTAGTTTCTAAATTTTGTTAATATATATATATATATATATATATATATATATATTCGTTGCTTATGTATATATAAATATATATATATATATATATATATATATATATATATATATTATTACGTAAATTTATTACGTAAATATTTTATTAAGGTTTTTGTTTTTTATCTATGATTTGAATCCTAAATTTTTAATGATATAACTGGATATTAATTGTCTAATTGCCCATGTTTTGGATGCCATTTATGACTTTATGATAATGTTTATTTATTATAATGATATATAATTAATTGAGTGTTATAACAATATAATTGATTGAACATTTGAAATTTATGTATGTGTAGAGCATGAGATTCCTTTTGTTATTTGAGTTCTTAAGGTTGTGAATAAATTCAGTTGATAAATAAATAAAGGAACATTTTACTTGGAAACAATATTTAATTTTATTTATAAAAATTTTATGCGCCGCCCATGTATGGGTCAAATGAAATTATTGATTTATTCTTTCGTGTGGCGTTTTGTACGCATGCTTGAAAATATGAGGTGACGATGCGCTAGAGTAAACATTTGTTATACGCGTCGGTCTGTTCAGTTTCACAGCTAGCTTATATGCTGTGTGATAGAACGTACTTCAAATTATATACAAGTTAAAAGAATTTATGTTGGAAATTTATACATACAGAAACACAAATAATATGGTACAAGAAATAGTTATGAAATTTATATACATAGAGTCTAAATATTACATAAAAGAATTGGATGCATCTTTCTTAAGCTTCTTATTTGAAAAATGCGTAAGTATTAAATTTTATTTATTTAAATTGGCCATTAATCATTGAGAAATTATTTAAGAATATAGCTATATTGAGTCTCTAATTTGAATTCTTTTTCAGATCGATCATTATTTAAAAGTCTATTTTACTCATGAGATTTTAAAGAAAACATTTGATTGAAGTTATTGAGTTTTATATAATTCTTGTTGTACAACAATACACTGACCTTGTGTTCAGAAACCAGGATCTGCCTCTCGGGATTCGGGAAAAACAGCTTCCGAAGTTTTAAAGTTGAATAGTTATGTGAAATTATGATTTTCACTCTGGAAAATCAGCTACAATCATTGGGTAAGTACATGTGAATGTTTTATCAATGGTTTGTTATGTTTTTATCCTCATTTGAGGATAATTTCTTAAAATTTCTGGAGCACTTCCAAAACCCAACCTTCCAGAAACGAAGCCAAGCCACCGACCCTTTTTCTTCAACTTTTTTCAACAATCAACCACTAGTCTTTTGTTTAAATTCAGCTCACTATCTCCATAAAAATGTTTGTTACACTTGTTGTTGTTTGAAAGTTCCTTCTGTCATGTCACATAAACCAATCACCGTTTTTCTTTTTAACGCACTCAAAATTATGATTTCACTTAACATTCTAATATCTTTACCTACATACAAAAATTAATCTCACTAAAATTGTTTATTCAATATTGAAGTTCATCTTGTTAGTATGTGACGAATAGTTTTTCTCAAGCGATATACAATAGTCTTTAATATCAATGTTCAGTTTAATTTCTTATTATAATTATCAATTGTGTTTAGTCATCAACATAAATTCTTTTAAAACATTTATTAATATTCCTTAATCTAATTCTTAATGTTCATTATATTGGATTAAATACATTAATTAATTCCTATTCATGTCATCTATGGAATTACTCAACTTTCAACGTTTGTCGCTGATACATATGGACATCTATATTTTATTGCTAGCGTGTGTCGCTAGCGTATGTCGCTAAGCGTATTGGTATTACATCGTTAAATATTCTAACCCATATGTTTTTAGTAAACAATGTGTTATAATATTGAACAATATCCTTTTTTATTTCGAATATTTATTAATTCATGTTTCTTTTCTAGATTATATGTTCATCATTATTTCTGACATGAGGTATTTAATACGATGGACGATATTTACTCTATGGCTTTTGTTATATGATCAAGTAATGTTTTTTTTGTCAATTCTATGTGATTCTTCTCAAATTATTAATTATATACATAAATTGTATTACTTTATTTAGTTAATATGAGCACTTTTAATGTCTCATATTTATGATTCTAACAAAATATAGTCTAATGTTTTAATTTCTAATCAGTTTCCAACTAATCTGTTTATACCAGTGTTTCTATCTTTATTTATACGTTATAATATATATATATATATATATATATATATATATATATATATATATATATAAAGAACAGTTGGTCTTCATACCACCTGTAGAAAAGAAAAGAAAACTTATCAATACAATAGTGCGTGGCAGACTTTTACAGCGATTGGTTGGCAATTCTCTGGTGATTATGTGACTGAGAGGAGAGATGTGATGCAGTCTTTTGTTTCTCTGGTTACTTGTAGCCTGTTAGTTTTACAGTATTAGTCCAGGCGAGATAGCCCAAAAATCATCATTTTGCGTAGTTTTCCACGATCAGTATGAAACTTTGTATTTAGGTGGTGGATAGCGTGTACAATGACATATCTTTATCCGTGGTCTGAGAAATTTTTTTGTCATTGTCAAAAGCACCGATATATGTCGAATTTTAAGGAAATTTCTCATTTTTTGCTTATAACTTCATTGCTAGTGGCTTTACCAAAAAAAAGTTAAATTCTTTTTTTTTTGTCATTAAAAGACCTACAAAAGTAGACGTCACGCGTTGAAAAATATTAATTTGTTAAAGAGATACAGTAAAACACAATAATAATTATTATTTTTATATAAACAATGATAAAGTAGCTTAATAATTGTCATTGGTTCTTGTAATTGTGCAAAAATACTCTGAACTATCAATAAATGACGTGTGCAAAAGCTGGAGATTGTACGTTTAATGGTTCATGAGTTTGGCCTTATAAACAAATTAACAGCAATAACAAATAACTTGGTCTGTGCGTTGAATGTGGTTGTGCTGATTTTTTTATGAGTAGATTTCATTATTTTATGTAGGAAGTCGACGTTCATTTAAAAAAAAATTGAATTTTGCAATCAAGGGAATTTATTTTTGAAATCCCTTTAGTTGCAAAATGAAATCTCGTGCGGATTCGTCTTTTTTTCATAATTTTTTTTGACGTAGATCGAAAGTGCATAAAAATAGCTTTCATTTAAAAAAAAAATTGAGTTTCGTTGGAAAACCACGGAGATACAGACCGGGAAAGTGAAATCCGCTATCCCCACCACTCCGCCTCGCTCGCCGCCGCGCGCGATCAAGGAAAACCGAGCGCTCCGCTGACATTCGTTAATTTTTTTTGCAGGGAGAAATTTCCACGAGATACGTGATTTTTCATGTAAAGACAATACTGTAAATAACAAATTATGTGGTATTTTTTTTTTCGTCAACTCGCTAAATTTGTTGTACAGTTAATTTTTCACTTTCCCGGTCTGTATCTCCGTGGTTTTCCAACGTCTACTTTTGTAGGTCTTTTAATGACAAAAAAAAAGAATTTAACTTTTTTTTGGTAAAGCCACTAGCAATGAAGTTATAAGCAAAAAATGAGAAATTCCCTTAAAATTCGACAAATATCGGTGCTTTTGACAATGACAAAAAAATTTTTCAGACCACGGATAAAGATATGTCATTGTACACACTTTCCACCATCTAAATACAAAGTTTCATACTGATCGTGGAAAACTAAGCGATTTTTCCTAAATTGCCTGGACTATATTAGACGGATTGGAGATCGATGCACACTTCTTCTTGGTACCGATATTGGTTGTTGCTCATAATTAGGTAAGTAGAAGGAGGAATAAGGACAGAGTTATTTATATTAGGTACGGAATATAAGTGGTAGTAGGTAAACACATCTGGATGGACCAGTGGAAATTCTAGTGAAAATATGATTTCATCTTTATCATAATAAACTTTAGTATTAACAATCGCATAATATTTCAATATTTGGTTTTCATTGAATAATAATTGATCATACGTGTATGTGTTATATAAAATTTGGAGTATTTCTTTAAGATCCTCACGGGAGATTGCGCTTTGATGCAGAACACCTAAACTGGCAAAACTTACTGCATTTTCGATATCGTTAAGAAAGCTGGACATAGAGTCCAGATTAACTTCTATTTGACTAAAAATTTCTTGAAGTCTCTATATAGTGTGAATAATCATAAGATGTTTCGTTGCGTGCTTTCCCTAATTCATCAATTTTGTTGGATATTAGAAGCTGATAATTTGAAATTATTGATATTGATTCATTAACGCTATCCATAAGATTTTTGTTAAGTGTTATTTGTGAATTTATTTCTCTAATGATTTTATTTTAATAATTTTGCAGTTCGCTAATACTTGCGTATATTTTGTTGGCATCTTCTTGGTCCATATTGCCAGTAACGTGTTTCACTAGCGAGCCAAGAGGGTTGATTATTCCTCTTTTAATTCGATTAGATGGAAATATGGAGTTCATTTCAACATCTATACTATTGACTTCAAATTGCAATTGTTTATAAACATTTCTCAAAGAATGTTCATGAATATGGTTCGTCTTATTAAATAAGTTGTTTAATGAGTAATATTGTAAACTTAGATTTGTAATTTGATTCCGGATGGGGTTTGGTGCCTTGAGGGGTGATGATAAGACCTAGAAATGATACTTCTTTTCTAAGAAATTCAGATTTATCGAGTTGAACCTTGAGGTTACTCTCACGAAGCTTTTGGAAAACACTTTTTAAATTATTAATATGTTCTTGGAGTGAACTTGAAAAGACAATTATGTCGTCCATATAGACGAAACAAATTTTATTACGTTGTTCTTTTAGTACATTATCCATGACCCTCTGAAATTTTGCAGGGGCGTTCTTTAAACCGAAAGGCATTCTGACGTATTCGAAATGGCCATTTTCAACATTGAAAGCGGTTTTCTTAACATCGTCGGAATGCATTTCAATTTGATGCAATCCACTGGCTAAATCTAAGATGGTGAAATAATAACAGCGTCCAAGTTTGTCAAGTATGTCAGTTATGTTTGGAAAGGGATAGCGGTAGTCAATGGTTTTTTCATTGATTTTTCGGTAATCAACGACGATGCGCCATTTCTTTCTTCCAGATGCATCAGCTTTTTTGGGAACAATTTATACGGAAATTGTCCACAGTGAGTCGCTAGGCCTAATAATCCCTTTTTCTATAATATCGTTAATTTAACGTTCGACTTCAGGTTTATGGATGTAGAGGTATCGATATGACTTAGTATAGACTGGAAGTTCGTCTGTAGTTTTAATTTGATGTTTGACTTGGTTGGTAAAGGATAGGTCGAATTTTCTTTATGGAATATGTCACGAAATTGTTTAAAGAGTTTTTCGATTTCGAGTTTTTCTTCTCAATTTAAATGAGAGGTTCGAATGCATTGGGCAATGTCGAAATTATAGGGATGATCGTCGGCAGGGCTTTGAACGGAAACTTGGAAGATTTCGTAATTGTCATCAAAAGGTTCTACAACTATGGGTTTGTACAGAAAGACATCTTGAACATTTTCGGAGGTATTCATAATATCAACTGAGACATATCCATTTTTTGAGAAAGTGACACCTTCTTTGATACTACAACTAGATAGTTCAATGTATGGAATTCTAACAGCACCATTTGGTATATTGAAAGGTATTTTTGCGGTTTCTATGGAATTGGGTTCGACGTGAGCGAAAAATAAAAGTTTGCCCTTAGATGAAAAGTGAGATAATGTTAGGTTTGCGTTTTGTGTTTTTAAAAGTGAATTTTTTAGATCGATATGTCTTTCTAAATCCTTAAAAGTTTCGTAACCTATCAAGCCGTCAAAGAAATGGTGAAATTTAAAAATATGAAATTTCATGATTTTATCTGAATTGAATTCGCGAAAATCTGGAATTTTAGCGCAAAAATCTCTAGTAGTTGTTTGGAAGACAGAGCTGATGGTAGTTGGTTCTTTATAGATATAATTTGAGAAATAATTTTCTGCAATTTCGACGTTTATAAATGACTTTGAAGCTCCGGTATCTATCAACAATTTTAAGGAAGGATCAGAAATTATTATGTATGGAAGATCTTTCTTGTCATAAATTGAAAAAGTTTCTACATCTGATTTGTTGGTTCGGGAGCGTCTTGAAAATTTTGTTCGTCGCCGCTTTGTGTTTCTGGATTGTCAGATATTGAATTTGTGGTGTCAACATAGTCATTAAATTCATAGGGAGGAATACAGTTTTGGTCGTAAACGTTATCTTGGTCAAGCATGTTATTTTCATAAGGGTAGTAAGGAGTGTTTGATTGATAATAGTCATAATATTGCGTTTGATCGACATTGTGCAGTTCTTCAGAAGTAAATCTGGGTTGTGATGGTTGGTATTGTTGTGGAGGTGGAAGTGCAATCGATGTTGGTTTTGATTAAAGTTGGATCTGTCAAATGTATTTGCCACTCATAGGCTTCCACACATTACTCGGTGCTCTTGAAGGTTGTTGAAAACCGAAAACTTGTCTATTCGTCGGGAATCTATGTGGGATGAATCTGGGTTGAACATTTATTGGTCCACGAGGAAATGGATTTGAAAAATTTTGTATTGGCATTAAATTTTGACCGAAGTTAGGGACATTAAAATTAGTTTGATTTTGATACTTTTGATTAAATTTTGGATATGGTTTATTCCTTAAAGTTTCGTTATTTGATTTTTGAAAGTTACAGATATTATTTTCTGCTAATAAATTGTCTAGCTGTTGCAAGAGTATCGGGTTTCATAGCTCGAATTGTGGAGCCCATAGGTTCTTTCAAACCGGATACAAATATTTTTAAAGCATGTGTATTGTGAAAATTGTTCTTTACGGTTGCACCAGCTTGATTAGTTTCATGACAATCAACGTAATTATGAAGAGTACTCAAATTAGACATTATTCTAGTGTGAAAATTAAGAGCAGGTTCGTTAGAATTTTGTCTCAACTGATCTAGATCAAAAAGTAATCCGTTTTCGTCTCTCTGGTCGCCGAAGCGAGCTACCAGAGTGCTTTTAACTGTTTCCCAATCTTTGTTTATGCAAATACTTTAAACTTCTCTCGCGTTTCCAACTAATTTTAGATATATTCCATAAATTAAACTAATGTTTTGAACGCAATTGTTATTTGTGGGATTTTGATCCCAATAAGTTTTAATTAAAGTGTTACTCGTCTTTAAGAAAGACGCTAATTCAAGCGGATTACCATCAAATTTTGGTACAATTTCTAATAATTTAATTTCAAATTTGGGAACAGACATTGTTGAATTTGATTGACTATTGTTAGATTTAAAATTTTCTTCAATGCTTAAATTATTTAAAAGAGAACTAACTTCTAATACTGAATTTTCTTTTTCTTCGTCAGAAGAATTAAAATTTGATTCAATACTAATATTAAGCTCACTGTCGCTTTCCACTATGGAATCTTCAGATGAGGAGAATGATATAGGCTAAGAAACATAATAGGATAAATAATATAAGCAACTTACAGTAACATTGCGATGATTTCCATTGATCCTCGATGGACTGCACTCTCTGGATTGACACCGTAATCTTCTCAAACGTTTATTCGCATTTATTCGGATTATTCAAAATTTGGTATCTTTCGCGATGAAGGTCCTTCCAAATAAATAGTAGAAACTGAAGGATAATACAAGATGAGAATCTTTTTGGATCCTACTGACTGCGCCACTTTATGGTTTCAAGTTAAAACATTACTTTTTTAAAAAATTATTTAATTACAATAATTACACGTTATAATATTTATTGTAGTTACCAGTATGAAGTCTAATATCATTCTGAAAATAAAATGTGTATAATGAAGCTATGCGGTGTCCAATAGTGCAATTCAGCATTATGACGTAATCGATCGTCCGATGATGGTTCGATGTAACAATACCATATAAGGTCACGGATTCAGCTGACGGGACATCTATCGTTTCATAACTGTGGGCCACTCCTGGGTTCAATTGGCTTAGATGTCCACTTAAGCAGAGTAGCAAAACAGGGTAACACCTCTTTCGTGTTCTATTATCTCCTTCATACGTTTTATGTTCATATTTCCAATCTTACGAAGCCAGTTTACTACTTTTTCTAGTTTTGTTTCTGTCAACAGGCTTTCTTCCATGTATTCACTCATTTTATCTGCTTTTGTAAGTTTTCTGGTGTAAAGTCCAATCTCATTTTTCATTCCTTCTTATTTTCTTTCATCACGTATACTTTATTTCCCTCAAATATCACTTTCCCATCTTTTTGTGTAATAGCTTTTACTGATATTAAATTTTTGCTATGTTCTGGTATATATAGTAGCTCATTCAGAATACATTCTTTTATATCAATTGTTTCAATTCCTTCTACAGTAATATGAGTATCTTTTTTAGATACGCATATGTCAGTTTGTTGTTTTGATAAGGTTTCAAACAATTATACGTCATCTACCATATGAGCAGTGCTTCCTGAAGCAAATATAAACAGATTCTTTTCGGTTGCATCAAAATTGTTATTTTCTGTCAAAAAGGACACATTTTTTTCTGTGTTCTTTTCAGTTTTATTTTCACTATTTGTGCTTGGCTTGTTCCTATAAAAACAGCTGTTTTCTGTGTGGTTAGTTTTGTTACAAACACTACATCTTTCAAATTTGTTGTGTTTTGATGGTTTAGATTATTATTACATTTTTCATTGTGATGTCTTCCATTTTCATGGTAATTTTTATTTCTATATTTGCAAAATCGAGCTATTTTCCCCTGCTAGAACACTGGAATGCAACAGATATTTCTTTTTCTTTGTTTTTGTTTGCATTTTCTTCTGATAATGATCTTGAAATGAGATTTTCTAAGGTTTTTTGAGCACGAGGAGTTGACTACCAAGCATTCTTAATAAATCTAAATCTATCTGGGAGAGAATACATGCCTAGTAGAACTTAATAGTGGAGACGATAAAAGGAAGGTTATGCAAAATAAAAGCAAGCTGAAAGCCACACACAGAAAAGTTTACATAAATGATGATATGACCAAAAAAGAAAGAGAAATCCAAGCAAATATTAGGAATCATGCAAAAGGCGAGAGAATTAACGTGAAATCAGTCAAGATTGGATTCCAGAAACTAATTATAAATGATGAAGTATGGGGTTGGAACAGGGAAAAGATAGGCTGGAAATAATAAAGTATAAATAAAAAAACTAACTAAAGTAATATGTAATGGAACAACGAAAACAAACTAGCGCGAAATAAGAACAGGAAAAACACAAAATGAAAGGAAAAGCATAAAAGATCAAATACCATATAATAAAATTGGAACATGGAATATCAGAGGGTCATATGAAAGAGGAAAATTATAAGAGTTGGATCAGGAATCTGGAAAATATAATTTTGATATCATAGCATTAAAAGAAACTGAACAACTAGGGCAAGGCTCACAAGAAATGGCAGATTATGTATTCTTTAATTGTGGGGCGAAAACAGAATGTTAGGGACTGGTTTCATTGTTAGGAAAAAACTGAAATGGATGGTCATGAACTTTAAACCCATCTCAGAAAGATTGTGCACTTTAAGAATAAGAGGAAAGTATCACAAAATTACACTTGTGAATATACATGCACCATCAGAAGAGAAGGATATAGAAGTGAAAGAAGAATTATATAGTAATTTTGACAGAGTATTTGAGGCTAACCCCAATTATGATTTGAAAATCGTATTGGGAGACGCCAACGCCAAGATAGATAAAGAGGAGACGTATTTGCCAACAATTGGAAGATATAGTCTGCATGAGAAAACAAATGAAAATGGCCGATTGTTGATAGATTTTGCGAAAGAACACAACCTCAGAATCAAAAGCACATATTTTCAGCGTAAAAATATTCATAAAGGTACGTGGATATCCACAGACGGAAAAACAATTAACCAAATCTACCATGTTTTAATTGAACTCGAAGAAGACCAATGCATCACCAATATACGAACGTATAGAGGACCCGATCTGGACTCTGATCATTTCATGGTGGAAGTCACATTGAAGCAACTCATACCAATAAACAATAAACGAATGGAAGATAGAATAGTTGCAAGGTTATTTACAAATGAGGAGAAAGAAGGATATGAAAAAGTAATCAGCGAGGAAATGGATGACATAACGGAAAGAGATATAGAGCATCATTGGGAAACAATAAAGACAATAATGAATGCCGCAGTCAAAAAAACGAGTAAAGATGAAAGAAAGAAACTGAAACTTGATGATGAATGCTTGCACGAAATAGATAAAAGAAATAAACTAAGATTGAAGACTCTAACAACAGAAGTACATGATGCTAAAGAAAAATACAGCGAACAAAAGAAAAGAACAAATAGATTATTGAGAAGGAAGAAGAGGAAGTATAATGAGCGTCTACTGCAAAATGTAGAAGATAATTACAGAAACAAAGATCTGAGAAATGTGTATCAATGAGTCGAAAGAGAAAAAAGAGGATCCAACTCAAATCCCGTATTCATTAGGAATGAAGATGGAGAAATGCTACTGGTCGAAAAATAAATTTTAGAGTGATGGAAAGCATACTTCGAACATCTTTTAAATGGGCGAAGTAATGAGGATGAAGGGCTAAAATAATTATATTATAGCTAATCTAAAGAACAATAAAAGTCCGGGAAGTGACCCCATAACAGCGGAAATGTTCAAATATGGAGGAACGCGATTAGGTGATGAAATGGAAAAACTACTGCAAAACATATGGGAAGAAGAACGAATACTGACAAAGTGGACCAACGCTAAAATATTTCCTATACATAAAAAAGGGAATAAAAATGAATGCCACAACTATAGAGGAATATCACTATTAAATGTGGCATACAAGATACTTGCCACTTATATCAAGGATATTTTAAAGGAAAATTTGGAAAATATAATCGGAGAATACGAATGTGGATTTAGACGAGGTAGGAGCACAGTGGAGCAAATCTTCATGCTACGAGAAATACAGGCTTAGAGCTATCAATTTGGAAAACAGACGATGGTGCTATTTGTCAACTTCAAACAAGCATTCGATAAAGTAAAAAGAAAAGAACTGTACAAAGCTCTGGAAGACCTAGGAATAAGCGGAAAACTGATCAGAATGATTCGACTAACACTACAAAGTACCGAAAATAACGGTGGGTCAGAGAAATTCGTCGTCACTGAAGGCGTAAGACAAGGCGATCCACTGTCATATATTCTCTTTAGTCTGTTATTGGAAAGAGTAATTCAAGAAGCAGGCATGAAGAGGTCTGGACTTATATATCATAAGAGACATCTGTTCTAAGTAACCTTTTTTTTACGTGGGCTAATAGATGGAATGGATAGTTATTTGTTGTTAGCTGATGTACTCGAATGACCAAACAAATGTATTCAATGATGTAGGATGTATGATGAAATGTATGAAGAAATTAAACACTTATGTCACGTTCATTTTTTTATATTACAGGAATTTATAACTTTTTTATTTTTGCGTAGACAATTAAGAACTCACTTGATCATACGCGTTACACTGTGATTATTTTGCACATAATATGAGGGATTAATGGATGATTGAAGATTAAATACACATGTTTGTTACCGGGATAAAAAACGCCGGGTGCTCTTATAACTTGAGTACCTTCATGTACCACGGTTAAATGATGAAGAGGGGAAATGTATGAGTGACGACTGGCGACTGGGAAGTATGAGTGACGACTGGGAAGTTTGAAGGCTAACTGGGAAGTGATTAAAATTGAGGTTGTATTCGTATGTATATGTCGGTTGACGTGGTTGCGAGGTAGGAGCAAAATATTAGGATCTGGCCAATGGGATAAAATAATTTGAAACGTAACGGTCACATACAGCGAGTGGAAATTTGCAGTTGGTGTGATTTTTTTTGTGGCCTGAAAAGGTTTCGGAGTTTTCATGAAGCGATAAAGTGTCGGGTACTTTGAAATATTGATTGGAATTTCAGAGAAGATATTTATCTGTATTTCTTATGTGGTAATAAAGTTAAAATGAATTTTTTGTTGATGTAAGGAAATATTAAATGTTGAGAAGAAGGATATATTTAGTTATATGTTTTGAGCAGAATATTCGAATTGTATTATAAAAGGGAAGTTGAAGATAAAATCACAGGAGAATTTGGTAATTAAATCAAATTCGAACAACATCAATGTTTAGCATTTGCAGATGACATTGCAGTATTAGCGAGAAGTAAAGAGGAAACAAGACAGGTAATAAAAAATATTGCAGAAGAAGCAGGAAAAAAAGGGCTCTATATCAATGAACTGAAAACAAAATACATGGAATGGACAGATCGAGACTTTATAAAAGGGAATTATTTAACAGTAGAAACAGCCAAAGGAAAGATATATAAATTTGAAGAAATAGATCGATTTGAGTGCCTTGGAACAATAATCACACGAAAACCCAATATAGGGGAGGAAATCCAAAACAGAATAATGCGTGGCAATATTTATGCCTTGAATAGATTATTGAAAAGCAAAAATATATCAAGGAGTGCGAAAAACAGGATTTACAAGACTGTGATTAGGCCTATAGTTACATATGCCTCAGAAACATGGACATTAAACCAAAAAGAACAAGGAATGCTACAAATATGGGAAATAAAACTATTGAGGAAGATATTTGGGGGAAAATTACCAAATGGAATATGGATGAGGAGGACAAACAAAGAGCTCGAAGAATTATATAAAAATCCGGGTATTATTGGAATGATAAAATCTCAAAGACTAAGATGGTTAGGACATAAAGAAAGAATGGAAACGGGAAGGCCACCGAAAATATTGATATATAGTTCTATAGGAGTAAGGCGAAGGAGATGTAGACCCATAACAAGATCGAAAGCGGAGGTCGAAGAGGACCTAAGAAGACTTAATATCAGAAATTGGAAAAGTGAGACAAATGACAAGATGGGATGGAGGCATAGAAAGGTTGAGTTATTATTGTGCAAATTGGAAATAGGTGCAGAACACAAGAAATTTTGGAACGAACCGAAGCAGTAGGCATTCGGATAGTCTGTGCGAAAGTGGCAATTGAACTTAGTAGATTGTCGCAGAAGAGTTTCGTATGGAACTCAGAGCACCCACCGCTAGTGTCGAAACATCAGTCATGGATCTGCACGGTCTGTAGTGCTAGTATACATACATACAAACTGCTGAATATTTTTGAGATCAACATTTAGTTTGTAACGTCTTTTTTAATGCTTTAAGTCTATATCCTAAATTCTGTAGCTTACTCACATGTGTCGATAGGTCGCTGCCCCTTTTATAGCTAAAACAAAAAAATTCTTCCAGCAAGCTGCACTTTTTATCTTCACTATCTGTTGAAACCACACGTTCAACAATTTGTATTTTCCTCGGAGGAATTTTCCATCTCCTCACCTAAACTCATTCCTTCAGAAACTCCTTCTAAGCGCAAGGCTTTATCCCGCATAGCTCAAATGTTTGATCCAGTTCATAGTCGTAGGAAAGATTTTCATGCAAAGATTGTGGCTATCAAAGCTTTCCTGGGACGAACCTCTAACTCCTGAACTAGCCCAAGAATGGAAAAAATTCATATCTCCATTGATTCTCTAAGACGTTTGAAAATTCCTAGATATCTGTTTTCCGATAAATCAATAATAAAGGTTCAAATTCATGGCTTTGCTGATAGCAGCGAGCGAGCTTATGCTTCCGGTTTATATTTCAGAACTATTTATTCCGACAACACCGTCTCCAACACTTTAGTAAGTTCCAAAACGAGAGTTACGCCTCTCAAGACGGTTTCACTTCCGCGCCTTGAACTATGTGCAATGGTACTACTTTCTAAGTTAACCCAAAGGATTCTCAAGATATTCGAGAATTGTGTAGAATTCGAATCCATCAATCTGTGGACTGACTCCCAGATAGCCCTCTGCTAGATTCAATCACAATCCATCACGCTGGCATACATGTGTAGCCAACAGAGTTTCCCAAATTCAAATTTCCATACCGCAAGCTAATTGGAGGCATGTTCGTTCTTTTAAAAATCCTGCCGATTTGCTGTCCAGAGGAGTGGAGTGCTGGTGGAATGGTTCTGATTTCCTGTCCGAATTAAATGTAGACTTTACTAAATTCACGTTGAAACCTCCGAATGTCGTACCCAAACAAAAGGGCAACAAGCTTCAAGTGTTGGTGGCAACCACCAAATGCGAATTCAAATTTTGGAACCCCATATTTGAAATGTTTTCTTCGTTCAATAAGTTGTTGCATACCATAGCTTATATACTCCGGTTTGTGTCCAATTCCAAGGGCAAGGAACCAATGCTCCACGGCCCCTTGTCCATATCAGAAATTAATTCTGCCTTAACTCTGGTCCTTCGAAACTTACAGTTCAAATACTTTTCCAAGGAGATTTCAGAATTAAAATCGCTCAAATCCATTTCCGACAAAGGCATATTAGCCCTCAATCCGTTTATCAATGATAAAGGACTCATCTACGTCGGAGGCCGTTTGCGACATGCAGACGTTCCTGAGCCTCATAAGCATCCCGTGCTCCTTCCTGCAAAAAACCACGTAGTTTCTCTCCTGCTCAAGAGAGAGAATGTCAGATTGGGACACGCTGGTGCCCAATCCGTTCTTGCTAACGTCCGCTTGCAATATTGGCCCCTGAATGGAATCAGGGAAGTAAAACGAGTGATACATGAATGTATGAATTGTTTCCGTTTCCGAGCTGTTGCTGCTCTACAAATTATGTCCAACTTGCCAGCAGACAGAGTCAAGCCTTCGAGACCCTCTGGAAGGGTAGGCATCGACTATGGTGGCCCTTTCTTTATAAAATCTTCCCGCCTCCGAAAGGCTCTTATCACAAAGTGTTACATGGCGGTTCTCATTGCATGACCACTTGGAGCTAGTGTCCCCCTTATGCACTGAAGCCTTCCTACTCACCCTGAAGCGTTTCATTTCACGTAGGGAAATTCCTACTGTCATCTACAGTCAGAACGCCACCAATTATGTAGGCGCCAGAAATCATTTGAAGGAATTGCGCGAATTCTTCTCTAATTCCGATTTATTCGATCACATCAAAACATTCGCTTCTGTAACCAGCTTTGAGTGGAAGTTCATTCCTCCTCGCAGTCCCCACTGGGGAGGTCTGTGGGAAACCGCTGTCCGTGTTTCCAAAAGACACCCGCAACGTATCGCTGGAAACGCTCAACTCACCTTCGAGGAGTCTCACCCAAATTGAAGCAATCCTAAACTCTAGCCCCTTCTAAGAATCTCCAGGTCAATGACTTGGTCCTATTGAAGGAAGATTATACTCCTCCCCCCCACTGGCCTTTCGCAAGAGTTCTCGAGGTTATTCCTGGCGTGGACCAAAGAGTCCGTGCTATAAAACTCCGTACCAAATAAAGCACATTCGTCAGACCGATTATCAATCGTCGCGCCGTTTCATTCGCGGGTTGTTCCACCTTTCCTTTTTTTTCCTTCTTATTGAAATCAGAGATTTCAACGGGCGGGAGTATGTTGAAACCACACGTTCAACAATTTCTATTTTCATGTATAGTGTTCAGAACACATCCGAACAATGAATTTATTTAAAATTAAATAGACTGGGCTTGTCTGTACGCAACTTGTTTTAGATATATGATTAAATAAATACCAGTGTCATTGTCAACCAATTTTTCCAACCAGAACGGTCTCCCAGTTAAGACCTAAATGTTTGAGTTTCTACGGAAATTAATACATTCCGTCCTTCCTGCATAAGTGTATTTTTTTGTATAAAGTTAAAGATAAATAATTTTTATAGTGTTTATAGTGTTTTGGAGACTAAAAGGAGAAAAATGTAAGATTGTCCTTTTATTCTTAGATCATACTGAAAGGCTTGTCCCCATTCATTGTTTCCTCTGTATACATTTCTGACGGCAGTTCTAGTTTATTAAATATTACTGGATTGTTGACGAGATTGCAGTGTATTTATTTATGTCCAGAACCGGCTACTACGAAGACGCAGTCCGCTAATCGAAAGCAGATTTCTCCAAACTGTGTTAAGGTAAAACGGCCGTAACACTATCTTTTTGAAACAAACCTTTGAGCTTCTGATACATATTTGCTGCGGTAATACAGTTCATTATATGCAATAAAACCTTTTTGTTAACAGTAGAGTTTATTATTCTTTGAGCTTTTGCGTCTCTTTGTATCCAACTTTTTCTATCTTTTTCTTCAGTCAACCTTTCAAACGTTTCATCATTATTCACTATTGCGTATAGTCGACTAGCTTTAAAATACAAAGTTGTTTGAAAATTCCACATTTCAAAAGATTCGGAGTTTATCAGTTTTTCAATATTTCCAACATCGTCCGTTTGAATAAAGTTAACTGATTTTCACAGCTTGTCAGTTCGACTGTCTTCGATATTTGTGCACATTGCAGTTACTATTACGAATATTAAGAATACTCTTCCACAAGAGAAAAGTCCTTATATCAATATCATTAAATCTAGCAATATAAATATTACCATTGATTTAATTATATTAAAAGATAATTTGCAATAAAATCTTCTTTGAATTGTTTAGAAATATTGTATAGTTTCTGTGAGTAAAGTTTGGTGTAGTTCGTTTTTCATTTATATAAATGTCAAAACCGTAGTCGGGCGATGCAGCCTCAACCTAACTTTCAGCTTCGTGATAGTTTGTTGTTAATATTTTTGCACTATTAAATTGTTCTAAAGATAGAAACAAATGGCCGAGGCAAAAATATTGTATGCATCTTGGGAGTGAAGTTCATTAATCTCTCCGCTAAATGATGCTCTCGCTGGCTACGATCGCTCGTGCTTGAACAAACTATAACTCCGGGATTAAAATTGCATCTTACTGTCTTGGTGCATGAATGACTATTAGAATATTTCATAGTTCATAGTTAGATGGCGCAATCTATCATTAACATAATACAATAGTGGTTTTTACAAAGCAGACCTTAAATGAGATTGGTTAAATAAAATTTCCATTTGGGAACTTTTGTTTGGGTCATGTTTCTACAATGTGTGTTACAGTACATTGAACTTCATTACGCTAACTTCCTGTATACGAAGACATTACACCCGGACGTTGACTTTGCTAAAATACAAATAACATTCGATGAAACATCTGATGCAGTTTTAGCAATATTTTTTGTATAAATTAAACGATCTATTTGTATTATATTCAGTCTGATTTTAGTTATATTATTTTTACCGGTTTTATTTTGTAGTTTTGTAACAGTTGTTAATAGTAAATAATAAGTGTTCTTAAGAAGTGAGTTTTGAAGTTGCAAATCGTATTTGGCGCAGTCAGTAGGATAGTGGACGAGTCCTTAAGTGATCCTTGTCGTTATAAAGCGTTTATCCACTATCTTCGAAAAAACAAGCTTCAGGGGTAACCATCAAGATAGTTCATCCCGAAGCATAGCAAGGATTCCTGTAATGTACAGTAGCATAATCTGTATCTTGTAAGCCACTTCATTCATGTCAGACTCCTCTGTCTCAGAATCTTCTGATTCAGAGTTTAGCATAGGCGAAACGCTGCCAAGTATAATAGATTTTGATATGAGTAGAGAAGACTTAGAATTAACGAATTATCTCAGCAGCAGTATTGACGATACAGACCTTAATAATACAGTAGAAATTAGAAATAATATTACAGTGGCTCAATTCGACGTTAAAAATGTATGCATTGATGGAAATCCAAACGAATTATTCGAATTTATCAAGATTTCCACTTTATCATTAAATTACTCTTATAACCAAAATAATCCAGCGGATATCCAGAACCAGATACTTTTCCATGGTATTATAAGTAAATTAACTGGTAGAGTCAAAGAAGTAATTTCCATTTATATATGCGAAACATGGGACGCTGTGAAAGACGTCTTAATTCATAACTTTGGACATCAAAGAAACGAAAATTCTCTCACTGGAGACATAGTCAACCTTCGACAGGGCTTTCAAAAAAAACCTATTCAGTTTTATGAGAAAACAATGACACTTCTAAACTGTATTAATAATTACATCGAAGTTCATACCCAAAATTCAGGAATAAAAAGAAGTAAAACGGAATTACTTAGACACCAAGAATGAACTACATTCTTAGCGGGCTTACGAGAACTTTGGGCTCAACTATAAGGGCAATGCAGCCTAATAATCTAGCAATTGCAATTCAATATATTCAAGAAGAGAACAACGTCCCATATCTGAATAGGTATAATAATTATTCAATTCCAGAACGATCCACAAATAACTTTTCGGCCCAGAAACAATTGACCTTTCCTCTAGTTTATCCACAAACAAGGGTCCAACCACAACCAACGTTCTCCAACTCTCGATGGAAACCAACGAGACAAATAAAAAGCCAATTTCTGCCTAGACAACCATTCCAAAACTTCCAAAGGCCCACGTTCGATCAATCAAGATCCGGAACAAGACAACAATTTGGGGCACCTAACCAACCAAACTTCTGGTCCAACCGACCAGGAACATCACAACAATCAAGACTAACCCCTATGAGAACATCGACTGCGGCCACAAATAAGAACAAATCGTCGGGTCAACACCAATAACCTCAACATCTCAGCCAAAGCTTACCGTCGAAGAATTGTATAACGTCGAACAAAACGACAACGAAGAAGACTCTTACTAATTAGAATAAGCACTAGCAGATTCATTACTCGCCGAAAAACAAGACTGTCTGTATGAAGAATATGAAAATTTCCCCATAGAACCAATGACAGAAGCAAAAAAATAATTCCTTTTCCGAAAAATAGAAAGTCTCATACATCGAAATTTCTGACCCGCCTTTAAAACTCCTAATCGATACAGGCTCTACGCTTTCTTTAGCTCAAAATAGCTTCTACTTATTTCTAAAATTTTATTAAATATGATCCTTTTACTATCACTCCCATTTTTCAAAATTATTCATAAAAACATAATGTCACGATCTCTTCGTTTCCAGAATTCAGATCTACCGAAAAATTATTTCTTTTATTTATTCAATTTCAATGAAATCTTCGATGGCCTTATTGGTCTCGATATCTTAAAACTCTTACATGCCCAATTAAATTTCCCTAAATCAATCCTCACTACGAAACATTCAACCATCCCAATAAAACAATTATCGAAAAGAAACCAAATTTTCTATTTTGGTACAAGAATTTATTATTAGCAGAGCGCTTTCGGTTCAATGATAAACCATCATCAGTGCCCCTTGTAAAAGTAAGAAAATTGATCTTACATTCTCGATATAAAATAAAAGGTTTAGAAGGGCCTAAAGCCAAATAGATACAATTCACTCACATGGTCTCCAAATCCTCACAAATTAGAAGATACATAAAATGAATTAAAATATAGTGCATGAAACACAGTCACTATTTAATTAAAATAATAATAAAAAGCACACACAACCCATTGTACAATGAATGAATCCCTAAAATAGTGGATAAAATATAACTCAATACATTATTTGTGAGTCAGCTGTTTGACATTTGACAACAATAATTGTAGAAGATAAGTTGGAAATGAACAATTTTTGAAGGTGTTAATGAGTAAGTAGGATAACAACAGCCGGTGCTCTGATGACGTCATGAGAATCATAGAAGCAAAAGTTGACAAACGCTTGAGAGATTAGTAAATTTATTTAGCAATTTCGTTCTTATGACCTCCTCAGAGAAACAAATGTGTGATGGTGAGAATAACTGAAAATAGTTCAGGTTTTAAAATAAAGTAAGAGCCAGGAAAGAAAAGGAAAAATGAAAAACAACTTTAATGATAAAGTGACTCACAATCAGACAAGAATAATCCGGCTTGCACACCACCCCACCCCGGAATCACAATCAGGGAAGCGACCAGAAAGTCTCCAAAGGATAAACAACTACTCCTCGAGCTATTTTCTCCGACAGGCATTGTATTACATCCCTCCAGCAACAAACCGGCCGATACCCTGGAAGAGGCCCCGAAGAGGAGAGGTGCGGAAGCACGAAACCTCCCGCCATGGATGTTGGAAATGTAGCTCGAATTATGGTGTTGTGGTCACGTGTTGTATTGGTTCCAACTGATCTGAACTATTGTCATCATAAAGTAGGATCTCACCATCAAAAAGTTTTCTATGTATAGGGGTAAAATTTCTGTCAAACTCTGTCTGTACATTAAGGCACTTATTATTTTTATCGACCTCCTTCATGATTTCCATATCCTCGTACAAATCAAGTTTTAAAAAATGTTTGGTTGTTATGTTATGTAAGAGTGTGGATGATTGTTTAGTTTTCATAAAGGGTGGCCCCCATATAGCTGATACTTTATTAGACAAAATTAATAACGTACACCCTAATATAAAATTCACTATGGAATTAGAGTCGAATTTTGAAATCAAATTTTTGGACCTACGTATTAATAGCACAAACAACAAATTTGAATTTGGCATTTACCGGAAACCCACTCAGACTGACCACGTCATTAACTCTAGCTCTTTCCACCCTATACAGCACAAACTAGCGGCCTTCAACAGCTATGTACACCGTTTACAAACCATCCCTTTGTCAGCTGATAATTACAATAAAGAATACAATATACTAAAACAAGTAGCTGTTATTAATGGTTATGAGCCAACTATTGTTGACGATGTCATCAGGCGGAGGGAGGGAAAGTTGCTAATGCATACTGCCTACCCTGCGCTTACTGATGCCACCAGCAAGTATGTGAGTCTTCCTTTTGTTGACCACAACTTGTGCAACAAATTGAGTCTTTGCATCAAAAAATATTTTCCAGGCACTCAAATTTCTTATAATGTTAAAAACAGTGTGAGTGCGTGTCTGGTCAATGCCAAGGACAAATTACTTAAATTACAGAGGAGTGGCGTTTACAAGCTCTCTTGTTCTGATTGTGATGCCACCTACATTGGTAGAACTTCTAGATCCCTAAAAACTAGAGTTATTGAACATGAAAAAACTCCGGAGAAATCCGTATTCGGACATCACTTGAAATTTAACAACCACAATATCACGAGAGCGGGGTAACACTCTCACATAACATAACAACCAAACATTTTTTGAAACTTCACTTGTACGAGGATATGGAAATCATGAAGGAGGTCGATAAAAACAATAAATGCCTTAATGTACAGACAGAGTTTGACAGAAATTTTACCCCTATACATAGAAAACTTTTTGATGGTGAGATCCTACTTAATGATGACAATGGTTCAGATTAGTTAGGACCAATACAACACGTGACCACAACACCATAATTCGAGCTACATTTCCAACTTCCATGGCGGGATGTTTCGTGCTTCTGCACCTCTCCTCTTCGGGGCCTCTTCCAGGGGATCGGCCGGTTTGTTGCTGGAGGGATGTAATACAATGCCTGTCGGAGCAAATAGCTCGAGGAGTAGTTATTTATCCTTTGGAGACTTTCGGGTCGCTTCCCTGATTGGGATTCCGGGGTGGGGTGGTGTGCAAGCCGGATTATTCTTGTCTGATTGTGAGTCACTTTTTCATTAAAGTTGTTATTTCATTTTTCCTTTTCTTTCGTGGCTCTTACTTTATTTTAAAACCTGAACTATTTTCAGTTATTCTCACAATCACACATTTGTTTCTCTGAGGAGGTCATAAGAACGAAATTGCTAAATAAATTTACTAATCTTTCAAGCGTTTGTCAACTTTTGCTTCTATGATTCTCATGACGTCATCAGACCACCGGCTGTTGTTATCCTACCCTACTAATTAACACCTTCAAAAATTGTTCATTTTCAACGTATCTTCTACAATTGTTGTCAAATGTCAAACAGCTGACTCACAAATAATGTATTGAGTTATATGTTATCCCCTATTTTAGGGATTCATTCATTGTACAATGGGTTGTGTGTGCTTTTTATAATTATTTTAATTGAATAGTGACTGTGTTTCAAGCACTATATTTTAATTCATTTTATGTATCTTCTAATTTGTGAGGATTTGGAGACCATGTGAGTGAATTTTATCTATTTGGCTTTAGGCCCTTCTAAACTTTTTATTCTATATCGAGAATGTAAGATCAATTTTCTTACTTTTACAGGGGGCACTGATGATGGTTCATCATTGAACCAAAAGCGCTCTGCTAATAATAAATTCTTGTACCAAAATACAAAATTTGGTTTCTTTTCGATAATTTTTGTCTCTGGTACACTCAGCTGACTTCACTCATCCCAATAAAATATTATGAAACGAAGAAAACGCAATTCTACTCGATACAACTCGAAGCAAACCCCATTAGTCCAGTCAGGTTACCAGTTAAAGAAAATCAAGTAACCGTTTCTATACCAAGACATCAAATTCAGGGTGCAGTGATGAAAAAAATCCTTTCCAACGCATAAAACCAACTAGCCTGGACGGAAATAGCAAATTTTACCTCAGAGACAATAGAATTCGCTATTACCGAATCGATAGATTAATCTCGAAGAATATCACATATTCTCGATGATAACAACACCAGCACAAAGTACGAAGAACACCATTGACTATCTGTAATAAATGCGAATATTAAATAGGAGAAAATTAAATCAGTAACTTTCAGAACACACGGTAAAATATATAGTTTATTTCAAATATAATAAAAGTAGAATTCGACATACATTTTGTTTATCAAAAATGATACAGGACCATAACATTTTGCAACAATGTAACAATTAACTAGCGCAAATTCAAATTCTTGTTTTGTATACAAACGGTTAGTAATAAAAATTGAGACCACTCTAAAACAAAAATGAAACCTTTGCAATTCAGCACAAAACTCCGAACAAAATTTGGGGGAATGATGTAAAGTAAGTTCAGAGCACACAGAGAGTCGGGCGATGAAACGCGAAAGGGAAAAAGTCCTTCCCTGTCACGGTAACGGATGCCAGTTTTTTTAGTATTCGCGGGTTCATAGGGAGAAGTTTCTCTACGTTGTGTCAGGGTGTCAAAGCGATACTCAGATATCCTTGATAGTGAACGCTGTCCCCCTGAGGAACACAAAACGGAAAAAACTCTCTCTCCGACCGTGATCCAGCCATCTCTCGACACCGTGTGCTAGAAATTTAGCGTCATCCGAAATTTCTAGATAAATATTGAAATCATTCAGTGAGCGGAGACAGGAGAAGGGAAATTTCCACACAGTAAGTTTTTGAACAGGTCTAAGATTTTTTTTGAGAAAGATTTTTTTTTGTGCGCTGACTCTAAACTTGATATTGATAACATAAATATTGGCATAGGTAGAATATATAACAATTTCTTCACTGTGGTATTGGACAAGTTCATAGGTTCAGTTGAATCTGTAGGTCCTGGCTCATAATTTGTGCACCGCTCGTTTTATAATAGTTATTTGTTTTACTAGGCATAAAAGCACAAGATTTAATGCCGCGGCTGGTGTTTCATAGCCGAGCATAGCGAGATTTAATGCCGCGGCTGGTGTTTCATAGCCGAGCATAGCGAGGCTATGAAACCAGCCAAGGCATTAAATCTGCTTTTCTGCCGTGTGAAACATATAATTTTTTCTTCAAATTTTTTCCAATTCCACGCAAAATCGACTTTTCCATATTTAAATTGCATTTCATTATCAATATCCAAATAACTGAATTATTTTATCAAAGGTAACTGGGCCCTGCGTTACTATGTTTACCGCTGATGCTGTTTGTTGAATATGTTTGTTTACTGTTTACTTTGTCATTGTCAATTTTGAAAAGTTGCCATGTTAGAAATGGATTTACTGCAAAGTGAGGATGAATTGATGCAATTAACACCACCTGAGATAAGAGACCAGGCGCGAGATGTGGAATTTAACCTTTTACCGGAAAAATCAAGAACTGTATATGAACTCACATACAGCAGATTCATGGAATATAGACAGAAGAAAAATATAGGATCTTTCTCTGAAAATGTGCTGATTGTCTATTTTTCCGATCTTTCAATGAAAATGATGCCTTCAACGTTATGGTCTACCTATTCGATGCTGAAAGCTACCCTGAACATATAAAATAACATTGATTTGGCAAAATACCTGAAGTCACGGGCTTTTTTGAAACGCCGGTCAGACGGTTTCCATGCAAAAGAATCCCGAGTTTTTCAAACAGAAGAAATCGAGGAATTTTTATCAGATGCCCCAGATGAACTGTATTTGTGTACGAAGGTAGGAATATATTGAAAATGATCTATTATGGATTATAGAACCAATTTTCAATTTATATTTTAGGTTGTACTTATTGTTGCAGTCGCTGGGGCTTGTAGATGTGATGAGCTTTTGCAAATAAAAACAGATGATATAAATGATATGGGTGACAAATTGCTAATTATGCTACCAAATACTAAGACCAAAAGATCAAGATCTTTTGTAGTAACGGAATATTTAAGCGTTTACAGAAATTATGCAGCCTCCAGACCCTCGAATTTGAATAATCGGCGTGTCTTATATAAGTATGCGAACGGTAAAGCACATCATCAATTCTTGTCATTCACAAATTCGGTAAAATGCCAGAAGAAATTGCTACTTTTCTGGGACTATCCCATGTGAAAGAGTATACCGGGCACTGCTTTCGCAGAACTTCGGCCACGTTGCTGGTACATTCTGGTGGGGACATAACAATGTTGAAGAAACATGGAGGATGGAAGTCTGCCGCTGTCGCGGAGGGCTCTATTGAGGATTCGCTAGCCAATAAATCGAACATTCTGCAATAAAATATTTTCTGGCGTTTCCGGAGTATCAAGTGTGGATACTAAAGTTGTTAATTTTACTGGAAAGGAGGGAAGTGGACAGAGTTCAATTGTATTAAATAATTGTTCACAACTCACCATAAATATATCTAATAAATAAAAATTTCGTGTTATAGTTTGTAGTTTTAAATCAATAAAACCAGTTGATAATCATCAGCATCATTTTGAGTTTTCTTAATGTCATTGTCAATTCTAATAACCAGTTTGATTTAAATTATTACTTGGAAGGTTGCCTAGCAACGAACTTTTTCTGCCTAGGCAGTAAAAGTGGACTTTTTCTGCCTAGGCATTAAAAGTACAACTTCTAAGCCTGCCAAGTGTCATTAAAAGGCCGCTTTTAATGTCATTTAGAGAAAAATATAATTTTATTGTGTGGGATATTATAGTAAGATTTTACACCCGAATTGTAGCAACGACTTTTTTTGTATATATGTAACTTGACAGGATTTAGGTATAATTTTTTTGTCACATAATTCTTGCACACCCCGTAGATAGGCGGTAGGTAAAATTCAAAACAAGGCTAAGTGTAATTTATATCATTTGTCCGGAGCGTATGATTTTGTTTCCGTAAAATCAGGTTATCGTTGAATTTTCGCAACGATTACATAATTTTGTTTTTCAGACGCGGTTATATCATACTCATATCTAGTGAAATAAATAAAAATTATATTTTATTCGCGCGGAACAAAACTGCAGCTCTGAATTTTTGTTAATGCATACTGTAAGACTTGCCGATAAGATTTATCAAATCAGCAGAATTATAATACTCTAGTTTTCCATCCTATTTACATAAAGTACAATGACATTCGACAAATATAAAACTAGCAGCGGTCGAATTAATACATTTTTTTCAGTAGACAATTATTCTCGCAGTGAGGCAGGTCAAATAACGAAATAGGGGCGAAATCATACGGCACATTCACACAATGAAAAATTTGTATATAAGTGTATAATCTTCTTTTATTGGAAAATATTTATTATTTTTTTTGTTGTTTGTCACATTTATACAATGAAATATATAATATATTTTTTTATACATTTGCGATACAGAGACTTTATTCAGATCCCTACCACGACTTTCTCTCTAGAGTGAGCAGTGCATTTGGATACGAGGCTGAACAAAGAGATCAACTCTGGTCTGGCAAAGGTAATTCTACCGCTTTAAGTCCAGGAGGTCCCCGCCTAAATCGGACTGGATTTATTTTTTTTACGCTCAGCTGCTTTACTTCATTTGGTGACAGCAAGTTATTACACTCGTGACAGCGGACCCGAGATAGAAGGGTCTAATCTATTACATTTGGTGACAGCATTTATTGGAGTGGTGACAGTGGATTTTTTTTGTTTAAGAAACGACTCGGTAACGAAGGGTAGAGTTGTACAGTTGTCCAAACGGACCATCTTAATATGGACGAAAAATAACACATTCTTCGCCTCTGCAGAAATTATTCAGATATCTTCCATAAACCAGATACACCTCTTAGTTTTAGGAATCAAGTTAAAGACCACATAAGAACGAAGGATGGAATACCGGTGTATACTAAATCATACCCCTATGCATACATCCACAAAGAAGAAGTTAAAAGTCAAATAGCCTCGATACCAGATCAAGGTATAATTAGACCTAGACAATCTCAATGGCCCTGATATAGTGGCAAAAACCCGATTTTTCAGGAAAAATTAAATGGCGTATCGTTGTGGACTACCGCAAAGTAAGTGAAAAAACCATCGCCGACCGGTAACCGATACTCAACATAACAGATAAATTGGATAAACTTGGCTGATGCCAATATTTCACCACCCTAGATTTGGAGAACGGTTTCTACCAGATAGAAATGTCCGAGGAAGATATTCCTAAAACTGCTTCTAGTGACGAGAACGGACACTACGAGTATGCAAGAATGCCATTCGGGCTTAGAAACGCACCCGCAACATTCCAACGGGTAATGGATAATGTCTTGAAAGGACTCCATGGCGACATATGTTTGGTTTATATGGACGATATTATCTATCGTGTTTTCCACTTCTCTACAGGAACATATAGTTAATCTCACTAAAATATTCCAACGCCTCCGAGATACCAGATTGAAAATACAACTAGACAAATATCAGTTCCTAAGAAAAGAAATTAGTTTTCTGGGACATATCGTCACTTCAGAGGGAATAAAACCAAACTCTACCAAAATGAAAGCCAGCGCCTATAATCCAACATCTAAGACAGCTAAATATATCAGAGGATTCCTAGGACTTCAAGGATACTACAGGAAGTTTATAAAGGACTTCACAAAAATTACGAAACCTCTATCAACTTGTCTGAAGGAGGATGCCAAGATCAAACATACGCCAGAATTTTTAGAATGCTTAAATGCATGCAAAAGCCTTTTGATGAACGAACCTCTTCTACAGTACCCGGCCTTTTCAAGAGCGTTCAATCTAACCATAGACGCTAGCAACTATGCTATAGGAGCAGTGCTTTCCCAAGGACCAGTGTGCAGCGATAAACCCATAGAATTCGCTTCCAGAGCGCTAAACGACACAGAAACTAAGTATTTCATAATTGAGCAAGAGATGATCTATAGTATGGGCCACTAAATACTTCCGCCCTTATTTATTTGGAACAAAGTTTGAAAATCTTTCATACCACCGCCCGCTTCAGTATCTCCTTTGCTTTGAAAGAATCAAAGTTCAAACTAGTAAGATGGAGATTAAAATTGGAAGAGTACGATTACGAAGTTGTATATAGGGAAAGGAAAATGCAATACCACGCCGACGCCCATTCAGAAGTGGAAATACACACAAATGAATCGTTTGACCAAGCAAAATACGTCGATGAAGTAAATAAATAATTAGAATCCCTGGATGGAGAAAATGCCTCTATATATAATAATCAACCCGAGGTCAAACTTTCAGACTATGTCAACGAAGATATTCCGGAATTGCCCCCCTCTATTGAAGAAATACTAGAACAGGCGAACTTAGATCAATTCCCTCTACAAATTGATAGAATACAAAGAAACCGAGAAGGAAATCAAGAGGAATCACAACAACACATACAGGAAGATCCACGAGAAACATCAGACGAAACGAACCGCAATAGAAACCCCAATTTTAGGCATTCCTATATCTGAGAGACCACTCAACTACTACAACAACCAAATCGTCTTCAAAACAGTTAATTACAATCCTCGGTCTCCCGTAACATTACACATCTTTCCAAACAAACAACGCATGTACGTCCAACCCTCGAAAAACGATCTAGACCCAGATATTATGATTTTCTTTAAGAACCACTTCCAACCAAAAAGGAAATATGCATGTCTCTTCGAATGCGACGAATTACCTACGCAAATTTGGGAAACCGTGAGGAAAATATTCAAAAACAACGCTTACGACCTAATTAAATGTAACATACAAATGGAAGATGTTGATTCAGAGAAAAAGCAAAATGACTTAATAAAAGAATACTAACTAATCATAGAGGAATAACTGAAACAGAACTTGTTTGTAATATCAAATGGTTAGGAACTGTCACGTTGGACAAAAAAGGTATGAAATCGATTATTACACCATCAAAATGATTTCAAATCAATGATTAAAATATTATTTATAATTATTGTGACAATTTAATATGATTTTTTTAAAGCAGTAAGAAATAGGAAATTTATTTGATGTATACATTAATCAGAATACTATGTATATATTCTGCAGAAAAAACCAAATAAGACATTGGTTCACAATGAAAATATACAATTTAAAAACTGATAAAAAAATTATTAAACTGAAAGGTGGGACTTTGTGTCATCTTGTTCATAGAAGAGAACATATGCTTCTCCACTGACCAAAGATTTCCACGATATTAATAGCGCCCTTAAATCGTTATATTGTGCCACTGTCCCGTGTAGGGATGTCAGCAATATGATGTGTAGTGACCATTGTAAGTGGTTCCACTGTGATTTGATATAGCGTGGAGGTTGTACATACAAGGTGCCACATTATCAACCGCGCAATAGCTCATATCAAGCCCTTCTATTGGAAAATCTAATGCAGCAATAAGTTCTCCACTAAATCTTTCTGCTTGCGAAAAGCGCTTCAGGTGAATAACCAATATTTTCTGAAATTTATGAATTGAGAATGATTTAGTGCATCGTCTTCGTTCCTTACATTTCGAACATGTTGGTTTCTTATCACCGTCGAGTGTTTCTTCTCTTGTAAACGAATCCAAATATTGTGAATGTCGTAATTGACCTATTCTTTGGGGTATGGAAAGGGATAAATCTCAAAAGGGATCGTTGGTAACTGAACAGTGACCACAGTGTGTACACTTGAGTGTTGATTTTATTTGACCGACAAAGTTATCCACAATCTTGGAGTTGTCCATTCTCGGATATCTCAACCAAGATTCTTGTGCTTTCTCAATGTCACTGAGTTTGTCATTAATTTCTGTTAATATGAGCTTTGGTTTTTCATATACCTTGTTGACATTTACGTGAATTCCTGCTAGTAGGTAACGAAGAAATTCCTGTGCATCATGTTGAGTGTATCTCATGAACCTTGAAGTAAATCGCTGGATCTGACTTTTCAATTATACTGTATCAACCACTCCGTCTGAACCCTCTTCAGACCAAAGCTCTTGAATAACTTCAGCAAATGCTTTAACTAGTGCTCCTTTCATGCTAGATATGTTTATGTTAATATCTCTTATGTGTGCGTCTTTCTTTAGATATTCTAATAGCCACCTTGTGTTTGATAGGCATTGGATAATAGTATTCATGAAACATGTCTTACCAATATTTTTGAGGCTTTTGAGACCCAAAGATTTTTGGTGAATACCCTTTATGGATCTGATTGTGGAGATATTGTTCAGAGCTCTTTCGCAACTACTATTATTGTCCGAATAATCTCGGATTCTATTATTGTCTTTCTCACTTGATCGGCGTGATAAGGAATCTGAATTGATGTTGTTTGCTATTGAATTGGATGGAGATATTGCGGTTTTGGAAAGTTTGGTTGATGTCGATAGATCATTGGTCTGGTTCACTGTGTTATTATATTCCTTGTTATCTACATCATTTTTAGACGTGACCTTTTGTTCTTGTTGAGTTTCATCCCCTTTCTGAAAATCTTTAATCGAAAATGAAATGTATGAAGAGAAGTTGTTATCTCTAGGATTATTTTTAGAAAGGGAATTGATGTTTATTGATTCCTCAAATAGTACGACCCTATCGACTTCTGACCCATTATTTTTTTCTACGTCTTCATTGTTTTCCAATTTTGAATTTGACTGCAAAACATCGGGGTTATTTTGACACTTGTTGGTTTTTTGGTTACCGAAACATTATTACTAGATTTTTCAACTCTGGTAGATATTGCTTTTGTAGTTAGTGGTTTCACTCCATTGGTCACATCAGATATTTTGACTCTAACCTCAGTTGTCTTATTGGCGAGGTTAATACCATCTTTTACTGTTCTGGAGAGTGTGTCATTAAAATTTTCACTTAAATCGGCTACTGATGCGTGATTTCCGTTGTCATCTTCATCAGACAAATTGTCCGTATTAGTATTGTTAGAATATGCCACACTGTTAGTATAAATACCTTCCATTTGGTCGTTTACATTTTTATTTGATGTGTTCAATTCCATTGGGGGTAAACCAGTATTATATTTTGTTTTGGTCAAAGATAATTTATTGCACATAGGAATCGCATCATTCTCTAGCATAGTCATCTTCTTCAGTATTCCTATGAATGGGACATCATCTGGCTGGTGGTTTTCTATATTTTTAGTATACTGAGGTCCAAAATCTTGTTGGAGGCATAATTTATGAAATTGTCAACGCATGTATTATCAGAAGGCACACATTCTGAAGAAGAGAATGAAGATGTTAAATAAAAATTTCGGAAAAAGGAAAGATCACATGTTTTAGGGTCGGTAATGTGACAAAGTTTAAAAGTGGTAGAATCATTAGGTTTCTTATGATTAGGTTTCATAAAAAGTTCTTTTAGAGGCATAGAACGGGGAAACGTACTGAGAAAGAATTAAGCGTTTCCTCTTTGAATTGCAATACTTATTTGTTGTATAAACAATAGAGTTGCTCTTTAATCATCGGTTTCTACTGATATTTTTTTACCGATTTCTTTAATGAATTTCAAACCTTCATGACCGAAAACACCAGAGGTTTCAATTGCTACACGAATGAAAATGTAAATGTTCTCCAAATTTTTGTATTTATTGATTTTAAAAGTTTCGCCTTGTAAAGCTGCACCGCCTGCGGAAGTAGATGTTGATCGGACATGGGACGGAGCCCAAGTGTCAGTGCAAGTGAAATCCCATATAACTGGTCTGACGCATTGCTATTTAATGAGGGTCATACCATCTGGACGTTTACCGTCGTCGCGGCAAGTACCTAATGGTTCCAACGAACAGGGAATCTTTGCAGATGATAGGCCTCGTTTTATTAGGTCATTTACTGCAGAATGACGAGAAAGAAGGCCAGCACTTAATTTGCAGCTTAGGCCGTGTCTACCATATTCATCAACATCAGCTACTTAACGAGAGCGATGTTTTACACAAGCTTGACAACCTAAACGGAGACCAATAGAAATACAAAAACTTTCGTCATCTAAAAGCGTACCTAATGGAGCCGACGGTATAGCATTTAACCATGCTCCTGATTCCTTTGAAAATGCTGCATTCAAACGAGCCTTGTCTGGTAAATTGATAGCTTTCTGAAGCAGATTTCCTTTCTCAATGTTCAATAAAGGTATATCGCAGGACTTTTGAAAGGATTTTTATTCATCGGGTACAACTTTGTTAGACTTTAATGACCAAATATTATCTGCCTCCAATAATAAAGGGTCTTGTGTGTAAGTGTAATTGATAAATTTTTTTAAACTATTTAATGATGACAAAAAAGAAAGAAGAGCTACTGTAACGATTGAGCGAATTCCTAAACCACCATATGAAACAGGTAGTGAAGCTTGTTTCCAAGAAAAGTCCTCTAATTTAATGTTAATTAATGACTCTAATGAATGACGAATGGTATTGTTAAAATTGATTAAGATATCATTATGTAACCAGGTCGGACTACATCATAAGATATATGGTAATTTTGGAATTAATAGGCAATTCTTGAGAAGGTAATAAGCAATATGTGTCGGTAGTCAGGAAAACCAAATGAAATTTTTCTGAAAAAGGTAAGTTTTCCATTGGAACCCGATAGAAAGGATTCGTTTAATAAATGAGCACCTAAGAGAAATAAATTTTGTCTGTGAGTAATTGTTATGCCTGGTGCTACAGAATTAAATTTATCAATGGTTAGAATATTTGGTGATTCTAAGAAAAATAACTCGCATTCGCTGAAATTGACTACAAGACCAATATCCTTGGAATTGTTCATAATATAGACAGGAGACTTGAACAAGGAATCAGTATTACCACCTAAAGAACCATTATCAAGGTACCAAGCATTGAATTCTATGTCAATATTGCTTATAAGTTTGTGTATCGATATGCAAAACAGGAGAGGTGCCAAAGGACGACTCTTTCCGAATAAATTATGTTTTCGCCAAATAAAAGATATGAAGGGAATCGATAACATTGATTGATGAAAGCAAAACTTTCAGGTAGAATATCTGCTACAAGTTTTAATAAATGATCGCGATGAATTGCATTGAAAGCATTTTTAAAATAAATTTTGAGAAAAACTTTATTAATAGCGTCTTGATGATAAGAGATGAAACGTCTTGCTGCATGTTCAACTACTTCACAACCACCTTTCGACCCGAAACCAAATTGTGATATCCTATTTTATCTCTGATGTTTGAACAAATTATTTTTCCTACTAAACGACTGTAAACTGTACCAATAGCAATTAGTCTGATACCTCCTGCTTTTTTAGTTAAAGCTAATAGTGACGCTCCGAATGAAATAGGACGAATATTAATACTGACTGTGTCATTTAAAATAAAATTACATAATTTGAAAGTCTTAAAGAGTCTAAAGCACCAGCAGAACTTATTTTAAAAGAGTTTACTGCGTTACGAAAAAATTCTTGTGTTATAAGAATAGGAATAGGTTCCGAACTCAGAGTAGGGAACGTACTATTAAGTTTCTCTAAAGGATGTTTCGATTTTAATTTTGTTAAAGTGACTGCACTGACATCAGCAAATATGTCATCTGAAGCTAAGATTTTGATTGCGGATGTCAAGTCGCCGTCAGAAACTTAATTAATGACATTCATAATTTTACTATTTTTTGATAAGTTTATGTTTTTCCGAACTGAGAAATTTGTGTTTTGCTGATCAGAGAAATTTAAATGATGATCTTTGTTATCAAAAGTTTTTAAATGATTCTTGATTATAGTAGAGAGAGATACTTCTTTATTAGAATTTTTAGAAGAAAGACTCAAAATATTATATGGAAAAGCAATAGATTTTCCCAGTTAGGAATAGAATTTTGTCTTACGCATTCATCAATCAGATTAGAGAACGTTGAGTCACAAAGAGCCCTTGAAGCTTTTGGGACTCTTCTGATTACTGATCGTTGGCTCTTCAATTTGGTTAGTACAAAAAGGAGGATATTGCGGAAAGCATGTTAAGGCTTTGCTCCGTAAAATTAATTTAAAAAATAGTTTAAATTGTAAAAATTGACCTTAAAAAAAGTAAATATCATATTTGGTGAGGTGTTGGTTCAAAAGAGTTATGAAAACAAAAATACTAAAACAAACTTAATAGTGAAATGAGAGAAATTACGGGGAGGAGCGTACAGTAAGTAGTGGACATTATTTAAAAGGACTGTAGGTGTTGAGGATTTTTCTGATATGAAGAATGATATTTCTGCAGATATCTTATCATTGAAAAATGACATCGCTGCTGAAGTCGAGAATAAAATTTCGTCTCTGAAATCGGATATTGAGAATAAGATGATAACGATGAACGAGAAAATAAAATCAGACATGGAGAATGAGATTACAACGATGGGAAATCAGATGGACGAGAAAATCAAGGAGTTAGAGACAAATATTGCAGATTTAAGAACACAAGACACTTCAGCAGAAGAAAAGAAGATCGAGAACTGCAAGCCAGAAACACAACCCAAGACAGATGATACTGGCAGTTTTACCCAAGTCAAGGCCCCAACGTGCGATGGAAAGATGTCGTGGACCAATTACGTAAAACAGTTTGAAGCAGCCGCTAGAGTGAATAATTGTTCCGATTAGGAGAAAGCAGTGAACTTAACTATCGCGCTTCGCGGAGATGCCTTAGATGTACTCCAGACGATACCTTTGGAAGAAACGGATGACTTCGAGCAGCTGAAGAAGAGGTTGGACATGCGATATGGTCATGAATATCTAGAACATTTGTACCAATCTCAGCTGAAGAACCGAATGCAGCAACGGGATGAATCCCTTCAAGAATATGAAGTGGACATTGCCCGACTAGTTCGATTTGCTTATCCGTCAGCACCAGAGAATATGATGGAATGTCTGGGCATCCAGGCCTTTATTGATGGCTTACGTGACCCCGATATGCAGAGGACGCTTCGTTTAGCCCATCCGAAAACATTAGTTGACGCATTGACAGCTGCCCTTGAATATGAAGCAGCAACGAAGGCTTCAGGATATAACAAAATCAGGACCATCCAAGAAGAAGGTGACGAAGACAGATTTGACCAGTTTGTCAGTTTAATGAAAAATATGATGGACAAGAAACCGAGAAAGAGCAGATGCTGGAATTGTGGCGAGCTAGGGCATGTACGCAGTTCATGTGAGCGCCCCAAGACTCCTGCAAACCAAGAACCCCAGTCACAGAAAAACTAGAACGGGTCGGCTACGAGGGGGCAGCACCGACCCATGATCGTTCCAAAGACCCTCTCATACTGATAGCTTCTCTCAGATGTCGCAACGACAGTGTATATGTGGATGGCGAAGTAAATGGCAAGAAATATGCTCCGCTGGTTGACACTGGACACGCATACGGTAATCGTAGCTGACATTGAAGAAGACGTGATTCTGGGAATGGACGTAATGAATGAACATGGTTTCCAATTAGACTTCAGAAACAGAACCATTAAAGTTGGTTCCGAGGAGGTATTCCTGCATCCATATGAAGGCAGCGCGGTGTTGGCAGCTGTACAGGAAGATGCCGTTCTACCTGCACGAAGCGAAGCCATGATAGTAGCACGGCTACAGGGAATCATGGAGGAAGGTACACCGGTTATGATAGAGCCAAGGAACCACGACGAAGAAGTTGGCAAAGGAGTTATAATTGGAAAAGGATTGGTTATATCGGGGAAAGAGATCCCAGTACGTGTGATAAACGTGAATGATTACACAATTACCATCAAGAAGGAAACTAAGATTGGGTCCTGCGTACCAGTGATGTCTATAGTTCGTCAAACAACGACCACTGACAATTCCAAAGCCAGATTCGAACAAATGTTATCAGTAGCTGGTCAATCTGTTTATTGAGCTGAAAAAAAGAGAATGAGAGAAATTCTCTTGCAGTATCGAGACTTATTCATACCAAAAGGAGGAAATACTGGCAGAACATCAGCCGTCAAACACAAAATCGATACCGTTAATGCTAAACCAATTAGGCAATCAGCTCGAAGACTTCCACGAGCGAAGAGAGAGGAAGCTGAAAGAATAATTCGAGATATGGCAGAAGAGGAGGTAATAGAACCATCTACTAGTCCATGGATGTCTCCGGTAGTGCTCGTCAAGAAAAAGGATGGAACTACGAGATTCTGCGTGGATTATCGCCAGCCTAACAACGTGACGAAAAAAAACAGCTATCCTCTTCCTAGAATTGACGATACACTAGACACTTTGGCCGGCAGCAAACTGTTTTCCACCTTGGACCTGAAGTCTGGTTATTGGCAAGTGGAAATGGACCCAGAAGATAAAGAGAAGACTGCTTTTACCACCGGATCTGGATTATGGCAATTCAACGTCATACCATTCGGGCTCTGTAATGCGCCTGCGACATTTGAAAGACTTATGGAAAATGTCTTAGAAGAGATGCCTGGTCTATTTGGACGACATCGTAGTACTGGGAAAGACATTTGACGAGCATATGAAGAATTTGGAAGACGTATTCAAACGACTCCAAGCTGCCCAGTTCATGTTAAACCCGAAGAAATGTCAGCTATTCCAAAACCGAGTCAACTATCTAGGTCATATAGTGAGCAATGAAGGAGTGGCGGTGGATCCAGAGAAAATTGCTTCCATTCAGCAATGACCGCAACCAACCGACGATCATCAAATGAGGAGTTTCCTTGAACTTTGCACGTATTATAGAAGATTTATCAGGAAGTTTGAAGATATTGCCAAGCCTCTAACGCGACTCACAGGAGAAGCAAGAGCTGTCCAATGGGACGAAGACTGTCAAACGACTTTTGAAACCTTGAAGTGGCATTTAACCTCGGCGCCAATATTAGGATATCCATTACCAGAGGGAGACTTTATTCTTGACACTGACGCAAGCAACGTAGGAATTGGTGGAGTGCTCTCACAGATCCAAGGAGGACAAGAAAGAGTACTGGGATATGTTGGTAAAGTCCTATCCAAACCAGAACGAAACTACTGCGTCACAAGAAGAGAACTTTTAGCGGTAGTGAAGTCCGTGGAACACTTTTACCAGTATCTCTATGGTAGGAAGTTTTTAATCCGGACTGATCATGAAGCACTCAAGTAGTTGATGCAGTTCAAGAATCCCGAGGGCCAGATCGCTAGATGGATTGAACGACTTCAAGAATACGATTTCAACATCGAACATCGAGCTGGTGTGAGTCACCGAAATGCCGACTCCCTGTCCAGACGGCCGTGCCCAACAGACTGCTCCCACTGCAACAAGGTGGAATCTAGGGAAGCTGCAGTTTCAAGAACTACTGTAGTCAACGAGGAATGGTCACTCACCACAATCAGAGAAGATCAGGAGAATGATCCTCACCTGAAGATGATCCGGCAATGGAAGAAAGAAAACCGGCGACCTACCTGGCAAGAAGTGTCAAGATTTTCACCGAAACTCAAGGCGTATTGGGCTCAGTGGGACTCCCTTGTCTTGGAAGAAGGGCTGTTGAAAAGAGTCCTGGAAAACGATTATGGTTCTGAGATGAAGAGACAGCTAGTTATGCCGAGAGCGAGAGTAGCTAAGGTACTGAAGAAGTTACACGACAGTCCATCGGGAGGTCATCTGGGAGTGAAGAAAACCTTTCAGCGAGTCTGTGAAAGGTTTTATTGGATGAACAGCTACGACGATGTGAAGGACTGGTGTAAGAAATGTACGACTTGTGCCACGAGTAATGGACCACATCGCAAGAGAAAGGCACCCATGAAACAGTACAATGTTGGAAGCCCTTTCGAAAGGATTGCATTAGATATCGCTGGACCATTTCCGACGACAGAAAATGGTAGCAAATACATACTGATTGTAATGGATTATTTCACAAAATGGATGGAAATTTACGCTATCCCGAACCAAGAGGCCACAACTGTTGCGGATGTATTGGTGAAAGAATTTATCAGCCGATATGGAGTGCCCTTGGAATTCCACAGCGACCAGGGAAGAAATTTCGAAAGTCATCTATTCCAGGAGATTTGCGAGAAGCTGGGAATGAAGAAGACCAGGACGACAGCATTACATCCACAGTCGGATGGAATGGTCGAGAGAATGAACAGGACTATTGGAAAATACCTGTCCAAAGTAGTATCCAGCAATCAGAGAGATTGGGACCAATATCTTTCCCTATTCGCATTGGCTTATCGATCTGCCGTTAATCCGTCCACGGGTGAAACAACTGCGAAAATCCTGTTCGGACGTGAAATGAGGCTTTCTTGTGACCTGGAATTTGGCTGTCGGCCTGGAGAAGGTATAGCAGGCGAAGACTACGTGATCCAATTGAGAAGGAGGCTGGACGATATTCATGAATTAGTTCCAAAAAATCTTCAAGTTGCCAGCGACAGAATGAAAAGTCGGTACGACACGCAGTCCACAGAAGGCGGTTTTAAACAAGGGGACAAAGTATTGTTACACAGCCCGACAAGGAGAAAAGAATTTTCTCCAAAATTACAAAAATCCTGGGAAGGTCCATACTTAATCAAGAAAAGGATCAATGATTTTATATATCGCATAAGCAAGATCCCCAACGGAAAACCAAAAGTAGTTCACCAAAACCGACTAGCGCCATTCGAAGGAGACCATGACCTGGAAGAAGGAGTAAACCTTATTCGAGATGTGTCTGACCCTACCTTCGATGAATTCATGGGCACGTATGGAGGAGGTACCGGGAAAGCTAGATATGGAGTCACTTAGGAACAACAACAAGATTTGTTCACTCTCCCGGAAGATTATTCACTGGCATACAACATCCCCTCTCGTATCAAGAACGCACGAGGGTTGGCAACCGTCTTTCTAAAGAAGTTCGGGCAATTAGAAAAACTTAAAGACCAGATTCCAGTCCCTGGCAAGACACTGAAACTAAAACATAATTCGCGGTACTTCTTCTACGTGGTAACTAAGAATGAATTCCAAGATCGATCTACCTACCGCGATATGTGGGAAGCACTTCGAAACCTCCGAGACCATGTGTTGGAATCCAACGTGAAGAAACTGGCTATGCCTAAGATAGCGAGTAACCAGTTGGGTTGGCGAATCATCAGGAACATGGTAGAGATTATCTTTCAAGATACCGGTGTCCAGATATTAATTTGCAGCTACAACCCCCGTTACCAGTATCCGATGAAGACGGTGCCCTGCTATTTCCATAAGATCGGAAAGTGTAGAAATGGTGCCAGTTGCCGATTCAAACATACAGTCTCGGCTACACAGAAGTTCCAGGAGGAACTTCCATTTAAGAAGGGGGTAATGTTACGAAACAGCACACTGGTATAGTCCCTAAAACTGACCCTGTCTAAGCCAGGTATAATAGTTAAAATTATGGCGGATACTAAGTTATAAAAAACTGTTTACGATTGGGACTATCTTATTTAGAACTGGTTTTTGTGACCAGAGTTATCTAGAAAAGGCCATAAAAATTATTTGTGTGTATAAGCCGCAGCCCGGAATTCTCTAGTACAAAAGGAACTAGTATATAAGGGGACTGATCAGGAAGAGTTAGTTAGTTTATAATTGGACATCGTAAGTTAAGCAGTAAATAAGTGAATATAAAGTGTTTATATAAATTAGTTTGAGTGAATATACAGTTAATATAAATTAATAATCAAGTGATTAGTTAAGTATATATAAAATAAGTGTTAGTGAGTTAGTGTTTCAATAAATTAGTAAGTAGCCATACCGAGTGATTAAAATTTATCCCACCCGTTTATTGTTTAAATAAATAAGAAAAACATTACAGTAATTTATAGGACAGCTTTGATAATGGCCTAATGGCCGAAAGCGCTTAGCTGCATATTAATAAACATATACACACTGAGTACTCGTCGATTACATTCACTCAATTAACACATTGCTGATACTAGATATTCCAGAAATTACTGATGATTTTAAAGAAACTGAAGTACCTAATCTGACTAACTTAAACGCCGTCCCGTTTAGTGTTGAAGTTGAAGATTATAGTGACATCCTTAAGGAACAAGATGACCATAGTCCAAGGATAGAAAACAACATCCTTGATCAGGAGATAGAGACTTATCTAACAGAAACCGTTACGAAAAATCCCGATTTTGATGTTGATATTATTGAAATGGAACATTATACTACGACAAATAAATTGTTTGATACTTCTGCAGTAGAACTTGTAATAGGAGAGAAAAATGCAAATAATACCGGAAAAGTTCCCGACTGTCAACCTGAGATTGAAATGGAATCTAAAGAGGCGAATAAAAACACTGAAATAAAAAGAGAGAAAAGACAAATGGTGCGCACTGAAGATTGGGAGAATGACCGTTCAAAAATTGAAAAAAAGGGGACAAAATTATAGTGACAGAAAAAAAATTGGCGAAAATTGAAATATAATGTTCAGAAAGAAAAAACAAAAATGAAGGAACCATGTAATTGCAAAGTTTCTTTGAAGGGTAAATCATTGCACTGTAGGACATTTTCTGATGGAGAAAGAAATACTATATTCAATCACTTTTGGTCTGATATGGGCTGGAAAGAGAGAAAACTTCACACCTCTTTTTTAATTGATTCTATATCCACAAAAAGAAGTAGAAATAGTTTCAGAGGGTGTTTCTAGGAGAAGCGAGTCTTTAATATATCACCTTAAATTAAATGATGAGCGGAAAAGGGTATGTAAACGAATTTTCTTGAATACTCATAGCGTGAAAGAAAATATGATTCTCGATTGGTTGGGAAAGCAGAATGCAGTCAAAAATAAAAAAGAGCAAAGACACGACAATAATACAGAATATTCATCAGAAACTCACGATCCTGTAGAACGTGGGCGCTATACAGACTTGAAGAAAAAGCTAATTTTTTTCAAGTACTTCCAAAAGTTGAATCTCATGACTGTCGAGCTTCATCGACAAAACTTTACCTGGAGCCCAATTGGCAATCTAATTCTGCACGTTATATGTTTTACAAAAATTGGTGTTTACAGAAAAAAGACTTATCAATTGCGTCGTTTCACCATGTCTTTGATAAAATAAACTTATCACTTTTCCCGACAAAAAAGGATGAGTGTGGCGCATGTGTAGCACACAAAACTGAAAATTTAGCTGATGAACAATACGCCTTACATCGAGAAAAAAGACTAGAAGCGAGAAGTGAGAAGTCTAAAGACAAATAATCAGCCAATATGGTTTTTTGTATGGACCTACAATCAGTATTGTTATCACCAAAATTAAACGATCCTTCACTTTACTTCAAGACGATGCTCATTGTACACAATTCCACTTTCTTCAACTGAAAAACAAAAGATGGGTACTGCTATATTTGGCATGAGTCAGCTGGGGGCGTAACGGCAAACGATTATGCTTCCATCATTTGCCAGTATCTACAGCCGGGTCAAAATCTGATCTTGTATAGCGACGGTTGTACCTCACAGAACAGAAATTCTATCTTGGCCAACAGTTTAATTAATCTTTTTATGATATTTAATATAACTATTGAGAAAGGCCATACGCAAATGGAAGCAGATTCCATGCATTCCGTTACTGAGAGTAAAATTCGTCATACCAACATTAATGTACCAGTTGATTATGTTGGAATATGTATGCGAGCTCGTGAAAAACCAAGACCTTACCAGGTATATTATCTGGACCATGGCTTCTTTAAAAATTTCAAAAACTAGGGTTTCTCACATCTTTGCGACCTGGAAAGAGAGTGGGTTATCCTTTGGTAACGAAAAATACGCGCTTTAAAATATAGCCCAGATGGCTGTATATTTTACAAACTAAGACACACGGAAGATTACCTAGAGTTCGAATATCGTGTAGGGTAGACCGGGGATAAAAGTGCCACGGGGAAAAAGTGCCACTTGCCGCCATTTTTTTAAATTAAACGAAACGCATGCGACGCCAACATTACAAGGTCATGTCTATACCGCTTCCTGTCGAGCACATGCATTTAGTGTCGAAGTAGTCGTGTAAGCGAGAGGACATATCATTTTTAATTTGTGCGCTACGTAGTAAATAATTTGTTGTTGTCTATTTTTTGTTGTGCAACAGTTAGTTTTCATCGAATTTGAAGCAGGTAAGTTTGCTCTGATACATTTTTTATTCTTTTTTGTTGCAGTGCTGTCAAATCTTCAAATATTTCAGATATTTTTTTTGTTATGAGCAATAGTATTGGAATGAACCAGTTGGGGTTAAAAGTGCCACGTACGTTTTATGTGGCACTTTTTACCCCACTATGGAGAATGAAGCGTTGTTTTACTTCTTTTGAATTTTTTAATTATTGAAACTCATTATTAAATCAGATGTTTTTTTTTTCAGAATGCGAAATTACACCAGGAAAACTGCGCGGGGGCAAGCTTCTTTAGAAGAAATGCATCGTGCAGCTGATCTTGTTACAAAAAATGGACAGTCCATAAGGTCAGTAGCCAAAGCTCTTGGGATATGTAGAGTGTCTTTAAACAGATTTATACAACGCCGTAACACCGATCTAAACACGACCTTTGGCTATAGATCAGCACGTAGGGTTTTTAATGACGAGGAAGAAACAGCACTTAATGAATATTTGACACAGTCTGCACAAATATACTTCGGTTTAACCCCAAAAGAGGTGCGTCGTCTAGCATATGAGTGTGCAGTCCAATATAAAAAAGATATGCCAGACTCATGGCGACATAACAAACAAGCAGGTGCTGACTGGTTTGCAGCGTTCTTAAAAAGAAATCCACGACTTTCCATTCGAACACCCGAAGCAACGAGTTTGGGAAGGGCAACATCTTTTAATAAAAAAAACGTAACTGATTTTTTCGACAAATTATATAATGTTTTGGAGCGCTACCCATTCAGTGCTTCCTCTATATGGAATACAGATGAAACAGGAGTTTCAACAGTCTTGAAACCTCCAAAGATTGTAGGGGTGAAAGGGTCAAGGCAAGTCGGTGCTCTTACTTCAGGTGAAAGGGGAACAAATATTACATTAACAACAGCAGTTTCTGCAAGTGGAGTTTGTATACCCCCTATGTTTTTATTTCCCCGAAAGAATTATAAAGATTATTTTATTCGGGGTGGACCACCTGACAGTGTTGGTACAGCAAACTCATCCGGTTGGATGACGGAAGATAGCTTTCTTATGTTCATGAAGCATTTCATTAAACATGTGAAACCGACAAAGCAATCACCAGTCCTTCTGTTATTGGACAACCATAATTCGCATTTGGCCATATCAGTTTTAAATTTGGCGAAAGATAATGGCGTTATTTTATTATCTTTTCCGCCACATTGCTCGCACCGTCTGCAGCCGTTGGATGTGGGTGTATACGGTCCATTCAAGAGATACCTGTCTTCTGCGCAAGATGCCTGGATGAGAAATAATGCCGGAAAGAATATCACAATTTATGATATTCCATCGATTGTCAATTCAGCTTACCCCCTAGCGATGTGTCCTAACAATATTATAAATGCTTTTAAAAAGAGTGGCATATTTCCTTATAATCGGGACGTATTCTCAGATATTGATTTTGCTCCAGCATATGTCACCGATCGGCCAGTTACTCCTGACGGAAATCACAATCAGAGCAATCAACTTTTAGAGAATGACAAGCCGTCAAATATTCGAGGGCACATTCCTAACGACTATTCTCAACAAAACCTTCCTAGTGAAAATAGTCAACATAAAGAATGTACAAAGAACATAGGCAATACCGAAAATCCAGTAGCTGGACCATCTAACATTGATAATCGGCCAGGAAAACAAACATTTTCTCCACACATAGTAAAACCCCTTCCCAAGGCGGGACCTCGAATGGGATCGACAAAAGGCAGAAAACGTAGATATACAGCTGTGCTCACCGATACTCCAGAAAAGGACGCTCTAGAGAAGGAGCAAGCAACAAGATGCCAGAAAAAGATGAAACAAGTTAAGCAAAAGACAAAGCAAGTTAAAAGGAAAGTTTTCTCAAGCAAAAATAAGCATGACTCGGAGTCCTCAACCGATTCAGAAGATGACTGCCTTTGCCTAATATGTTGCGATTCATATTCACAGAGCTTACCTTCAGAGGAATGGGTGCAGTGTAGATCCTGCAAAGAATGGGCTCACGATAAATGTGTTACGGGTGACTCAAAATTGTTTATCTGCGTTAACTGTGACAGTGACATGGACTAATAAACTTTTTATTATTTAACTAAACTTTTGCTGTTCAGTTGTTCACGTTTTAAAAATGTCATGAACTTTTATTTGAACGCATTAAAAATCACCTTTACCTACGTATTATCTATTCTATCCTATCGTGGCACAACTTACCCCGTGGGCGTCACTTCCTACCCCATGTATGGGGTAAAAAGTGCCATCTACAGGAAACCATAAAAGGTGATATTACCGGTTTTTTTATTATGTTAAGTCTTTGTGTCATATAATTTTTGATAACTTAAAGTTAAAACCACTAAGAGGACAAAGAAGAAAAAAAAGTAATCTGCCAATTTTTTTTTAAAACACATTTACCAAAAATGGCACTTTTATCCCCGGTCTACTACCTGGAAATAAACGGAAGAATCTCGCCTGTGAACTAGAAAGTTTTCCATCATTATATGAGACTTCTTTACCGATAAAAAAAGGAAAATACATGTACGTATAGTTTTTAAAAAAAGAGTCAAAGTGATTACCATAGTTTTTATGACAATTTGCCGTATAAATAAATTTTAAACTTGCGTAACTTCGTTCATTTTATTCACGATGAATATTTGCCTTTAATGGATAAACTCAAATCTTTTATTTTTAGAATATTTTCCTGTTAAAGCTTCATTAAAAAAAAATTAAAAAAATGTGGTCTTAATTCAAAATTCAGGATGGGGAATCCCGTATCTCCAAAAACCCTTTCAAAAAATAATGGAAAAACAAGTAAGTCCAATCAGATTATCTGCGGAATTACTTTTAGCTTAGGGTGTTATAATTACTTTTAAAACAAATATTTTACCTACGACTACCCCTGTAAGTAGTCGAAAACACACAGTCGGCAATCAATGTAAGACGTCTATTACGCACGGTAAAACAAAACGCACGGCTGTAAAGTAAATCGCACGGCTTCCATAGCAACCACTTAGCAACTGTCAATAGACGTAGCCATTTTAGTCAAAATGTATCACTTAGATATTCGACGTTGAATTTTATTCTATATATGAATGGTAGATAACATTAATTAGATATGAGATTGCATTTAATACTAAGAGTTATTTGGAATTATATGATAATTGGTTCCGTTTCATTCAATCCGCATGTTTTAGCTGTCTGAATTTATCTCATATTATTAAACAATAGTATATTATACACCAAGCGACTAAAGTGGCCCATTTAATACCGCGGGTGGTGTTTGATTCCTGGGGGAAGTAATCCACCTAAGGGATTAATGTCACTTTAGTCGAGAGGTGTATACGCTATTTTATGCATTTCCGGTAATTCTACATACATTTTCAATAAAAATGAATAGTACTTAGGACGGACTTTTACGAAACTTGGCTGGGCATCGAGGATGTACGTTTTTACTTGTACTTTAAATACCTTAATAAGATTATGAACACAAGTACAAGTGGGTCGTAGGTAAAGTACAATACGTAACTCGTGTTGTAACGCATTTTACGCACTCACGGAATTACGCACTCGCCGCTACGTGGCTTCGTGCGTAACTTTTCCGTTCGTGCGTAAAATGCTTCTTATAACACACGTTACGTAATATACTATTAAGTGTTTGCATATTTTGTTTTCACTCAAATAATTCTGCGCTATTCTATAAACTTTTTTTTGTGCCACCTGGAAAATTTTCATTTTGTGACTTACGGGTTTTTCTGATTAAGGCGACGATATTTTTCAATTACCCCAATTAGGATATTTTGTAAGTGATAGACTGTGACATCATCGTCTCCTAAAGTATTTGACCAAGTGTAACTGTTACCATTCATAGAATTATTGATCTTACCGGTAGTGTTAGCATCATTAGTTCTGGTGACATTCTTTGTCCCTAAAATAAATTTCATGAAGTTCGCTGAACCATCCTTATCTTCAGATGAGCTTGGCCATGTGGTATTTTTTCCATTTAGGTAATTTTCAATGATCTTGGAAATGTCGAGATTGTTGATATTGGTTGAATTATTTCCCCCAAAAATGAATTTCCTCGCAGTATCGAAACTATTATTGTCTTTTGAAGAATTTGACCACATGTAATTTTTATCAAACCTAGAATTGTTTGTATTACTAGAAATACCATTAGATCTCGTCATATTCTTTGTCCCAAAACCAATTTTTTCAACGTTTACAGAGCCATCCTCTTGAGATGAGCTTGGCCAGATAATAGAATTGCTTGTATTACCAGAAATACCATAAGTTCTCGTGATATTATTTGTCCCCGAACTCATTTTTTTAACGTTTACAGAACCATCCGCTTCTTCAGATGAGCTTGGCCAGATAATATGACCACCATTTATGTCATTTTTATTGGTATTATCAGTATGATTGATTTCGGAAGCATGTTCTCCCTCAGTAACAATTTTCTTCCCAGTAATAGAAGCATCGTTTTCTTTTGACTCACTTGACCAGGTAATACTACTTTTTCTACCATCATAATTTCTCAGTAGATTTAACAGATCATCATCGTAAGGCCCATTATTGTTTTCGCCATCCACAGTGTTTTCAACGAAAAAAGAACCATCTTTATTTGCATAACCTTAAAAATATTAAGAATTATTATGAAAATTTTTTACCCGTTGTATGAGCCAATCAGAGGTAGAGAAGGACATAAGCAGGGCAGGAATTACAAAGTGGAAGGAGAAAGTAGAAGACAGGGAGAAATGGGGACACATCAGTGAACAAATACAATGATGGTGAAGACTGATTCACTCCGTTAAATGGATTTAGATAGCGAAAGTGGCGAAACTTCACATGGGGTGTTAAGTCATATATATATATATATATATATATATATATATATATATATATATATATATATATATATATATATATATATATTATATATTGTTATATTATTTATTTCCTTAATTTTTTCTAAATTATTTGTATTATGATGAATGCTCTTTAGTTTTAAATTTATTATGTTGCGCTATTGATTATGATATGTTTCTCAACATAAATGTTATTTCCCCGACTATTGAGACTCTCACTTAATATTTGTTTTAGTTTTAATTTGGGTGAGTCCGGCACTGACTTCATTCAATTATAATCCATCCGTATATTGAATAGTGTACTATTGGTTATCTAATTTGAACAACATAGAATGTTTTCTAAATTTTATGCAAAGATATACAAAGAATATCATCATCTCTTACTTACTTATAATATCAAATAAAGAACATAGATATGTGATATGAAAAATGAAAACAAATAACGACTCAATCTAAAATATTACTTGATGATTTTAGTAGTATCAAAAGTATTTATCTATGGTAGTATGTGTATGATTCATAAGAAAATGTAATTATAACCTATAATAAAATGTAAATAGTTAAAAATGTTTGAAATATTTATTATATGATATATAGTGAATTTATTTAGTTACTCTGAAAGGAAATGAAGAATTAAAATGTTACTGACTAAATACTAGGTGACTAAATCATCAAGCTTTTCAAAGATATCTTTGTAAACTGTCACTAATACTAAATACAGGTAAGTTTATATTAACTACACTTATAACTAAACGAAGAAACTACCACGTTTGTGAACGTTCAAGCACATAAAATATTGATAAATTCAGTTGTCTATTGTAACGCAAAAGGAATTATAAATTAAATAACTTATCTGTGTCCAATTCAGTTCACAGATCACATAATTTATTCCAGTTATCCATTTCATCCATCGTTTTTCCAATTTGCATATGTTGCAATGCGTTATTTTGGGTTATTTGTATCTTGCTCACTCATTTCGAGGTTTTGATATCTTCTTTTCAAGTAACTTACTAATTTTTTTACTGTAAATTTCAATTTTAGTTTTCCAAAATTTTTTACATGTCTGCTTCCCTTTCAATAAATATCTCTCGTCTCTCAATTGTTTCAATAAATTTCGTTGCTAACCTCCGTTGCTATGAAACTGTTAATGACCTCTAATAAGTTTATATCACATATGGTGTCTTGATTTTTCTTATGAAATTCTTAAATTGCTTTAGTATTGTTATGTCATGGATAGCCAATCAAAGATGAAGATTTTATATTATTGGTTCATTATACATTTTTCTGGCAAATCTTCACATTATCACTAGTTACTTAAATTTCCGCGCACTTTAAAAGATAATTATTGTAAATGGTATTATATACAGTGTGTTGTATGACAATTACAGCTTGTTTTTAATTGCTCTAGTTCTTTATTTGAAATTGGTTTTATTGATGTCTATGTGTTTAGATTATTGAAATAGCTTATATGATAATGCTGTTTTACTACATAACAATATACTGGATGTTTGTTTTAAATTAATTCTAGTGCAATAATACCTGTTTCAGCCTTTGCTGATTTCCTTTCCGTTGATGGATTATTTCATTAAAAAATATATATATATATATATATATATATATATATATGAAAAATAAATTTAGGATTTCTACTGCACCTCCGTTTTAGTCAAAATTTCAATAATATCGACATAATAGCCTGACCGTTCTTCGAAGAGAAAACCAACTACATTCCTGGCTAATACCACGCCGAACATTGAATTACATCCCCTTCGAAGAACGTGACGTTGATCGACCCTTTTGTCGATACAGACATCTGCGGTGATTCGCAACCAAAAGGAGAACGGCATAGTACACAGACTACTTTCGACCTTCTTGCGTCTCTTCAAGAGTGCCGTAATGCTTTCTACTTAAGAGTCTCTAATCTGAACTGAATATTCCGTCCTCCGACAACTTCTATTTGGCTCGTATGGTTACACACATGCGAGAAGTTGTCAGCTGGCGCCATCTTCACTTTCAATTGCGAACCACCACCTCAGATAATTATTTGACCGTATTAGTCGTATGAAATAAAATGAATTAAAATTTCATGAAATACGAAGTGTTTCTATATGAAAAGTGAAGATGGCGCCAGGTGACAACTTCTCCCATGTGTGTAACTATACGAGCCAAATAGAAGTTGTCGGAGGACGGAACCTTCAATTTAGATTAGAGACTTTGAACTGGAAGGCATTACGGCACTCTTGAAGAGACCCAAGAATGTCGAAACGCGTCAGTGTACTATGTCATTCCGCTATCAGTTGCGAATCTCCACAGATGTTCGTATTGGCATTATGGTCGATAGACGTCACGGTTTTCGAAAGAGATATAATTCAATATTCTGCGTGGTATTAGCCAGGAATGTAGTTGTTTTTCCCTTCGAAGAACGGTCAGGCCAATACATTGAAATTATTGAAATTTCGACTAAAAGCAGGTGTAGTAGAAAATAGAAATTCTTGTTTCTTATAGACACCTCGTATTTTATGAAAATATATTCATTTTATTTCATACGACTAATACGGTCGAATTTATCTGAGGTGTTGGTTCGCAACTGAAAATTAAGATGGCGCCAGTTGACTATTTCTCGCTCGTGTGTACCGACACGAGCCAAGTAGAAGTTGTCGGAGGACGGATTCTTCAGTTCGGATTAGAGACTCTGAACTGTAAGGCATTACGGTACTCTTGAAGAGACCCAAGGAGGTCGAAACGCGTCAGTGTACTATGCCATTCCGCTATCAGTTGCGAATCACCACAGATGTCCGTATCGGCAAAATTGTCTATCGTCGTCACGATTTTCGAAGGGGATGTAATTCAATATTTTGCGTGGTATAAGCCAGGAATGTAGTTATTTTCCCTTCCAAGAACGGTTAGGCCAATACGTCGCAATTATTGAAATTTCGACTAAAAGCAGGTGTTGTAGAAAATCGAAATTTATGTTTCATATAGACACCTCGTATTTTATGGAATTATATTTATTTTATTTCATACGACTAACACGGTCGAATTTATCTGAGGTGTTGGTTCGCAACTGAAAGTGGAAATGGCGCCAGCTGACTACTTCTCGCTTGTGTGTAACTACACGAGCCAAGTAGATGTTGTCGGAGGACGGAACCTTTAGTTCGGATTAGAGACTCTGAGCTGGAAAGCATTACGGCACTTTTGAATAGACCCAAGAAGGTCAAAACGCGCCAGTGTACTATACCATTCCGCTATCAGTTGCGAATCACCACACATTGACGTCACAGTTTTCGAAGGGGATGTAATTCAATATTCTGCGTGGTATAATCCAGGAATGTAGTTGTTTTTCACTTCGAATAACGGTCAGGCCAATACGTCGAAATTATTGAAATTTCGACTAAACGCAGGTGTAGTAGAAAATCGAAATTTATGTTTCATATAGAGACCTTGTATTTTATCAAATTATATTCATTATATATATATATATATATATATATATATATATATATATAAATATATATATTTATATATATATATATATATATATATATATATATATATATATATTTGAATCGTTGAATCGCAATGTATTCTTAACCATTTAAATATTTTTATATGGGAGGAATTTTCTTGAATAAAGATCCTTACTTTTTAATAATTTGTTTATTATTAGCCAAAAGACGCGCTTCGACTTGTTAAGTCATCTTCTGTGTTGGCTTAAATGTAACATTTTCATTGATACATAACACATAAGTTGAAAAAAACGTTATAAAATTTTGTATATAAAATAATAAAACAATTACCTCAATAACACTGTTAAAAACATGGAAGGTTATAAATTAAAATTTTCTCTACATTTTGTAGATATTTCCAGTAAAATCTTAAAATTTATTATTTAGTTTGAAGGTGTTATTTGGTTTGGTTTTTCTTATGTGATATGATGTTAAAAGCTCTCAACAATGCATTGGTTATTTCAAGATACCATCATATATCACATTCAAATTACGAATATCGTTTCTGTTATTAATACTATTTATATCCTTTTTTATATTGATCAATTCTAGCATAGTTCTAACTTTTTCATTCATTATGTTCTTTAGCAAATATTTTAAGTTGTCAAAATCAAATTTATGCCCTGTACTCTTGGAGTGATTGGATAAAGCTGTTACATCAGTTTTTAAATATTTATGAGCTTGTATTCTTTTTTGAAGATACTATTTGCTTTGACCAATATACGTTTTATTGCAATCTCCACAGGGAATCTGGTACACTGTGTGTGTTTGTGTATTTTTTGGAAACTTTGCTTTCATTTTTGAAAAAAAATTTTGGTTGGTGTTCTTTAATTTGTGGGAAAACAGTTAAGTTCTTCCTGAAGACTTTTGTTATTTGTTTCTGACAAACCCTGTACATATGGTAATTATATAAACAATTGATAGGGCTGCTGATAATCGTATTTACGTTTGGTATGAAATTCATTATCTCCGTAATATTACTTGGTTTATCGATATATTTCAGATCAACTCCAATCATTATGTTGGATGAAGAAAATGATTTGATACCATTCAATTACTTAATTTCGTGTCCGAATGGAAGAAATGCAGTGTCTTTTCCTTTTTGGGTTATGTGTAGTTCAGCCATTGCAAACTTATTAGAATTATAAAAAAATTTGCTTTTAATTTCTAACCATTTTAATTTAAAATGTTCATCAACATGAAGTACTGTGAAATATACAAATATTTGGGAAATGTACAAGATGACCTCTCTAGTGTGTTGATGTGACATTAAGTTGAGAATTCTATAATATGTAAAGTAATATGAAGGTTAGGAGAGAATTGTTTGGTTAGAAATCACAGTGACATGGATGTCAAAAGAGTCAATGGAAATTAATAATGCAACAACTTGAAAAAGAAGCAGAAACCACAGAATTTTATATTTATTGTGTCAGGATATATATGAATTTTGTTGTTGAGTATATAAAGCTATTATTTAGCAATTAGAAAATAGGAATAGAAGATAGTTTATGTAAAAGAATAATAATAATTAGGCAGAAAGAACATTTTAAAAGGACACAAACACAATTCAAGAAAATTGAAACTTAAGAATTAGGTGATGAATTTGAAATCAGCACACATATGATTTTGGCATAGCAACGAAATAGTATATTACATTACGAGTGCAGAAAGTGACAATAAATGTTGATACTTTTATGACTATACAAAGAATGTCCAATAAGTCTTGATTATTTTATGATGATACGAGAACAGTCCAATAAATTTTGATTCTTTTATACTCATACGAGGTGTGCCCAATAAATTTTAATACTTTTATAATTATTTTATGCTGATACGAGGACTGTCCAATAAGTTTTAATACCTATATACTTGTACGAGGACTGTCCAATAATTTTTGATTATTTTATGATGATACGAGGACTGTCAATAAATTTCAATTCTCTTATACTTATACGAGGACTGCCCAATAAATTTTGATACTTTTTTGACTATACGAGGACTGTTCAATAAGTTTTGATTATTGTATGCTTATACGAGGATTGTCGAATACGTTTTGATTGTTTTATGCCGATACGAGGACAGCTCAATAAATTTTAATACTGATATGATTAAACGAGGACTGTCCAATACATTTTGATTCTTTTATACTTATACGAGTAGTGACCAATAAATTTCGATTATTGCCAAATAAATGTTGATACTTTTATGATTATACGAGGACTGCCCAATAAATTTTGATAATTGTATGATTATGCGAGGACTGTCCAATAAGTTTTGATTATTTTATGCTGATACGAGGACTGTGAAAGTGAAACTTCTAATGCTAAAAAAAGAGCTGAAAAGAAAAAGAAATTGTGAACGTCAAAGTGTAAAACTCTATGCAATAGCTTTACCGCGGCAGTCTCCGAGTGCCACACGTCTTTTTATTATTCTTTTACATAAAGTATCCTCTATTCCTATTTTATAATTCCTAAATAAGAGTTTTATTTTTTCAACAACATAATTCATATATTTCCTGACAAAAATTATGAAGTTCTGTGGTTTCTGCTTCTTTTTCGAGTTGTTGCCTCATTCATTTCCATTGATTTTTTTGACAAACATGTCGCTGTGATTTCTAACCAAACAATTCTCTTCTAACCTTCATATTACATTACATATTATAGAATTCTCTACTTAATGTCACATCAAAACACTAGAAAGGTCATCTTGTACATTTACCAAGTATATGTATATTTCACAGTACTTCATGTTGATAAACATTTTAAATAAAAATTGTTAGAAATTAAAAGCAAATATTTTTTTATAATTCTAATAAGTTTGCAATGGCTGGACTACACATAACCCAAAAAGGAAAAGACACTGCATGTCTTCCATTCGGACAGGAAATTAAGTAATGGTATCAAATCAATTTCTTGATCCAACATAATGATTGGAGTTGATCTGAAATATATCGACAAACCAAGTAATATTACGGACAGTATAAATTTTATTCCAACCGTAAATCCGAATATCAACAGCCCTATCAATCCTGTCACTACGTCAATGTATTGAACCACTACACATACTGGGTGGTTCATATCATTATAATATATTAAAACATTTTTATATTATAACTTCATTCGTTTTGACAAAGCTATTGTATTGGTGAAACGCGTCAACCCGTTTAAATTGAGCATTAGTTCAAATAAATGAAGTTTTAAACAAATTATATTGTTTTATTTCATCATTCAGTATGGATCTTCATCAAATAAAAGCCTCATCTATTCAATTTTTAATTTGTTCTTTTCAACACTGGATTTATGGTTGAAATATGGTATGATATCACGAAGAATATTGCACATATCTGTGAATAGATCTCCTTGTTCCGTATTTAAGCGAGCATTTTTCACCAAATACTTAATAAGGCGAATAATGTAAAATGTTATTCGACCAAAGCGCTTCATTCACAGCCAACTTCCCAGATTTTATGTTACCACGTAAAATTGTAATTGCATAGGTCATTATTAATTTTCTTTACTCTCTAATAGTATGAAATTTTATATAGTATGAAGAAATGTGTTTATTCAAGACTGATTCCTACTTTTTTTATTAGGGAAAAATTAAAAATATTTAAAATACAATGTAGGTATGAAATGTTCGTACCGAATCTCCCGCTAATTTGAATTATTCTCCGTAAATTATTTCTCGCTTGCGAGTTATTTCAAGAAAAATATTATAAGTGATAAAATTTATTCTGTTCAGTAATACTGAATTCATTTAGCTTATCATAGCTTTCTTTATCAATAGCTTTCATTGTCAAAATTAACAACTAAGTGAAGCGAGAAATATGATGATTGAAAGTACCAATAAGGCACAAAAAATTTGAATCAAACTACATTATTATGGATTATACATTATTGTGCCTAATTTTTTTATTCTTTCAAATGTAAGATTACTAATGAGACTCACCAAATCTGTCTGGTAATATCCTGTTCGTGTTTTGTCCAACAATTACTACTGACCCATCTTTCTGACTGGAGGGGGGCTGAACTATAATTTGTAATAAAAAACTGGTTAACGTTTATTTCACATCTTTTTTTTGGTATAATTATATTTATGTTTATGGAAATAATTGTGTATCTGGGACTTGGTAACGGTGAATTGAAGAGACATATTGTATAGAACTTTTCACCTAAAAAAATCTGAAATTTGCGGGACTTGCAGTGAAAAATAATTTATAACAAGTCGATCAGTGGGGAATACTCATAGTGGGTTTGTCTCTGCGGAGAAACTGTGTCAATTTTTGAACTGTGAATGACAAAAAACTGATTACTGTAAGTAAAATAACAATTATCGAATTATTTCCATATAAATATAGCAGATAAGACGACGGTTGCAAACACATATTTTGCGACGCTGCCAACTTGTGTACAAAATAGTGGAATGAAGAACAAACAGATTATACAATAGAGCAAAAGCAAAATGTAGTGAAATGAATACACTTACCACCGAAGAGTCGATTTGGGTAGCGAATTTAATGCTCATTATAATCTGCTGAGATGGAGAGGAGAGAACAAATATATTCCGAAGTAAATAACAAACTGCAAATAATGGTGATAATAATAGATGAGATAATAAAATTAAGAGATGAAAATATCACTCTGAAACAATAAATTACATACCAAGACAAACAAATCGAAATGTTGGAGATGAAGGTAAAAACGAAAAACCTGGTAATATTGGGAGTTACAGATGACGAAAATGAATAGAAAGAAGATACTGAACAGAAAGTTACTGAGATTATAAAAATCATTGGGGGTCGAACTAACTAGAGTTGAAATTGATGAAGCCAGAAGACTGGGAAGATATAAATCCGGAAAAATAAGACCCATACAGATAAAATTTTTGAAGGGGACTAAAAACGTAGAGATCATAAAATCAATAAAACACCTAAGAGGTAGAAATATATGGATAAATGGAGATTAGTTAAAAGAGGTACTAGAACAAAGGAAACTGTTAATGCCAAAACTAAAGGAGGCCAGGGAAAATTGAACAAAATCAATCCTTAAGTACAACTAACTAATAATAAACGACGAGGCATATAGCTGAATTAGAGGATATCCCTATAAATGATAACGTGGAAAACAAAACCGATAATAAAAGGAAATTTGGCCAGGAATCTCCAGGAAATTAATATTTTCAAAAGCAATTGAAGAGACGAATTAAAGCAACAAAAAAATAAAAAAGACAGATAAAGGAGAAAAGGGTAACGGGCAAGGTAAAAGGAACACAACCAAAAGTAAAACACTCAACACACAAAATCTAAAAACTAGAAAAAAGAATGTAACAAAATACAAACAATATAAGATAGGCACATGGAATGAAAGGAATATTGCAGGAAAAGAACACCCACTATAAAAATAAATATTACAGCTATATTAATTCAACATCACATTGTGATAATGTTCTCCCTTTTTTTCCTTTTGTTTTCATCACATGCACATCTATACAACCGTTTATGCCCAGTTTGTGGCTGTTAACATTTGTGATGTTTCAACTTAACTTCTCAGCGATGTTAAAGCGCTGCCTTTTTACATTACTGAGATGTTACTAGAAATTCCTTATAAGGAAGTCTTTCTAACGAACTAAAAACAACATTTCTGTTACGTTCTGAAATGCCTTTTAAGATCTTGTCGATGTAAATGCAATGTCTGAAAAATAACATCTTATCAATGATCTAAATGCGACATTTCCAAAACAATACAGTGTATTCTCTTAGATGTTGTATGGACATTACTTAAACAACTAAATAATATACCTCAAACATTCTAGATGACATCCTATAGACGTTTATGTGCCTAATCAGCAAATACAGGGAGAATAACTAAGAACGCCGGCTGTCGGCCATATTTCAAAAAATAGTCATGGTACATACAACTTTAAAGAAATACCTTCAGTAAAATTACCCTGAAAAATCGCTAGAAAATATTTTTGAGTTCCTAAAATATCTGCTATGGGGTGGAATGAACACTTAAAAACATAATGCTGTGTTTATCTCCAAAAAAAACACACTAAAGGAATCCTAGAAATACAATTTTTGATATATTGATGAGATTATGAAAAAATGTAGTTAAGGATTTGTTGTCCTTATTCTTCAAGTAAGGGGTGGGGGAAGGTTCAACCTAAAAAACAAATGTCGTAACATTTTTTTTTGTTTTTCAATCTATATCAATGGAGTTTATTCTCTTCAATAAGATATGCTTAACAAAAATAACAAAATTGTACAATTTTGTCAACGCTAAGTGAAAAAGTTGACAATTTTCCCATTTTACTCGGAAATTTCAAATGTAATGAGGCATTTTTTGAATCCTGATGGAAAGGGGTTAAAAATAGGAATCAAATCCAAGATATAAGATTTACGATATCAGATATAAAAATTAAAAAAATTCTTCAATTTACTTTTGAAATTTCCGAGTGCATACAAGATTATCTAATTTTGTTATCAATCTTATTAAACAGAAAAACTCTTATAAATGCGACTAAAATAATTAGAATCGGTTAAAAAACGAGAAAGTTATACATTTGTTCATAAGTTTGAACCTTCCCTACCGATTATTTGAAGAACAATGGCAAAAAATCTCCTTAATCAAATTTTTTCATAATCTCACCAATATTTCAAAAATTGTATTTTTAGGACACCTTTAGTTTGGTTTTTTTGAGTATTATGTTTTCGAGTGTTCATTTCACCCCTAGCGGATAATTTAGAGACTGTAAAATATTTTCCAGCCATTTTTCAGGATCACTTACCTAAAGGTAATTTTTTTGAAAGCTGTACCATGATTCTTTTCTGAGATGTGGCCTACAGTCGTTCTTAGTTGTTCACCCTATACATTTTTAATAAAATAGCAAAAAAAGCAATAAATGATTTAAAACGTTTATTCACTATTAATAAACAGTACAGTAAATTTTAAAAAAACAGATACATAAATAGAAAAAAATATCTTGTCCAGGAATCCAACCTAAAAAAAATAAAATTGTGTAAGCATATTACATAACAAGTGACGAAAGTGGAAACTATTGAACGCATTCAGTGAAAGCAAGGAATAAAAAGGGTGTACTAATCTGTACTGATCATAACGTAACCTACTTTGAAACAGAATTAATAAAGTTTAACGGATACACATACATTACAACTAGTTTATACAAAATTTATTAGAATAGTTTTTTAATAATATTAAAACTAATAAAAATTTTATACCATAAAGATTTCATTAAACATCACGTTGAATCAATAGAAATCCCACCTGGTTAAAGAAAATTCTATCGTTCACTTACGGTTACTTTTTCTCACGCAATAGTCGCTGTTTCGAGTGCCTCAACCATTCCATAACGTACACTTCAAAATCCTTATCTGTGAAACATTTAAAGATGATCTCAACAGCAGCTAATCAAACAATTATTTTAGATCAAATTGTGCCCCCATGGAGACCTTTGATCGATCATCATAAACTACATTAAACTTGATTTTCAGCCAATTGACTGGGACCCATTTTCCATAAGATACATGCGGGATTCTTCAAAGGAATAATAACATTTTTTATTTCGAGAAGTGACTTTTCATGATTTACCTTCTATTACATGCCTCACTCCGTTTGCCAGGTAAATTCAGGTGTGCCATGAAAATTCATACTTCTTCTCTGTATAAAATAATATACTAATTTCATCTTGTTATTTTCATCCTGGAACATATTGTATATTAACATCGTGGAATTGTAACTTAATGAATACTAAGCGTTATTAATACACTGTATACAATAAAAAACTACTTATGAAGAAGAGATATGAACACATTATCAAGTTAAATGAGTTTATAATTAATTGTATCCAATTGAGTATCCAATAGCTGTGTTTCTACAATAATAAATAATTGAATTCTGTTTGTTGACTGGAGCATTCAGTGTCATAAGTTACATATTATTCAACTAGATTAATATAGACCATTGTAAGGGACACCTAGAGATTATTTATTGTATTCAGTGTATTTTCAAATACAAATGAGCTTTTTAACAGAAATTTTTGTTTTTAAAGTCTTAAACAGTCCCTAATTGTTAGTATTAATGTCAAAATTTTCCAAACCTGCAAAACTATATTGGTGGCCATGACTACTACTAAAAAAACTAGAACTAGAGATACTTGATTCAATATTTTTTGTACTGTTTAATACCATATCATCTGTATCAGACTATCTGAAATAGTTACTCCCCTTTACATAATTACCAACTATTTGTTTTTTATTTTATTCATGTAAGTAGCTTCTGAAACATCTTGAACATTGAAAAGATTTTCTTCTAGATTCAAATCACTGCCAACATATGATCATGTTTTATTATTAATAATAATATCTACCCTATTTCAATATTAAGTTTTTTGTAGGGTATAATGCATATCTAGGATATGAAATATTGTGAATCGTTTTTAAAATATATTTATTAACTAAAATATTTTAAAAGTTGGAAAAACTTATTTTGTAAACTCTATTATATAATGTTAGTGCACAATTCCGCCACCTGGAATTTCAATAAACAATAGCCGATTAAAGTATTGAATGAGTATTAAGTTTCAATAATTATGATTTTGGAATAGGTACTTACCGATATGAACGGTTGTTCGTCCATTATAACAAGAATTATAACTATGTATAGAAACTGTAGCTAAGTAGGAATTAACGAAAATGAAGATCACTTTATTCAAGTACTTTTTCTTGCAAAAAATGTGCTTCCTGCAAATAAAATACAACACAAAACTGAAAACCACCCGCCATTCCATGCTTGTCTTCTTGTCATTAGTTTCCATAGATACCTACTTTCGTTCGTCAGTTCCTCTTCTGTTCCTTCTGTTTTTCTCATGTTACTGAGATGTTTATTATGAGATATTACTGAGAGGTTTATGAACTAACATAGTATAGACGTAATCGTAAGAAGTTACTAAAAATTATTTCGAAACATGTAGAAGTAACTGCAATATATGTGATCATCTTAGAAACATGTTAATTTGCAATATTACAGTTACAGGCATTAGTGAGAAGTATACAAATTACCATCGTATAAATGTTTTCTATAGGAAGCTGCTAAAAAGAAGATCATAGGATGTGTATGTAACTGCGAATTCAAATATTATTATGTACATCAAAAATATGTTTTATTTATATGACATGGATGTTAATCGAGTTGGTAATAAAATTAAGACATGTAGGAGATATCTCATTAACTTTTTAAATAAACATCATGAAAAGTCTTTAAAAAGAACATCACAAAAAAGACTTGTTATGATTCTTGTTTAGTGGGCAAAGAAAAGAGGAAGAGGAGAAATGAAAATAGAGGACTGTGGAAAATTATACAGTGGAGTAGAACAGGACAAAAGAGCAGCGGCAGGACTGAGGTGTTGAAAATCTCATAGAATGGCAAAAAATGCATGAAAGAATTATGAAAACTGAACTACAGTTGACAACAAAATTATGCATTGAAATAATAATTGCATATGGACCCAATGAAAATGATTTAGTAGCCGGAAAACGCATTTTCGGGGGAAAACTTCAATAGGCCTATGACGCGGCTAAACCTTCTGTAATAAGTATGGGAGATTTAAATGCTAGAATAGGAAACATCACAGAAGGAACAGAAGAAGGGATGGGAAGCTTCCGCAAAACAACAAGAAATACTAATGGATCCCAACTTATAGAGTTTTGTATACAAAAGGGACTGGTAATACAAAACTCATTCTTCCAGCATAAAGACTGTCACAAATACACAAGAGCTGAACCAGGAAGAGATGAGAAATCAGTCATAGATTATATTATAACTGAAAAATAAACAGAAAAATGCGAAAAGACGTTAGAGTATACCGAAGTGCAGAATTAGGAACATATCACTACTTGGTAGCAGCAACTATGAAGAAAAACATTTCTGAAAAAAAACCGACGAAATTGAAAATCTACATAAAGAGAAGATCGCCATAAAAAAATACGAATTACAAGAAGCACGAACCAAGGAGAAATAAAGAGAACTAGTCACTAATCTAATATACCAACAATACAACGAAATAACACAAACAGACTTAGTAAGACAGCGTTAGAGAGAGAATTTTCTACTTGATTTATGGGGTAATTCAAGTGAGAGAGCGTTGGAGGGAGAGAGAAAATGGAAAATATTTAAAACGATAATAACTGAAGCTGCTCGAAGAAGAGAAGCAGCTAGTGGAGTCAAGAAATATATGAAAAACCAGGAGAAATAAGAAACCTAGTCAAAACAAAAATTATGGAAAGTATAGTTAAAGAATGGGAGAATTTTGGACAAAAGATGGAACACAATAGCAAATATAACCAAAATTTATTTTACGAAGTTCTGAAAAATATGAGTGGAAAAGGAAAATTAGTATCGACACAAAAGATTAAAAACAGAGAAGGATAAATAATCACAAAACCAGAAGATATACTAACAAGATGGAAAGATGGAAAGACAGAAGATAAAACACAAATAGTTAACCAAAATAACGACATATACGAGGGAATCACGATAGAGGATGTAGAACAGGCGGTCAGAACATTAAAGAGCGGGAAGGCACCAGGAGTTGATAACACCAATGCAGAAATGTACAAGTGGATGGGTGATAAAGGACTTGAATCATTAGTTGTATTCAAAACCCAACTAAACTCAATTGAACAAACGCAACAAAGAACTGGACAGAAATGTATGGCTATTCTACCCGAGACTCTTCAAAAGGTCCGCGAACAGTTTGAATGCCGACTGTACTTGTATTTAGAAAACAATGGAACCCATTTTGATCAATTCATAAAGTAATTATAAATGTTAAATGTGCATGATTTCAATTTAGAAATTAAATAAATTCCGCATATTCGTGAGGTCAAGTAATGTTAAGTAAAAATAATGAAATTTTTCTAAGAATTACATAAGGAACTCAAAATTGGCAAAAGAAATAGAGATTGCCATTAACCATTCTAAGAGTAGGTGCCCTAGGAGTCAGGGGTTGAAAATAATACGACAACAAACACCTCAACAGTTGTCCCCCTTGATATGTGAATTGACGTGTTTCGCCAAATTTTGATACTGTCATTAGTTTAGGCAATATTAAATGCCTTTCTTTTTCAAATTGACACCCTGTAAATATATACAATGCGGTCCATATGTATGGAATAAATTCAATTTTAGCGTTATTGAGTAATATGTGAGAAAAAAAACTGAAACAGGTCTATTTTTATTCTTAAGTTGACAATTTACAGTGTGAAAATATTAGCCCCCTCCAGCACCCTTTCTGAATTATAAGCACCTCCTCGAAATTTTTAAATAAGAAAGGGGGTCGTGTGGCACCTTGCTTTATAAAGCGATTTTAGTCCTCTGTTCAGCAATATATATTTTTTTTAATTTCGTGCAATAATAACTGAGATTAATTCTTAAAATGTAATATTTTGATAATCTCTCTATCACAAAACTTTACGTAGTTTGAAGATAATAATGTCGCATAATATTTAGAATGTATTTTTCAGTGTACTTTACAATCAAATTAGATGTTCAAAATGACCACCATTCACTTCTTGACAATAACCGAGGCGATTTTGGAATTCTCGTACAACATTTTGTATGACCTCTGAGGTTATTTTGTTAATTTCTTCCGTTATCCTAAGTTTCAAATCAGCAATATTATCTGGTCTACTGAAATATACTTTAGAAATAATCAGGTATTTTCGTATCTGTTCTGCTAAACATCAGGAAAAAATCTTTAAAGGTACTAAAAAATTAGTCAAAAAGTAAAAATAAACAATTGATATGAATCTAGTAGGCTACTGCCATTTAGGTATTTAACGTTACTAAAAGATGTCAGTATAATATTTGTGCGCGAATTAAATATAGTTATGGCTCATTTGTCCGAGACTCAAAGAATATACATTTTAATTATGATTGGTTGTGGTAATTAGACAAGAACTTAAAAGGAGGTTTGTGAAATTTTCAATAAATAATACTGATCAACACTTCTCGCATTATACAGTTAGAAAAATTGAAAAAAGTTTCGTGAAACTAGACATGTAAAAAATATTGAAAAACCAGGTAGAAATGTTCAATTTGCTGATGAAAAAAAGTTAAAAACTTCAGTTGGTTTAGGAGTTAAATGAAGATGATCGTTATAGAAGGCAAGAATTCTGTGAATTTCGGCAACATTATTATCAGTGACAAAAATTAAATATCTATAGTTGTACTCACCAGTTTTAATAGGAAAGCGTTTTGAAGCATCTCTGTTGCCAGACGTACCTATGAATATATTTTTTCCATCATCACCTTTCATTATTCCATGTCCTTTTCCAATTGAATTTATGAAGTCGTTTTCTTCAGAAGATATATCACTACTTGCTCTGTTCCAATTTGGTCCATATCTATTCAGAGTAGAAATACTTTGTGGTTGTTCTTGCTCGTTATAATCAAAAACTTGTAAATTATATCCGTCTTTGGGACGAGTTTTGTATGCAACTCGGTTAACAATATTTCCATTCTTATCAATTATTATTACTCTTTTGCGCCCAAGGTTAGTTCTTTGGCTTCCTGTTCTTATATTGTTTCCGTTTGAGTGGACTAAACCACCATTACCATATTCTTTTCCTGTTTCACTTTTGTTTTCATCAACAATCACTATATTTCCCGTATTAGAACTTCCTTTTCTCGGTGGAATTTCACCACCTTCATAAATTCTTTTCAAATTATTTTGTTCTCCATCTAAATATTTTCTAACATAAACCAATTCACTCCCGATGTATTTCTTTTGGAGTATGTATTGACGACCAGATTCATCCCTGTAAATGTTGAATGTTAAATTAAGTTCGTGTTATACAATCCATTTTATTATTCGATATTTTTTACCAATATTTTGGATGAGATCTGGAAAAACAATCAGAGTTTTCACTAGTAATACCAGTAGAAGTCCTATAATTTTTTTAAGCTTACGATTATTTTGAAAATTATTACGAGCTGAAGGGGATGGACAACTTTTTAAAAATATTCGAAAGTGAGAAATAAATATAATAAACTATAATTTGATTTTGAATGGTATTGGGTAAAAAAACTTTACCACAAAATGGGTTTACAGTAAGAGAAGTGAAATGGGACGGGTGACATTTTCATCAATGTTTAAACCGATCAAAACAATAAAGTGGTGTCTTACTTACAGAGGCTCAAAGGCGAAAAATGAAGCCTTGCACTTGATTGTGGGTCATTTTGTAATACTTTAATTTAAAACAGCAATAAGAGATTATGTAAAGTTATAAATAAAACGAAAACTAGTATAATCTTATTTTTATCGATCCAAGTGTTCGTTTTACACAATTAAGAAAAATATTCACATAAAATATTTTTACAATCAATATTTATATGTCAACGAGAATCGAAATATATATCATTTATCAGTGTGAATATTGTGGGCGATCAGCTACATCCACTAAAGAACGAATATCAACCTCTAGCTGGGTTGTAGCCATGGCCTCCACATTCGATTGTGGGCCCTATAACCAGATCTGGGTATACCTTTTTTCTATCCTTTTACAAATTTCATTTACACTGAAAATAGATTGTAAGGTATGATTAAGCAATAAAGTAATCAGTTCAACCTAAAAACCAAACTTTGTTGATAAAATTATAAAAAATGACAAAAAAATGAAACTGCGATCTATCTAAAGAAATAACAAAATCAGGAACTGAAAAATAGTACTAAAATTAAGATTTACAAAATATATAGTCTAATTAATTATAGCTTTCTTTTGACTAAAATTAATAATAATACCCGAAAAGTCAACAGTTAAGACGAGTTTGGTCAGTTGTGCTTCTTTGCAAAGTTTTCAATGAATTTCCTAGCCTACTAAATGACTTCTCTGATGTAGAAACCGAAACTGCGATGGTACAAAAAAGTCTAATAGCCGTGCAAAGGTACAAAAATATGACCCGAAGGTTTTTCTCATATATTGAGTTCAGGAGTTTCAACGAATCCTTTTCTGATTGAAACACTGTTTCATAGACGCTCTTCATATGAAGCGCTTCTTCAAATACGCCTCCTGGATCTGAAAAGACTAAAGGGTAATATGAAACGAGTAGGGTGCTTTTAAGTTTTAGTTCTTCGTTGTCTAGATCCAATGAAACTGAAACTGGAGCAAACAAGTTACACATTTCTTCACAGCTTACAAATCTGGTTTTAAAATCAGCCACGACGAAATCTAAAACAGGAAAGACTGCAGAGGATTTTAAGATGCTGTAAAGCTTCTTGTTGAAGTTGTTCGGGCGTCTTTCCAACGACATCGAGCTTTCTTTTGCTAGACAAGTCTGGTACAATTCCAACTGCCCCGGCAATATTTTTGCATCGCTAATGATGATATCCTATTCCTGCAATTCATTTAATAAATCTTTAATCAACTGAGTTTCTATATTCAGAGAAACTCCTCTCCCAAAACAGTATTTCTGGCAGCAGGAGTCAATGTAGATAAATTATCTAGCAGGAGCAGGTCCAGAACCTTCAGGAAAATTTGCACCATTGGCCAGATGGATTTGTATTTGAGGTAGCAATCACAAACTTGAATAGCTCTGCTGAATTTCCGTAGAAGTGGCGCCAACGAGAGCTGAGTAACTAGAATATGTTTAAAACTGTATTTAATAGAACTTTCATACTTGAGAACAATCAGGTCGAAAGATGGATCATGATGCAAGAAAGACTACAAGGACCAGAAGAAGAAATAACTAACTATATTCATGGAAAACCTATTTATGTAAGCAACTAAATCTGAGTTTTGAAGAACTCAAATAACAGCTAGTGATTGGGCTGATGTCAAGACAACTGAGTAGTTTTATAATCTCAAAAACACACTATCACGAAGGCGAACTGTACAGAGACATTGTTATGTTTGAAAGAATAGAAGATTCTAGAAAGAGGAGAAAGAAGTCAGACAAGGACAATAGGAGTCCATTTCACAAAAATAACAACCCCTAAATTTTTAAAAACCGATACAGAATGATATTAGATGTTTCAACTGCAGTGAGAGAGGGCATACCTCTGCTACAGGTCCAAAACCCAGACGAGAAAAAGGTTCTTGTTACGAGTGTGGATCAATACTTCATAAAATTGCAGACTGTCAGAGAAGGGTAAAGCAAGAAATTAAGAAAAGGAATATGGACAGGAATACCTATTTAGTTAAAGGTCCAACAAACGCAAGTATTATCATTCCATCATACAGAGTGAATATTGAAAATGATAATAATTGTCCAATAATTGATACAATTAGTCATATACCATTCATATCTAAAGCTTTGGTGCCTGACATTTGTATTAAACAAAATAATGTCAATCGGAACTTTCAGAGCATAAATCAATCAATGCTTAACAATTTGTGTAAATTCTCTACGACCATTGATTTAATTTTTTTAATTGATGCCTCATATTACCTATTTAAAGCACGCCTCAGCGTGTTTAAATCGAACTTTCAAACACGCGCGTTTCTTAAAGTCCCTATGGTAACAACAACTCGAGAAACGTAAGTATCAATGACAACTTTTTTTATGAGTTTTTAAATTGTATATTTTCATTGTGAACCAATGTCTTATTTGGTTTTTTCTGCAAAATTTATTTATATATTCATAATAACATTCTATCCTTTCAAATATAAATAAACTTTTTGATTATTGATCTGACAGCAGTACTTCGTAACGTCAAATGAAAATAAATACTATTTAGGATGGACTTTCACGAAGCTTGGCTGGGCATCCAGAATGGACTTCCATTTTTTTGTAGTAATAATTTAATAATAATATTCTATGATTTCAAAGTGCACCAATAAAAAAAAAGCGTAAAGTATTCGTGGATAACTGGTCTTTCAAACACTTGCTCTATCTCGAGCACTCCGGCTGCGCCGTCGTGCTCAAAAAATCGCGCGTGTTTGAAAGACCTCTTTATCCACTTATACTTTAATATACTAATATGTAATATCTCAAAACACATATCAGAATTTTTCTTGGGTAGAGATTTTATAGCCACAAATAAATTTAGAATCACATTTGAAAAGCTAGAAACAATTGAGTCGAACATTTGTCCTGAAAGTGAAAATGACGTTTTTAACATATCCCTTGTAGATGATGTTAACAAACAAGAAAATAATTATTGATGTCAATATCGGCAAACAAATCATTCTTGATAACTATCTCTATTGTGTTGAATCTGTATATCCTGAAACTAATTTGAAATGAAAATTGTATTACAACCAAATCATACACCTTTTTATTTCCGACCACGACGTTCATCATTCTATGAGAAAACTGAAATAAATAACATTATTGTTGATTTGTTAGAAGAAACTATTATTCGGAAAAACAACTCTGAGTACAACTCACCAATAGTTTTGTTAAGAAAAAACCTACTTGTAACGTTTTGGTTTTGGGATACGCCACTGTCTTTTGGCAAATCTTATTAGTTTGAATTATTGGTACCTAGTAGTTAGGCCACCAATAATACTGGTTAAGGACTGGGTATGTTAGTTGGTGGGAATAAGACAAAGTGATTTTTAATTTCTTTGGATAGGATATATTTGGAGTGGCCAGAGTAGAATCGAAGGAACGACAGGTTCTACCTGTACCTGGTGACATTTTTTTGGTGGTCTATTAAAAACCCTTGACATTCCCAATTAGTGATTTGTATGGAAAACCCTTCTAATAAGGTGAGCGGCCTCCTTAATATTTCACTTTTCAAAGTAGATTTATCCACCCTTTTTTTGTCTTCTCCCAATAAGTAATGTTTTTTTTGTTTATTAAAAGGAGTTTTTTTAGGGTTTTAAGGTAGCTTGGGTTAACCTTTGTTGGGCAAGATACGATTACATGTGTTGTTTTGAGAACTTGCGTTGAATAGGAATCTACACTCCACGCACAAGCCCGAAAAGGAAATTTATTCGGGGTGGTCACCGATTGATCTTTGCAAGGCACGCAAAGCTATTCGCGAGAGCGAGAGCTTGGATAAAAGTGTACAGAGTTTTCCAGAGCGTCGGGGGACCTACTTATAGAGACAATCAGGACAGATCTTTTTTTAATTTTAATTTCAATACTCCAATTCTTAATTGTGAAATTCCGGAGAAATTTATTGTGATATTTTTCTAATTTCTAGTAACGGACATTAATTAAAATCCCTACAGAAATAAGTTACGTTCATACAATACAATAATATGTAAATTTATAATTTTTTTAAAAGGTAAACTATAATACTATAGTGGTCCGATACAGTGAACACTTACGAGCATACAGATTAAAACAACCAGATAAATCCCACTACGCAAAACATCTACTTGATACCATTCATTCATTGACACCTAACACAAAACTAGAAGTGCTGCATATTTGTGAAAAGAAACAAGAACTGGATTTCCTTGAAGAATTGGAAATTAGAAGACATTTAAGAAACCCACAGTATGAAGTTGTCAATGAACAGTTAAATCTAGGGAGTTCTCCACTAATAAACTGTCTTCTTAAGTGATAATTGTAAAGATCAGTAGATATAGTTTTCCTGGTTTTCTATATCATTGCACAGTTATACTGATCTTCATTGGAAAAATTATATCCAGGATATCACCATGGGGTTAATAATATCTACGCTTCAATATTTGTAATATCACATCTTCTTCTTCTTTCTATAAACATATATTAAGTCAATCACAAGTTAGGTCACTTCTTGGTCTAGCCAAAAATAACTACTAACATCAGGTAGGCATCAAATAAAATGTAACTTCTGTCATTCTGACGATGATATTGATTTATCGAAACAATTGTCAATTTTTTAGAATTTTCAATAACTTTTATTATATTGTGGAATCAACTAGAAACCGTGAGTTTCATTCAAAACACTATTATGAGCAGATTCCACGAAGTAAGGATCGATACAGTTAATTTCATTTCATAATAATAGCGTTCGTCCTGCAACAAAATTGAAATCTAACGAAATAATTACCGGACACATAGATAGACACCTTCCGATATAGAAATAGATCGACAAGTAGTTAATAATAATATACAAAATCATAAAGATAAAATGGAAAATTTATACTCGAACTCAAATCAAAAATTACTGGAATACAAATCAAAAATAATCTCTAAAGCCAATAAAAGCCGTGAAGAATTACCAGATACAATACCTACTAAAGTGTATGTACGTAATAAACAGGCACAAGGTAAACCCAAAAATAAATATATAAGTGAAGAAATTAAAAGCAAACATATCCGATTAAAAACAGAAAAAATCGCCACTAGACACAAAAATACTTAAGAAAATATTCATATTTGAAACATAAAACGTCCTAAAAAGACTCCCAATAAACCCATTTCAGGTTCGTTACCATCGGAGACGCAACAGTCAAAATAAAAGATGTTGCCCATAACTTGGGAATAGTTCCCATAAATCTTGGATATGCCAAGGTGCAGAAATCCAGTCATTCGTTCATTTTTATAATTTTAGTCCACTACTAGTAGAATATAATAAGTATAGAATATAATCACGTTGGATATAATATGTCTAATAATTCATTTTCTCTAACTGAAACAGAAAATATTGTAAATATAATAGAGTACACTAGGAATAGTTTAGAAGAAAAATTTGATAACACTAATATTTATTCAACCTTAGACAGACCAAAGAGAGGGTTAATTAACGGTCTTGGATCAATAGTAAAAACAACTACGTGAAACTTGAACTCTGAAGATGGAGAAGGAATTAATTCAATTATGGAACATTTATAACAAAACCAAAAAAACTTGTAAAATCAAATTAAAATGCAATATTCTGTTAGTCACCAAATAATTGATAATTTTTATAAGACAATTGAGGACATCCAGTTTATTGAAAAAATATTTGAGATAAGAGATATTTTTGATTTTCAAGCAAATGCAGAAAATATTATCTATTTGGAACAGCTATTCAAGGAACTTCTTATCACAATCATTGTAATTTTAGACATTTTAGAAATGGTAGAAAATTCCTAAACTTTCTGTGAGATTAGAACATTACATCCGAGTATTGTAAAATCTCACAACTTATTTGCACAGTTGCAAAAAGTGCATTATTACTATCAAACGGAATTATCTTTCGAATTAAAACATAAAAATATTTTAGAATTTGAAGGCGTCATAGACGTAGTCTGTAAAGTAGCAAATAATCAAATAAAATATTTGTTATCAATACCTATTAATTATAATATTTTATTAAATCTTCTTTATATGCTACCTATACCTACAGAAATTGAATCAGAATACGTAACATTAATACCTAATTCAAAAAATTTACTAAAATCAAATAATGTCATTAAACCTCTAAATGACATTTGCACTCGCGGCAATATTTTTGAATATCCTAACCATTTGCAAGACAATAATAATTATTGGTGCGAAGAAAACATATTGCTAGCAGGGAATTCTACATATTGTCAATATACAAAAATTGAAATAATTAATAATCAAATTGAAATTATTCCGGAGATAAATCAATTTTCTGCAATATTTCCAGTAGAAGAAAAGTTAATCATAAAATGTAAGCAAGAAACTGAAGTGAAAACTTTTAAAGGCATTTATTTAATTCAAAATTCAGCATGTAAAATTATATTGAGAAATCAAGAGTTAATATTTCAACAAAAAACTTTTGGACAATCTTTTGTAATAATTGAATTAAATTTGAAATTAAGTCAATCACACGTTTCTCCAATGAAGATTGATTTAAAAAGTTTAAAAATATAAGATATTCCAAATCATCTGGTAACGCCAATATTCACGGAAAACCATAATTTTCACATTCCCAGTATTTGGATTAATCTTCTTTATACAGCATTGGTAGTGGCCTTCCTGTGGATCATGTATAAGAAGAAACATTCAGGAAGGACAAGTAAGAGTTATCAGCAGTCAACGAAAGATGGGATCCAGCTTCCAGGAGAAGCTTCCTCCTAAAGGGGGAGGTGTCACCTACGCCATTGGCCTTAGGTGGACAGTATATTGTGCAGATTAAGGACTTATTTTATTGTAGAATTGCTTAGTTTGTGTTTGTTAAAAACTTATTTCAATTCACGTTTTTAATAAAAATAGCAGTCTTGTATTTTAAATTGTTGTTAGAGTTTTGCGTTAGAATATATATATATATATATATATATATATATATATATATATATATATATATTATTCTGATCAAGTTTTCTATGAATACAATTTTTTATTTGCCCTACGTTGGGCCGACAAATTATTGTGGTTTAGTACTCCTGTGGTACTGTTATTATTTGTATTACAGTTTAGTTAATGTGAATTATAAGTTTTGATTTGCCCGGTACATTAAAATCTTTCGAAATATGTCCTAAAATAATAACAATCACCTCTCAGAGATCATAGAGTTTTCATGTAAATAACAAAAACTAGGATTTTAAAGTACAAAGAAGGTGAGTGTAATAATAAATATAAAATAAAATCAATCCCTAAAGCAATCCAGGATAATTTGACGCATCCAACGTAGGACTCGAATATAAAAATTTGCAAATAATTAAAAAAAATTTGAAATATTTTTTGACTGTATTAAAAAATTAAATAAAGAAAATGCAAAGAAAAATGACATTAAGGGACGGAAATCAGGTAGGAGTTGAAAGTAGATCTGACGAAGAAAGAGAAGAAAGGAGCAATACTCGGAACTGGGGAGAGAACATTCAGACGGAGATATTGCAGAACAAGGACAGGAAGAAGAAGATGCAACATCGTAAGAAGAAATGAAAGAAATGAAACAAAATATAAATGGAGAATTGAATAATATAAATGGAAAAATGGATAAACAAAATGAGAATATGAATAGTATGAAGGATGATATTAAGGGAGATATGAATAAAAATAAGGAAGAATTAAAACAAGAAGTGAATATAAAGCTTGACCAGAATAAGGAAGAAATAAAACAAACTAAGGAACTAATGAAAAAATTAATGGAAGAAAAATTGGGATATGTGGAAAAAAAATTGGAGGAATCAAACACATACCTGGAAAATAAAATAGAATCCACCAAACAAGAAATAAGAGGAGAGGTGATTGGAAGGATCACGGAAATAGAAAATCTACAGATTAACAGAATTAAGGAAATAGAGGAGAAGGAAAAGGATTTCGAAGGAGAGATTCAGAGAGAAGTTAAGGAAATTAAAATGGGAGTCCAAGACACCAAAGAAAGAATGGGAAATCTAGAGGGAAAATGGGACAGAACCTTGACTGAATAATTTCGAAGAATTTGAAGAACAATTCATAATATATTTCTGGGGAAATAGTGCTCAAGCAAGAGTAAGGGAGAAACTTCACTCAGGCAAATATGAGGAAGGCAAAAGAAATAGCATGAATGATTATGCTATGAAAGTATTCATGAATGCTAAATTCCTAGATCCACCCATACCAGAGGAGGAAATAATCATGTTTATAACCAGACATTTTAAATGCGAGATAACTGAAACGATTACAATTCAGAATGTCCAAAATAATGAACAATTAGGTAGTTATTTACAAAGACTAAAACGGAACAGAGTGGATAATAATAACTATAATAGGAATAAAAATAATAATAGGAACAATTTTAACCGAAATAATCAATATAATAATAATAGTAACAATTTTAACAGAAATAATCAATACAATGACAACAATAACAATAGTTATGAGAATAATACAAATAATCAAAATAGCAGGAGAAATAATTATGAACAAAGTTATAATAGAACGAATAACATAAACAATTGAAATTATAACAATGGATATTACAACAGAAACAATAATTATAACAATAATTCAGGAAATAAAAATAATTATAACAGAAATTTTAACAATCAAAACAACTATAACAGAAACTTAAGATATAATAATAATAACAACAATAACAATTATAGAGAACAAAATAATAGGAGTGGACAATATGAAAACCGACAAAGAGAAGAAAATAGAGAACAAAGAAAATACTATAGGGAGAAAGAAAGAGGAAATGGAAATGGAGGACAGAGAAGAGGGAATAATATCCAAAGGAGAGAAGAGAGAGTGATATCGGTAGAACCGGAGATAATCACTGACAAGAGCCCGACCAAAATTTTGGATCGAGCACATACCAAATGTAAGAAATATCATCTGTACATATGAACATCCAAGGGAATATATTAAATTTGGGGAAGATTTGGAATTAAAAGAAATAATGGGATTAATAAAAATCAAAGGAAAACTAAATGGGAAACAAGTCAAAATATTAATAGATACAGGTTCGGAAGCGTCTATAATTATAACAAAACTAATAAAGAAAATAATAAAAATTATGAAAATAAGGTAATTAAAATACCGAAAACTACATTAATAGCAGCAAATGGAAAGAAATTGTGTGAAGTTAGCAGATCTATAATACAAAGTATTGAATTGAAGGATGGGAAAGAAGTTGAGATGCAATTATTGTTAGTAGATAATTTAGAAACAGACATAGTTATAGGAATAGATGAAATAACGAAATATAAGGCAAGAATTGATTTTGAAAAGATGGAGATGGAATAAAATGGTAATAGAATTGAATTTGAGGAAGAGAATATGGAAGTATTGGCAATTGAAGAGGATAATAAGAAGTTATGGAATATAGAAAGTAGTGTAATTATGGAAGAATTGGAATTAGTGTGTGGAAATAAGGAATATGAAGAGAAAGTGAAGAATTTAATGATGAAGTATGAAGAATTGATTAAAAAAGAGATGAGAATGGCAAATAATTATGTACATAAGATAGAAGTTAGAGGAATAGAGAATTTCAGAATAAGAACATATCCCATACCTTATAAATAAAGGAAAGAAGTTGATTCAGAGATACAAAATATGTTAAAGGACGGTATTATAGAGAGATGTAACACAAGATATGTAAACCTTATTGTGGTCGTAAAGAAGGCAAATGGTGAATTAAGATTATGCTTAGATGCTAGAAACATCAATCAATACACTGTACCACAATACGAGGCTCCGATGAATGTGGAAGCAATTTTTGGGCGCATAACGTATACCAAAATATTTTCTAAAATTAACTTGAAACACAGTTTTTGGCTAATTCCTTTGGATGAAGATAGTAGAGATTACACAGGTTTCTCTATTGATGGTGTGTTGTACAGATTTTGTGTAGCTCCATATGGTATACAAAGTGCTTGTTCTGCCTTGGTTTGAGCATTACACCAAATATTGAATAAATTTGAAAACTTTGCACTTATTATATCGACGATATATTGATCTTCTCGAATGATGAAGAAGAACGCCTAAAACATATTGAAATTATTTTAAAAGAATTAGATAGAGCAGGTTTAAAAATAAATCAAAATAAATGCAAATTTTATCAGGAAGAGATATGCTTCCTAGGTTATAAAATAGACCAAAATGGGATGTCCATGGATGAAGAGAGGATACAAGCGATAATAGAGTATAAGAGACCATCAAACCTAAAATCTCTGAGAGGATTTTTAGGGATGATGAACTATTTTAAACGTCTGATATCTGATTTGAGCATGAAATAAATACCTTTAATAAGGCTTTTAAAGAAGGATAATAAATGGTAGTGGACTGATGAAACAGAAATAGATTTTAACGATTTAAAAGGAGCATTTAAAAAACAATTGAAGGTTTATCATCCTAATTATGATTTACCATTCATATTACGGACGGACGCATCCAAAGAGAGGTTTGCAGGAGTACTATTACAGATACAAGATGGCATGGAAGTACCCATATGTTTTGTATCAAGGGTAACGAAAAATTATGAGAGAAATTATGGGGTATCAGAACTAGAATTGGCAAGTGTGATTTTCTGTGTGACAAAATTTAGATTTTATTTATTAGGAGCAAAATTTACAATAGAAACCGATCATTCTTCACTAACAACAATTTAAAAAAAAACAGATTTGGCAACAGTAGAGTTCATAGATGGGGTTTAATATTACAAGAATATGACTTTGAAATAAAATTCATTCCAGGGAAAACAAATGTAGGGGCAGACGCTTTAAGCAGAGAAAGTAAGGGCGATAATAATAAAAATACAAGAATTGTGAAAATTGGGGTAAATATCATGAAAGATTCAGATGGGATATTTTCTTTGAACAGCATTATCGAAGACCAAATGGGATTAACTGAAAAACAGAAACGAAGAGGACACTTGAAAGAAGATACATGGAAAAAGAAAAAAGGGGAAACAGATTTATTTATAATAACAGAAAATTTAGCTAAGAAAATTTTGGAGAATTTACATAAAAGAAATGGACATATAGGAGCTAGGAAATTATGGTTTCTATTTAGAGAAAATTACATTAGTAAAGGGGACCAAAGTATCGCAAAATTGATCACCAGTATATGCCATATTTGTCAATTGGGAAAAAGCAAACCTAGAAGAAATAAGAACATAGCAAAATCTATATTGACAACGAGATGTGGGGAAATAACTGCTATAGATTTCCTAAGCAATTTAATACCTAGTAAACAAGGAAATTTCCATATTTCAATAGTGGTAGATCTATTTTCCAAATTCGTAAAATTGTACCCTACAAAAACAACAAAAAGTAAAGTCATCATGGAAAAACTATCAGAATATATGCAAGAAATTATAAGACCTGAAAATTGTATAATAGATAATGCTACCTACTTCACAAATGAAAGATTTAGAAAATTCTGTGGTAAAAATCAAATAAATTTAAAGACATTTAGTATTCGGCATCCATCTTCAAATCCATCTGAAAGGTACATAAGAGAAGTGATAAAGTTTCTGAGAATAACTTTGTGGAATCAAAATCATAACAATTGGGAAGATCACATAGAAGAAATTCAAAATTATTTAAATAATTTAGCAAACACAGTTACAATGGAAAGTCCAATTTATTTGATGAAACAATTGAGACCTCAAAGAAAATGGGAAATGAATACTAGAGAAGAATATGAAAAAGTATTGGAAAGAGTAAATAAAAATTTGCAAAACAATGCAAACAAATATCTACGAAGAATGGAAAAAAGGGGAAAAGTTAAAACGACATTTGATAAAAAAGATTTCGTAATCGTCCGTGCTCAAAGGGTATCAGACAAAAATAAACGAATATGTGCAGCATCTCAGGATTTTGGGTTCATATAAAAAGATGAAATTAATTCAATTCAAATTATAAGAGGTGCTTATGCAGATAAATATTTGAGGTTAGTATGCTACAATTTTCACCAATTTCTTGTTATATTTCTATTTTTCAGTTTGATTTATAAATTTATTTAGTAATATTGAAGAATAATGTATTTCTTTTATATTTACCCTTCAAATGGTGCTGCTTTTCTAATTGTTTTAAATTATCTTCTAAATATTTCACTTTCCACCCCATTCATTTAATCAAAAAGAATTCCACCTAGTTAGTAGTGTTCATTATCAACAAACTTTCTTTATTCAATTTTTTTTAATTTTTAATCTGCTTGCCGCTGATCAAAACGTTTCAATTCTAATTCCCCAATCAAATCGGTTATAAAAATTATTGTTGGTAAATCTCATTTCGGGTTTCAAATTGTTTATTTATCCTTTTAGGACATTCCGTTTCATATTTTCAAATAATCAAATTTGATATACTACTTCTTTTAATATAGTTTCCAAAATATTTAGAACTGACAACTCTTTTTATTTTCATTTGATGTATTCAGAATGACAATTCATTTCACAAACGTCATACATTTATAACCTTAATGTCATTATTATTTTGACTTTATTGCCTGACATAATCCAAAATAATTTTCCAATGTTACCAAAGAACTTCTTTCAGTATCTAATTAGTATATTCTAAAACTAATCATAATGTTTTGACTCTTACTAAGCGAGAAATAGATTGTTACAATTTATATGCTCCCTCTCAATAGCTAGAAATCATGTTATATTTCACATATGTGCATTTACAAGGTGCATTGAAAATTTCCTTTATGTTTCTTCGGTTTGATTTATGTTCATTTTCTCTCTTGAATGATGAATGATATATATTATCTATATTTCTAACGATTTAAATGGTAATTAAATTCTAAATTTTGTATTAACATATGGTGTGTAGTATTTCATATATATATACATATATATATATATATATATATATATATATATATATATATATATATATATTGTCACATACAGGTTGTCCCATCATTGTAGTGACATGTGTTGATCACATATTTAATATTTAATTATTTGAAAGAAAGTGGTATTTTGAGAAACATAATTTTGAGTGTACCGAGAAATTTATTAGTGTAGGAATTACAAAAAGCTGTGAAACGGGTGTTAACGTCTGAAAAGGTAAACGGAAGTAGGAAATAAGAAGTTTCTTAATTGAGAATTGTTATGATTAGAAAGGAAAATGATATGTTCGATGTGGTTGTATTGTTGATAGTTGATATATTAATTTCCATCGAATAAAATCTGAGTTTGACAATACATGACATTGATGAAAATAAAAATAAAAATTTATTTGAACAAGCCTTTAAGGAAACTGAGGGAGGAAGTGAGGAGAGAGGTTGTTGAAACGGGAGACTATTCACTTGACATATTTTGGGTGACGGAAGTTTTTTATCCCAAAAAGAGAAATAACTAAATAAATTATATTGGAGACGATTCAGGGATTGAAAATTAAAAATAACATAGTCAATACAAGGAATAGAACAAATATAATTGAAAATTAAAACAATATATGGAAAACAGAGATTAAATATTATGGAATGATGTAAGACTGGGAAAATAGCACGTGAGATTATTTTAACACAGATAGTAGACATAAATAGAACATATTTAGAAGATTGTGAGCAAAATAAATAATTGGAGACGGTAACTAATAATTTGAAGAAGAACATTATATTGAGAACAGAAATTAATATTTTGGAAAGAAGCAACATGGTAAAGAAATACATGAACCCAATATAAGACAGCGGAACCACATAAATAAACATATACCGACGAGTTTCCAGAAAAAGAACATTAAGTAAAAAGGTCGGTTTAAATTTAATACTAGTTAGTTGTTTGTTTTAAAGTTGTGTAATTATTAAATTTGGTTATTTCGTTAACCATTTGAGAAAGATCTAGTTAATTTTATAGTAGTTTTTTATAAAGTTGTTTAATTATTAAATTAGGTTATTTCGTTGATACTTTGAGAAAGTTCTATTTGATTTGATTGAAGTCTTATAAATTATTGAAATTTTGTTAATTATTGGATCATTGGATATAGAAATTTTGTTTAGTTAATTGTAATTTTAATAGATTTTCTTTATAAGGTAAGCTAGATATTGGAATTCATCCAGAACAAAGATCTTTGTTTGAGGAATTCAAAAGAAGCAGTCCTGTATGAAGAAAGGTAAGAGTTTTTAGTATACAATTTAGAGGTAGTGATGGTAAAATTTTGAATAGTAATAAATTTAGGTCAAATTAGAGAAAATTAACATACATGGTGTTTCTTGAATTAAAATTTAGAATAAAAGCTTAATTGTAGAACTGTGTGAAAATGTTAATTTAAATTTATATTAAGAAAACAGGAAATAGAAAGAAAAGATATATTTGAACACTGCAATTCATTCGAGAACCGACTCCCTGAAAATAAGAGGTCTTATATATAGCCGGAGCATATCTATTTACATTATTTTTTGTTATGATAATTTGAATTAAGTCAAAATAATTATATTAAATTTTACTTACCTTTTTATGGTAAGTTGGCGTCCATAAATTATTAAATATATAGCAATACGCGTTATATATATATCAAAAGTTAATTAAAATAAATTGTGTATATAGAAATAATCACAATCATAATAGAATTTGTCGCTTTAAGGTGTTAATTATAATATATATAAACAACAACAACAAACAAAGAGATTTATGGGTAATTCACGCAAAAAACGGGCTACTGAAACAGAGTGGTAACCGCGGACATGCATGTTTGTGGCTCATTTGTTATTTTTATTTTTACAAGAATTGCCCATGAATCTATTTGTTGTTGTTGTTTACATATCACGCGATATTCCTACATCTTCATTATGAATTTTCTGCAACATTCAATAATTGTCACTTTCAAAAGTGCATCTTTAAACAATATTTCATATCTTCTGATTGTCTTTCTTCCTTCTCATTACGATAGATAACCAATGAATTAATTCGAAATTATACAATTATTAAAAATTACCTGAAAACTAGATGATTCTTCTGGCTGATTTCATGTCCGTCAAGGAAATCACCATGCAAATTAAGTTTTTGACCCAAAACGTCGGCATTGCCTCCGGCATGTGCGCCAGCTTTGTCTTTACTAATTCCAATAGCAGCATCCACTCCTATTTCATTACCTAGAATTTTAGCACGGGCATCCCCATCAATATTGATGAGATTGTTTATGCCCAATACATCGGATGCCTTACTTAAAAGACTATCTTTGCCGAAGATCCGAAACGTAGCTTGGGAATATCCCACGCAAAATAAGAGGATCATCTTCTGAAAATAATGTTAGTTTATTGAACGATGAATGTTAAATTTTGGCAATTAGCTTATATTATGTACTACTAGTAAAATTACGTATCTAAACATGATACTACATTGAAATGGCTAACATTGCTTAATTAAAAAATGTAAGAGATGCAATGAGAAATGGCTACAGATAATCAACACTGTCAATCTCTTGTTTCAGATCATACAGAAGACATCTACAATGCTTATTACTCTTCCGCCCAACCTATCTAATATGCGAGAAAAGTATTGGTTTACCCCAAAAAAAGTCGGAATTTTGAAAACATTTTCTGAGTTATTTTCACGTTTTCTATCAACAACAACACAATAAAACTGTTTCAAGAAAAAAAATCCTGTGTGTATGTCGTCGTCGTCGTCGTCGTTGTCGTCGGCCACTTTTCCTTACCTGTCTTGTTAGCACGATACAGCCTCTGGAGTGCAATAAGTCACCAATTTTATGATGGAATATTGTTAAGGACATGTCACAGATGAACACTATTGATTTTCAGCTCACCAGAGCCAGTACAACGGGTGCTAGGGTACTTGAAGTACGACATTTTGTCATTTTTTGAGAAAGTTCAGTTTGTTCGCACGATACAGCCTCCGGAGTTCAACAAGTCACCAATTTGATGATTGCATATTATTCAGGGCATCTCACTAATGAACCATATTGATTTTCAGCTCACCGGAGCCAATCCAACAGGTGCTACAGTACTTTAAGTACGATATTTTTGTCATTTTTGGAGAAGTTTCAGTTTGTTTGCACGATACAGCCTCCGAAGTATGAACAAGTGACCAATTTTATGATTGGATATTATTCAGAGCGTCTCAAAGATGAACCCTATTGATATTCAGCTCACTAAAGCCAGTACAACGGGTGCTATGGTACTTGAAGTACCAAATGTTTGTCATTTTTGGAGAATTTTCAGTTTGTTAGCAAGATACAGCCTCCAGAGAGTATACGATTGATCAATTTTATGATTGAATATTGTTCAAGGTGTTTCATAGATGTATCTTATTGATTTTCAGGTGACTAAAGCGAGTACAGCGGGTCCTATAAATCCAGATATACTAAATTTTTGGTTATTTTTGGAGAAATTTCGGTTTGTTAGCACAATACATCCCCCGAATTGTATACAAGTAACGATTTTACAATACAATATTGTTCAAGGCCACAGATGCGGAAAAGTTAGTTTTTATCTTTAAAACCCTTTATTTTTTATTATTATTGTTATTATAAAATATAAAAAAGTTTGTTTCTTTTGTCTGTGGCTTTTAAAAGAAATCGTGAATACAACGTTTCGATTTTTCTAGTTCAAAATAAAATAATCTGGCTTTGAAGTGTGGCATCTAGGAGAAAATAATACTTGAAGCTACGAAGAAAGGGGATAGAAAAAGTCATATTATCGATGACTTTGGAACTTCTTAAGTTAACATAGTATGGGTTCCTCAAAATAATTCTTCAATAACGAGTTTTGCAGGGACTCTTGATTCAAAGCACTCAAGAAAAAATAATAGCAGGAGAAGTACACAAAAGCTGGAGTGAAAGAAATGAAGCAGAAGTTTGCGAGGCGAGGAGAAAATCATGGGAAGAGATAGAATTGGTATATTATGGTGGTTACTTAGTAAGTGCCCTCGTATACTTCACATTCACCATAAATGTATATTATCTTTGAGGAAAACACCTAGTAACCGGTCTTCGGGAGTTGAATAAACGACATCACTTATACAAAATCACTGGCTTTTTAATACATTTAAAAATACACAAAATATGATATCATATCAGTTGACTTATTCAGACTACTTATAACAATTCAATTCCTTGGTTCGTTACACTTTTCTTTTATAGGAAGTGTACGTACGATGTACTGCATGACTGACCTTCGTCTATTAATTGATCGTACTGTTTATGTTTTTAACTAGAACGTGCTTTCTCGCATAACTAACATTGATCTTCCTAGATCAACGTTCGCTAAATATTGTAATTAATACTAACCTAATTTAAATCTTATTTCTAAGCTAATGTCCTTTTACCGTTACCGCCCTTCCGGAATCACTACAATATTGATACATAAAATATCACAATTGTGTATTATGTGAAGAAAAAGTGTAACATACCCCACACAAAGAGTTTATACAAGCTGTAGAAATAACACTCACTTCAAAGTATTCCAAATTTTAAGATGAAGCATATGAACAAAATGATGGCTGTGCTATGGGGATTTCCATAGCAAATGTTATAGCACAATTAGTGGTGGAAGATCCTAAGGAAACTATTATTAGTGAACTAACTATTTCTATCCCATTCTTTTTCCGTTATTTGGATTATTGCATTACCCAATATTCAATTATTATCATAAAAACCCTTAATTCACAAGTGAGATTAAACAAAATGATGAAATTAATGTTCTTGGTTTCATACTTCATAAAATAAGAAATAACATAGAAACAGAATGGTAGGGGAGTGCGGGGGAATTTTACGCGGTGGGTAATTGTACGCAGAGTCGATTCAAATGTAACCGCTCTTGCTGATGTGATGTGCGCAAGTCAAAATATCTAACATGGCATACCAGCTTACGGGTGGAGAAATTCTTGCACGTGCCTAACATTTTTAGTTCATTTCAAGACATCATTGAGAGGACACGTAAATTCTTATCAAAAATAGCCGTGCAAAGTGTAACAAGGTAAGCGTTAATCTTTCATATACGACTTTTTCTATATTATCAAATTAACTCTTCGGTACAAAATAAGAATGAAACAGGAAACAATGTCTTAACTGGGTCGAAAGCCTATATTTACCCAAAAACAGGAGAAAGAGATAACTGAACATATCTTACAGCTGGCGAAAATGTTTTATGGTATCACTATTGGAGAGCTTAGACAATTGGTATATAAATATGCTGAGATGAATGAAATCAGACACAATTTTCGTAGAGAGACTGAACTTGCTGGAAGAGACTGGGTAAGTCTGTTCTTAAAAATAAACCAAGAAGAAAGTTTGAGAAAACCGGGGGGCACGAGTATCAATCGAATAATCCGATTCAATGAAACCGAGGTCAAGCGATTTTATTCCAACGTTGCTTCTGTGTTAGATAAATTTCAATTTCAGCAAGATCGGATGTACAACGTTGATAAGACTGGTATAACAATGGTACAAAGACCCTCAAGAATTTTGAAGCCGAAGGGACAGAAACAAATAGGTTCTGAGATTTCCTTGGAAAGAGGAAAGAGCATTACAATTGTTTGTGCGATGAGTGCGGCTGGAGGGTACATTCCACCAATGTTTATCTTCCCCAGGAAGCGAATTAATACTCAACTTCAAAATAATGGCCCGGTAGGTGTAATATATCACTGCTCCGATAATGCATGGATAAATAATGAGCTGTTTTATGAATGTAATATCCATCCCAATAGACACATGTTTTATTAATAATTGACAACCATACCAGTCATATTAAAATGGAGATATATTTATTTTGTAAAGCTCATTCAATTCATCTCATATCCATACCTCCGCACACATCCCATAGGCTACAGCGTCTCGATCTGACATTTTACAGCCCTCTCAATGGAGCCTATAATAGAGAGTGTTAATTATATCTCAGAACACACCCGCATCAGAGAATAACTAACTTCCAGTTAGCTGAGATTTTCAACAAAGCCTATTTGAAAGTTGCTACAATGGAAAAAGGGATTGCTGGCTTTAGATCTGCTGGAGTTTGTCTCTTCGACCCAGATAAATTTACAGATGAAAATTTTTCACCAGCTCAAGAATTTCGTCCATTTGCCATAGAACATGAAGTAGAAGATCAGAACAAGCTACTAAATAATCAGGTTACTAATGAAAAGGGCAACATCACTCCAGAGGCAACCCCACAGGTAAATTCTGAAATTGATCCTATACCAGGAACATCAAAAAACAATGTTTCTTTTTCTGGTTTATGGCCAATACCAAAGGCCCACATGATCTCAAAAAAAAACTAGGAAGTGTACAAAAAAACGATCTGAAATCCTCACATCCACACTGATGAAGGAAGTTCTCGAATAATCTGACTTGAAGAGAGAAGAGAGAAACAAGAAGAAGGCAGCTGCTGTCGACAAAAAGATAAGGAAACCAAAAGGAGAAGAGAATGTTTCGCAGGAAATAAAAAAATTACTTCATGTTAAAAAGATTAAATTGAATATGACGAGAAAGATATATGTGATGATGATCAACTGGACGATGTTGACACTACTAGCACAGAGAATATCTGCATAGTTTGTGACGAATTCGGGAAATATAGAGAACTGTGGTATCAATGGGTCTTGTTTGGATTGGGCGCATGCCGATTGCTTTGCGAAAGAAGATTATGAGCAATATGAATATGACATATGCAAGCAGTAAATAGTTTGAATAATAATGTTCTCTTTTCTGAATAAAAAATCAAAACTGAGCGGAATTTCCCGGTACCCCGCGCAAAATTACCCACATGGATTGGTGATTTCACGCACTGACCCAAAAGCTAAAATTGGTAATTTCAGAATGTTCATTTACGTTTTGACTATAATGTGGTATACAGGTTTAGTATGCCCCTTCAACTGTATCAATTTGAACATTTTAAATCACTTCGTTAACAACAATACAGATAGTTTTGTTTATGTGCGTAGAATTCTCCCAACTTCCCCTATTCAAAACCAATTTTGTCTTCAGGTTTGGTTAGGTTTTATTTTCACGTTAAATGATTTTAGTCATCAGGAAAAATTTTTGATTAATATGATTTTTAGAAAAATAAAACTTCTTTATTATTCTTTTTAAAGTGTTTTTTCAAATAATTGATAAATTGACATAATTAATTTTCGAAAATATTAGGACTTACGTTTTGTTTGTCTATTAATCTGCTTTAATTTTTAGATAATTAGCAATATTAATTAGGCCAGTGGCTCGACAGATATTAACACAAACTGCGAAATAAAGAATCCGACAATTTCTGTGTGTGATAGAAGTCTTCAATCTAAATCTGTGGACAATAATGATAAGATAATGGAAAACCAAGGATCCGAAAAAAATACCACAGATGAAAGCATTTCTGTAAGAAATCTATACTATTTTTGGTTTCTTTTCAGATCCACGTAACTAGCCATAATGTTCCCGTATTAACGGAGCTACTTCATGTGACTTCTTATTCAAAAATTCTTGATAAGACACCTGTATTTACGAATGTTATCGAGGACTTTGAAACAGACAGTAATTGTGAACTCTCAGCCATTGGTACCAGTGATTATTAATTTGAATGTATGGACAACAAGAACACAGAATACCAACGATCTGGAGAGCAGAATATAGATGTAAGATAATTATTAATTATTACTTACGATTAGTATAAAAAATTTAACCCTTATAATACCAAGCGGGGTACAAATGCACACCATATGTACTTTTTTGTATATTTCTAGATGGTACTAAATGCAAATTTCGATGAACTGAAAAATTTTCTGAAGATAAACGGGAAGTTATTTGTCAAAAGTATTGGATTTTCTCAACGCATAAAAGAAAAAAAAATTCATACTATACAATGTTTCAAGCTGTGCCCTTAACAAGGCGTCCTCGAACAGATAATGCAAAAAGAAGACAACATGTCAAACAATATTACCTACATAAAGATACAGAAAAAATACAGGTCAGTCAAAAATTTTTTATGAAGACACTCTCTATATCAAATCGCGTAATCCTGTCAGTTTTTGAAGAAAAAGATGAATTGGGATGATTCAAAGGAACTGATACGAGAGGAAGAAAAATCCCCAGCAGCAAAACACCGGAAAAAGTATGTGCTAAAGTGAGAGCGCACATACAAAGTTTTCCAAAAGAAAATATTTGGACTCAGCCTGTCAAGATGTGGAGCCAAGAAAAAACTACTCATTTTATCTGGTACTCGCGTGTTTCAAAGAATAAAAACAGGGGAATCTGAAACTGTCTTTATTCCGATAAAAACGATGTTATGTGTATCGGTTACACACCCCGTTACAACTAAACTTCCAAAAATATACTCGTTGATTATTATAATACGTAGGACAATCAAAATAAGTCGAACTTGATCGAAAAAACTATGCGTCAACTTTTGACAGTTATTGATATTTTTATTAATAAATAAACTTCTGTTTTTTTCTATAACAAAACATATATACAGCAACTAGAATAACGTGTAGAATGGTGTGTTGACAATTAGTACCTACAAACTAATCACAAAATTTCATATAGTTGCAACATCCTCCCACCCGAGCAGTGTTTAGCATGTGAAAATATTGCTCATAAAAAGCAAGACTGAATTTCCCCCCTTTCATTTACAAAAAATGCTCTGACAAATTGTTACACGTCCGCATCGCGTGTCATATGGAGACATCCTGTTAAACTCATATAATATTATTGTTTAATTGCTGACAGGACGTTTCCCTCATTATTGGATTTATAATTTCAACCTTAATCAGCAAACACGTGGAGACATCCTGTTTACACAATTGTTATAATTTTTTTATCATATATTTTTTCTTCTGTATTCAGCATTAAACTACATTTTCCTAATTTTTGCAAACTAAAAAAGAAGTTAGTCATAATTGTAACACCAACTGTAACGAATCATAAAGTTTAATTAAATCTTTTTAAAAAGTATATTTTTTACTTATTAAATTTAACTCGCGTAGCTGTTAGTTTTGGCATTGACACTGAACTGATGTCTTTCGTTTGTTCATCAACCTCAGATATATCTTCACCATTCACGTCAGGCTGCAGAATTTCTTCATTGGTCAGCGACCTTTGGACTGGAATTCTGGTACAAGATCAGGAACAGTAAAAATCTCCATTGGATAAAATCTCTGAATAAGTCTTAACAATATACCTCAAGAGGTTTCAACTTTTACTAAACGGATGTGACCATCTTTACCAGATAGGAGTTGAAATACTCGTCCAACAGGCGCTTACTATTGTCATTGCCAACAAGTAGCATTTCCCCAAGTGAAATTTGGCGATAAGAAATATTATTTTTGGCTAAATTAAACTCTCCCAGATATTCCGAATGGAACCGGTTTCGTATAAAGTTTGTATTTTTTGCGCTTTTCGACATAGTGGATCGTGATCAACTGAATCACAGTCCGGCATACCGCACTCAACTTGATCGCTTAAAAACATGACGGGACTTGAGTGCACTAAGTCTTTTGGGTCCTCACTTACATATGTTTTCTTTACGACGACGATCAGTCTTTCCAAGAAACCTCACGACCACGCCGCTATAGGAGAGTTAAACTTTCAGGAAGTTTTTTGCATGGCAGTGTCCCGGGTAATAACTTTCCAATCTAATAACGAAAACGCGGTTTCCACACCGGTGGAGTTCATCCCGTTATCACCAAATATTGCCTTCGGTCTACCGCGACGTGCCACAAACCGACGCAACGCCTGTTAACAACTCACGGTTGACAAAGACTTCACTAGTTCCAAATGCACAGCGCGATATACTGCACTTCTAAAGAGGCAGCTCCATGCCTTACTATCATCTTTTAAATATAGAAGTCCTGCAAAATCGACACCTGTTACCTTAAACACGATCGCGTCGCTCACTCTCTATTGAGGTAAGGGTGGAGAAATTACATCCAAACGTTTGGATTTAAATCTTTTACAGATAACACACTTGGTGAAACCAGATCGTACAGCACGTCAGCCACACATAATCCAACAATTATCTCTACACAAACAAAGAAATCCTTGTGTACCTATATGACACGAGTTGATATCTTCATACATTATAAGATTATGAACTTAAAAGTGTTTAAACTTTTCAATCTCTGGCCATCAACGCCATTTCCGCATTTTCCCGTCATTAATAAAAACCAAGCGTTTGGATTGTGTTCACTATGGCTGATGTAGTTGAATATAAGAAGAAAAATAGGCGAGTGATACGCGGCGCATTTAGTCGTAATTTTAAAGAACTCGAGACCCTTTTTAATACAGAGACACCCGATATTTTCGCGATACAAGCCACTTTTGGCAGCTATTGACATTTTCATTATATTTGTGTTTTAAATGGAACTCAACGTTTCTAGCTAATTCCACAATATAATGAAAAATGTTGAAAATTCTAAAAAATTGACAATTGTTTCGATAATTGAATATCATCGTCAGATTGACAGAAGTTACATTTCATTTGATGCCTACCTGATGATTAATAGTTATTTTTGGCTAGACCAAGAAGTGGCCTACCTTGTGATTGACTTAACCCATTAACGCCTACGGGTTCCATATGGGGACACAAAACCTACCATTGTTTATGTGCGTGTCTTAACTGTCTAATTCAATTTTCACGAAGCCGGTTCGGAAGTAATCGTTCTAAATAGTCATCGAATGTGCGTGACAGCGTTCAGTAGCTTGTCATTGTCGCGAGTGAGAAGTTATACTGTTGGTTACTGGAGAGATTTTTTTCAGCAAAGAAAATATGGACATCCCATGTCGGTAAGTTGAATTATGTCAATCTGAATTATTTTATTGTATTTCTGATCGATGGATTCTATATAAGGACATTATTTGTGCAATATTATAAAGTTATTCTCTTGATATACGATTTTAGTTTTTCATAATTTAGTCGTAAACGTCACCGTCCCCATATGGGACCGGTAGGCGTACTACGGACTATTGTTATTGACTTACATTTTCATACAGGAATGTTAGTTTCAGCGGAATAACTCTTCAAGAAGCATTAGATATCGCTTACGAATCTGATAACGAAGTGACTGACATATACATACAGCCACCGGATTGTCAGGATCTGACAGACGAGGATTCAGGGGATGAAGATGAAGGTGGATTAGTTGAAAATTTGAGTGGTCGTCAACTGTTAGCTCCGGCTGAAGTTGTATTTTCAAATGGTAGGAGAATACAGGACACTTCTGAAGATTTAGACAATGCGCAATTACCCACAGTGGTACCAAATGACGCCACAAAAGATTTAGGACTGACTATAGTCGCTAAATCAGAAAAAAGTGAATTCATTGAGGCCGATCTCGTTCATCCCGATTATCAATTTCCAACGCCGAATTACTCGTCATATCAAAATTTGAGTCCAGTTCAATTATTTGAGTTGTTTTTTACAAAAGAATTACTTCAAGAAATTATACAGGAGACAAGAAGTTATTCACTCCTCAAGAATCTACCGGATTCAAAGTTGTCTATAGAAGAGATGAAAGTTTTCATTGGTATACTAATTGTAAGTGGCTACAATGTATTGCCAACAAAACGGAGCTATTGGGAAAACTCACAGGATATGAAAAACGTTTTGGTTGCAGAATCTATGAGACGCGACCGATTTTTACAAATTTGTCGATGTTTGCATTTTGCTAGTAATGAAAATATTGACTACAATGACAAAATGTATAAATTACGCCCCATAGTAAATCACTTGAAAAAAAAGTTTTTAGAACATTTTATACCCGAACAAAACCTTTCGTATGACGAGTCCATGATAAAATACTACGGGAGGCATGGGTGTAAACAGTTTATTCGCGGAAAACCTATTAGGTTCGGGTATAAAGTTTGGTGTTTGAACACCAATAGTGGATACCTGATAAATTTCGAAATTTATCAAGGAAAAAGTATTATAAAAAGACAAGGTTATGACGCAATATTCGGAAAACCTGCTGCTCCACTTATACACATGATTGAAGATTTAGGAGACAAAAAGGATTTCCGCTATAATTTCTTCATAGATAACCTATTTACTGGCGCTAACCTAGTTTGTACCTTGAAAGCTAATGGATATGGAGCAACCGGCACAATTAGAGACGATAGAATTCCAAAAAATGTCCCTGTACCACCAAAAAAGATCATGGCCAAAGAAACTCGAGGCACTTACATTTCTACTCTTGAGAAGAACGACGGCATTCTTTACGTGAGATGGATGGACAATAATGTTGTTACAGTAGCCAGCACGTGCTATGGAGTTGCTCCAGTGAAATCTGTAGATAGATTTTCCAGAAAAGATAGAAGAATGATACCTATACCACGCCCAGATATAATTTCAAAATACAATAAGAACATGGGAGGTACCGATTTGATGGATTCAAATGTATCTTGGTACGGTAAAGTATAATGATCATAAAAATATAATAACAAATACTGTTTCAGTTATAGAATTGGTGTACGATCAAAAAAGTGGTACTGGTCGATATTTACATACCTTATTGACGTATCTATACAAAATGCTTGGATTCTCTACCGCAATAGTGGCCGAAATATCAGTCAGTTGGAATTTAGGAGAAATATTGCCCAGGTAATGTTGTCAATAATTCAGTAATGTTCATTACTTCTTTTACATTGTCTTACAGATTGTTATGATTTTTAGACATATTTAACAAATTATAAGACGATAGCTAAAGGACCAGGTCGAATGCCTAAAGCTGCTGGAAGTAGTAGCCGTGTTGGGGATGATGTTAGATTTGATGGCCTGAACCATTATGTAGCCCAGGTGCCAGAGGGAAAAAGGAGAAGATGTGCAGGGTTCAACTGTACAAGCAAAGTCCGTACAATGTGTTTTAAGTGCGATGTTGGTTTGTGTATAGAATGTTTCATGAAATTTCACACCAAAAATTAGAATGCAATATTTTGTTTATTGTTTTTGTTATACAGTGAAACGCCTACGGGGCCCATATGGTGACAGACTGTTTTTTGTATATTCCAAAATAAACATTTATTTTTTTCTTAACGGTGGTTAATTTCATAGCTTACTTCATCAAAATTTTGGAAAAATAATAATAAATTCAAAAAAATTTTTTTTTCGGCGTTAATGGGTTAATATATGTTAATAGAAAAAAGAAGATGTGATATTACAAATATTGAAGCTTAGATATTATTAGCCCTATGATGATATCCTGGATATCATTTTTCCAATTGAGATCAGTATAACTGTGGAATGATATAGAAAACCAGGAAAACTATATCTGCTGATCTTTACCACTATCACTTGAGAAGACAGTTTAATAGTGGAGAACTCCCTAGACTTATCTGTTCATTGACGACTTCATATTGTGGGTTTCTTAAGTGTGCTCTAATTTCCAACTCTTCAAGGAAGTCTAGTACGTGTCTCTTATCACAAATATGTAGTACTTCTAGTTCTGTGTTAGGTTTCAATGAATGATTGGTGTCAAGTAGATGTTTTGCGTAAAAGGATTTATCTGGTTGTTTCAATATGTATGCTCGTAAGTGTTCACTGTGTCGGACTTCAAAATTTCTAAGGGTCTGACCCAAATAGACAGCATTACATTCTGGACATTTGAGTTTATATATACCTGATTTCTTTAATAGTGGTATTTTTGTTTTAACATTTAACAATTTCGTTCTTACGTTACTTTCTGTTTTAAAAGAAATTGTTGTATTCGTTGCTAAAGATATTATATTTGAAATATTACCTGTATATGTGATGGTTTTATAAGTTCTTATTTTTTCAGTTTGTTTGGGAAATATTAGTTGTAATGCCACTTTTTCCTCTTTTTTATTAATTAGTTTATTTATCATATGAAATGGATAACCGTTGGATGTTGCTATTGGTCTAATTGTATTAATCTCTCTAACAAAATTACATTTATTCATAGGAATTGAAAATGCTCTATGTATCATTGAATTGTATGCCGCTAGCTTATGTGACATAAGGTGATTGGAATTATATGGATTTATCACATCAGTGTGTGTTGGTTTTCGGTGAATTGCATAATCAAGTACATTATTAACTCTTTCAAATTTCAAATCAAGAAAATTGATTGAATTATTTTCTTCAACTTCTAATGTAAATTGGATTTTTGGGTGTAAATCATTAATGTGGTTGAAATATATATCTAATTGTCGTTCACTACATATAAAAGAAGCTAATATGTCATCTACATATCTATACCAAAATAAAACGTTTTTAGAAATATTACTTTCAAAGATTCTTCTTTCTAAACTGTCCATAAAAATGTTTGACAAAATAGGTCATATATGGCTTCCCATTGGTAAACCTTCATTTTGAATATATGTTATTGTCAAAAGTGAAATAATTCTGATTAATACATACATCAAACAAATTGAGTATATCTGATATTATTCCTGGATTAATATTTTAATCTTCTAGCAATTTTCTTACAAGTACTAGACATTCTTTAGGAGGAATTTTAGTGAACATATTAGAACCGTCAAATGATATAAGCTTAGCACTATCTTGTAATTTGAATGCTTTTAATTTTTAGATTAGTTCTATTGAATTTCTAATTGTGTATTTAGACTCATATCCGTAACTATTGAGTATATTGTTAAGGTTCTTTGCCAATATATTATTAGGAGTATTAACATAAGAAACTACAGGTCTAATCGGTTTCATTATTTTATGTAATTTAACGGTTCCATATAATTGTGGACAATGAGGATTTTTATTTATCATGGACCTCTTCTCGTAATCACTGAAAAGATAATTTGAACTATTAACAATATCCCTTACATTAATAGAAAACTTCTTTGTTGGGTCTGCTCTGAGAACTTTGACATCGCTAGATTCTATAAAGTTATATATTTTTGAGTTATAATTTTGAGCTGTCAATATGACAGTTGTGCTCCCCTCATCAGATTTTTTAACTTTCTTTTTTATTGCATTTAAAACTTTAATGTCATATTTTAATTGACGTTTAACTTTTGAAGGTTCAATATTGTAATAAATACGGATATTCAGAAGAATAATTTTATTGTAGAAAGTTTCAGAGCACACGGTAAAACATATTTTATTTTGAATCATAATATTAAATGGAAACACGACCCACATTATGTTTAATAAAACAAATACGAAGCCAAAACAGAAGAGAGAAATACTGGGTCAAAGCAAAATGATTGTTTTAAAAACAAGGATTTCAATAACATAAACTAGCACGATTCAAAAAAACAAAAGTTGTTTTTTTGCAAGTCGACAAAAACCCCAAAATCATTGTCGGGGGAAAACAAAAAAAGAAGTGTAGGGGATCAAGAGCGGCAGTGGGTACCGGGTGCGAACGCGCGAAGGGAAAGGTTTTCCCTTGCTACGGTAACTAGTGTTTTAGTGTTAGCGGTACGAGAGGTAGAAATTCTCACCGTTGTGTTAGGAGGTGATACTGTCTCCTACTTCGATACACAAACGGTAGATTTACCCTCTACGCTAATTGCCTTTCAACCTAAAACGATTTCGTTTATCGGGTACGATACGTAGCGACCAAACAGATAGAGAAAATCAAGAAATCTCCCGACGTGACGGAGGAAGATTGTCAAACAGTAAGTTTTTGAATTCGATTTCGATTGGGATAAATTTCTTTTATTAGTGATATATATATTTACTCGTTATCGGTCGAGCTGGAGTCTGAACTTGGGAGCATAAGAAAATTTCTATATACCAGGTGTAGCGATAGCAGATATTATTTATTTGATTTGTTTTATTGTTGATTTTCAAAGAGACGGGACACATCTGTTCACTCTCAGATTGAGTTTTTTCGTCCTAACGAACAGTTAATTTACCGTGTGTACTGAAATAATTTCGATTTCCAGAGTTTCGCCAACCTGACACGAGGTGGGTTTCATTTTGTTAAGTAGGAGATTATCATATGTTGAGTTACGTATTTTCTCTTCCACCTCGAAAGTAGGAAATAGATAGAAAGTTAGGCAAGGTTAATTTTGTAGGCAGTAGAAAAAAAAAAGAAACAAAAAGGCCGGAGCGGATGCTTGCCATATTTGCGTGGGTGTCAGCGAACTCTGGCTGAAAAGTAAATTGATTGTAGAGAACCTTTGTTATCAGTCTTTCGTTCAGCCGTAATTATAAATTATAACTCGATTATATTTTGCCAGGGTAAAAGCATAAATTAACATATGTAATTAAACTACTGGGGAATTTCGCAACTTGGACCGCCAGTGTCGATAAATAATTTAAACTATTTCATTAGCTCATCAGAATTTCTGTATAGAACAAGAATTTCACTTTCGTTTTGAAGGTCAATGGCGACCTGAATCGACATAACGTGAAACGTTTATTGTGGTTGAAAGCAAATTTACACATACGATTTATTTGTTATCTCGTCGCAGGGGAATAGAAATATTGAGAAACGAATAATAATAAGCTACACTCTTCTCCCGCAGTTGTTGTAAAGGTCCGAGCTGATAACAGGGATAGGCTCACTGCCACCCCCGGAAAAACGGGAACTCCGTTCATAATTATCGTTTTATACAGGGGTAGGAATAAGCAATAAATAGATTTTTAGACAAATTTTATGTATAGGTAGAAATTATAACGGGGGATTTTGGGAACTGAGTCCTTCGGGATTATTGTTAGGGTTAAGTATGCATAGCTGTATCTAAGGATTCAGAAACGTCATTTTTTATTATATATGTATTTTGTATAACTTGTTGGCTCTATATTATTTCACCCAACTCCCCTACCCCAACATTTCCCCTTTGGAAGTGTATTAACGTGGACGTGCGACAGAAACGAGGAAGACAGCCCTGTCCTGGCAAAGGAGGATACATCCGTTTTAAGAACAGGCGAACCTAGCTAAAAGAAATCGGACTGGATTGCCTTGCACGCTCAGCCGCTCTTTGGAGGCAGAAATTGGCAACAATCTAGGGTCGGGATCAATAGAGAGCGGCCAAAAGATAGGTAGGAAATATTTCTCTTTTTTTCTGACCCATATTTTTAGTACATCTAGAGCAGCGGATTTTTTTTTTCAGGAGGATAGATTATTACACTGATTATTAAGTTTTGTTGGCTAAGATTATTACAGTTACATGTTAAAATAAATAAGGGTCCAGATTTTATCAGGGTCGACATTATTACAGTGGTGACAGCGGTTTTTTTTGTTTTTTGAGAATCAACTCGGTATAAAAGAAGGGTAGAGTTGTACAATATTTTGAAGTCGTCAGTGAACAGATAAATCCAGGGAGCTCTCCACTATTAAACTGTCTTCTTAAGTGATAATTGTAAAGATCAGCAGATATAGTTTTCCTGGTTTTCTATATCATTGCACAGTTATACTTATCTTCATTGGAAAAATGATATCCAGGATATCACCATAATAGCTGAGCTTCAATATTTGTAATATCACATCTTCTCCTTTTTTTCTATTAACATATATTAAGTCAATCACAAGGTAGGTCACTTCTTGGTCTAGCCAAAAATAACTACTAATCATCAGGTAGGCATCAAATGAAATGTTACTTCTGTCATTCTGACGATGATATTTAGTTATCGAAACAATTGTTTTTTTTTAGAATTTCCAACATTTTTCATTATATTGTGGAATTAGCTAGAAACGTTGAGTTTTATTTAAAACACAAATATGAGTAGATTCCACGAAGTAAGGGTCGAGACAGTTAATTTCATTTTCATTGATAAACAAACTTTTGTTTTTTTTTATACAAGATTAATTCAGCAACTAGGATAACCTGTAGAGTGGTACGTTGACAAATAGTATCTACTAACTAATTCGAAAATTTCATATAGTTGCAGCACAATAACCAAAATGTATAATCTGTATAAACAGGTCTGTCAAGAAAGAGGTGACACGGAAATTGTCAGCTTAATAATTTATCACAGAATCTTCTGCCGTGAATATAACTCATATTTCTTTCATCTCAAGAATGACCAATGCCTCACTTCTGTCAACTACGATCAAGCTACTCCTGAAGGGAAAATTGGTATAAAAGGGGATTTCAAAGGATATCTGCGGCGAAAGGAGGAACCACAACACGCCAAAGCAGCTGATAAGGAAAAAGCAAATACTGATGAATCTTTCATGTCAGTTTCATTCGATTTACAAAGTGTACTACAAATTCCATCATCATAAATGTCTTTGACTTATTATAAGCGAAAACTGATTTTATACAACCTAACGGTGTACGAAGCTGCATCATCTAACCGAGCATTTTGTTTATGTTGGACGGAAATCAATGGTAAAAAAGGAAGTTGTGAAATTGGAACGTGTTTACTCAAATATATTGAGAAGTTACCTCCCATTGGCCATTCGTTTATGGAAGTTGATGCACAGCACTATAGAGCGTCAAAAGAAATTTTTATCAGTATTTTGTGTAAACGATTGGATGAACAATTTCAAGCTAGCTCGTTCTACACGAATGAACAATAAAGAGACACTACCCTATGAGACAGAAGAAATGAAGTTCAGTGATATGATAAATTTGAAAGAATTAGCGTCCAATTTAATAAAAAAAAGTCTATCGACGAAAATGGCATTAAGGTAAACCGGATGAAAGTAAAATGATTCACATTTGAAAAAGCTGAGCCAAATTCAGTACCGCTCTGATAATAGCGGCGCGTATGTAGGTATCAAAATTACTGGAAATCGGTGTGGGTGAAAAGCAGCCGTCAATGCCAAATTTTTAAGACATTTTACCAAATATTGAATCACACAGTAGAAAATAAAGGTAAATTTACATGTAGTTTACATGAGAAATAGGTGGAACTTTACTGTAAATAAAATGTAAATGATTATTGTACCCTGGATTATATGCGAAATTACATTCTACATGTACTTATCCAATAATCTTGTGGTTATAGACACATTTTTCTATTTTCCTTTAAGATTACATAGCATTTTTACGAAACATATGTGGACTCTGAAAATATTTTATTTTATCTTGTGAATTTCAACAATTACTATGTGAATTTCAAAAATTGTTGTAAATGTTCATGACACTTAAACGAATAATTTAGTGTAACTTTACTCAAAATAAATCAAACTTTCTTTTTTATGTAGTTTTCAAGTAAAATCAGATTAGGCCTGTAATTTTACAATGTGTATATAATTATACTTATATTTTTCAATAATCTTGTAACTTTACATAGGATTTTGATGTAATATTTGTGCAAAATCTGAAATGATGTGAATAAATTGTTTTAACATCTAAATTTTAACAGTGAACATGCGACGTCAAAAAATATTGTAAGTATACATGAATTTTTGGTAAATAAAGAAAGAATAAAGTACTTTATTGAATATTTATCATAAAATTTTGTAATTTAAATATGTATGGATTCTAAATCTATATCGATTCCTAAAGATTCATCTTTTGACAATAGAGAAAAAGTGATACGGCTGAATATGCGGTTTTTTCGAAAAAAGCGATATGATTTTACATATATTTCTTTCCATATTTGGCAAACTAAACAACTAAGTTAGTCTTAACATATTCTCAAAATACATCAAGGGCCTAAAATGTTATTGTGTTCCAAATATTAGCCAACACTTTTTTGCCAGAGGTATGGCATTGCATTGCCCCTTCAAACGTTTAGAATTAAATATAAACATCCCGTTTACATAATCTAGTGAAATTAATTATAAAAAGTTGTAAAAATTTTTCCCTAAATACTGTGATTTTTACAAAATCCGTGTAATAGAATTACATCATATGAGGAATTATACACATAATTAACCTAAAATCACATGATTTGCGTAATTATTACATTATGTGTGTGACACTATACCCTACGTGATTAGTTAAAACCAGTGAGGGGCGATTTTTCTTACTGGCACAACAACAGCGTTTGTCTTTGTTTCAGACGAGTTTCACGTGAATTGTATTGATTTGCAGGATAAATAAATTTTTGGTAAGTTCCTATTATTTCTCAAAAATGTTGTTGGAGACATTTTAAATGTATGGCCAATTTTAATGAACAAAAAAGCAATTTTATGACATTTTCACAAAAAGACCAATGTCGATATAAGTTCTCTTCCAACCACCATGATGGTGAAATTAGAGAGGTTTCAGTTGTTTGCAAAAAAATCAGAAAAATATGAAAATTCCTGAACCATTAGAAAATCCAGTCCATTAATCCTTATATATAATGACGATACACTTTAAGGAAGATATTTCTCACCTCTATAGGTATATTAAGGTAAACGAACATTACTATCACTATAATTATTTCGTAATATGAAAGCTGATTCCTATTCAAATAAAATAATATAACAATAGTTTAGTAATACTGTAATTTCTCTTTTCAGGAAGATTCAAGTAATGATGTGAAAATTTATACTTTGTCACCATGCATAATTAATATAGGTAAGTGAAGTAAAGCAATGTACAAATAAACAAAAATTTGAACAAAAATTGTAAATTAAAGCTTTTTGAACAGCTAATATCCACCAACTATAAACATTTCAGTCATTATTTTTAAGAAGATGGTTAAAAAGTAACAATGGGGAAATAATTTTTTTTTCAACTTTGAATATATTTTTAAATCTATTTCATATAGAAAAACTCAATTTTTAGAATCAATATACTATGGTAAAAAAATACTTAAATTCGAATTTTTTATGAATTTTTTATGGAAGAATGTATTCATTTCAGGAAAAAGAATTGAGCCTCTTTTCTTCACAAAAAGTTTACTTTATTGATTTAGATTTATTGAAATCAATTCTACAAAGAACATTTTAACATACAAAGTATATTGGGTTATTTTATTCGAGATCATACCACGTATGGCTTAACCCTTCGCTACTCGCGCCTACATTTTTTACTTGAGTACTCGCGTGGGGTATTCTGATACCCCAATTTTATTTTAATGGCAAACATTAAAAAAGAGTTCTTTGGGTTATTTATTATATGGCAAATTACGTAAAAACACCTACTTGTATGCTTTACAAAATAAACCAAACTTCATAATCACAAAAATTTATAATTATAAACATTTAGAAGCACAAGGTGAAAATTCAAAAAAATGGCAACAAAACATTAATTGACTGAGTTTTCCGATTCAGAATCGTCATCCGCTCCATGTTTCAGGCAACTGTTGCAAACAATTTGTTGGTGGTTCTTACATATCCACTTGGTGCATTTGAGGCAACTTACTGGGGTTTTTCTGTCAAGACTTCTGGGACACAAATAACACCTTCCTTTACCCGTTCTTGGCCTCTTTGGCATATGTGTTTCAGGATCTTGAGCTCTTGCAGTTGTTGATGGTTCTTCGATATTTAGAAGAAGGAATCCCCGCTTCTTTATATTTCTTGGAATATTTTTGGCATATATTCTTTTCAGAATTTGTGGACGAACTAATCCTTCAGCGATACTCCTCAAAAAACATTCTCTAGTGGGTTTTTGGAATGCATTGTTCAGTGCATATAAACATATGGCATTAATTCCTGCAATATTGAGGATATTGAAAAAACCTGTAAGTGGCCAACGCTTGGTATTCCTAGCCACATCATAATGAGCGCACATCTTATCTACAACGTCCACTCCAGACTTTGTACGATTATATTCAAGTATAATCTCTGGTTTCAAAGAAGCTTCATCCACTTCATCATCGTGATGCATTGTGGAAATCAATACGATATTCTTATATTTCTTTGGTACATTAGAAACCAATGTGCAATGGTCTTGAAACGCAAACATGCTGCACTGTACAGGTCTAGAACGCGTATTGGTAAATTCGAGAGGAATTTCCTTTTTATTTTTGCGGATAGTTCCAATCATTGTCAGCTTATTTCTGAGCAATTCGAAAGCCAGGGGGATACTGGAGAACCAGTTATCCATAGTAATATTGCGTCCGGTTCCTTTTAGATCCTCCACGAGGCGCATGACGACGTCGGCGGGCTTATAACTAAGGAAGTATGGGCCATCGGGTTGCACTCCAGCGTACATTTCTAACTTATACGTATACATGGTCTTTACATCCACGAGTGCATATACCTTTAGCCCGTATTTACTTGGTTAACTCGGTATATATTGTTTGAACGGGCATCTTCCTCTGAATGCCACAAGCTGCTCGTCTATTGTTAGATACGCACTTGGTGTGACTGAAGATTGACACTTTGAGACAAAACGTTCGAATATGTCTCTAATAGGTGCCAACTTGTCCAAATTGCGCCTCTCCTGCCTGGTAGAAATATCATCAAATCTGTTACATCGACAAAGAAATCTAAAACGGTTATATGTCATTGTAATAAATATATGTTCAATGCCTGTACCATTCGTGTTCCATAAAGATAAAACATTTTGTCTACCAGATTTCAAGACGCCGGCAAGATAAAAAATCCCTACAAAAGCTTTAATTTCACAAACATCAGTTTTCTGTGCGTCTCTTTCTCGAGCAAAATTTTGTTGAATGTGCGATATATATATGTTGGTACAATCCACAATTATAGCAAACATAGTGTCGTCAATGAAATTATAAAAACATTCCATATAAGACTTGGCATTTTTTACATTGCCCACTGGACCAGGAACTTTCAAAACTATGTTATGAGATTTTGTTCTTGAAGAAGGTGGTTTCATTTTATTCCACTTACTCTGTTTATCCTTTCCTATGAAGTATGGACCCGTAGATTCACCAGAATCATCAGCCTGTGTAAGCGGATCTTCGAACGCACTCGCAGATTCATCAGCAACATCTTGTGCTAGAGGATCTTCCATATAATCAGGATCTGCGTCTTGCTCACTATCTGTGCGTTCATCCTGTACTTCAATCGCGTCAACTTCGAACTCGTTGAGATCTTCTTCGCCATATACCTCCGGCTCCTCGTCAAGTTCCTCATACCATTTCAACTACTGTTCTGGATCCTTGGATTGATTTGTCATGTTTTAACCTATATATAATAACCTATGTTCAAGTAATAGCAGATTTATAGTATATAGTACACTTACCAAAAATATGACACGACCACTCACGTGGGGTATTTAAATACCCCAACGAGGTTCAATAGCGTATTTCGTAAAAGTTAGTGACTCGATAGCGACCACTCCCTAGCACAGATATCTACACACTATGCTTGAAGAATACACGAGGCGACGTGGAATTTCGCGATTCCCCCACCAAGATATTGACATAGGATATGCCCTTGGGGTACTAAAATACCTCGCGCGAGTAGCGGAGGGTTAAAAAATATATCATCCTAAATTTACGTTTTCTCTTGAAACTTGTAATGACCGAATATTCTTTCCCATTTATTTTGCTCGTGTAATTACACTGAATTCTTAACAAAAAATGTATGAGGTCTGGCGAAACTTCGCGTCATAGAATTGTATAGTAATTGTAATTTATAAATGTTTGCCATTACTTTCCATCTTTCAATTAAACTGTAGACGATACTAAAACAACTTTAAACTCACGTTGTAACTAAACTAAAGCTTTGACAAATGTGCGACTAAGTTTCACTGGATCGATAAATGTGATATAATTTAACCTATAAATTGGTTTTTAGAAGGAAGCTACAAAATATTTTTCGAAAAGGTACCAGTTATAGTTGATTCAAGTTTTCCAGAAGCACTAAAGTTTTGCTTCGCGCTTTATTCCATTTATAATCTAGAATATGCTAAAGAAATTTTGTGTGTTCTAGAAATGATTCAATATATTTTTTGAAAATTCAGCTTGATGAAGGAACTAAATAAAAAAAAGGCTTTAATTAACTTAATAACCAAATCCTCATAAACTTTTTGTCACGATAACTGAGGAAATTTATTTTTTGAAAGAGTTTTCATATTTATTTTACTTTTTATACGTATTTATTTATTATAGTTAGGTACTTGTTACTTGGTAGAGAATTATGAACTTCCTGTTTCTCTATACAGTTTGTCTAAACTTACTATAGTTGATAATATTAGGGAGATATTCGATCAGATATAAAAAAATATGTACTATTGAATATGATTCTACTAACATTTTTAAGAATTTCTTTTGTTCGCCAAATGCCGTGTAATAAATTGTATTTAGTCTCAAAAATGTTTTTTCAAATTTTGATTTTTATTAATATGTGCAAATATGAGAATAATAAAAGTAATAATATTAGATCATAATTTAAGTTTTTTACTGTATCCATATTAAAATTATCTAATCAATAATACATGTTTGTCACATTAGAAATTTCAACATTTCATTTGAAAACTTAATTAGGGCACACTGTATATACCTATGTTAATAATTAGATACTTAGAAGGCCTCTCTAGGTATTTGATTAATAATTTTATTTATGTATTAAACCAGATGAGTTTATTTTTTAAGTATTTAATAAATTGTGAATTTATATATTTTATTTCAATAAATTTTTCAAACGATAGACATTGTTTCCTATTACCTGATTCAGAAGATTTACCTTTTATAAGACTTTCTAATTTCAGAAGTCTAAGGAGAATGTAAGGTCGATTTATGTACCGTTTTTGAATTAATAAATATTTGGAATATTTAATATTTTAATTTGAGTAATAAAAATTTTTGATTTTTCATCTGTTGTGGATGTGTGAATTTTGACAGAAGACAGTTGAAAAATTTAAAAAATTCAAATTCCGGGATTACTCAAATTAAAATAATCAATATTTGAAATATACGGTACATTAATCGACCTTCACATTATTTATATAAAACCAAATTACATTAATACTATCAAATTCACACATTTTAGGTGAATTCACATCTTATCTGTACATTTATAGGAAGAATTTACATCAACCATGTAAAATAAAATTACACTGATTTTGTAAATTTCACATAGGTATTTTACGAAAATTCACATCTTTAGTGTATTACTAAAAATATCTAGCTTAACATTTATACAGGAAATTTACATCAACCATGTAAAATAGAACCACATAAATGACCCAAAAAAACTATGGAAAGTGATCAGAGAGGCCACCAATGACCAGGTCTGTGAGTCAGAAATAAAATGCATTACTAACCAAAAAAATATTGAAATAACAGACAAAAATCTGATGGCAAATGAGTTCAACTCATACTTCTGTAACATTGGAAAACATTTGGCAAACAAGATTTCTAGATGCACACAAAATAGGGCTATGAAGGAAAAAAGAAGTGCTAACTCTTTCTTTTTGAGTCCTGTGTCAAGCGAAGACATAATTAGAGAAATAAGCAACCTAAAGAATGACATTAAGGGAGGGGAGGACGCCATTTCATCAAATATAATTAAAAAATACAAAGATAATTTAAGTATTTCACTAAAACATATAACAAATCTGGTTTTTAGCTCTGGTATTTTTCCCAACATATTAAAAATCACTACAATCATACCTTTATACAAACAAGGTGATAAAAAATCAATGAACAATTATAGACCAATAGCATTAACTAGTACCATAAGTAAAATTATTGAAAAATGCCTCAAAAGCAAATTAATCACTTTTTTGGAGGAACACCACCTACTTAATGCAAACCAGTTTGCTTTTAGGAGAAACTCAAACACAGATAAAGCACTTGTAAAGGTAACTGAAGGGATACTAAAAAACTTAGACAGGGGAAAAAAAGTAATGGGCATCTTTCTGGATCTCAGGAAAGCCTTTGACACTGTGGAACACCAAACTTTATTAAAACGTTTAGAAAAGGCTGGAATCAGAGGAATCCCAAATAACCTTATCAGGTCATACCTCACTAATCGTAACCAAACCACATTGGTGTCCGGACAAGAGAGTGATGCATTACAAGTAAACTTTGGTGTTCCACAGCGTACAGTTCTCTCAACCTTGATGTTCAATATCTACATCAATGACATAATGGACCTATTTGACGATGAAAATATCAAAATCTATTGCTTCGCAGATGATACTAGTGTCTTAATAAGTGAAGATACCTGGGAAGCTACCAAAGCAAAAGCAGAAAACACTCTACAGAAATTAAAAAACTGGTTAGATGATAGCTTACTCTCGCTTAATGTGGAAAAAACAAACTTTGTGGCATTTGCACTATCCGCAAGAAATTTACCAAACCTTGAACCGATCAAAATCCATGAATCAAAATGCAACCGGAATCATCAATGTAAATGTGGTATGACCATAAAAAGGAAAACCAGTTTAAAATATCTAGGAGTTATTTTAGATGAAAAGCTCACTTGGAAAGAGCATGTGGAGTATGTAACAACTAAACTCAGAAAACTAATTTATAAATTCTATGAACTAAGGAATATGGTACCTTTCAAAACTCTAAAAACAATTTATCACGCTGTAGCAGAGTCAATATTGAACTATGGCTTGGTGGTGTGGGGAGCTGCTGGCTCAATAATCTTAACAAAATTACAAGTAACCCAAAAATGGATCATAAAAATTATGCTTTTCAAAAAAAGAAGATATCCTAGTGATAGGGTATACAATGAAAGTAAGATACTAAACATAGAACAACTCCATCTGAAATCAGTCATAAGATTCATGATAAAAAATAACGACTACAAAGTAAATTTAAAACATTGCCAAAATACAAGAAATGTCACGAGAGGTATGGTTGAGCTACAAAACCCTAAACACAAATCATGTCAAAAGCACATTTACTGTGTGGGTCCGAAAATTTACAATGACTTACCTGACCGCTTTAAGCTAAAGGACTATCACAGAATTAAAAAAACCTTAACAGAATGGATTGTCGAAAGCAAATATAAAATAAACTATGTAATATAATCGCATACAAGAAAGGAAATCAAGCTACAAAATAATGCAATGATAGAAATAATTCTAATAATATATTGATAATAATTTTATAAGCTGGCATAATGTGATACAATGCAATTACTTGTTAACTAACATACAAAACCTCAAAAGTACCTGTAAAATAGATTAATGAGTGCACACACAGTATTATAAATACCATTGTGCACTTAAAACCTTAGCAGTACTGTGATGATAGCTTATTAAGATTAAGTTTATAAGAGTGAAGTAAAAATTACCTTACTAATCATTAACCAAAGAGAGTATTGTTGTAATTAGAGATTCTAGCATTTATTGTAGATTGTATTCCTAAGTATCACCCTATTAGACTGTTAATTTGTATTCTACTGCTAAATAAATAAATAAATAAATAAATATATATCGTAAATTTCACACAAATTTAGGAAAGTTACATTTTTAATGTATCGGTAAAATTATTTAATTTTACAAATATATATAAAATCTACATTAATCATGTGAAATAAAATTATATAATTCCTGTGAATCTTGCATATAATTCCAGGAAAATCACATATTCAGTGTATTACTATAAACATGACAATTTACAATAATTAAGAAAATTTACACTTTTTCTGTAACAAAACATACAGGGATGGCGTGAAGTTCACACATACCTACGAGTAAAATTCACTTGATTAATGTAATTATTTAATTACATGAAATATTTGCTTTTATAACAAAAATATAAATTAAGGGTAAAAAATTATTTCCATTCAGAATCGTTTCACATTTATCCTGTGAATACCAAATTACAACAAAAATGTGACATTATATTATTACGAACTTCAAGTATATTTACTTAAAATTGGTTGGTCATCAAAAAGCATGAACCAGAGTGTAAAATGTAATAAAGACTTTTTACTGTGCAGAAGCTTTGAAAATTAACCGTGAAAAAAAAGGAATCTTTTAACTATGTGCGAAAAAAAATTATTCCTGAAGTCTTCCATCCACGGTCAAAGCCTCCCGAGTGGTTTGGGCGTTAGAGACATTTTACCTCAGGCCGATATTCTTGACTCCGATTCAGAGGAGCAGGCGATTATTGTAAACATCAATATTCGAAATTAGACAATTACTGAAATTAAAGGAAGGAGTCGATGAATGATCATCTGCTGTATAGAATTTTAACAAATTTATATTCAAGTCTTCTTAGTTATTGATTTGTATGTCAATTGAATTGAAATACAAAGTCACATTACAATTTAGATTGTTTTATAACATGAGAAATATACAATCCACTCAATCGAACCAGTACATTCGAAATACATTGAAAGACATATTAGGAGTCGATGCGTGTGCTTAAACGAGTCAACATCGTTTGAATTTTTGCTCTTCAGTTATTTCTAGTACTAGTGATCTACCAAGTTAAATTTATTAATCAGTATTATAAAAGCCGACGTATGTATTGAACATTTTTAAGTATCTTCAATCGAGTTTTTGTCATTGCGCTGATTGATTGTTTACATTTTTTCGTTTCTTCTCGTTAAATAAACTGATAATAGCCAACTCATCAACCGAGTTTCGATAAATTCAGTTTTTGCCTGCTCCTCATTACCAGAGGAGTAGGCAACATTTCATTGTGGATATATTGCTGAACACTAAAATAAAACCATAAAGTTGTAATCAACTAAGCCATCCTAACAATTTGCTTTTGAGTACAAGGGCAAGAATAAATCGAACAGTTTTTCCTCAATCCACAGAAACCAAAATGTCGCACAATTTTAATATCAACAACCCAACGACTAGCAACAGTTATGTATCAGCCGTTAAGTCAGCACCTAAACCATCTTTCCCAAAAAAGGATCAAGCCATAGTGATGCACGCCGAAGACAGCCTAAAATAATTTGACTATTTTAAGGCAATAGGCGATATTGTAGGCCCCAAACATATTTCTTTTGCTTCGAGGATCTCGAATAACAGAATTTTCATATATCTAACCAATTCTAATCTTGTTGACGATCTGTTAAAATCCCACCCATCCGTAGCCATCAACAATAATGTCATAAACATCCGCAGACTCGTATCTCCGACAAAAAGGATAATTATCTCGAACATATCTCCTTACATACCCCATGATCTTGCTGAAAATGCAATAAAAAGCCTTGGTTTACAATTAACCTCCCCTGTCTCATTTCTGCGAGCTGGTATCCCAGGCGACGAATATTCTCATATATCAAGTTTTAGACGACAAGCCTACGTTCTTTCCCCATCAGATGACTTCGAATTGCAGACCTCATTAATCATTCCTTTTGACGGCAACGAAAACAGAATCTTTATATCTACGGACAAAATGGAGTGCTTCATTTGCAAGCAACCCGGACACATCGCTACAAATTGCCCAAATCCTCCAACGAACAATATAATGTCGCAATCCACTCTGACTGAACAAACTGAACAGGTATCCTCAAAAACTGACTCTGTAAACCCAATAGAACGCAACGAAGTGAGTTCATATGAAGACCCGATAACCCCACAAGAAAACCAGCCTGCTGCCGCTCTGCCTCCAGTCCAGAAACGCGGATATTCCCAGCTTTCATCACATAGTGAAAACTCAAGTGTACCTGCAGAAGCAGAAGTTAACACGGACGATATGCCTCCCCCTCCATTCTCCACAGCAGTTCATGAAGCAGTAAAGAAGAAGCGCAAAGTGAGTGTATCTACTGAATCAAACCTTTCTACATCCATAAAAGATTGTATAGCAAAAACCTACCAGAAAACGCCAGATGCCTTCATACTTCCCATAGAAAACCTATATGACTTCTTAGAAAATACTTTTGGTAACTCTGATCCATACTCGGAAGCCCTAAAACACACATAGAACATCATCGGTCTAGTCTCAAACATTTACCTAATTTACCCGGATCTCACAAATAGGTCCATAAAGAACAGAATCACCCGTATAACGAACAGGTTGAAAAAAAAGCTTAAATCTGACACTGAAGAAACTGAGAGTTTGGATATGTCTAATGAACCAAGTGATGAAGAATATAGTTCCGAAGGCTCACAGCAGTCGCATAAATCATCATACTAAATTTCTTATTACCATGCCCATCTCCTTAATACAGTGGAACTGCGACGGTTTTTACCCTCGTTTGGAACGATTACAACAGCTTTTAACTGATCACTCGCCAAACTTCCTTTGTTTACAAGAAACGAATTTTACCAAGTCTCACAACCCTCACTTAAAAATTTACGTTGGTTATCATTTTATGAGAACTACTCATTTACGTGCTAGTGGTGGATCCTCAGTCTTTGTCTCTAATGATATATTTCACCAAAAATTAAATTTAAATACAAACTTAGAAGCAGTTGCCATCAGCGCATGGTGCCCCAGGAAAATTGCTATTTGTAGTGTATATGTTCTTCCAAACTACACTGTAAGAGACACAGATATAATGGATCTCATAAGCCAATTACCTATACCATTCACCTTAGTAGGCGACTTTAATGCTAAAAAGACAACGTGGGGTTCGGAACGTACGTTTGCCCGTGGCAAAATGATTGAAACCGTAATTAACAATAGTAACATTAATCTACTAAATACTGGCAGCAGCACATATTTTCATGTACAATCCGGATCCTTCTCCTCAATAGACCTCAGCATGTCAGATCCAGGAACAGCACCCTTACTAACGTGGCAAACCCTTGATAGCCTCTACGATAGCAATTACTTTCCTATCCTAATTTCAGACAACGAACCAAAACAAGTTAATATTGAAGGAAAGTGGAAAATCGCAAAAGCAGACTGGGAACTTTACAGCCAAACGCTGAAGGAAAATACAGACAATATCAATTATTCTAATGATGTAGACGAAGCTGTTGACCAATTGACTAACTCCATAATTTCTGCAGCCAATAAATGTATAGGAAAGTACTCCGTCAACCCTCCAAAACGAACCGTTCCCTGGTGGCATGAATCCTGTAACAATGCAGTAAAGGAGTGCAAAAAGGCACTTAATAAATACCGAAGAAGCAGAAATGATTCAGACTTGATAATCCTCAAAAGAATGAGAGCGAAATCCAAAAGGGTTCTTAAACAAAGTAAACGAGAGTCGTGGAATAAATACACAAGCACTATAACCTCTGAAACCTCTCCATCTCAAATCTGGACCAAGATAAGACAGATGAAATGAAAAAACACTAGTTTTAAAATACTTGGCTTAACCCATGAGGGTAAAGTCATTACCAATGACCAACAAATTGCTAATATCCTTGCCCAACACTTTCTAAATAAAACCAAATCCAACCCCGAACCTCAAAACTCACCAAATAACTCACATCCTGAACAAATCTCTTACAACTCTCACCCACTCAATTTTCTTTTCAAACCTTTCTGAATTAAATTCAGTCCTACCTTCACTGAAGAACACAGCTGCAGCACCGGACGATATCCCTATGATCTTTCTAAAACACCTACATTCAGCAACAAAAACCAAATTGCTCGAACTTTACAACAAAATATGGTGCAGTCAACAATTTCCGGCTCAATGGAAAGAATCAATTATCATACCAATCAAAAAGAACGACTCCAATACTAATTTTCCAAGCTCCTTTAGGCCAATCTCTCTTACCTGTACATTGTGTAAAATTCTTGAGAAATTGGTTAACAGACGCCTACACTGGTACCTAGAATCGCACAACCTATTATCTACAGCGCAGGCAGGTTTTAGATCAAACAGATGCACATTGGATAATCTGGTTACTCTACACACAGACATCTCACAAGCCATTGAAAGTAAAAAAGATATAATCGCCGTGAGTCTAGATATTGACAGCGCCTTCGACACAATCCGTAAAACTTCCATTTTCAAGAAATTCACAGACTTTAATTTAACTAGAAATATTCTCTCCTTTCAACAAAACTTCTTAACCAACAGATCGTTCAAAGTCGTTACAAATGGGCAGAAGTCTACTTCGTACACGCCAGAAAATGGAGTATCACAAGGCTCGGTTCTTAGCTCCACTCTATTTCTGAAGAGTATCAACGATATCTGCTCCCCTATAAATCCACCTGTCAAATATGTTCTATATGCCGACGACCTCATTCTCTACTGCCAAGGTAAAGTCACTACTAGTACTTGTACTTTACTTCAATAGGCTCTAGATAACATCCACAATTGGTCTCTCAAATATGGTTCTCACTTTTCAACAAACAAATCCAAAGTAATGCAGTTCAGCAAAAGACTAAATCCTCTTCCTCCACAACTAAAATTCAATGGCGACTTGCTACAAGTGGTTGATCAACATAAATTCCTAGGAGTAACGTTTGACAAAAAGATCACATGAAGGCAACATATCCAAGGAACTAAAGCCAATTGTCTAAATAAGATTAACATCTTAAAATCATTAGCACATCACCAATGGGAAGCAGAAGAGGAAATACTAATAAGGATTTACAGATCACTGGTCCGCTCCAAACTAGATTATGGAAGTATCCTCTACATGAGCGCCTGCCAATCGTATCTCAAATCTCTTGACACCATCCAAACCTCAGCATTACGAATATGTCTAGGCGCTTATCGATCCCGTCCTACCGAAAGCATCTACATTGATTCTTCTGAACCACCTCTTTTCATACGACGAGAATGCCAACTATTACCCTATTTTTCCAGAATATCCGCCCACCCACAAAACCCAGTGTTTAAGTTAATTGATTCTATAAAACCAGCTTCTGAAAACAAACCCAAAACATCGCTCTCATCTCCACAAATGCTATCCCTTTTTTCAAGAAACATTAATCTTAGATATACAACTCCCATAAAACTTTCGAATACTCCTCCATGGACCATAAAACCGCCACTACTGAATACAAGCCTAAACAACTACAACAAGTACGAAACGCCCAACATAGTCCTCAGACAAATATTCAGTGAGCTGATAAATTACCAGCAGTTCGACAAAATCCTATACACTCATGCCTCCAAAGAAGCCAATGGTACCAGATGTGCTGTTACTACAGTAGATACAATAATTGCAACATACAAACTTCCTGACGTATGTAGTATACATACAGCCGAACTATATGGAATACTACAAGCCTTGAGGACACCAACACAGGATAACAGCAAACTTGCCATATGTACAGACTCCCTTTCATCAGTATACTCCATCAAACACAACCCTTCACAAAATCTCTTACTCCATGATATCCTCGACACCTGCCACGACCATCACACTAGAGGCATCGTTGTGAATATCATCTGGATCCCTTCTCATGTAGGAATCACAGGCAACGAACGTACAGACCAAGCAGCGAAACAAACTTGTTCAGCCGACTTGCCAGTAGAGAAATTTCAACTTCATCAAGATTTTAAATCAGCAGCTCGACATATTATGACTAAAACATGGCAAACACATTGGAATACATGTAACACAAAACTCCGTACAATACAACCAACAGTTACCGCCCAGAAGATGCCTCCCATGACAAGAAAAGACAAAAGTGCTATAATAAGAAGAAGAAGAAGAATAGGTCACTCACGGCTAACCCATGGTTACCTGATGCCTACAGAGAATCCCCCTATCTGTGAATCATGTGATAATGTAAGACTTACAACAGAGCATATACTTACAGATTGCAAACACTACAGCCCAACTCGTCGCAAACACAAGCTCAGTGGAAGTCTCAAAAACATTCTCGGACAACCTAACCAGTTTAGTGCTGTGATTCAGTTCCTCAAAAACTGCCAATTGTTTAATTTAATTTGATTTTTATTTGTTACTAAATGTATGACAGATCCCGTGTCAGTGGCCGCTAGATGCCGAGACACGTTAATTTTAATAAAAAAAAGAAATATTAAGGTGAAGGCCAATATCTTTAATTGTTTCTGGGTTGCAGATAATAAAATCATTGAGAACTAGAAAATCATTCATTAATAGGGTTCATTAATGAACGATTATTAGTGCGTTAAAATACACCATAAATTGACGGTCGACCGAAAAATAATTTGAAATATTTCATATTTATAAACTTGAAATTAGTTGAATGTAGTCAGATCATATATGGAGAAAAGACTTTGAAAAAATTCAAAACATTTTGAACACCTTTTTTACAACATTGATTGCAAATGGGCAATTTAGTTATGTCATACTGAATGGATTCAAAATTTATAAAACCACTGTCATAGATGATTTGAAAATTTGTTAATATTATCAATAGTAAGAAAATCATTTATCTTGCTGGATGGCTAAAAGAGAGAAGACTAACTTCAACATATTTATTAGACTTCTTGTAGTTAAACTTAAAAGTGGAATTATTATTCCAAAAACAATTCTTATTATATATTTCTTCTCTAGATATCTCCAATTTTATTTCATTTCATGAAGATTCGTTTTTTTCTCAACTACTATGTAAGAGAATATTTTAATTTCTGTTCAGAATCAAATTTTGATCTCATAGCTAACGGAAGTTATAGAAACATGTATTCGCATCCCAATTTATAAGGGAGTGCTTCAGGAACTGAGACAATAACTTAAAGTTCGCGATGACTATTCCATATCATAAAAAATCTTACCCATAATTTTGAAGACATTTCACTACCTCACACTCATTCGCAGTTTTGAAGGTATTACATAATGTTTTGTTTCAGACCCCTGATATGTGTTATCACGTATATAGTTATCGAACTTACAACAATCGTACTGTTCAGTTTATCAACTCTAGATTAATTCTTAATGATTAAAAATCAGTAGCTTAATTGCAAGCTATTTTTATATTTACCACTGAAATCATTTATGAACTGAAATATTATCAATCCAGCAATGAAGTTGAACAATATATCGACAGAAATTTTTTTGATACAGCATTATTTTTTACCAAACAATTTGGTATAAGGCTGCAAAAATTGGGCCCAGTTTTATAAAAAAATATCTTGCCAAATGATATTTTAGATCAACTCAAAATTAGTTGGAAACTATGTATATATAAAAACTTTATTTGAATAAATTTCAGTCAATAAATTGAGAATTATTTGGAAGAATGTTTCTTTGTAAATATAAATTGAAAATAGAAAGAGTTGGATAAATTTAATAAACGACATGGTATTTTACGTGATTTCATAAATTCTTGTTTTCTCTACATTATTTTCTCTTCTAAATGGGTTGATATATTCTGTGGTATACAAAATGCCTATAAATATTCTATAAAATCTTGCCAGGTTTCGCAAAGATGTCAATTACTCCGGTAGCAAGGTATTGCTATACGTTCCGGTAGCGTTCTAAGCATAACTTCATCATATACTTGTTAAAAAAACAGAGAGAAATTCGAAGATTTTTTGGGTTGGGGTTTGTGAGTTTTATTTTTTTTTGGTTTTTTCGTGTCAAGATTTGGCCCTGATATAGGATATATTTCCTCTGCAGGGGGGTGTGTTGGTGGGTGGTTTGTGTGCGCGTATTGAATTGGCTTGGTTTAGGGTAGGAGTGAAAGTTCAGTTTTAGAAAAGTGTGTGGAAAATTGAGAAAAACTGTATAGAAAATTTGAAGTTTTGTCGGTGAGTGATAGTTTTTTGCTAGAAATCAACCGGAGAGAGACGCAGGAAGAATCAGCAGCGAAATTGGATGATTATGTGAGAACGTGGTTTTAAAAGAGTGTAGGATGGGGAGTCTAGAAGTGTCTAGTAAAGGTCGAATATGACGATTCGAAGTTTTGAGGAACGGAATTTGTTGGTTGTGAAGAATTTCTTCGAATTCTTCGAGGCTGATTATGGTGTCTACATGTCTGCAGACAAAAGAGAAGGTGGGTATAAGAATTTTGTTGGCTTGACGAGGTGGACGTTAGGTGTAGTTGAGAACGTTGATGGTGATGCTAGAATCATCAGTAGAGTTGTGGATTCGTCTCAGAAGTGTTGAGACTGACATAGGGGAGGAGGTTTTCAGAAACGCGGTTCTGTTGAAGTTGGCATTAAGATAGAAAATTTGTCCGTTGAGGAGCTCGAGAGTGTTTAAGAGGGTGAAAAGGGCTTTTTGTGTAGAATATTGAGGTGAAAGGTTTCTGAGGTTTAGGGTTTGTATGGTGTTGTGTGTGGGGGTTGTTGTAGGGAGATTGATTTGGTTGGGTATTGTGGGTCGGCTCTTGGTTTTACCGACGAGGGTGAAGCCATCCTCGTCGGGGACAGGTGGTTCTCGTGTGACTGAAGGTGTGGGGGATTGAGATCTTACGGAGGAAGCGTAAGACCTTGTTGGGGATGTGTATGCGGTTTGTGTGTATTATCGTGTGGGTGAGTGTTTTGAAGAAAATTGTTTGCGTATGGAGGATTGGAATCTTACAGAGGAAGCGTAAGACCTGGTGGAATCTGAGAAGGTTTTTTTTGGGTGTTTGTGTGTTTGTCTTGAAGATTGAGGTGACGGTGGTAAGTGAGAGTGAGTTGAATTGGATGCAGTGTGTGAAGAGGTTGTGTTATGTGTGGGTAAGAGAATAATGAATTCCTTCTCGTAGCGGTCAAGATTTTGTTGGAAGATGGGAATCGTGAGGAGTTTCAGGTTTTCTTCGTACTAGTGAGGATTGAATTGGGGGTGGTTAGGGTTGATTGAATGAAAGAAGTTTAGTTCGTATTGTGAGAGAGGGGTAGGTTTGGTAGATTTTCTGCGGCGTGAGTGATTTGAGGACATTGTTGGGAGTTGTGTAGTTTACTATTTGGGGGCGAAAGCTAATACCGACAGAGGACTCACTGCCGGTGGGAGTTGCCTCCCTAGTTAAAGGTTTCCTGACTTATAGCTTTCTGGAGTTTTATATTACCTGAATGCTAAGTGTCCTTCTTTCTCCTGGTTAGTGTGGCTTGCTTGCTGAATCTGAAATAAAACAAGATTATTGCAATGTTTATAATTTTCATAAATAAAATTTGTTTCTAGAGAAACAATTGGGTTTACACTTCCGGGTGTATATGGATGAACTGTCGAACTGAAAATTTTGGCAGAACATGTAGTTTGGCGGGGTTTACTCGATGGAGACGTCCACGATGCCGGCGAAGTCGCGGTGAATCGGTTTGGATCAGTGCTGTATCACCTTCCTCAGGCGATGTACTGGCGCTACTGATATACGTGATTACATATTCTGAGTTCCTGGAATATTTCGGTGAATACTATCGGACCATTCTAACCGTCAAAATATATTCCCTATTTTCTTATTCTCTCCATTTCTGTGCAGTCTTCATGTCTGTATTTGAGCAAATATCTATTACTGTGTCCACAAGAGAAATGTTTCATATCAAAACATCAAATAAAATTGATTCTCATTTACGATGGGATCACCAAGTAAATTATTTAATAAAATAACTTAGATTTGTACTATAAAAAACTTAAATATCTATCTAATATTCTAAAATTAACTTACCTTAAAATTCTTTATTATGCACTGGTCGAAAGCCACCTAACATATGGTCTTATTGCTTGGGGATCGGCTGGGGAGACTCTCATCGAGTACCTACAAAAAGTCCAAAAGAGTATATTAAAAGTTTTATTTCACAAACCCAGAACCTACCCTACAACTCAGCTCTACCAAGAAACTGTAGTACTTAACATCCGCCAACTATATGTTAAAGTCATTTTACTAAAGCAATATAAAGACAAATTCACTCTAAAGGCAATTCAACATAGTTATCCAACCAGATATAAGGAAAATGCTGCCGAAATACCATTAATGAAAGGCTATAGGTAAAAAAAGTTTCACATACCTGGCTCCAATTACCGTCTGATTTGAAAAAAATTAACTCTTCAAGTTTATACAAAAAAAAAATAAAGAACTGGATCCTATCTTTCGCGGCCGATATAATGCAAAACTTTATTTCTCCTTGAAATGAAACTTATTATAGTCTGTCAATTTTATCGTGATTTATAAAACCTGAAAATTTTTTGTCTTATCGATATTCTGAATGATTTTGCTTACGTTTTTGTTGTTGTTTTGTATTCTGTGTTCTATATGTTATAGCTCATATTTACATTCTTTGAAATATTCCCATATATGTTTAGGATGTTTGTCTTTGTAAATGATGGCTTTTTAAATTCTATACAACTACTTCTTATAATAAATGAACTATCACATTCACGCACAAGCCTTGCTTTTGTGAATGTACGCTCTTTTGCGATGAAAATGGGTGACTAGTTATTCACTCAACTTATTTTAATATGCTTGTATATGTAGCTCCTATCTTTGTTTTTGGATCAGTGAAAGAGAGAGAGGGAGAGAGAGAGAGAGAGAGAGAGAGAGAAATTCGAACAAAGTTTGTGTTGAAATGGGTTTCGTTAGAAGTTGGAATGTTTGTTTTGGTTGCTTGCCCTGATGTATGATTAGTTTCCTCTGCAGGGCTGAGTTGGGGATATTTTGGGGTTGTAGTGCGCGTTCATATATTGAGTTTTATGTTATTTGGTGGTTGGCTGAAAATTGGCCGGTATGAAGGTATCTGAGAAATTTGAGAGAGTGACTAAAAATAAAATTAAAAGGTGTGGAATTGACGTTTTGAAGCGGGCTTTTTGCTCGAAAATGTTCCGGAGGAAAAGCATTCTCGGTTTTATTTTTTTTGGATTTTTTTGATATGTTTTTGTGTTTTTTTGATGCTTTTTTTGGATTTTTCAGTTTTTTTGGATTCTTGTTTGAATGAACAAAAACAATCATCATCATCAAGCAAATGGGCGGGTACAGCTGCAGCTGCATTTGCCTCCTACGTCGATTCGTCGGTCCATTTGGCTAGTGACTAAATTCACCATACTACAGGAAAACCGTAGAAAACGCCGACGGGTGGGTAGGGGCGGTTGGAATAAAGATGTGTGAGAGTTATTGAATATGATTATTAAAGATAGGTAATTGTGTGGATACTCTAGATAGTAAAATATGTGTGAGAAAGATATAGAAGATTAAATGTGTGAGTAATTACAATGTCTGATTATCGGATTGGAATTGGGGATTGGTCTAGGTAGTCAATGTATACGTTGGGGAGGTCGTCGTAAGCAGTTGCTAGTAGCCGTACTGGAGGAAATGGAAGATTCCTCTTGGGTTTTTTGCCAAGAGGCCGTCTGTTAGAGATCCGCGGTCTCAGGAGGGCGGTTTTCGAGATTTTGTTGCCCGATTAGATAGTGCGATTAATGGATCGGGCTTGTAAGTTGTTCAGACGGGAAGAAATTGGCTTCATGTCGATATTGACATATACGGTGTTGCTGGGTGAGTACGGTGCCTTGTATTGGCAGTATCTGAGAATTGACTGCACATAAAATCGAAGCTTTTTTACGAGATGGTCGTGAAGGGTGCAATAGACGTTTGCTCTATAGTCGGTTATAGGACCGATATATGTCTTATACGTATGAAGTAAGGTGGTTGGATGAGTTTGTCCGAAGCTTCAGCAGAGTGCCTTAAGAAGATTAACTCGTCGTCGGACTTTATTCAGTGTGGCCGTTAGGTCGGCCGTCAAGTTGAGAGTGTGAGTAAATCTCACTCCCAAATAAACGGCTTCCCTGTGAATTTCGAGTTGTTCTCGCTAGAGCACGAGGCGAAAGTTTGTTGGTAGAAGTCGTTCGCTTATGATGGAACGGTGTTTAAACACGATAGCTTGGGTTTTCTGGATATTGAAAGTGACCCGCCATTTCCTGCACCAAGTTGAAAATTGAGTCAGTAGATTTTGGGATCAAATGTTGAGAGAGCGAATGTCAGTGGCGGAAATGAATAATGCAGTATCGTCCGCATATAATTGGATATTGTCCTGGGGCTGTCGGAGTACTGGTGTATCATACGTATAAATTATGTATAATAGCGGAGCGAGTATTGAACCTTGCGGAACGCCGGACTGGGGTGTAAATGAGTCGGATAGGCTATAACCAACTTTGACACTGATTGACTGGAATGTGAGGTAGGAATATAATATTTTACAATCTGATTTGGCAATCGGATGCTCAGTAGCTTCCTCACTAGTCCGGCGTGCCAGACTTGATCGACAGCTTTTTGAACGTTCACGAAAATGGCGACTGAACAGCGTTGTTGGTTTAAAGCTCAGGTAACGATGGTTTGAAAGTTGGTGGTGGCGTTTTGACAAGAGTGGCCTGGTCTGAATCCGAATTGAAATGCCAGAATTAAATTATTTTCGGTACAGAAGTCCCAGATTCTCCATTTCAACAAACGTTCAAAGATTTTACCTAGGTCGCTGATTAATGAAATCGGGCAGCATGATTCAGGCTTTGTAGGGTCTTTGCCGGATTGTGAGATGAGAACTACGTTGGCTGATTTGCAACAACGAGGGATGTAAGAGAATGCCAAGCAGGCATTCAACAGGGTGCAGAGCGGATGGAAAATCTCTTCTGGTAGGTTTCTAAGTGCCTGTCTCGAGATCCCGTCGTGCGTAGGGGCACTGTTTCTCCCCGCTCGGCACGTCTGCTGATCTCCTTCGATTTTGAAGGGTGTAAGAAGCGGTGAGTGCTCATTTCGTGGAATATGGACGTGTGGACTTCGAGTTATGTTGCGGGTGAGGAGGTTTGTTTCGATGGCAAAGTCCCTGAGAAATCTTGGATTGTCAGGTGGTGTACAGACAGTTTGTAGGTTATTTTTCAAGTCGGTGGCTTTGTCTTTCTCTTGAGGACGACAAGGCGGTAGAACTTTTGCCAAAACACGCGCCCTTGTCTGCAGTCCAGTACGGCTGTATCGGCCTTCCATTTTCTCCGCTTTTCAGCATTGATTTCTTACCAAACTTGGGCGTTTAGACGGTTCCACTGTGTCTTGACAGCGGGATCTCGAATGTGGACGTATAATCTGTTTAACCCTAGACCGGTATCGATATTTAATCATATGTTACCGGTATCGATACGTAAATCTTACGTAAAATACTTTTTATGGCATTTGAGTATTCAAATCTTAACCTTAACTAATGAAACACAATTGGTCATTGAAAGAACATTTATTTTAAAGAGAATAATATATGTTAACATTAATGGTAACTATAAATACATTCAGCAACAATCAAAAACATTTTATATTTTCCTAACGGAAACAATGGTAACTAAAAAATGCTCTAAGCAAACAAATTAAAAATACAAATAAAACTTTAACTACATTTTGAACAGATTTTATTTTGATGAGCACCGCATATGGGTTTATTGCACTTCAAACAGTAGGTCGTGGTCATGCTTCTCTTTGCTGATAGACACATGTGACAGTAAGTTCGACGTCCTTTTTGAGACTCTGGACGTTTCTGTAACGCAGGTTGCTGCCTTTCTTCTAGTACTTCTTCTATCATAGTGCGCAAAGAGATGCTAAATCTTGGATTTTGAGCCAAACGTGAAGATTGCCAAGGCTGAGTCAATCTGATGTGCAAATTCTGCATATACTTGTCTCTTGCTATGGGGTTGCCGCCATGCGAAATAACGGTATGATTGTAAATCACAAACGAATTGATGCACGCCATATTCAGTAAATTGTAAAAAAAATACACATTGGCCATCTTTTGGTTTTACGATTACAGTTCATGTTTTGACACATTTGGTGGAATTGTATGTATGTATTATTTCTGGTTTGTGTGTTGTTTTATTTACAGTTCCCGTTTCATGCATGGTTGACAGTAAGAGCACATGTTTGTTAGCTTTGGGCTTATATGATACTAGAGTCGCTTTTTCATTGTATGCGAATAAGGAAGTATGTACCCTTCTATCTTTATCTATTTCTATAAATTCCTTTAGAACCTCTTTTTTGTTTTTCCTTAGAGTGCCAACTACAGTTAGTTTATAAGGATTGGTCAATAACTTTTCAGCCAAAGGAATATTGGTAAACCAATTATCCATGGTAACATGTATGTTCCGTGGATTGATTTGGTCAATGTTTCAACATAATAATCTGCCAATGGCAATCCATTTGTTTTTGTGGATTTTGCGACATAAGGAGATGCATCTACTAGATATTTCGAAGATACATCACATTACAGAACAAGTTTCAGGCTATATTTAGCTGGTTTGTTTGGTATGTACATACGAAACGCACAGTGACCCCGAAATCCTGCTAGCTGTTCGTCGATAGTTACATATGAACCTGGTTTGTACGAGCTTCTACATGTCTTCTATTGGTGCAAATCTAGATTCTTGTCTTCTTTCCTCGCGTGTATTAGCGTCATCAAAACGTAAGTAGGCTGTCAAAAACTCAAAACGCTTTTGAGTCATTGTTGCTTTATATCGAGTACCACAAAAGGTGGTATTGAACATGGTGTCGGTCGCCAAGTGATTATCTTTCAAAACTCCGGCCAAAATATATAATCCAAGTAATGATTTTAGTTCTTCCAAACTTGTTTCGGAAATAAACGCTAGCTCCTTATCGTAATTTTGACTTGCTGATCGAATCTTTTGATTAGTGTATTCCACTATTATATTCAACGTATCATCCGAGAAAAATATTTGAAATGCGCGTACTGGATCAAGTATATTTCGTAATTCCGGCGAAGGTCCTAGTTTTACATATATAATATTTTTCGAAGAGGTCTTGCGTTTCTCCGTGCCGGTTGGTTTGGAAAACCACTGGTAGCCATTTTTTCCATACAACTTGTCTTTAGCTGGGGTAACCACAGAGCTAGGTTCTTCATTGGTAGGATCAGTCTGAAAAATAATAAGGCAATAAAAATGCTTATACCTCACACGTATATAATATAACTTACCTGAACACTTGTTATTTCTTGTAAAGTTGTATCATCTTCTGATCTATTTCCGGGTCCTGACAAAGTTTTCCTTCCTTCTGTTCTTTTCATATTGAGTTTCGGACGTTTTGGAATAATTGACTTTTCGATTTCTAAATCCTGTTTTTTCCAAATTTTTGACAAATTACCCAACATCTGAGATTCCATTCCCTCATGTGGTAACCATTCTGGATCATCGTCGTTATTCCCAGACTCGCTTTCAGTTTCAGATTCGGCTCTAGTAACAACATTTTCGGTTTCACTGTCACTACTTTCTAACAGTGCTCTCTCCAGCTACTCCAATGATAAACCACGCCTTGACATTATAGACCCTTCCTGGTATTGATAGGTAAAAAAATCGTGGTGTGAAATGTACCTATTGGTATCGATGCGTAAAATTTACGTGCAGTGTTCTGGAAAACAATGTGTGGTCACTACATCCCTGACAAATACGTACTGGCTATGTATTGAATCGATGAATAACAGATTGGAGCTAGCATAGCTGGAAGAAGGGGATAAAGCGTACGCGAATAACTGCAGTGCTATTAAATTTCTAATTTGAGTGCTTAAATTTTACGTACGATACCGGTCTAGGGTTAACTGTCTTTTCTGACGGATTTTAAGAATAATTCGTTGCGGAAGTGCATAATAATTGGTGTTTATGGTAGTGAGAAGTACGGCGATGTCTTGTGCATCAATTAGGAGGGATTGGAATTCCTCTGCGTGATTATCTATGTCATGCCATGATGGGTTGTGGTAAGTTAGAGGAGACGTGGTTTCCCAGATAGCACTAGATATTCAATGGACGTACTCAAAATATGCGTTTTCGGATATTGTATTATTCTATAGACCCACTTTAAATACATATATCCTTTCTCGAATATTCTATAGACCATGAAATGGGAAATTTTTTAAATATTCTATGAATATTCTATAAATATTTCCCAGGAATATTCAAGAATATTCATAGAACATTCCAATAGGCATATTCTACAAATATCCAAGTAATATTAGGAATATTATAAGGATATCTGTGAAACGTATATAGCAAAATTTCAAATATTTGTATCCCAATATGGATTATACCTGTTGAGCGGGTGACACTGAATCATAGTAGGTACTCGTCCCTTTTCATATTTTGTTTCAAAGATTATTGATTGAAATTTGGAAGATCCTGTATACTTAATGAACGACAATAATGTACATATCAATTCTTTTCCAACTTCTTGTTCCACTAGGAATGATTGCAACTTTCGTTTAATATCGCCAATTATTTTATCCATAAGCTCCATTCGTGTGTGAGAAAATAGAATTACCCGCCAGGGAAAGCAAATCTCTCGCACTTATTCAGTAAGCAAACGGTGTGTCCCAAATTTAAATAAATATTGTTTGAAACTAAAGGAGAAAAGGGGGAGTACAATGATCCAGTATTCCTTGGTATATATCTTACAAATATCTAAGGAATCTTTCAAAATTTTGAATTGTATATATAGGAAAAAATATTTTTAATTGAAAAAATTAAAGCATGGGAAACACTGAGTTCAATTTAATTTATTTTTACATAATTATAAGATGTACCTAACTGAAACTAATATAATTTTCAAATCGGAGATTCCAAAATTCACTGACTTCCTCCATACTCAACGAACTTTTTGAAACCAATTTCTGCCGTTCCTTACATTTGGCTAAGGAAATTCCTGTTTTCAATTCAACTTCTTTGTTAAGTTCTTGTCCAACTTTTGGACGGCATCTGAATCAATAAAATAATTATATTTTTTGTTAATAATCAATTTCTATTCTACTGTGATTCTTATGTATGTACGTATAACAATCAAAATATAATCCCAAAAACTGAAACTTAAAAGATGAAGTTAAACATCAAATAAGTAATTTAAAAAATGAGTCTTGTAGGACAAGTAATAAGCAAAATATTCCAAACAAAATAGTGATAAGAAGTTATTTGTTTCTTGTACATGATATATTAAATTCATTTACATGCACATTCCAAAATAAAATAACATGATTATACCTACTACTGATTCAAAGTGCTTTGTTTTTCCAAAGCATTTTTTCCTTTTATATGTATACATACTGTAGCCCTCCATTAGATACTCTGTCTGGATTTTTTGCAAGAATCTTTTAATATATTGTTGCAAATAAGAACCTTCCAATCTTGCCCGAGGTATAACCTAAAATTGTATTCATTTGAAAGTTAATCTCAAAAGTTTTAAAAATCGAACAACTACAGTTTATAAGCAAAGTTATAACAAACGAACAAAAATATAAGACCGCTTTCATCTATGTGAACAGTATACATATGCCCGAAACTAGACACTTGTACAATTGACCAGCAATAACTTTTATTTACCAAATGTCAGAACTAATTCTACTTTTAATGATCAGATCACCAGTTGTGTAGAACTTTCTAGTCAATCCCAATTAATAAAATGAATAGAGGTGACTATAGGCAATTTGATTAAGGAACTCATAACATACATATCGGTAACATAATTACGTGAAACAAATAAAATTTAGTTGTACCTTTAGCAACGAGGTGAATTTCTACTCTACTTACAATTGAAAACATTTATCCATTAATTTTGATGCCAAAATTTATGAAATCAACAATTATTTCAATATTTTCATGCACTAAAATATAAAAAGTAACACATAAATACTCCAATATTTCGAGGCAGTTTCATTGTGATTTGAATATAATATTGAATGTTCAACTTACAAAATATTCATAGGATTCTTCAGCAAGGCTGACTCAATTTCTTCAAACTTTGCCTCATCATTTATTGGAAGTTTTAACAGCAAATCGATAATTTCCTAAAAAATGCATTGATAAATCAACAGGCATTAAAAATATACAATAAAACGTACCTGTTTTGATGCGTAAGATCATATGTATTAGTTCCACCCGTAGCATATATAGACTAGGGCATTTAGCAAAAATAGAGGAAATTTGGGAGCACAACAGATATCGAGATGCGGTTTTCTGCATTGTATTGGGGAAGGTCCCAGAAGAAACTGACAAAAATGTGGGTTAGCAGTTTTTTGAAAAACGCCTTCTGGGCCGGAAAATGCATTTTCCAATTGCATCATTATTTGTACAGTTATGGGAACGATTGTAAACGCGGAAAAATCGCACGGAAATCGTTACTCGGGGGTTTTCGGGGCTGCCGAACTCGATTCTGGCATTAGAATTACCCGGGGGTGCACGGGGGCGGCTCTGTGGGGGTGCGTGGGGGGTGAATTGGGGGGAGAAATGGCAGCGTGCATTAAAATCGCTCCACACTCATTACTCGGGGGTTTTCGGAGATGCTGGATCCAATTCTGGTATTAGAATTACCCGAGGGTGTGCGGGGGTGGCTCTGCGGGGGTGCGCGGGGGGTGAATTGGGGCAGGAATGGCAGCGTGCATGAGAATCGCTCCAATCTCGTTACTCGGGGGTTTTTGGGGATGCCGAATTCAACTGTGGCATTGCAATTACCCGGGGGTGCACGGGGGCGGCTCTGTGGGGGTATCCGGTGGGTCATTCTGGGGGGAAGTCGCGTAGTCCATGTAAATGGCTCCAAACTCGTTACTCGGCGGTTTTCGGAGATGCTGAATTCAATGCTGGCATTGTAATATCTGGGTCGCTCAGGGGCGGCGCTGTGGGGGTGCGCCGGGCCGAATTGGGCCAGGAATGGCAGCGTGCATGAGAATCGCTCCAAGCTTGTGACTCGGGGTTTTCGGGGATGCTGAATTCAACTGTGGCATTGTAATTACCCGGGGGTGCACGGGGGCGGGTCTGTGGGGGTATCTGGTGGGTCATTCTGGGGGGAAATCGCGTAGTCCATGTAAATGGCTCCAAACTCGTTACTCGGGGGTTTTCGGAGATGCTGGATTCAATGCTGGCATTGTAATATCTGGGTCGCTCAGGGGCGACGCTGTGGGGGTGCGCCGGGCCGAATTGGGCCAGGAATGGCAGCGTGCATGAGAATCGCTCCAAGCTTGTGACTCGGGGTTTTCGGGGATGCTGAATTCAACTGTGGCATTGTAATTACCCGGGGGTGCACGGGGGCGGGTCTGTGGGGGATCTGGTGGGTCATTCTGGGGGGAAATCGCGTAGTCCATGTAAATGGCTCCAAACTCGTTACTCGGGGGTTTTCGGAGATGCTGAATTCAATGCTGGCATTGTAATATCCAGGTCACTCAGGGGCGGCTAGGAAATTGTTAAGCAGCTAGTGAAAAATCACAAATTATGAACATAATTCTTTATTCAAATAACAAATAGAAGTTTTTATTAATCTTGATTTATTTATTAAAAACTGAAATTTTCAACTTAAGAACTAAACATCTTGTTCAAACTCCTCATCTTCTTCTTCCCGTTGCTCTCCTTTTTCCCTTCTCCATTTTCTTCCTCTTCTTTATCTTCTTCATCGTCACTATTATCGGCCCCATCGGGAGCGCCTTTTTGGTTTGAGCAATTGTCATCGTAATTCTTGCATGCCAGTGAGCACACCAACCCACTTCGGCGGCAACCGCACCTCATGCCACAGTCAGTTTGGCAAGAACACGAAATTTTGTTCAAAATTTCCTCGGGGCCGGCTTCCTGGGTCATGGTGACATGACTGAGCTCTCCATCCACCAATTCCCACCCCCATTGTAACGGATCTAAGGTCTCGTCGTGACCTGGTGAACCATACCAAGCCTGTACTTGGAAATAGGGCCCAGAAGGCGTTTTTCAAAAAACTGCTAACCCACATTTTCGTCAGTTTCTTCTTGGACCTTCCCCAACACAATGCAGAAAACCGCATCTCGATATCTGTTGTGCTCCCAAATTTCCTCTATTCGGGTGATTTAGTGCTAAATGCCCTAGACTAATAATACACCGTAGAAACATATTTAAACAACTTCACAGTGGCAATGACTAATTAATTAACGACCAAAAAAATTAATCATACTACTACTATTTCACCAATAACAATAACCTATATAAGGTGGTGGAACCGCCAATTTTCACTGGTCGTTACCGTCAACTGTCAACTGCAACTACTGACACATGCCCATAGAACAGAAAGAGCGTTTGAACAAAAATCAATAATCATAGAATATTCTTAGAACTATTTGATTCGAATATTCTAAAAAGAATAATCTGAGGATATTCCAACTGGACTTACATTGAATATTCGATTTAGGTGTACCCACAGATATTGTAGATATCCCCAGAATAACTCTATAATATTTGGATATATATCTTCCAAATCGAAGACTGTCAGAACATCCCATGGATATCTGGTGCTATCTGGGTTGCGAAGGAATCCCAATTGTCTTATTTGAAATCGCGATATGTGAAAGTTGTTGACGGTGGTGGTATTGGTTTATGTAAAGAGGTGTTGACCAGTAGTGGGACATGATCTGAGGTGACGGGGTCGCCTATAGAGCATTAACCTATCAGTGCAGATGATGTGGTCGACAATGGAGGAGCCGAGGTTACTTATTAGGGTTGGATTATTGTTTTTAATCCGAGAGATGGGAAGGGAGACTTGCTGATCGGCAAGTGACCTGCCGCCTGGGTTGGTGTGTGTATCACCAAAGAGAATACTCCGTGAGTTTGAGTCGCCCATAATAACGGCCCCTGGTTGATAATACTTGGTTGGGATGTTTATAGTAAGAAAAGAAGGTGGTCGCAGAATTATTCTACGATATGTCGATGGCTATGCAATCCAGGTTCTGTTGAGACAGAAATGCTGGGTGCGGGTTTGGGGAAGCAGGGAGTCTGTTTCGGACGAGAAGTCCGTTGCCGTGACAGTCAAAGTTCCTGTCTAAGTGGAATGTGGTGTAGCCAGCAAAGCGAGGGGAATTTTTCAAAAGAGTGTCGGTGATAGATAATATTTGTATATTTTGGGAATGTAAATGGTGTTTCTGGCTAGACCTTGGCAATTCACGGTCCCGATTTTAAAGTCCATGACTTAGTTTTGGCGTTTCTGAGTAAACACAAAGTGGACGCCGTTACCCGTGCCACTGGTAACCGTAAAATGAGGGGACGAATGAGGGTATCGGCCACTAGGACAAGAGCTGTCGGGACGGCGTTAATGATGGTTGTCGCTAAAATCTCAGATTTTAGTGTCTGTTGAAAGGTCATATGGAGTCTGTGGTTATTCGAGCGTGATGGGTGCGATTTCTTGGGGGTTTTCGGTGTTTTCAACAGCTTTGGACACCGGGGAGGGTAGGCGGGGTGCGAGCCACCGCAATTTTTGCAGACAGGGTCTTTTGCTTTGAGGCAGTTGTTGGGTTTGTGGCCCGATGCTCTACAGAAAGTACATACCGATTTGGCCTTGCATGTTTCACAAGATGGCCTGTAGTGGAGCACCTGTTGCAGTATCTGGCTACTGCAGGTAGTAGGTTGGTAGGGTTTGAGGCCTCTCACGCGTGTGAGAGACCGTGGAATTTGATGCCACATGAGAAAGTGCGATGGTAGGCCAGTTCGGAATCCGTAAGGGTCTGCGCCAAGGTCTGATGAAGGTGAAGTTTACTTCGTTGAGAAGGATCCCCTCAGATTCTTTGTCGGTTTGAGATGTGTCTACATTTCCGCAGACAAGACAGAAAGTAGGCTTGTGGGCTGTCGATTGTGAGCGGGCTCGGGGAGTTGAGTTTAGGGTGACGATGGTGACCTGGGGGTTACCGATGGTGTTTAGAAGCTTTATTGCATGAGATTCGTGTGGGATGTTAAAGTATCTTTAGGAGTACGGTGCGGTTCGGGTTTACTTTTAAAAAGGAATTATTGACCCTCAACAACTCATTAGTATTGAGGAGGTTAAATAACTCCCTCTGAGAGGTGAATTTGGTTGGTAAGTTTTGGATGTTTAAGGTCTGAAGTGAAGTTGTCAGTTGATAAGGTCGGGTTTGTTGGGCAGTTCATGGTTGTTGGGTGACGAGGGGTTGTTGTTGAATTGGTTGTTGTTGTTGGGTGGTTGGTGGAGGCGGTCTAAGGATTCTTCGGGCTCTGATGTATATGGCACCCAAGAGAGTGAAGTCCTCCTCTGTTGCTTGGCGGTTGGTTATGGGAGTCGAATTCACTGAGATATGTGAACTGGTGCGAGAGGGATGGTATTTGGCAGAGTGTATTATTGGTGAGCAGCTGCGGGTGGAGTTTTGTTTTAAGTTGTTGCACTTGATCTTAAGTTCATTGTATTAGTTAAAGCTGGTCCGCAGCAGGGTAATTGAGGGCTGTCAGTTGTGTTATTATACACAACGAGCCCCCAGGTATTTACCTGCAGACCTATTCCTCATATAAAGTCATTTCAGAGGCCGCTCCTGTAGACGCGCTGAATTAGAGTTTGACCTCCACCCCATCAATAAAAATTTCGACTCACAACGTAGAGGAAAGGTGGGAAACGGTACGCACCTAAGCAATATTTGTCCTAGACTAGATATTTTAATCCCTAAAAACTACAGCTGTAACACGATTGTTTACTGATATGTTCCCTTTAATATAGCCATCTTTAATTGTTTCTAAATAATAGGAGTCTTCAGAAAAATAGCTCAAACCGAGTTTTGTGCTTTGCGTACCATTATTTGCCATGGCGGCTAATGATACGCGTTGTTTCGGGTAATGAAACGCAAATAAAACTGTTTCTATAAATCATATTTATTGGAAAAACAGTACAAAATATTCAAACTTCTGAACAGAAAACTTATAATTTTTAAAAATATATCCAAAACAAGAACATAAAACACATTTTACAAGCTGAAAGTTCGCAACAAAGTCCCTTTTCGCACAAGATTTTTTGCGACAAAAGTCGCATTTGTAGTTAGTGGCAGAGTCCTGCTTACTGCATTCGACATGCACTCACCCCCCACAACGAACACATATATACCATATTTTTCCATCTTTTCCGAATTCTTCGCTCAACAAACAATGGCCGTTCTTGTTATAAACCAAATCCATGTCATCCACTTCGTCATCATTAACAAGATCTTTTTCGTCAATTTCATCGTCCTCTGAAGTATCAATGTCTAATTCCATATTTCTTTTGTTTTTTTGGTTTTTTGCGTATTCCCACTTTCGCTTTAATATTTTTATTCTTAACTTCTCGAGCAGAAATATTTTTATTTTTCTTTGATGTTTTTCTTTGAGAATTGATTTCATAGGTGTAACCGTTAATATAACTGACTTTCCTTTGGTACCTTTTTTAGTTTTACCTTTTCCAGAATATGACGGCAATGGCGACAGTTCGGCAATGCCAAATTTTTCTCCTGTTAAACGATTTGTTGCCTTGATTTTTCTTTTGGACACATTTAAGGTCTGACTGCAACATGTGAAGTTGACAGAACGGGATCAAAATCATTTGTAGTTTGTAGAGCCCAAATCATCAGATACAGTAGGCATATATTGGCTAGCGGCTTCAAAATCTTCTTTTGAAAATTTATCTGGATTGAAGGGGTAGATTCCAGATGAACTAAATTCTGAAATAGTCTTTCCCATAGTTGCAATTTTAACATAGGCATTGTTGAATATTTCAGCCAAATCTGGAATAGTAATTTACGTAACAAGACCGGAAAGTACTGTTTTTTCGGCCTCGCAGACTTCCAGGACTCGCCTGCGGCTCGCCCCTGAATCGTCTTTGAAACTTCAAATATTGACCATAAATCTGTTTCATCGGTGAATATCGCAGAAATCCATTCCATTCCATTCACCGATAAAACAGATTTATGGTCAATATTTGAAGTTTCAAGGACGATTCAGGGGCGAGCCGCAGGCGAGTTCTGGAAGTCTGCGAGTCGGAAAAAACAGTTTCCGGTCGTGTTGCGTACAATGATTTTTCGGCAACCGTGTATAATAACAAATCATTGAGACGTCACATTTCTATATTGTACATTTTAATTCTTATTTTAATTAAACAGAACAGACAGAAAATACTACCAATTCTTATTTATATTAATATTTATATTGAAATTCGAGCAATTGCTAATATAGAAGGGATTCAATTTATTCGAAATGCTTGGTATATTTAAATTGTTGAAGCCAGAACAAGAAGGCAAAGTTTCCGTTTCACATTGATTGATTTCTTCTGATGATTTTTGAATGGTCTTGGCAATTTTAATTTTGTTTGTAAGGGAATTATCTATATATCCTCCAGCCACATTGGTAGATTTCATTGCGCGCAAAAAATATGCAAACTTCTGACAACTAATTTCATATGAACTGTCAGCCGTTATTTCGTTGCTATGATTACGACTGAATCTTCCCGGCCTAGGTCGGGAAATGCTACTTTCTCAAAGAAAAAGCGTCCGGGAAGTGGGTACATCCCGGACTTGCTGGCCAGTTTAAAAAAAATATCGCACTCCCTATTGAAAGCGCATTTAAATGGTCCAAAAAATGGAGTATCCAGTGGCTGTAAGCGGTGGAACGTATGTGGCGGTATCGTCAACATAACTATTCCATTATATTTGCAATAGTTATAAATCAGAAGAGATATATGGCTATATTGGTTGTCAAGGAGCAGCAGAACAGGGTTTGCTGGACTTAAATTTACATACAATTTAAAATGCTGCAACCACTGAAGGAAATATTTTTCGTCGCTCCAGCCATTATCGGTAACTGCATAAACTCCCTCGACTGGCCCATTTTTCGTCAACGTGGGAGACATTCGTTTCCGAGGAAAAATTGGGAGCGGTGGAATAAAGCCCCCAGAAGCACTCATTGCGCATATAGCAGTGACGTTCTTTCCACGTTCCCAAGGTATTTTTGATCCAAACTGTTTAACACCTTCTGGTCCCAGCTCCTTAGTAGGCTTCTGAATAGTTGATATCCTCTCGTCAACATTAAATATTCTGCTTGGTCCAAATGTATATTTCTACATTTGGATTGCTAGGTTTGAAAAAAATGTTCAACAGATTCTTCATTAAAAGCCGTTATTCTATTCACACTAGTTCCCTCATATTTTCTTGAGCTAATTTGGGGGTTTCTCTTAAGAAATAACTGCAACCAATCTTTTCCAGCTTCCTGACCAATTTTATTGAAATCATGTCGTATTCCATTGGCTTCCGCATATTGAATAGCGATTTTTCGTAACTCCGCAGGAGTCAATCCCTGAAACAATTTAGCCAACTTAAGAACGTGATTTGCTATTTGAGTTTCAGTCTCAGATGAGAATGTAGCAGGTCTTTCCAATCTTGGAGCAGATCTGTCGTTTTTTTTCTACGAGCTCTTAGCGTTGCCTCGTGAATGTTGAATGACCTGGAAACTTCTCGTATTTTTCTGCCAGAAGCTATTGCATCCAGAGCTTTCTGTAGAGTCTCTTAGGCCCAACCAGGGATATTCGTTTTTCTCTTGTACTTGTTGGGCATCTGAAAAACATTTTAATTATAAAGAATCAAAACACAAATTTTAAATCACTTTTGGACACTACGGGTATTGGTACGCATCCGCGTATCCTTACCCGATTTGACTCCATTATTCTTTTAAGTTATTTCAAGAAATATAGTCAATATTGCCACGATTTATTTACATCATTTACTTTTGAACAGACTTCTCCTTCCACACACAAAAATTGGAATGACTTATAAATAGGTATGAATATCTCACCTTTATTTTAGTCACACGCAAATATTATAATAAAAGTGCCGAAAAGTGAATGATTTTTGTGACTTATAAACAACACAAGTATGGAACTGGACAGAACCGCAACGGAGATGGTGAAAATACTTAATGCCATGGGTCTATCCGATTAGCAGCGATATTCTACGATCGGCTTTTACGTATAGATAGATGCGTATGATTGACGGCTGCGTATGATTCTCCGCACCTCCTCTACCGTCAACGGGGGTAACTTTGGCCCCATTTCCGCGCTTTTTTTTCATAAATTGCATCAAATTATAAAGATATATCAAACTGACATCCAATTTTCTGGTGTTATCGAATTCTGCTAACTTTAGAGAAGAAGTGGACTGTAGATTTAAGTCCAGAACGTTCTTATTTATTTTTTTATGATTTTTTAAAAATTTGGGTGAATCTTACATTCAAATGGGGTAACATTGTGCCAAATTCAAATGTCATAAAAATGGAGCCTACTATTAATTTGGGACCATTTAATCCCATTCATAATCATGGTATAGTGAAGCAACATCTGCATACTAAGTTTGAGAAAGAAAGAAAGAAAGTATTAAACATGTAATTTTGAATGTTTCAGAATATTTTTTGATGGAACATTCCTCCTTTGTGAAAAATTAACAAAAATATTAGGAAGGTAAGTGAAAATTGGAAGTGGATTAAGTATAAAATACATCAAGTTCAGGAACAATGAACTGATTGCCTTTGGACGCCATTTTTGGTGGTTTCATTTTGTAACACACACCTTCCCAGTCGTAAGTAAAATTGTTCTTTTTTTCGGGCCAACGTCAGAACTTGAGCTCTTCCCCATACACTCCACTGTAGGCCCACTACTAGAGAAACTTAGGTACATATGTCCATTGTAATTTACAACAACAAAGTTGTCAACGGCATACTTGGGCGGGTCGACAGAGCCTGCAGGATTGAGGGTGCGAACTGTAGGAACTTGAATGACCTCTTCAAGGACTGAAAAGGTTTCACTAAGTCCCTCTGATTCCAGAAAAACTTCCACGTCATATTCGTCCTTTGATGACCTAGAGACGGCCTTCATTTTACTTTGTTTCTTTGACTTCATTTCCTTTTTCTTGTTTTAAGTTAGACTATTTTGATTTTGAGATGGTTTTTCAAGCTTATGTACCACTTGGTTGGATGATGGTTTTTGCTCTATGTCGATTACAGTTATGCTCTTTCCAGCAGGAACTTGAATCTTCTTCTTCTTCCTTTTTGGCCCATCAATTTGTGAATAATCGACACACTTCCTTTCTAATTGTTCTAAAAAAGAATATTCCATAGCGTCGAGATCCACATGTTCCTTTTCCGGCAGCCTGTCTAGTAGCTTCTCTTTGTTCAATGGTTTTATACCGCATTTTTTAAACCCATCAATCAAATTGCTCCCCTTGTTCTCATCCAGTTTATTTATGAGTTCCTTCAACAGTCTTGGGAATAAATCCTTAGGAATAGTAGCATATTTGCTTCCGGAAGCAGATTCCTTCCATTTCCTTAGTATATCACGCCACACTTTTTTGGTTGGCTCAAAGAATGCTACATCTAACGGTTGAGTTGAATTTGTGCTTTTCGGAGGGAGACAAACGAACTTTACATTGCGAGTTTCACACAGTTCCAGAACGTGCTTACTGATGTGGGAAGACCGGTTGTCTCCTATCAGGACAATTGGTCCAGTAAGTTTTCTAACATGATGTAAAAAGTGGGATTCGAACCAATCTTCAAGACACCTTGAATCAAACCGTTTTTCGACCAGTTGTAGCGAGTGCCACTAGAACCGTTTTCAGTCCAGGTGGACCATAATATATTCTAGGCCTTGTATACAACATAGGGTGGCACAATATCCCCACTAGCACTTTCGCAAAACATTAGCAAAGTTGAGGCCTTGCTAGAGTAACATATATTTTCAACATATTTTGTACCCCTTTTACAGATAACTTTTCGGTTTCCAGGGTCATCTGACAGACTCGTTTCGTCATAATTCCAGATATGTGTTGGTGGGATGTTCTGTAAAACTTCCTTCAAATTGTCCATGTACTCTTCGATGATTTCTGCATTCACTTCTGCTCTTACCTTTTTGATTATCTTGCTTATTCTAGATGATAATCGTTGATGTCTATTTAAAAAAGATTTGGTCCACCATAACCTGGTAAGTCTTGTTTGATCAGGGTAATAACCATGTCTTCTTATCTAGATAGCCTTTCACAGCAAATATAAAATCTAATTCAATTAGAGGGAAACCATAGTCACAGAGTTTCATTAAATGGTCTTCAAAGAACTGTTCTTCCTCGTCTGCGAATACCCTTGGACGACCAGTGTTATTCGGGTGTGAATCCCTCAGCTTATTTTTAATAGTAGATCTAGGAATATCGTATGTTTCTGAGTCATCTCTTTTGATTTGATCTTATCGAGGCACTTTTGTAGTTTTTTAGGCTAGTTGGCTCAGGGCCTGCCTCCAAGTCGTCTTTTTGGTGTTCTCATCATTGCATACTGAAAATGACAGGAAGAATAAGTCTCATTTGTGAATTATAACAGTAAATTACCGCTCAAAATCAACAGTCATTAAGAATTTTCAGCTTTATAAACCATAAACATCATTGAAATTAACTGTCTCGACCCTCACTTTGTGGAATCTACTCATATTACTGTTTTAAATGAAACTTACTGTTTCTAGAAATAGTAAGTTTAATTTAAAACAGTAATAAACATTATTATTTCCTGTGAAAAAAAGAACAAATATGTTGGGGCAAGATTGGCCCAATCTCCATGTAAGGCTAAATTGAATATTATAAATTAACAAGGTTAATTACCAACAAGGCACATATCAAATACTATAAACAAGTTACAAATGAACGCTGTTGTGCACTTACCAGTTGAACATTATGTGCAGTTTAGACTGTAGTTACAAAAGTTGGAAGCTATCAAAAAATGAGCGACTTGTTAACATGGACATGGAACACCACTGTAGCGGTGGCAAACTAAGGAACTGCATCGATTTTGGCATAGCAGTCTAGGCAGTGCTGCTACCTGTCGTTTTACACAAGAACTAAGTCGATAACAATATTGGTTGGCTTGTAGTACGCACAAACATTTTTTTCCAAGGTTTGGGCCAAAGTTACCCTTAACCCTAGGATGCATAGAAGAAATTCTCGACAAGAATGCATATCATGAGTCTCCAAGACTCTTATTTAAAAAAACACCAATTTATATGTTACGTTCATTTATCATAATAATAGGTTAAAAACAAGTGTTAGAAATTGAAATATATATTGAAAATTAGAATTCAAACATATTCTGCATAATAGAACACTGTGTCCTTTGTATGTTGGTTTATTACACTTAGTACAAGTCAGTGTACTCATTCTTCCAATTCGTGTGGGACATTGCGAACATCTTCATTTCTTCTTCAAAACTGAACCGGCTGAGATATTCTCTTCTTCCGAAAGCGTAATAAAAAGTTTCTTAATACTTCTTACAGTATTTGGAAGTTTTGGGTTTTGTGGTAACACTATTTCGGTTGCAAAGTCTTTGATGAACATTCTTCTCTTGTTAGTTTTTCCATTGCGAAATTTTTCATTTCCATGGGTGTACATAAAGTAAATATTTAGAACTGCTAAATCCATTATGTTGGCGACAGGCAATCGTCTTGTTTGTCGCTTTGTGGTATAGTTGCCTATCATTTGATCCATATGATCAACACCTCCTTTAGTTTTATTATAAAATTTAATTATTTCTGGTTTTTTCTAGTACGCTCATTTACTGAATCGTCGTGATGCATTGAGCTAAGAAGTAGCTCAGATTTATTCTTTTTTGGTACATAGCTCACTAACGTCAAATCTTTATTGAAACCAGAAATAGAGGAATAAACACTTCTTTCCTAAGAGGCTTGAAACTCTTTAGAATTTTCCGTCTTGTTTTCGCGCAAAGTTCCTACACAAGTTATTCCAATAAGCAGCAGATTTTGTGTTAGTGAGATACTCGGAAAAAAATTGTCAACTGTTAAGTTCCGTCCTGAGATTTTTATGGAAACAGTTAGAGCTTTTACAACATTTCCTGCTACGTTGTGCTTTACTATTTCTCTAGGTTGGCGCCCCAAATATACTTGTCCATCAATGACATGTCCTGTTTCACATTCACAAAGGCAAAAAAACATATTTTGCTGGCTTTGAGGTCATATACTGTATGAAACTACAACGACCTCTAAAAGCAAGCAATTGTTCATATATGGTAACGTACTCTTTTGGAATCATTTGTGTTCGGCACTGAACTAAAAAAACTCCCATATATGAGGAATAAGAGCAAATGTATCAGTTTCAAGTCTAACCGAACGACTTCTTTTCTCATCGAAACGAAGATACTTTTTTATATTTTCAAAACGATTTATTGCCATTGTAGCTCTGTACATTCGATTCGACATCTTTTCAAGAAATAATTCTCTTACAGGAGTATCCCAGTTTTTTCCAACACAAGCCAACAATAACAAACCGAAAAAAGCATCCATCTCATCTCTTTCGATTTGCGTCCAAATCTTACCTTTTTCTTCAAATTCGCGTTTTGCTTCTCGATTAGTACAAAGTATTATTTCATCAACAATTTCAGGCGTAATAAATTTATCCCATGCATCTTTGATTCACCAAACTTCATTCCTTCTTCAAGGTCCTGATGTAAATCTTACGATATTATGTAATCTCACCCTTCCTTGTGAGGGATGAGTGAAATTCCACACAAAATTATTTCTTCCAATAAACGTACCATTTGAGACGTCTGAAGGTGAGTTATGGTACGGAATACTTTCTGTTTCGCTATCTGAAGAGCTTTCTTCAGTGTCACTAGATCATTCAAGTGGTTGATATTGTTCGTCAGTGTCTGATGTATCACTTTCACTAATAACAATATTCTCATCATCTTCTTCATACCATGTCATCAAAGTTCCCTCAAAATTAGAGTCACTAGGTCGTATTGATCGTTTCCTAGATGTACTTGTTGAAGCCATCATTTACACTATGTAAAAAACAAGAAAAACCTTATAAATATTGACATTTTGTAGTTTTTGTGAACAATAACCTACCCTAAACTCTTACAAAAATAACTTTTCAGTATTGCACAATAAAATTACACATACGAGTAAAAGTCTTTGGAAACTGTGAGCACTATTATTTTAGAATTACTTCTAGAAAAGAACAAAGCTAACTGAACAAACCAAAACAAATGATAAAAATCACGTGTTAATTGCACATGTGCATTCGAATAAAAACAACCATAGTTCCTGATATAAATAGTACAGACCCGTCAAAACCAACAAGAGTCTGCCAGACTCATGATATGCATTTAGCGACTGTAAGTGAAAACAATTTTTTTTTGTAAAAATTTGTAAAATACTGAAGTTATAAATACAGTGATGTACCATTTGAACTTATAATAAACAAATTCTTGAAATAGTAATGCTGTAGGTAAAATGAATAGAATTTGTACGTGTTTAAATTTGTTCATGAGTCATGCATCCTGGAGGTAAGGGCCAAAGTTACCCCAGTTGACGATATATATCTACTGATGTGGACACGGTAGTTAACTGTAGCAATATTATCTAGTCAAATCAGGGCAAGCCAGAACATTTTCAATCCAATACTTTCGATAACCAGCCAGGTTGTCATCGTTATTTCCAAAGTTTAGTCATCAGCCTCAACAAGATTGAGTAAATGAAAAAATAAACAAGTGTAAAGATTGAGTTTAACTTTTCCGCATATGTAGCACGCCTTGAATAACATCATACTACCGTGCTAACGAACCGAAATTTAAAGGACAAAAAGTGGTACTTAAAGTACCATAGCACCCGTCGTACTGTCTCTGGCGATCTGAATATGAAGAAGGTTCATCTTTTAGACGCACTAAACAATATTCAATCATAAAATTGGTCACTTGTAAACACTCCGGATGCTGTATCGTGCTAACAAACCTAAATTTTTAGAAAAATTACAAAAATGTTGTACTTTAAGTACCATAGCATTCGTTGTACTGGCTCTGGTGAGCTGAAAACCAATAGATTTCATCTGTAAGATGACCTAAACAATATGCGATCATAAAATTGGTCACTTATTTACACTCCCGAGGCTTTATCGTAATAACAAACCGAAATTTCTCAAAAAATCACCAAACATGTGGTTTTGGTTAGCTGAAAATCGATAGAGTACATCTGTGCCATACCTAATCACAAAATTAGTGACTTTATGCACTCCGAAGGCTGTATCGAGCTAACAAAACATGTTACAAAAATGGTCGACAAACACACAGGATATTTTTTCCTTTTTAAACCCGTTTTTAGCGCATCTGTTACTGAAAAACGTAGAAATACCTCAAAAGAAATAAAAATTACCAACTTTTTTGGGGTAAACCTATACCTTTCTCGCATCGTCGATAAAGTTGGTCGAAAAGTGAAATTGTGACTGTTCATTTCTGGATTAATTGCAATTGGTATATTCTCAACTTTACTATCACATATGTACAGATACTTTGTTATCAAACAATAAAGTATAATAATAAAATTACTAACGCGTGAACTTCGAATGTATCTTATGACCTTAGATAACCACGATATTTAATATTAAACATATTATTCGAGAAATTATATATTTTTGTGAAGCACATCAAGCAGAATGAAAATATTTGTAAGTTTTTTCAATATTATTAATTGATTCGCTGCATTAAGAAAGGTACAGTACTCGTATTCGCTGGTAATATCTACTGAAAAAGATGTTAGTTGCAGAACTAGGACTAGAATTCAGCAGTAAATTAATAAGAAATAGTTGTTTGTTTGAATTTGACACAAGTTATACAGATCTTTCACAAATTTCCAACTTATCCGATTATATGCCCTTTCATTGCTTAGTGTCGAAAGCTGTGTTACTTTTAATGAAACTGTTTTAGTTTTAACCTGTAAATAATTCTTCATTCTTTTCTATCTCGTGTCGGCTGTTTGGATTAACGTCGGAGATGTCCTTAGTTTATGTAAGTGGCTATAGAACTTAAACTAATGTTGTGTTTTCCATATTTATTTCAGATCAGTATTTAATCCTTTATTGACAAAGGAGCGTAGAGGATTTAACAAATCACTATTACATAAAATTGAGATAAAACATTCGATTGGCCCTCTCTCCTGAGTTGTCTGAAAGATATGGCCAGGGTTGTATGGGGATGATGGCCAGTGCATTACTTAGCTTTTTTGATATTTGTTCTCCTTCTGTTCTTTCTTTACATTAGGCTACGCTTAGACCATATGTTGTTGGTACAGTTTTCGTGTACCTATAGAGAACAAATTAAACATTGAACCAATCCTCAATAAGTTAGGTTACATGATAATTCTCCTCGCAGCCAAGACACTTCTACTCTACACTGTTCAAAGCTTGAGATAGAGCCAATAAAACACACATTTTTGTACTGTAATACCAGTATTTCTTTTCAAAAGTATTTGCATCAAATCGTAACCAGCTTTTTCAGTTGGTCTGTTTAGTCTGTGAATTATTTTCAGTCGTTATGCAAACTGCAATCCCATTGAAATTTAGTGTCTCGACCCTTACTTCGTGGAATCCACTCATATTAGTGTTTTAAATGAAACTCACTGTTTCTAGCTAATTCCACAATATAATGAAAAATGTTGAAAATACTAAATAATTGACAATTGTTTCGATAACTAAATATCATCGTCAGAAGCTCAGCTATTATTAGCCCTATGGTGATATCCTGGATATCATTTTTCCAATTAAGATCAGTATAACTGTGCAATGATATAGAAAACCAGGAAAACTATATCTGCTGATCTTTACAATTATCACTTAAGAAGACAGTTTAATAGTGGAGAACTCCCTAGATTTATCTGTTTATTGACGACTTCATATTGTGGGTTTCTTAAATGTCTTCTTATTTCCAATTCTTCAAGGAAATCCAGTTCTTGTTTCTTATCACCAATATGTAGTACTTATATTTCTGTGTTAGGTGTCAATGAATGGTTGTTTTAACCTGTATGCTCGTGAGTGTTCACTGTATCGGATTTAAAAATTTCTAAGGGTCTGACCCAAATAGACAGCATTAAATTCTGGACATTTGAGTTTATATATACCTGATTTCTTTAATTTTGGTATTTTTGTTTTAACATTTAACGATTTTGTACTAACGTTACTTTCTGTTTCAAAAGAAATTATTGTATTCGTTGCTAAAGAAAATATCTTTGAAATGTTATTACAAATATTCCCTGCATATGTGATGGTTTTATAAGTTTTTATTTCATCATATTACATAGACAGCATTACATTCTGGACATTTGAGTTTATATATACCTGATTTCTTAAATGGGTCAACTTACTTTGTAGATATAATGAGGCTTAGGGGGAGAAGGTATTTTGTTACTGGTGGGGCTAACTTAACTGACCTTTTTTCTATATCTACAGCGTGTCCACAGATGGGGTGTCCTATAGATGAAAACTCTTTAAATATTAGTTTTAGTGAAAAATGTCATTCTTGATAAAAGGTTTTGCTTGATCTGAAACTACAAAATATGAAATAAAATTAAAGTTTTTCATAACCCGTCTCATTTTATAGCCAAATTCCACAAAGTGTTGTTGCACTAATACCAAACGGTTAAGGCCTGGGAAAATCGGAGTCGGGTTGAATGACGGGCGAAAGTTTTTATAAATATACGTCAAATATTTTGTACTCATGGATTCTTAAAAATGACATACCATTGCCTGTAATATTTTATGTAGATGGGCACAAGTCGCACTTGACATTGCAACTTTTGTTAAGAAAAACGTATCATTTTAATTAGTCTGTTCCCTTATTCCACTCATATACTGCAACCTATGGATGTAGAGGTTTTTAAACCTCTCATAATTGACTGGAAGAAAGCGGTTGCTAAATTTAAGGTTTACACTAATAAACAAAAAATTCGAAATGACAATTTTGCTCCGTTATTGGATACTGTAATTACACCTACGATGGTGCAAAATGCCTTTAAAACTTGTGGATTATTTCCATTTGATGCAGATGCAATAGGTTATGGTAAGCTGGTAACTGCAGAAATTACAACAAATACTACACTTACAGACAATGCAGTGAAGCTCCAAACTCTGGAGAATATTGAATTCAATAAACACCATTTGAGTTTCATTGAGAAATCTTTTGAGAAAGGTACACTTAAGAAATGTAAACTTTATTTTTCCACTATGAGTGAATGGTCAGGTCCAATACAAGATAACTCTGTATATAATTTATGGAAAAAATTAAGACAGCATGTCGAAGAAAAACCTTCAGCAAATAATATACAAAATAGAAAGAACACTAATGAGAACTTGCAAGTTGCCGACAATGTACCAAAAGATCCTTTTGTTTTAGAAGCCGAGTGGCTCGATGAGTATTTATTAAGCATATAAATTATTGGATCATTAACAGACGACACCGGAGGGGAAAGTATTGAAACTTATGAAGAAATATCGATGAAATTAGTATTAGATAAAGAACAAGTAATAGAAATAGAAAAGTTAATCAATACAGGTACGAGCGAAAAAGAAATACGACCGGAATCATTCATGGAAGAAGATATGCTACAAGGGAAAGGAATGAAATCAAGTGATGAAGAACTAAGAGAAACTCGTTGTCCTGGCTTAAGGGAGCTGAATATCAACATGGTTCATCTTTGCAACGCCCTGAATAATATCCAATCATAAAATTGGTCACTTGTATATACTCCGGAGGCTGTATCGCGCTGAAAACTGAAATTTCTCAAAAAATGACAAAAATGTCGTGAGCTAAAAATCATCACGGATGATCTGTGAGATGTTCTGAACAATATTCAATCATAAAATTGGTGACTTGTTGCACTCCTGAGGCTGTATCGTGCTAACAAGACATGTAACGAAAAGTGGCCGACGACAACGACGACACACACACAGGATTGTTTTTCTAATTTTCTAAGAACCATTTTTTCGTGTTGTTTTTGATGGAAAACGTGGAAATAACTCATTTTTTTTTTCAAAATTACAACTTTTTTGGGATAAACCAATATAGTGAGGGTGCCCGCCGGGAAAAATTTTTGTGATACATACTCTCACCAAACTTCGTGTATGGCTTCATTGGACCTAGTCTGACACCCAATTCCTTTATGACTTTTTTTGTTTTTGGGGCGTTTGTCTGCTGAGTTTCCCTAAACATGTCGTTTTTACGACATAGAAAATTCATAGATACTGTTTTTTTTTCAAACAGAATAGCTTTAAAAACATTATCTGAAACGTGAAAATAAAACTGTCTGATAATAAATGAGGTTTATTAGTTATGTCCGCCATCTTAAACATGTCGGAAAAACGACTATGAGAAAATTTATTAATAACCCTCTGTTTTTCGCTGTATCCGTTTATTAAAAAATACAAAAAAATCTTATTATATTGTCTGACAATTTCCTGATATCCCAGTCTGACGCGTCAAAGTTGTCGATTTCCTGACAACAAAAAATTTATTAATAACCGTCAGACACCTGAAAACAAATATTTGATTTTTGGTATAAGTGTCTGATAAATATAGTGGGGCGTAACTAGAGTCTGACGAAAAACCATAATTTTTTAATAGTTGCAGGATCATCCTATCTCAAGTGAGCAAAGTAAGTATATTTTACCACTTTTGATGTACATACCTGCAAATATCGGAATCTCCGAGTTATGCCAAATGACAGTACATAGGTAAAAAATTTACTACCCCTGAATTTGCCTAGAAGACATTTAGAGGTTAAGATGAAAGTAGCTTAATAAAGGTTAAATTATAAAATTTAAACAATATAAAACACAAAATATTTACTTGTTCTCTAAAGAAAGGTTTACATTCCCATTATCCACCCTTTAGGGACGCCTACAAGAGCCCTTCGTTGGGGGTTAAAAAATGGTACACATTTATTTATTTATTAAATTCTGAAAATTTTATTAAAAAAACTTTGAAAATGAGTAAAGAATTAAAAAAACAAAACAAATTAATTCTCTTCATCTTCGTCTGATGACTCTGATGTTGATTTATCAGGTACCGAATCATTTTCACTTTCATATACAATGAATCTGAAAAATTAATAAAGTGGTGCTAAGATTGAATTTTTAAATGCCAATTTTACAAAGATTTGGTTTTTCAATTTATTGTGAAGTATAAAATTTAGAAGACTATAAAAAAATTGGGGAAAGTTACTAACTAGTCTTTTACTCAGTAAATGGTTGATGAAAAAAAAACTGTTGAAAAAATTCTGGCTTTTTGGTAGGTAGTAATTGTTGCTTATTACACAAAATAGTGAACCTAATCAACACCTACCTGCGGATATGTCTTCAAATGACGGACTTTGAGGTTCATCAAACCAATAATAATAAAATTGGTTGTCTACCAATATCCACCCACAATCTTCCGGTTTCAAAGAGGTTGGACATCTTAGAAAAGAACTACACCATATACTAGAAATATACATTGTCCTTTTTATTTGCTGCAAAAGTTCTTCTTTTGTAAGTGGCATACTAGAGGCACCTAATCCTTTGATTTTTTGTTTGAATACCATTCCTGATCGTTTTTTATGGCTGTATGATTTATCAAACAGTTCAAGTCTTCCCAAGTTTACCTCATTTGTTTTCAAAGAATACATTTCACAGACGAATTCTTCGATAATGCGAAAAAGATCCTTTTTGATAGTCATATCATGTGGTAAAATTTTCAAAAGTTTCACGAATGTTTTTTGATATTTTTTATTGTTTTTCAAAATTTTAAATGGTTTTTTTTTTCCTTTTCTATAAAAGGATGGGTTATAATCATTACCGGTAAAAATATGACAAACTGCCAAATCGATTGATAATTGTTCCCCAACTTTTTCATAGATTTTATTCATGTTTAAGTACACCTTTTTCTTGCTGGTACTAAGGTCAACCACGATTTTAATATCAGATTTCAGATACTTCATATTTGCTAAAATTATTGTTGGTATATCAAAATCACTACACTCGACGTTTACTCTATAATCAACATTTAATTTGTGTATATTATGAATAATTTTGGTATCTGCTTCTTCTTGTAGGCTGGATGAATTGCAATCAATAGTTTTCTTTATGTGATTATTAGAGATTTCAAAAACGTAACAGTAATTATAATCAAGTTTAACAGTTTTCTTTTCACATAAAACCGTGTATTCATTTGGCAAATGAGAAAAACAAAATTTCATTTGATCATAAAGGTATGACATATAGTGTGAGTTACTATTTGATATAAGTAGTGTAATCACTGTAGTGAGTCAGTTGGTAATTTCTTGGTAACTTTATTGTCGGCCTAGTAAATATATGAAGCTGTTTCCGGACGATTTTGAAGCATGAAATAGCATTGTTTCTGGTCGGAGGACCAAAAACATTTTTTTTTAAATAAAAATAGTTATGATGTTTGAAGTTATGAACATTATTTATTATTATACTTAAAAGAAAATCGTGTGTTGAAGGTAAATTTTAATAATTATTAAAAATTTGTATTTCACACGTCAGACTGAAAAATTGAAAAACACATTTTATCAGACATCTAAAAAATTGTATTTCATTTATTTTTTTAAGCATTGTTCAAAAAATTAGCTGGTTATTAATAAATATATAGAAAAGAACGCAAGGTCCAAGCGTATATTGACAAAATAGGTCTTTTTGTCTAAAAGACCCTCTTTCACTGTCAGACAATTTTTTAACATATTCCAAATTTAATTTAAAAACTAAAAAAAATCATAAAAAAAAGTTAATAATAAATTTTTTGTTGTCAGGAAATCGACAACTTTGACGCGTCAGACTGGGAAATCGGGAAATAATTTTTGTCAGACAATATAATAAGAATGATGAAATAAAACAATATAGTTTGTTTAAATCTTCATATATTTGAACTAATGTTCAATTTAAACTTGTTGACGCGTTTCACTAACACAGTAGCTTTGTCAAAACGAATGAAGGTAAAATATAAAAATGTCTTAATATATACAGTGCTAAATCTATTTACTAAGGTTAACAATGGTATTAAAAGATATTACCTAGAAATTCATTCACTACAAACATTCCTAAGCTATCTTCTAGGTAAAGAGGTTCAATAAAGGAGACTGATTGATATCTATTTGGTCGTTAAGGAGATTACCTGAATATTTATTTTTGTTAATCTCTAGGGCTTCTAATAAATTTAACGACTACATGGAGAATTTCAAAATTTGGGTCGAAAATGTGTTGGTTTTCTAATAAATGATTTGAATAGTTAGAATCTAATTTTTTGTTGTCATAGCTACGTTTGTGTTCCGAAATTCTAGTTTTAAAATTTCTTAAAGTTCTACCGATATAAATTTTATCACAATTGTCATAACCACATTTTAATTTATAAACTCCTGATTTGTTTAATTTTGAAGATTTAGATTTATTATTTTTAATGAATTTTGATAAATTGTGATCAGTTTTAAAGGAAATATTCATGTCTAAAGTTTCTAAAAATGATTTAATTTTTAAGGATGGTGTTCCAAAGTATGTTAAGCTTTTAAATTGTCTATTATTTTTATCTGAAGGGAAAACTTGTTCTAAAATCTGTTTTTTTATCTTTTTATTTATGATATTGTCAATTAAATTTGGATCGTAATTATTATTAACTGCTATTTGTTTTATGATATTTAATTCTTTGGTATAATTATTAATATTTAATGGGACTGTTAAGAGTCTGTGTATCATACTATTGAAAGCTGCTAGTTTATGACTGAATGGGTGGACCGAACTATTATGAATTGTAATATCTGTATGTGATGGTTTATGAAATATAGAAAAATCATGTTTATTATTTATATTTGAAATTGTAAGGTCTAGAAAAATCATAGACTTATTTTGTTCAAGTTCTACGGTAAATTTGATATTATTGTGAATCGAGTTTATGTAAATAATGAAGCTCTCTAATTGTCTATTTGTACCGATGAAGCTAGCTAAAATGTCGTCCACATATCGGCGCCAGTACATAAATTTTTTACTAAGGGGGTGTTCATGAATTATTTTTTCTATATTATCCATGAATGTTTCTGATAGTAGGGGGCTGCCCATAATCAAACCATCTTTACTGCTATAAACCTCTCCATTGAAATGAAAATAATTTTGATTCAAACACACTTTTAATAAAGTAATGATATCAAAGTGAATTATAGGATTAACATTATTGTATGTGAGCAAGTTATCAACAAGAGTTATAGTTTCTTTAGGAGGTATACTAGGGAATAGATTTGTTACATCGAACGATATGAATTTAGAATTATGGGGTAGTATTATATCTTGAATATTATTAATTAATTCCGTTTAGTTTTTAACTGGAAATCGAGGTATGAATGAACAATATTTAGAAATGACATCCATGAAAATCTTTGAAATTTTGAATGAAGGTGCTGTGAAATAAGAAACAACTGGCCTGATAGGGTACCCCTCTTTATGGAGTTTAATTAATGAATAAAGTTCAGGGTGTTGCGGATTGGGTAAAAATAATTTATATTTTTCTTTATCGTTAATTATTGATTTAACGTTATCTACTGCAAATCTATTCCCTAGTATACCTCCTAAAGAAACTATAACTCTTGTTGATAACTTGCTCACATACAATAATGTTAATCCTATAATTCACTCTGATATCATTACTTTATTAAAAGTGTGTTTGAATCAAAATTATTTTCATTTCAATGGAGAGGTTTATAGCAGTAAAGATGCTTTGATTATGGGCAACCCTCTCAGCCCCCTACTAGCAGAAATATTCATAGATAATATAGAAGAAATAATTCATGAACACCCCCTTAGTAAAAAACCGATATGTGAACGACATTTTAGCTAGCTTCATCGGTACAAATAGACAATTAGAGAGCTTCATTACCTACATAAACTCGATTCACAATAATATCAAATTTACCGTAGAACTTGAACAAAATAAGTCTATAAACTTTCTAGACCCTACAATTTCAAATATAAATAATAAACATGATTTTTCTATATTTCATAAACCATCACATACAGATATTACAATTCATAATAGTTCCGTCCACCCATTCAGTCATAAACTAGCAGCTTTCAATAGTATGATACACAGACTCTTAACAGTCCCATTAAATATCAATAATTATACCAAAGAATTAAATATCATAAAACAAATAGCAGTTAATAATAATTACGATCCAAATTTAATTGACAATATCATAAATAAAAAGATAAAAAAACAGACTTTAGAACAAGTTTTCCCTTCAGATAAAAATAATAGACAATTTAAAAGCTTAACATACTTTGGAACACCATCCTTAAAAATTAAATCATTTTTAGAAACTTTAGACATGAATATTTCCTTTAAAACTGATCACAATTTATCCAAATTCATTAAAAATAATAAATCTAAATCTTCAAAATTGAACATATCAGGAGTTTATAAATTGAAATGTGGTAATGACAATTGTGATAAAATTTATATCGGTAGAACTTTTAGAAATTTTAAAACTAGAATTTCGCAACACAAACGTAGCTATGACAACAAAAAATTAGATTCTAACTATTCAAATCATTTATTAGAAAACCAACACATTTTCGACCCAAATTTTGAAATTCTCCATGTAGTCGGTAAATCCTTTAGTTTAAATTTATTAGAAGCCCTAGAGATTAACAAAAATAAATATTCAGGTAATATCCTTAACGACCAAATAGATATCAATCAGTCTCCTTTATTGAACCTCTTTACCTAGAAGATAGCTTAGGAATGTTTGTAGTGAATGATTTAGCACTGTATATATTAAGACATTTTTATATTTTACCTTCATTCGTTTTGACAAAGCTACTGTGTTAGTGAAACGCGTCAACAAGTTTAAATTGAACATTAGTTCAAATATATGAAGATTTAAACAAACTATATTGTTTTATTTCATCGTTCAGTATGGATCTTCATCAAGTAAAAGCCTCATATATTCAATATAATAAGATTTTTCTGTATTTTTTAATAAACGGATACAGCGAAAATCAGGTGGTTATTAATAAATTTTCTTAAAGTCGTTTTTCCGACATGTTTAAGATGGCGGACACAACCAATAAACCACATTTATTATCAGACAATTTTATTTTCACGTTTCAGATAATGTTTTTAAAGTTATTCTGTTTGAAAAAAAAACAGTATCTATAAATTTTCTATATGTCGTAAAAACGATATGTTTAGAGAAACTTAGCGGACAAACGCCCCAAAAACAAAAAAAGTCATAGAGGGGTGTCAGACTAGGTCCAATGAAGCCATACACGAAGTTTGGTGAGAGTATGTATCACAAAAATTTTTCCCAGCGGGCACCCTAACTTATACTTTTCTCGCATATTAGATAGGTTGGACCGAAAAGTAATAAGGGAGAAATCAGTATTACAAACGGAAAGGTTGCAAACTACAGAAACAATGATCCAAGTAGAAAAGGGATGTAACCAAGACACATGTAAAGTGAAAGGTAAGTCAGTAGAAGAAAGTAACAACCTTGGCTCGGAAGAAGTCGGAGTAAAAGTTAATTTAATAGAAGGAAGTGATAACCAAATCCCAAAAGAAGTTAGTTCTAGTAAATTTATAGTACCGTCACCTTTTAAAGGTATATTATATTGGCCTGAAAAATCAAAAGAGGGAGCGAAGAATAAACCTTAGTTAAAATACCTGCTGTTGCTAATTCAGAACAGTGGAAGGCATTTTATAATAGTAAGAAATTGGCAAAAGAGCAGAACAGAAGGTTTCGTTATTGCTATTCAAGATAGAGCGATAAGAACGAGAAATTATGAAAAGCACTGTCTCAAGTTAGATGTAACCGACAAATGTCGAAAGTGCGGGATGGTTGGTGGGACCATCGAGCATAATACCGCTGGATGTACAGCTCTTGCAGAATCTTTCTACTTAGGAAGGCACAATCAAGTAGCTAAACTTGTCCATCAGCAATTAGGAATTAAGTATAAACTTTTCGACGTGATGCCTCCTCCGTACTACAATTACAACCCCCTACCAGTTATAGAAAATCATGATGTGGTGCTTTACTGGGATAGACCGATGCAAACTGATCGCACTGTGGATTATAATAGGCCAGATATCGTGTTGATTCATGAAAATAAAGAAACAGGAATTATCATCGACATTGCTGTACCTCTCAGACACAACATCAGGAAGATCGAGACAGAAAAGTATACCAAATATGAAAATCTCGCCTATGAAGTCAAGAACACTTGGAAACTAAATACAGTGAAAATAATCCCCTTAGTGTTTTCGGTGGAAGGGATTGTCAGTGACCAGCTTTCCAAAAATTTAGGAGAATTAGAGTTGCCACATAACATAGTGGACATCTGACAAAGAGCAGTCTTACTGCAAACATGTCATATAGTCAGGAAATTTTTAAACTAGCAGAGACAAACTAAATTGTTTCCTCTCTAGCGTATTAAAACTGCTCGACTCTCGGAGGTAGATGAAATGATAATAATAATAATAATGATAATAATAATAATAATAATAATGATAAGATAAAAGAAGATTGACAGGAAAACGAGGAAACTTCTCACAATGGGGAGTATGCATCACCCTAATGCAGATGTTGCCAGACTATACATTAAAAAGCGAAACGGCGTATGAGGATCGAGTTGCACGCAGCTTATGAACAGGCTATTATAGGTCTAGGTGATTATATTGATACCGAACACGATAAATTCTGTAAAGAAATCAAAATATACGACTCGGACAAGGTAAAGTATTCCGTCCAAAAAGAGTCAGCACAGATAAGAGAAAAGTATCTTATAACAGATAATGCTCTGAGGAATGCAAATGCGATCAAAGATGTAATTGAAAGGCACAAGATCCAGACATTACAACAAAAGCCACTACATGGACAATTTTTCAGGAATCTAAGCAAACCAACAGTTAATAAGATGGAAAGTTTTCCAGATCTGGTTGGGTTATCATGGAAATCAGAATTAAGACTAAACTCACTGAAATCACTTTCTGCATATGATATGCACTTGTAGATGTAAATAGAATAAAATGTTAGCACACCGAAATCTTTAAAATGATTTGTACACGTTTCTCTATAATCTAGATTGAAAATTAGACGGACAATCCTTTTTTAAAAAATAATCCTCGAGGCATTTACAGCACCAACACAGAATGAGATTATAGGAAATATGGGAGTATACTATTGCATAATAAACATTGATCAGTTGACTAGTTGTAAATATATTTTTTAGTAGTAACTGCTATTTAATTTTTTACAAATGAGGTTGATATGGGTATTCCAACTCGTATCCTTATCGTGGTAGGTTTCCAAAGATTTCGTAGAACTCAAAAAAATAAACGTCAGTCCCCCAACTAAGATACAGCTATTTTCAGGAATATATGTTCTTGTAGAAAAATGCATGAGGATGGTTTTTGCCGAATTTACTATCAAAGAATTTCTTTCACACCAACTGATACATTCTCTTGATAAAATATTCATCTTTAATAGCAGCTCACCCGGAGATTCAGAATCAATTGCTTATGTGGTGTCATCAGCATATAGTATTAAATGATTAGTGCTAACATATTTAGAAAGATCATTTACGTATAATAAAAATATCAGAGGCCCTAAGATTGATCCTTGAGTTACGCCAATTTCCACAGGTTGGGGGAGGGACTTCTGATCTTCAATTCTGACAATAAGTTCTCGTGCTTCTAAGTATGATTTCAGCCACGATAGAAATTTGCCCCGAAATACTAAATGTCGTAGTTTATATATTGCTATATCAGCACTAACCGAGTCAAAAGTTTTCGAAAGATCAAAGAAGAGCGCCCCCATATACCTCCTTCTATCCAATGAGGTGTGGATAAAATTAAGCAGTGCCACGGATGCACTCTCCGTCGATCTGCCAGGTAAGAACCCATGCTGATGGTCCAATAAAACATTATACTTTTTGAGGAAAGAAAACATTTGTTTATAAATACACTTTTCTATCACTTTACATATCACAGTTTGGACAGTTACTGGCCGATGATTATCAAGACTGAGAAGGCTGTCTTTTTTATGTTTTGGTGAAACAAGTCCTAACTTTAGACTTGATGGAAACGTTTCTGTTTCCACTGAGTAGTTGATAATGTCTGCTAGGGTACATGCGATTTGTGGACCTATACTTTTAATGATCATTGTCGAAAGACAGTCAACACCCTCGACATTAACATTTTTTAGGCAGTTAATTACATCCAATACATCTTCAGGGATAACAGGTTTGAAATAAAAAGTATTAGCGACATACATTGTTGTAGAACTTTGAAAACCACAGTTAGAAAAATGGGTATTTATTGCTTTTTTAGTATTTGTTGCAAAAAAGTGGCAAACAAATTAGCAATTTCGTATTTATTGTGAAAGAATTGGTCATGTATAAACTTTTCCCCAATCATCGCACAAAAGTCTAACCTTCTATCATGATCATAATCTTGTAAGGTATGAAAAAAATTTCGGTTTGAATGGATGAATTTTTGCTTACATATTTTTTGAAGTGACTCTTGCAAAAGCGAACCTCCACTGCTCTTTTTCGTTGACTCAACTTGGGGTTTCCTCTTAACGAATTCATATCTAGTGCACTAGTTGTATCATCCTCCTCAACGTACGCCTTTTTCAATTTTTTTTTGTCTTGAACAGATCCTGTCTCATCAAACTTCTTTATTATTTTTTTTTAATCCACATCGCGTAACCTGTACATCTGGATATTTTTCGTGAAATTTTGAAGTTGCATACTAGTTCGAAACTTCCCAAATACCATAACATTTAATAAGATATACTCTTTATTAAATAGTTAACATTATTGTCAAATATTCATAACAGAATGGCAATTCGGAAATTATTTATAAAAGTTGACAGTTACTTAGTAGATCGTAAACGTCACTCACTAGAATAATACATTATTTTCGAACTTGGTGCAAAATTTTCATACGGTTTTCATAGAACTGGCTATAAAATGAGAAGGGTTTTGAAAAACTTGAATGTTATTCCATTTTATGGGGTTTCAGAACAAGCAAAACTTTTTATCAAGAATGACATTTCGTCACCCTTATATTACAAAGTGGTATGTGGCATTGTGGCAATTTTGAGCAAACACGATTCAAAAAAATTACATTATTTTTTATCTTTATCTATTTATTTTCACTGTTTTCATTTTATAAGGCTGTTCAAAGTGGTTAACTGATAAGCATTTGATTTGAATTTTTTACAAAGAATAAACCAACTTAAGAAAATTAATATATTTAAAAAAAACGCTTTTAGAGATTAAAACTTGTCACTTGTATACACTTTGGGGGATTATCGTGCTAACAAACCGAAATTTGTTCAAAAATAACCAAAAATGTAATGTTTGTGATTATATTTCTAACTGAACTTCGTCAACTGGCGTAGATATTCAACTAGGTAAATAATCTTAATTTGACAAAATTAATGTCGAAATTAATAATTTATTATATACAAATTAAAAAATGGTACAAAGTTATGAATGGTGAAATTCGGTGGTTTCAGATCGGAAGACACTTCGATTTGATGAACATTAAAACCAACTTTGTTATTGAGCGTTGAGCTTGATTCGATGAGTGTGTAAAACTCGCGTCGATGAGTGTAAAACCTTGTTATCGAGAGTATTGAACTCGCTTTCAGGAGTGTAAACTTTGTTATTTTGAGAAGGCTCGGATGTACTCCGTTCAACTGCTATGTGCAACAAGGTATGATGCCGTTTGTTGCACTTTTTACACGAGGCCTGTGTTTTACATGCTTTAACTCCATGCCCTTTCCCAAGGCAATTAAAACACAAACGATCATCTGATATAAATTTTCGTCGCTTTTCAACGGATAATCCACGGAATTTTTCACAAACGTACAATATATGAGAACTATTGCATGCAGGACAGATAATCGATCTTTACTGATGTGATGTATTACCATGGCTATTTGTGTGTGTGACAAGAGCTTGCGAACGGGTTTCTCTGCGTTGGTGATCTTTTTCATATCTTGGTGCTTTGTTGTGAGGTACTTCGTGTTGAGACGGATTTGCACAATTAGCTCTTCTTCCCAAAAATTTTAGTAATGTTTCAAACGATGGGAACTGATCATCTTGCAAAGTTAATTTCCAATGCCAAGCCGTATTCGAGCTGACCTTGGATAAAATCAAATCAACTAGTGGGATGTCCTATGAGTCAACTGGAGCCTTCAGGTACTCCAACGCTCTCGTGTGTTGATAAAACACGTCAACGAGCTCGTGTATTGCAACGGGAGTGTCTTTGTTTAATCGAGGAAACTCTCTCAACATTGCCATATGACGACGTGCCATACGACGTGGATTTTCAAATTTGTCCTTTAAAACTGAAATAGCAGCACTCTAATTACAGTTGGTGATTTCAAGTGACTCAATTGCCCTGGCTGCCTTTCCGGTTAATGATGATTTCAGATAATTCAGCTTTTCAACGTCTTGAATCTCTTTATCGCCCACCACGGCTGAGAATAGGCTAATGAACTCGGTCCACTTTTCAGGAGTTCCATCGAAAGGTTTGAGTGTTATAGGAGGCAAATTGACTGCTGATTTGATGTTACCAATGTGTAAGGTATCTACTGGATGTACGCCATTGGGTGATAGTTTTATTTTATCGAGAAGCTGTTTAGCACGCGCTGTTTCCCAATCAAAGATATCTCCGTAAGAGCTACGCTAATCCATTTCCTCTTCATCTAACTCCTCTATCATATCTTGAATCAAATCAAATTTTTCAAATGCTTTGGTTGTCCTTTCTAATGTCGATTGAATAAAATGTTCACTGATGCTCGCGGGTTCATCGTTTACTTGGTCGATTAGTTTTCTTAAGGTCGTAATCGTCGTTTGTATATAACCGCGTTGTCGTTTTAATTTGTTAAGTTCAGTTGTTTTAAATTCAGTTTTTGCGTGAGTATGGTAAGGAATTTCAACAATGTTTATACGATACTAATATGGAAACAGGACGGATAATTGGCACATTTAAATAGATAGCTGACCAACTTACCTTGATTATCCTGGCTGCTGATGAATCCTTGGAACTGCGATTTGAACTGCTAATTGAACTGCTAATTGGACTGCTAATTGAACTGCTAATTGGACTGGTAACTGAACTTCTAATTATACTGCTAACTGAACTGCTAATTGGACTGCTAATTGAACTGCAATTAGAGCTGCTATGCTGCGATTTGAACTGCTATACTTGCACTACGATTTGAACTGCTCTCTTGGTACTGGCACATCACAATGTTATATAACAATACTTGTTATATCTGGCTATCGAAGGACCAATGTTTTCGATTATATTTTTAGTTGAACTTCGTCAACTGGCGTGGACATTCAACTAGATAAATAATCTTGAATTGACAAAATTAATGTCAAAATTAATGATTTGATATATACAAATTTACAAAATGGTACAAAGTTGTGAATGGTGAACTTCGGTGGTTTCAGATCGGAAGACACTTTATGTTTCGATTAGATGAATATTAAAACTAACTTTGTTATTGAGCGTTGGGCTTGATTCGATGAGTGTGTAAAACTCGCGTGATGAGTGTAAAACTTTGTTATCGAGAGTATTGAGCTCGCTTCGATGAGTGTAAAAAACTAACTTTGTTGTTGAGCGTTGAGCTCGATTCGATGAGTGTAGAAATCGCGTAGATAAGTGTAGAACTGATGAGTGTGAAACTGATTTCTTCACGTTGTGAGACGTGTTAAATAGAAATCTGCGAGGAGCGTGTTTACACGTGGATTGGGTTTACCAAACGAAAATAAATATTTCCTATTGGCCAGTATCATTTGACTTGTCGGGTTCCTAGACAAGGATCAACTATGGGTGCCGCTAATAGATAGTTAAATTTCTATTGAATACTCCAACAGCAATTTTAACCTTTTTACTCAGAAAAGTTATTCAATAATGTATTTCATATCTTCCGACCGACGACCATAAAATTCATGCAGAAATGACACTAAATTTAGGGTTTTTACAATACAATATGTAATAGGGTGAAACGTGACCTTTTCCTAACTTCTTAAATATAGGACAATGCGACGAGATGTCGACTTTCAAAAATGTGCTTTTTCAATGCCCAAACAAAACTATTTACAATTATTGTTGCAAAACGTAATATTTTAAAGGTATTTATCAAAAGTTGAAAATAAAATGAAACTATCCTTTGAATTTACAACAATATAAAAGATCTTATCAATTCCGAAACATATTTTACAACGCTATTAACTAAAATGAATTTACGCCTTAAATATATACAATTGAGAAAGGAAGCATACAAATATCTTACATATTTTAAAAAGTATCGTAAACAATAAAATTCAAGATTTTACACTCTTGAACATGTAATATATCTGGATTTATAGGACCCGCTATACTCGCTCTAGTCAGGTGATAATCAATAGGGTACATATGTGAGACACATTGAACAATATTCAATCATAAAAATGGTCACTTGTATACACTCTGGAGGCTGTATCTTGCTAACAAACTGAAAATTTTCCAAAAATGATAAAAATTTGGTACTCTAAGTACCATAGAACCCGGTTTACTGGCTTTAGTAAGCACAATATCAATAGAATTCATCTTTGAGACGCTCTGAATAATATCCAATCATAAAATTGGTCACTTGTATATACTCCGGAGGCTGTATCGTGCTAACAAACTTGAATTTCTCCAAAAATGACAAAAATATCGTACTTAAAGTACTGTAGCACCTGTTGTACTGGCTCTGGTGAGCTGAAAATCCAATAGGGTTCAACTGTGAAGTGTCCTGAATAATATTCAATCATAAAATTGGTGACTTGATGATTTCCGGAGGCTGTATCGTGCTAACAAACTGATATTTCTCAAAAAAATACTAAAATGTCGTACTTCTAGTACCATAGCACCCGTTGTACTGGCTCTGGTGAGCTTAAAATCAACAGGGTTCATCTGTGACATGTCCTTAACAATATTCAATCATAAAATTGGTGACTTGTTGCACTGTGTAGGCTGTATCGTGCTAACAAGACATGTAACGAAAAGTGGCCAACGACGACGACATACACACAGGATATTTTTTCTAAAAATCATTTTTTTGGGTTGTTGTTGATGGAAAACGTAAAAATAATTCAAAAAAATTTTCAAATTTCCAACTTTTTTTGGGGTAAACCAATACTTTTCTCGCTATTACTATTAGATAGGTTGAGCGGAAAAGTAAAACATAGAACTCTGGTGTTCCCAAATCTAACAGTTTTTCTAAACTTTGTAACATAGAGCTTTCGAACTTCAAAACTATTTTGATTAAAATTATTCATAGTATCTATTTTTTCTTGAAAATAGTCACATAATATTGCCTGTCCATCTCAGGAATCCATTTGAACCTGGTTTTAATGGCATCCACTTTTGTTTGAGGCAGTGCAGCAGTGCTGTCACACTTTTTCAGCTTCAATGGAATAAGCGTTTCAGGTTCTGCTGTAACGTGTTGTTTTCTACGGAGATTTCGTTGATGTAAACTTACGATTTTGGACTCGTTACATTCTTCTTTAAAAGAATCTTTATATTCCAGCTCAAAAAAGCTTCTTGAGAACTGCAAACATACGACCTTTGAAAATGGCACAGTGTTGTAGTTTAACTGACTTGAGTAGAATTGAAAATCTATGAAGTATTCCTTCTTCATTTGAATTATTGTGTACGGTTTTGGTCGGTTCACTTTCAATAAATATCGAAGACGTGAGACTGGGGAATAATATTCTATTCTGGCCAATGACCTTTCTATGGAGCTACGTATAGCGTGTACTTCTTGAATGCAAGAATGTCGGAACTCGAAAATTTATAGTAATTTTTTGTAGATTTTTCTGTAATTGTATTAGGTGGTCGAGAGCATAACTCATAAGGCTATTCCTATTTTGTGGCACGCAGCTATCACTCCACAATATTATTTCAGTAAATTCTTGATGGTCTTCTAACACTCTATGTAATATTTTATAAACTGCGCCAGCATTCCATGTAAAGCTTCAGTCCAAACCGCACAATAAACTTGTTTTCCAATGGAAAGGTGGGCTGTCATATTGTACCGGGTGTCCCAATAAGAATGGCTCTCAGCCATATCTCGGGAACCGTTTATAGTACAGCTTCGGGAAGAAAAATTTATAACAAAAGTGACCTCGAGAAAAACCTGGAAATTATCTACAGATTTGTAGGTCCACCGCCACAGGGCGTAATTTAATAACAAAAATTATAAAATGAATAATTTACAAATTTTGCCTAATTACGATGCATTAAAACTATGATTTTCGTATGTTTCAAGAAATTCAGCGTATATTTGATTTTACAAGTTTGAATCTATCTCTTCAAATAAGAGGTGGGGGGAAGCGGGAACTTTATTATGAAAAAACGCCTGTAATTCCAGTTCTACTCAACCTATCTATGCAAACTTAGTCTTTTCGAAGAGAGCTCCTTTCTACCAATGTAAGAGTTATAATTTCGAAACAACCTAGTCAGTAACGTATACGCTAGAGGGCGCTATTTTTTTTTTAAATCTAGCTATCTTTGGAGAATGTTGAATGGAAACATGCAGTTTCAATTAAGGAATATAAAAGACCAAATTAGCAACAGAATAGCGGAAACCGCATGTCGATATCTTTTTCGTATTACGAGATATCCTAAGAAATGTGTAAATTTTAAGCATTTCCCTTTAAACATAAATTACTCCGGTTTGACTGAACGGATTTTAACATTTTTTCACTCCTCAAAATTGTCTCTTTCCTTGTTATATTAATAATAGTTTCAATTATTATGTTAATATTATTCATGCTGTCACCGGGAAACTGCGTTATGGAAGTTAAAATGGAAATATAACTTAAGGTACCTCGCTAGTGATGACCTAAATGTTCAAATTGTCACCCATGATTTTCGATACAAGTGTTTATCCTTTGGAGAGTAGATTGAATAGCAGACTCAATTTCTGCTCTCGAAATACTCTGAATGGCGTTTCGTATTCTTTCGATCATGTTAACTCTAGTAGTGGGTCTAATTGCACAAACAAGGTCTTTAATCCGGCCCCAGATTTAGAAATCTGAGACGGTTAAGTCTGGTGACCTAGCTGGCCAAAAAATAGGCCTTCAAGTCCTATCCACGTATCACGGTAAGCATTATCTAAAAATTTTCTAACTGGTCTGGAGAAATGAGCCGGACACCCATCGTGCTGAAACAACATAGACCTACGAGTTGCTTGTGAAATATCTTCTAGAAGAAGTGGTTCTTCATCCCTTATAAAACTTAGCTGGCGTTCCCCGTAAATTGCGTTGTCAAGAATAAAATGTCCAATTACCTGACCATCTACAATACCACACCATATATTCACCGACCATCACCCTTGATACTGAACTTCCATCCAGCGTGGATTATTCTGTGACCAATAGTGCATATTATGCCGGTTAACCGTATCATTACTACTAAAGGTAGCTTCGTCTGACCACAAAATACGTGACAGTAATTGAGGATCGTCATATACCATATGTAGTAACCAGTTGCAATAATCCAACCTTCTGTCGTAATCACGATCAATCAATTGTTGATGCAGTACTATATGATATGGATGACATCTAAAAGGAATATAACGTCCCGAATGATGAATAAATTATTATGGTAACATATAACCATGTTCACAAATAATATTATGCGGGTAAATTTTGTTTAAGAAATATAGGTTTTTACATCATAGTTTACCTGTGTCCTGTCAAAATACGTTGAACGGTGGTTCTGCTTATTCCCATGTCTCTACTTATTGCTCTAATACTCAAATGCGGATTAAAATGCACATATGCCAAAACATTTATTCTGTTTTCCTCTGAACGACCTCTGCCGCGTCTTCTAAATACATGAAGGTTTACATTTCCAGTCGTTCTTAAACGGTGTATGAATCGACGAAAAACTCTGCTACCGGGATGACGTATTTGGGGACATTGTATGGCACATTCCCTAGCCGCAACAGTTGCATTTCTCATACATTCAAAGTAAATGCCTATCATATCAAATGCTTCTTCGTTTGTAAGAATCATCTTAGATTTGACTTTTAAGTAAATTTTATATCGAATTCAATGCACACAAATAGCAATGACACGTAAATGAACAAATTACTAGGTTTATTAATTTGACACAAGACATATCTTTTTGTTTTGTTTTTTTTTTATGGCCCACTACTTGTTTTGATATATTTCCATTTTAACTTCCATAACGCAGTTTCCCGGTGACAGTAATATTGACATTGTAAATGGAACTATTATTGATAAAACAAGGGAAAGACAATTTTGATGAGTCAAAAAATGTTAAAATCCGTTCTGTCAAACCGGAGTAATGTACGAGTATGTTTGAAGGAAAATGCTTAAAATTTACACATTTCTCAGGATATCTCGTAATACGAAAAATATATCGACATGCGGTTTTCGCTATTCTGTTGTTTCAACACGATGGGTGTCCGGCGCATTTCTCCAGAGCCAGTACAACGGGTGCTATGGTACTTAAAGTACGACATTTTGTAATTTTTTGAGAAATTTCAGTTTGTTAGCACGATACAGCCTCCGGAGTTCAACAAGTCTCCAATTTTATGATTGAATATTATTCAGGACATCTCACAGATGAACCATATTGCTTTTAATTTTACCGCCAGAGCAAATACAACTGGTGCTACAGTACTTTAAGTACGATATTTTTGTAATTTTTGGAGAAGTTTCAGTTTGTTAACACGATACAAACTCCGTAGTATACACAAGTGACCAATTTCATGATTGGATATTATTCGTAGCGTCTCAAAGATGAACCCTATTGATATTCAACTCACTAAAGCCAGTACAACGGGTGCTATGGTACTTGAAGTACCAAATTTTTGTCATTTTTGGAGAATTTTCAGTTTGTTAGCACGATACAGCCTCCAGAGAGTGTATGATAGATCAATTTTATGGTTGAATATTGTTCAAGGTGTCTCACATGTGTACCCTATTGATTTTCAGTTGACTGGGGCAAGTACAGCGGGTCCTATACGTAATGCGAAAATTTGTCGAGTTGTCGGGGATTTAATATTGGCAAGCCTGTCAACGGAGAGAATTCAGAGAGCGCTGACTGTGCGAAGTTAAAATTCAGTCCTCCATTTGCCGTCAATGTGTAAACACACATTTCTAATGTAAAAATTGTTGCATGTGCTCTGGGAGCCATAACGTATTTTACGATAAAACCTGACAATTCCTACGCAGGGCAAGAAAATACGGCTTAAGTCAACAGCTGGCAGCTCTGACCCGGTAATCTACTGGTCTAGGAAGGGCCGATGACCAAAAATACCAGTAGAATTGGTGGAATTGGGTAACACATGGTAAATTTCCGTAGCATTCATTATTAAGTGGGGTTTTTCATGTGGATATTAATTCACTGATTGGACTGTCTCGACCCTTACTTCGTGGAATATGCTCATATTAGTGTTTTTAAATGAAACTCAAGGTCTCTAGTTAATTCCACAATATAATACAAGTTTTTAGAATTTTCAATAACTTGTATTATATTGTGGAATTAACTAGAGACCTTGAGTTTCATTTAAAAACACTCACTGATTGGAGATTAATGAATCAGTGAGACCAGTTCCAGGAGAGTTGGAATATTCTGTAGCGACCTCAGTTGCTGTTCTGGGTCCGGAAGAAGGATAAGTGAACAGTTTTTCTTTTTTTTTACTCTCCATACATTTGTACATGCACCTTTATCCGTCACATTTCATAATTTTTTTATGTAAAGTTGCCGAAGTGTGAACCCGTGTAACTGTACATTGTTAATTTTTGTATATATTATCATAGTATTTTGAGAAATTGTACATGAATCATTTGGTCGTTTCTCTATAATTGTAGAATTAAGACATCGGTGTAGTTTGGGGCCATCAGCTCTTCTGCACCTTGAGTTTGAAGCCTTCAGCTCTGCTCAGAGTTTATGAACCTGCTTGTCAGTTATTTATTTAAGCTGCGATTTCGTTGTAACTGATAATTTAGTCTGTGATTTAGGATTCATGTAGATTCCGGCCTCAAGCCTAACTACATTCTAAGTCTACAGCCTTCAGCTGAGTTCAGACATTATTTGGGACATTGTGGTTGTAAAATTGTAATAAATATTTTGAAAACAGACCTATGGTCCAAATTGATTAATTAAAAACTTCAATCAGGGGATACTTGCTGACTTTTATTTTCTCATGATAACTTACCTATCAGTTTAACCTTTGGAGTGTGTAGTTAGTGTTGTTAACCCACTGAGGAGTTGTGGGCTAATTATAGAAGTCTTGGGTGCTTGCCAAAACTTCTCTGGTACCCTTTTTGAAAACTTAATAACTTTTTTTGAAGAATCCACCCCGTCTTCGACTCGAAGCTAGTCGACTGGCGAGCACGGGTTGTACCACGTGAGACAACCCGCATATCTATAACGAGCACTGAGAGGGTTGGTAGGTTTTCTCGTTATATATAAATCCAGATATACTACATTTGGTTATTTTTGGAGAAATTTCGGCTTGTTAGGACGATACATCCCCCGAAGTGTATACAACTAACAATTTTATGATAGAATATTGTTCAGGGCCACATATGCGTAGAAGTTAGTTTTAATCTTTAAAACCGTTTATTTTAATATTATATTTGTGTAGAAAAGTTGAATAAACTGTGGTGATAATATTATTAATTGGTTTATGGCAAACCTCTAAACTTATAAACCTTTTTTTTTGTGAAAATTGCATTTAAGCACATATCAGCTATTGACATCTAAGCACAGAAATTCTGTTTCCAAATTTTGCTCATAATTACTTGATTTCTTCAAACTTCCGTTTTATTTCTACATAGATCTTTTCAGTTCGTATAACATGTACCCTCTCCATATCAGGTAGGTAACTGGTAAATATTCATTATGTTTTTTTTATTCCAGATATGTATTTGTCTTGTTTTGACAGTATATGCTCTTGGGGACAATTGGGCACAAGGTCATTGGACTCGTGGTCAATCGGGTGGTAGCAGCTGGACTCATAGGACTGTGAATCGTGGCGGTACTCAATCGAGTGCTGGCAAAGTGGGCTGTACCCATCGACATCGTACTTATTGGGGTAATGGTAATCGAGGCGGTAACTATTGGGGTGGTGGTTATTGGAGCAGAAGTCATAGAGGTGGCGACGGCTGGAGAGTCAACCATTGGGATAGCAGTAGTGGTAGAAGATTAAGACCGAATTATAATAGACAATTCAGAAACCACTTTAGATCTGGATTTCCGCTAACTCGTCCAACATATAACGATAATGGAGAATTTATCTCAAAACCTATAGTAGTTCTAACACCTAAATCTAGCGAAACGATAAATGATACAGAACCAAACAGTATGACGTTTGATAGAGAATCTAGGAGAGAAATGGAACCGAAAACAATAATTCAAACTTTTGCTCATGAAAGTAATTCAAAACAAGAGACTATTCATAATATTGATTATGATTCCAACCGACTCAATAACACGGATTTGGTAGACATTATTAAAAACGATTCTCCTCTATCTGAAGATGGAGTTGCGGTAACAGAAAAGATATATTTGCAAGAACCATATGACCCATTTTCAGATTATGTGGAAGTTGAGTGATTGTTCATAATATTTAACTTAAAATATGCTTTATGCATCTACTCATTGTGTGCTAAAAAGGCTTGAAATAAATGTGCACTTAAAATAAGTACAAAAAAATGCAGATTAAGTATTTCCTCAATATCGACAAAAAAACTGTGTACCGCATGGATCGTTTATGGCAGTTGCGATTTCCTGAAATCCTCCAAACTGTTTTTATGCGCCACAATTGGATTATTATCATAGCAGCTGCGCACATTATTTTTCGCTATTTTGTTTTTACGTTAATTTAAGTAAATTCCAACTATTCAAAAGTATGGTATCAATGCATTATTCAAAACAATTATTATTGGATAAATAGATATGATTATAAATATTTGTAAGTTTAGAGTTATACGATAATCATTGATAATAGTGAAATCGAAATTAGTTGTTATTGATCCACACAATCCTACCTTCTGCTACAAAATGAAGAAATATTACCATTTGGATATTACTTCAATAAATTAATATCCTATCGGGATAATTCTATTAATTGAGTCTTCTATGTTTCTACTTCGGCCCACAGCAATCCAAAGAATTATATCTTCTTCTCACAACTTAAGAGGCAATTCACGAAACGCTTTGTGGGTGGTTATTTTATAGTATGACGCTATTTATTGCCTAGTTCTTAATTAGTACGATATAACAAACGCTTGCGTGCAGTAGAATAGGATAAAAATAATGATAGGCCTTAGAGGCCTATTTCGTAGGGACCTACATAATTTCAAACATATACATGATGCTCAATTAATCTGATTACTATTATTTGATTAAATAAGAAGGAGTGGCAGTTTTGATACATATATTAAACAAGTTTTTTCGTAAAATGGCAAATTTGAATTAAACTTGTGAACTTGTTTTCGATTTTTCCACTTAAATGAGGGGTGCATTTTGCTAAATACCCTTTGTGCTGATGCAATGGTTGGAGCAATAGTAAAATATTCAACGACCATATAACGGTAGCTATTACAGTTATAGGGATTAGTAAAATTAAACTGCATTTAATACAGAAAGCAATAAACCGCTTTACACAACGATACTAGGGACCAGTACGAATGACTTCATTTAAGGAAATTAAAATTTCATCCACAGGAAATCAAGATGGCGGACCTTTTCCAAAATGGAGGATGCATAATTTACTAAATTTATAGGTTCAAAACAGCTGCACCGATTTTACTGATTGAAGTGTCAATGAATCCGCATTGAAACCTCTAATCAAAAGAAAGAAATACCATTTAATGAATTAAAGATGTTGGCCGAACAGTAAGGAAATTGTGTAATTTTTCAATTATTTGTATGTATATATATGTATATATATGTATATATATGTATATATATATATATATATATATATATAAAGAAGATTTCAGCAGGGAAACCAAACGCTCATTTGTGTCTTCAATTGGAAGATCCCGAGTTTTCAGGACAACAACCAACATCGACAAGGAGGCGCATATAGCCCCCCCGCCATGAACCTTCCGACCCATAGTAAATAACAAAGAATATGTAGGAATATTGCGTGATATGTTAACAGCAACAACAAAGAGATTCGTGGGTAATTCACGCAAAATATGGGCTACTGAAATAGAGTGGTAACCGTGGACATGCATGTTTCTGGCTCATTTTGCCTCTTCAGTACGGCATAAGCAAATAAGGATGTGAAATTTGGGAGCAAAGATGTTAATCGAAACATGGGAAACACAAAATACCGGATTTCAGCAGGGAAACGAAACGCTCATTTGTGTCTTCAATTGGAAGATCCCGTGTTTTCAGGACAACAACCAACATCGACACGGAGGCGCATATAGCCCCCCCGCCATGAACATTCCGACCCATAGTAAATAACAAAGAAGATGTAGGAATATCGCGTGATATGTTAACAGCAACAACAAAGAGATCTAATAGTTCCTTTAGCAAATCAAAAAGATTTTTGACGTTCACTTTATTAAATGCGGATGCTCGGGCTGCAGATGTTGGCTCTGGGGCTCGAAGAGATAAATCATGGTGCCTCTTCATAAAATTGGAGGCCCAATCTTTTCCTGCCAACTTCTTTCTGTGAGAGAAGCAGTGGGGAACATTATTTTCCTCCGCAAATTGATAAGCAAAACGTCTAAAATTATAGATAGTTAAACCAAATAAATGTCGTTCCATATCGAGAATGTGCTCTTTCAATTCTTGTTCTTGCTCCGGTGAAAAAACAGTTTTAAATCGTCCGAGTCCTTTTTTCGCTGCCAAATCAGACTCTTTGTCCGATTTAAGTCTTCGGAATAATGTTGCTGCCGGAACATTAAATTGAACAGCAGCTCTTTTATATTTTAATAGTCCTTGTCGCACCGCATCAATTGCATTTTTCATTGACACCTCTGACCAAGATTGATCTTTAGTTTTGCGAACATATTTTCTAACCATTTTACCTGAAAAAGAAAAAACAATATTATGTGTATTCATTCTAATAATAATCGTTTTTATGCGAGTAAGAATAAATTTCTTTGTAAACAGGTCAAAATATCTTGATTTCAATTGCTTACGGGAAACAACAAATTATTCAAATAAGTAGGAAGACATATTTAAAATATCGGGGGCAAAGTGAACCGACGGTTCACTTTGCCCCAACTCATAATATTTCTGACAAGTGAGGTTAATGTAAAATTGTTAAGACATTTCGTTTCAATTTTCCTAAAAAACTACTTGCTATTAGTTGCTAAACACTAGGTATTAGCAATATTGGGAATACTTAACAAATAACCGACTTATACATCACTCTACTTACTTGCTATATTAGAATCCCACGTCAAAAAAATAAAAAATCGTTGTAAAACTTTATCTGATTCTTACTGCGGATTCTGTCACATAGCACACTGCTGCCAACTTCAATACGCAACGATGATATGGTGAACGGTTTAACTGTCGCGAAAGACTTAAAATTTAAAAAGAAAGTTCACTTTGCCCCGACGATGTATATATATATATATATATATATATATACGGAATCCCTAAGATATTGAGAGATTTTATAAATATATATATATATATATATATATACAGGGTGAATCAACAGGATGGAGGTTTATAGCGAAACGGTAGAAGTTTTAGAATGATTGTCACTTTAGTAGTTTGTAAGTTCATATAGGCTACATTTAAAATTATTTTGGAATATACAGGATGTTCCAGTAATGTGTGGCGTATCAAAGTTATATTTTTTCTTATGGGACATCCTATATTTTATTGCATTTTCTGATTGCTCCTAAGAAATAAAACACTTCTTCATAATGGTTCCCAATACCTAAATACAGAGGGTTCCGAGTTATGCTGACTTTTTTTAAAATGTGAACATTTCGAAAAAAATCAATAACTCATTGATATAACAAATGCTATCAAATCTTCTCTCACATCTAAATAGTTGGGCAGGTGTTCAGAATTTTCAGTTCCATTATTACATCGTTCAATGTGTAATATCGGGCTTATTTTATATGGAACACCCTGTAATTCAATAATTCATCGTGTTCAAAAAAATGTCCTCTTTCGAATGGTATAAGGGTGTCCTATTCTTAGGTATTATACGTTTCGTTTAATTTACAATTTTCTTAAATTTTATGGTAAATTGATTTTAAAACATTTGCAATTGTCTCTAAATTTCAAACTAATTATTTTGGTATAGTTGTTCTTGAAAAAAACAGTGAAGTTGCTGATAAATATTCACACTTGTAGTTGCTGATTTATACTAGCTCTTTTTTACCGATAAGTATTTGAGTACATAATAAAAAATAAAAACACATTTTTAATAAAGCAAATACATAAATACTACAAAACGCACAACAAATTATTAGAAGCAAAAAAGGAAAAATTACTATAATAGATACTCAAAATGCTTGCCATCTTGTGCAATGCAACACACGATTTTAGCTTCTTACTATTATCTTACATTATTCAACATATCGGGTGTTATAGACGCGAAAGCGTTCGAAATTCTTCATTTCATATCGTCTGGAGTAGCATTCATAATATTTTTAATATAACCCCATATGAAGATATCCATCTTGGTCAATTCTGGTAACCTAGCTGGCCAATTATAAGAACCGCCTCTACCTATCGATTTATTTCTAGATTTTCCATTGAGGTAGTTTCTAACAGCAAGTAAAAAGTGAGCAGGAGCTCTGTCTAATTGTAGCCACATTTTCCTTAGGATGCTAAGTTATAGGTTTTCGAGAATGATCCAGAAGACTTTTTTCTAAAAACTCCAAAATATTCTTCCACCCAGGTGTCTGTCAAAAAATACGGGCCGATAACATACTCACCCATAATCCCTCCCCTAACGTTTACACTTCATCGGTGTTGGCGATCAACAGTACGGAATAAATATTTGTTTGCTGTATCGTAATAATGAAAATTTTTTTTATTAACCCATTATTGTGGAAAGTAGATTCGTCAATAAACAATACATAATTACAAAAATCAGGATCTTCTCCAACTCTATCGAAAGTTCATAAACAAAAATTTAAACGTTTATCATAATCCTGTTGTGTCAACTGCTAGTGTAGTTGAATATGATACGGATGGTAGTGATTTTTCTTGAGTATTCTACACACACTCATTGGACTTATTCCTAATTCACTTGGAATTTTTCTAGAACTGGTATTAGGATTTTCCGTGACCGACAGCAATACATCAAATTCGTTGGCGTTGTCGCCAGTAACTGATTCAGTTTTATTCATCTTCTCGTATGCAACGCTACCAGTATCACGAAATCTATTGAGCAGTCTTTCGGAGACTTCCCTCTTTGGGTGAATTCCAGATGCTAGGAGACAATTTTCTCAACATCCCCAATGCAAAATATCATGTCGACTCTTTTGTTCAACGGGTACTGCTTCATTTTTAGTAGAAATAAAATTTGAAACTAACACAAGCTTGTTCAGAGAATTAACAGAGAAATGTCATCAAATGACTTTAAGTTAGGTACCGACTAGATTATGTATACATTTTTTGTGTTAAACTCGATTTACCGTACAATTTGAGGAAATTGAAAATTGCACGAAAAGTATAATACCTAGGTACAGGACACCCTTCTACCATTCGAAAGAGAATATTTTTTTGAACATGTTGAATTATTAAAATACAGGGTGTTCCATTTAAAATAAGCCCGATATTACACAATGAATAACCTAATAATGGAACGGAAAATTTGAACACCCTGTAAAGTGATGTTTAGTACTCAATCGTGGAATACATTCAACGAATGTCCAGCTATTTGGTTGTAAGAGGAAAATTGCTAGAATTTGTTATATCAATGAGATATAAATATTTTTCGAAATGTTCACATTTTAGAAAAACTCGGAACCCTCTGTATTTAGGTATAGGGAACCATTATGAAGGAGTATTTTATTTTTTAGGAGCAATCAGAAAATGCAATATAATATATGGTGTCCCATAAAAAAATATAACTTGATACGCCACACATTACTGGCACATCCTGTATATTACAAAATAATTTTAAAATGTAGCCTATATGAACGCACAAACTACTAAGGTGACAAACATTCTAAAACTCTTACCGTTTCGCTATGAACCTCCATCCCGTTGGTCGTGATTCACCCTGTATATATAAATACAGTTCCTTTATTTCAAATTTTAGAGAATTACTCTTAATTACTTTTTATATGCAATAGTTTTGGCGCACCCAGTATTTTCTATGAAATCAATATGGTTGAAAAACCCATTATATGTAAGATTTGGCACTATTAAATTTCCGATGACATTTATATGTCACAATTCAAAAATATATTCAAGGTTATAGAAAACAGAACACACTGTAGGCATGTAGTTATAATAAAAGAGTCTCAAATCTATTTGTAATAAGGAAAAAAAATTAAAAAAACAGAAAGTCGGTAACTATCAAAAATAATGTGAGAGCTTGTTGAAAAAATAGTTCAGTTGCGTTTCATCTCGAAGAGAGAACATATTTATAGTAAAAACCAAATAAAGTTGCGTTTACGTCATAATTGTAAACATTTGTAGCGTTGTCAGAGTGTTCACGAAATATGGAAATTAACAGAAAATAACTGAAGTCAACAAAAAACGTAAATGTAGAAAATTTCACAATACTATAAATGAAAACTACAAAATTATCGATAGTTTTCGTTTAATATAGTGTGGAGTTTTTTCATTTACGTTTTTTGTTAATTAAATTTATGAATAGATTTGACAAAGTAAGGAATTCTAGAATAAAAGTGGTAAGGTTATTACTGACTTACCAAATCTTTTAATAAATAAATATAATAAAAATACAAGCAATAAAATAAAATATGTTTAATAATGAACGTATTATCAAAGACAAAAACTAACATTAAACAAATCAACATATTGTGAAATGAAACTAGGCAGATTCAAATTCTTGTTCATTTTCTTCATCTGATTCAACATCAGTGTCACTCTCTTCACTATTAAAATTTATAACTATCGGACTAATTTCTGGACGATCAAATATTGTTTCCCTCTCATACCATTTAAATATCTCTCTTTCAGTATGTTGTATAGAATTTTTCCACATATCAGGAGTTATCATGTGCAGTGCCTCGTGCCACATGTTCAGGCAGTTATTCGCACTGTTACCATCCCTACCAGTATGCCTATTATAGTAATTTTTGCTATGCCCCAAATTAATTCGATAGAGTTGAATATGCAATGGTAAGGAGGAAGACGTAAAACTTTGTGTCGATACTGTTCTGCCATATCGTCCACTATATACTTGGTTGGTGGCTTATTTCTAAAAAAAAAACAAAAAAATGTTAAAAATAAATGGCAATAAGTAAGAATATATCTGTATATTTACTGAGAAACGATTTGCAACAGTTTTGTTTTGAACATCATGTGAGAATAGGGAATGTTTTTTTCTGTCAAGTATTCCTGAATAGCACATTTTGACCATCCTGTATTTGGAGTTTTATGCAATAACATGCTGTGATAAGGTGCATTATCAAGTATAATTAGAGAAAGATTCTCTAAATTTTGCAGCAACTGATATTCAAACCATTTCAAGAAATTTGCCTGGTTCATTTCCCCATGATATTCATTAAGTTGGGTTTTTGAACAAAATATTGCTTCAGAACCTTCAATAAATCCGTTTTCATTTCCAGTGTGGAGTATAATATATCTGTAATAATATTATTTAAATAATGTTAAAGTAACCACTTATGTTTTGCAATACAACAAACCTTTTACCATCCGTTATAGTGGTTTTAACACTTTTGATATTTTCATTTTGCCATGAATGTCTATGATGCCATTTTAAAATATCCAGGTTTCCTCCATGAACACAAATTGGTATATACCTTTGTCCTTTGCTTCTTTATAATATCTTAAGAATTCTACTCTTTTCAAAACAACATTAGGTAATTCCATAAGTCCTCGTCGTGGATTATCCTTCATCCACTTAAACCCAAGTTCTTTGAAAAATTTAAAGAAGTGGTACTACCATTAAATAATTATTTTTCTCTTAGTTGGGACCACAATGATTGAATCGTTATGTGCTGTTCTTGAAGCATACAGAAATAAAAATATGTTAAATATACAATTGTCGTAATTATACTTACTTCTCTGATACATGTTGTAAATGGTATCACGAATAGAGCTTGTATTTAAAGTTTCTGTATTTGTTACTCGTTTATGAGCGCAACGTTTTTTCTTTGGTGACTCAAACTCTTCACCTTTCTCCTCTGTTTGACAAATCTTGCTTACTGTTCTCACATTGATTTTTGAAGCAACAGCTACACGCTAAAATAATAGAAATTTTCGTAAAGTAAAGTAAGGATATTTCATTCACGTATTACCTACCTCTTGTACAGCATTCAAGAGCAACAAAGGACCATTATTATTCCTTTCTTGTTCAAAATAATTTACTTATGAAGCCAAAAGTTCTTTGTATTGACTATTCAGCTGTTTGGGCATCTTAACAATCACAGAAGAAAATGCTTTGTGGTTTTGAAAACAAAAACAGTTTTGATTATAAATATTTCTCACAAGAAAATTTTATGAAGCACGTAACTATAACCTCAAAAATCGATGACAATACACGAGTAGAAGAATCACAAACAACGCGGCAACATGCCATTATTTCTGGCAGTGACTATTTTACCGTCAATAATTGGAGGCTTCTTTATGAAAATTTTAACACAAATGTTTACATCGAGGGACGTCTAAACCCAATAAAGCTATATTGCTTATACATTATTTTGGTACAAAAGTTTTTTTTATTGATTGGGTTATCTTTAGAACCGATTAATTAACAAATTTAAGTATATGCACTTTTCGATAGAAACGTAGCCACATGCGATAGAAATACGCCCTTGGTGACGTAAACGCAACTTTATTTGGTTTTTACTATACATGTTGAGTCGTGTTGATATCTCGAATATAGAACATATATGAATTTTTTTATTTCATATATTAAAGTGAGAATATCTATGTAAGAATTCTCCTATATTGTAAATATTTCATAATAATTTGTATAGTCATTAATAGTGGAAAGCTTTATTCGGAATCCAATCTAAATTCAGTGCGTGAGTGCTTCACAAAAAATTTAGGGAAAGATCTTGTATTCTAAATTATATTTAGAATAGTACGAGGTGGCAGTTTTTTTTAAGTTCAGATTTCTGATTCATTCCAGATTAATCAAATCATGCATTATTTCATTGGAAACGCCAGGTCTTAAAACAAAATTAAAACAATTAGATGCATCTAAATAGTGAATTTATAAATTTGAATTCAAATTAAGAACGATAAATAAGTATTCGTTACGAATAATTATACAATCAGAAGAAGATATAAAAAGTATTGTGATCAGATCTTTGAAATTTCGAATTCAAGTGACCTTTCAAAATTATTTGAACATTTCGGTAAATAGATATTAGGTGTTATAGTAAGTCATTTATCTAGTTATTAATTTGTATTTGGGTAGATAAGGTTTTGGTTATTTGTTAAAGAAAAGGGAAAGTAAGATTGGTTTTATTTGTGCATTAGTAATTCTTTTTTTTAATTTCAACTTACTGTGATCATTTATCACTATTTGGAAGACTTTGATTAAAATTAAATTTACTTAACCCAATAAAAATTTTTATTCATTTTGGACAGTTAGATTTGGTGGAGTATTAGTGACAGATAATTCCATTAAGATTTAGTAAATATCAAAAAGCAATTAAATGGCCTTGTATAATCTAAAACAAACAGCCATACGATACTATTGGATAGAGAAACAGGAATAAGAATCATAATTTATATTTAATTTGGACATTACTTTGAAATTATAAAAAAATTAGTTATTTTTGTGAAGAATTTAACCCACCCTGAGATGAGAGTATTAATATTCATTTATAATATATAAATTCATATTTCGATACATTCCTTTGATAGCCGGGAATTATTGACAACCACTGTCAATTTGGAATAAATTAAAAGTGCGCTGCTTAAGCCATATGTACAATATATCTTAAGGTGAATTAATGGTTTTGTTTAGCATATGCATTAAAATAGTTGTGGTTAGGTTTAGAGAATGAAATGAAATTGAAGGGGTGCAATCTAATAAAGAAATAGACACTCACATGCCGACGAAGAAGTCAATAATTATCAAAGTATGTAAAAAACCTCAGATTAACAAATAAAATAGATATGATTGTTTTGACTTTTTCCTGCCTCAAAGATTAAGTCACATTCTAAGCTCACCTGCGAACACTTCCACTGCTTTGAAATATTTACAAAGTCTCTTTAGTTGCAGGAAAAATGAAATTAGAAGTTTAGTTGAAAATATGTTAAAAAGTCAAACTAATCTATGCATTTGAGTCGCTACTTTTAAAATTAATTAATAATACTTGAATTTCATTTAATAAAGTCATATTCTTATATAAATTTTGAACAAGTGTTTGTTGTATCCTTAGATACCTTTATGGTTATAACTAAAAGTGGCAACATTGCTCAAAATTTCAATACCTGTTTAATGTGTTAATAGTAATCTATTTAGTAGTTTTGTCATTGTTTAATTACCATATAAAGAGAGTCGCAAATATCGTCAGACTGTGATCGACGATTATTTCGAATAATTCTTAGTATTGTAGTAAATAATGTCAAACGTGGTTTGTTTATACGAGCGTCATTACGACTAGAGAATAAACATTTAGTTCTTTCGTTTTGATGTGTACGTGAACTAAACATAATAAAAGTAAAACTACAGAATGATATGTATATATGATTTAGTCAGATTTTGTAATGAAGTCTATCTCGAGATTTAATAACATTAAAATGCAATGTCCTAATTTTCAGCTTCTTTTTTGAGACAATACGCTACTGATTGCAACAATGTATCATTTCTATACAATATAACCATTTATTGTTACAATGTGTAAGTGACAAATGAAACATAAGGATATTCTTATTGTTGGGATGAAGCTGAGATCAATAAATAAAATAGATATGTTTGCTTTGACTTTTTCCTGCCCCAAACATTGAGTCACATTCTAAGCTCAGTTGCGGGACACTTCCACTGCTTTGCCATATTTACAAATCCTCTTTAGATGCAGGAAAAATGAAATTAGAAATTTTGTTGAAAATTTCTTAAAAAGTTACGCAATTAAAAAAAACTCATAATAATTTATGCATTTGAGTAGCTGCTTTTAAAATTAATTAATAATACTTGAATTTTATATAATGAAGGCATATTCTTATATAAATTTTGAACAAGTATTTGTTGTAACTAAAAGTGGCAACATTGCTGAAAATTTCAGTACCTGCTTTGTTTGTCTAGTATGAACTATTTAGTAGTTTTGTCTTTGTTCAGTTACGATATAAAGAGAGATGCAAATATCGTCAGAGCGTTCTTGACTTACATTTCTATTGGATTGTAGTATTATAGTAAATACTGTCAAACGTGGTTTGTTTATTACGAGCGCCATTGGGACTAGCACGTAAAAATTGAGTTCTTTCGATGTTATCTGTGTTTTTCAAGACTTTTAGTGACAAAATTTGGTTGGGTTAGTTAATTAATTTAGTGTTTTTTATTATCATGGTTCGTCAGTGCCAAGTCTGTCGGAAAACGGCCGAAATTACCCCGAACTCTCAACTCTCATTCCAGAGGTATGTAAATATTTGAACGGCTTTCCTGTGGCGGCGACTTTTATTATTCATTCCAATAATATTTAAAATGCTTAAATTTTTTTAATTATAAAAAGCAAATTTCTATTTGGCGTTGTTTTATTCTAGTTTTCCCACCAATTTGGAAACAAGAAGAATTTGGTTTGCTTTACTGGGTCTAAGCGAGACTCATGATCTACCAAAACGACCTGAAATTTGTTCGGAGCATTTTGAACAATCTGATTTTATATATAAGAGTAGTGGCCGTGAGTTTCTAAACAAAGATGCTCTTCCCATGTCAGTTTTTGAATTTAATCCACCAGATGTAATGTAAGTACCTACACATTTTCTTGGTACAATGGGTCCTTAAAGTAATTCCTAAAATAAAAAAGTCGCTGTCCTGATAAACAAAATTTCCTTTCAATATAATAAGTTCTTTTTATTACAGCTGATAAAGCAGCCATAAAAGATGATTTTTGAACAGTTCATTAATAATAACTCATTACTTTATTGGGCGACTGGTGACACTCTGGGCTGTCTAGATAACTATAGTTCAGTTCCAATATAGTAGGCACTAAACTAAACTACGATTGTTCTTGGTTTAATGCAATATTTCTGAAAATTTAGTGCCTACTATTTTGGAACTGAACTGTATTTAAAAATAAAATTATTATTTAAATATTTTTAAGAGAGCATTTGTTGAAAGAATATGTCTATTTTAGGTCTTCAACAAATAACTCAGATTGCCATCAAAAAGATTTATCAGCACAAAATGTGTCTGAGCAAGCTTCTAGTGCTACTCTAAGTGATGTCGAGAGGTAAATATTTAAGTAATTTATGTTGAAATTAGGGAGTATATTTTTTTAAACTGCTTTTTAATCAAATTTACTGTTTCGACCTTTACTCTGTGGAATCAACTCAAATTATTTTTTTAAATGAAACTAACTGTTTCTAGATAATTCCACAATATATTGAAAATATGTTGAAAATTCTAAGAAATTGACAATTAGTTTCATTTAAAAAAGTAATGCTTTTTAAAAGTTTGTCATGAAAACAAAAAAATTGTTAATTGTGTTTTATTTTTAGTTTACCAGTATAAGAAGTTGTTGATGATCTAGTAACAGTAACTGAGAATCATTCATTTATGAGTGGTGTATCATTGCTTACTTCAGATTCTCGTATACTTGCATATAGGTTAGTTTTTCAGTTAGGTTTGTTGTAGAATATATTTTCCCCTAAATGTTTGAAGGTTTTTGTAATAGGCAATAAAATTTATTTACAGTTTGTTCCAGTGACTAGAATCAACAACCTATTCTGATTTATGTGTTTTAGGTTTACGGAACTTGGTCCTTCAGGACTTTTTAAATATAATACGCCAGCTGAGTCCTTATCTCCTACTATCAGCACTGCTTCTTCAACTGAAAAACAACTTTCAGGAATCCTGAAAGAAAACCCAAGTAAGCTGTCCGAAGATGCTGTAGGCCCTTTATCTGATTTTAGAGGTGCATTGAAAATGGGGAAAATAACAAAAAGGTATAATTAACCCGGGAACAGTCACGTTGTTAGATTTTGTCTAACGTTTTTATAATAACTCACCAAGTTACTAGAATTCTATCGCCATCTAGGAATGCGTCCAGGAATGAGACATACCAGCGCTTGCAACAATGGAAGGTGTACAGATAACTGTTACGAGAAATAAAGGCACTTGTTACTGTAAATCTATCACGCAATCTTTTATTTATTCCAAATTTTACGTGTGTGTATATGGGAAGAAAGTTGATCCAGTGTCCATAAAATTACAAGGTAATCAATCTAAAATGATATGCAGATACTGTCTTGACAGAAAAACAGATTTACGATACAACAATGTGGAACATATGCCTCCCCTATATGTAAAGAACATAAGTACCATAACTAAATTAGCTACATGTACCAACTGTGCAGCCCATGGTGAGAATTCTGACGGATAATTGAATGAATACTGTGGGCAATATATGGCTTTACTATTTTCTATTTAAATCAAAAATATATAGACTTTTTTTCAGATGAGAATATGTTTGATCAAATCTAACACGCAACATCTTAAGTTATGGTTATTAACGCGACCTTCCGGGTTAAGTTTGTCGATTGATTTGAGGCACTCGCCTTAACTTCAGCACTAGTGGAAAAAGTGAACGATATAGAAGTTGATAAGCTGCAGCGCTACCTGTTGGAATGGAAATGTCAATGTCAAATTTTATTTTGACAATCTAAACTTATCTTTGTAATGAATTTCGTTGACAAACACTAATATTACAATTAATTCTAACTTATTATCAAAAAAGATAGACCAGGCTAAACAATTCAAAATTATTCAAATTTCATTATTAACTGTACCTACGTTTAACTAATTTTTCAATATTCATTTTTTGTATTATTTCTGTTCAAAATTTTAATAAAACACCTATATAAGTTACTTTTTCTTTGATTAATAAACGTGATCGTAGAAAAAGTATTGTGCACAACTCGTACGCAAAGCTCTTCTCTCGCTCCTTCGATTTTCAGCTCTTGCCTTACGGGTTGTGCCACCAACTTCTGGGCTCGTGGAAAAAGTAAACGATATAGAAGTTGATATGCTGACCTGGTGGGAAGGAAATCTCAATGTCAAAACCCGTTTTGACAATCTAATATTATATTTATAATGAATTTCGGTGACAGATATTAATATGAGAAATAATTAAAACTCATTATTTTAAAAGATACACCAAGCATAACAATTCAAAATTGTTAAAATTTCAAAATAACTATACCTAGGTTTAACTGTTTTTCATTTTTTAAATCCTTGCAGTTCGACGTTTAAATAAAATACGTATATGTTACTTTTTTGCTTTCATCAAGAAACTTGGTCGTAGAAAAAATATTGTGTACAATTCGTATACAAGGCATTTTTTGCACTCCCTTGATCTGCAGCACTCGCCTTACGGCTCGTGGCACAAACATTTGTGCTCCTGGAAAAAGTAAACGATATAGAAGTTGATATGCTGCAACGTCTCCTGGTGGGAAGTTACAACAAAAAGGATAGGAAATACAAATTCTGCATAGAAAAATACATATATATGCCCATTTTGAGGGTAATCAGTTGAACGGTGTAGAATTTTATATGCTGCAGCGCTACCTGGTGAGAAATTACAACAAAGAGAATAGTGTAAAAATCTTCTCCGTGAAAAAATACATTAATTAAAATCAACAAACTTCAATTTCATCAAATGAAATATTTACAAACACCAAAATTCCAATAATATAATTTTATATTTGTTGTTTTTAAATAGATTTGGTACGCCTATGCTTTGACGATGACGCCAAGGCGATGTATCCACAATACAATCCCCACTTTTTGTAATTCATTCATGATTTTACTACTGGCGTTTAGAATTGTTGGCCGCATAAATAAACGTGTTTATGAATGAATAGCCCTCTCTATGTATATTATTACTCTAAGGGATGAAGTATCTTCTTGTTCTTTCTTCCTGCTGACGTTTTGAAAGCGACGTTGATATATATACACTATCATAAGGATGAATGAGGTGATCAGAATGAGTATTTTCTTCATAAGAGATAGATTGTAGGAGACTTTTTTTTTGGGGGGGGAGGTTGATAAAAACCAACTAAATTTTTGTATATGTATTAATATAAACAAGTATAGGCTTTAACATATTAAAAATGCAACCTACTAGCAAAATCTTAGAAATCCAAATTGAAACTATTAGATTATAATACTTACAAAATATACCTGTTTGAAAAATAGGAACAAAAACACCTTACTTAAGAAATATAAACGAAAACAGTTCAAAAATATACATACCGTAAAACTTACTTGATACCATTCTTGGAATATTCGATACCCTACCGCCGTTTATTTACCGTTCTAATTCGAATAAAAATTATTTTAGATTACTTTGAGGTGATGGCTATTGGACACAACGCTTAAAAAGTTGTACCTCCCTCCACTTCCCAGGAAAAATATATGGAAGGTCTTTTTTCAAGTCACCCCATGTTGGGACGGTACCAGAGGTTAGTGCTCCAAACCTAGATTTTCCAAACACTTCTTTTGGTAAATCGACAATTGCATCTTGTTCTTGCGTTCTTTGCTTGTCTGTTTTTGGTAGCTTGCATAAAATTTTATTTCTATTCAGTGGTAATAGACCGGTCGCTTCAAAGCCTGATTGAATATTTTTTCCATACTCTCTGAAATTCTATTTAATGCCTGTTTTAATAAGCGCGGGAATACTTATTCTCTTACAATTCCTTCATTATGTTTTTTCCATTCTTTAAGTATCTTTCTCCAAGCGATCTTAATTGGACGAAAAACGCTAACATCTAATGGCTGCGTAAGGTGCGTACTGTTAGGAGGCAAAAGCACAAAACGAATGTCATTCTCCGTACATTTCGAAATAACATTGGCCGAAATGTGGCTTGCCAAATTATCTCCAATAAGAACTTTAGGACCCGGTGGCAAAGATCGAAAATATGACAATACTCTGTTATTAAACCAATCTTCAAAAATATTTGTATCAAACCATTCAGAACGAGAGCGATTATATCTGGCTCCAGTTGGTACAAATTCCATCCATAAGTAGACTGCCTTATAGACTATGTAGACCTGAACCTGCACAAGCAAACATGACTGAAGTTTTTAGATGTATCCATTACCTTCTCCGCTCTTTTAGAAGTCCTACGAACGATGACTTCCACGCGGCCAGTATCGTCCGTAAAATTAATCTCATCGTAATTTACTATTGCGTTGGATGTAACACCTTTTAGACTTTCTGATAAGTGGTCGAAATATGTATTAATACTATCAGGGCAAACTTTGGCTCTACTTCATGTTATTTATTGGGACATTCTTTTAGTCAGCTCCTCCTTATGCCGCTTTAGAAATTTTTGCAGTCAGGTTTCACCAGTTCTATTGTCTCGGAATTGTGGCAATTTTTTTCCACTTCTGTCCAAGTGGGATTTTACTATCTCTTTTATATCGTTTGAATCACAGGGTTATCCCCTGTCCGCTGCAATAGATATAGACCGAACCAGCTAGTTTTCCTCTTCGATCGACATTGCAGTTTGACCTACAATTGATTTTGTGTGTATTTCCGACTTTCCGGTTTCCTTTTGTATATACGCACCATTTTTCAAGTCGCCCCTGAAATTACATAAAGAAATAAAATGATACGCCACTGGCAAGTAAGAACGAAAAGTAAGACTTTTAGGTAACAGAACGATTGCCTGATATATAACTACTCTTGAAAAAAATACGGCGATATTCCAGTCTTTTTAGAGATCTCTGTACAATAGGAAGTTTGCAGGTTAAAAAAATCAAGCTTCTTACATTTTTTATGGAGATGCACAACACAATAACAGTGAGTAAATAACCAGTACCACAACATAAACTCAACTAAGAAGCATGGTAGGCATAGATGCAGACTCAATTTGAGATTAAAATTTTAACCGCCAGAGCGCAGCATCGGTTTTAACTGGGAAAAGCAAAATTTTTCAATTCACCCCGGTGTTTTCAAGTAGCCCCATTTTACGATACTTAAAAATTGAAAAGAAATTAACGAAAAAAATATTATTTGTAGCCAACTGTGTTTGAATTTGGAACCAACTCCCTGGGCTTTGGAGGGGGTGGCTCCCCCCCTGCCCCCCCATGGTCTCGGCCCTGGTAGGAGTTGCCGTTTTTCGTGTTTTCGATGGAGTTGATCTACATGAATTTTTTCTCATTTAGTTGCTTCAGGTTTCGCCGGTGGATAATAGGAAACTATGTGAACATTTGGAAAGATGAGTGGTCCTTCGGATATAATTTCTTTGGCATTGAAGTAACTTTCATCAGGCGTGTGGAATTCTCATACTAAAGATACTTCGAACAGAAAAACACCATGTATAACTTAATTGTTGTTGATCGAGCAGCGAGTTGATAATTTGGTTGACAACGGAAATATGCCATTGTAGTGTGAGGAGATAATTGCTTTAATTAACGTATTTTAATTGAAACTGGAACGAATACAGTCTGGCGATATGCTGTGAAATTGGAGATTGACTTTTTGACATAGATAAGTAGTGTCCAACTTTTTACAAGGTTTCCTCGAATATTGGAAAAGTTCAGTACCTATTGTCAGATAGTGTAAAGATGGTATAATTGATGTGGTTAAGTTTTTGGTCGGGATTGAATACAACTGATAATGTGTAAATGACTCAGAATGAAGAATTGGAAAATTAAGAATAAACACAACAGTATAATTTGAAAAATGAACGACGATTGAAAGAGTCTTTCAATAAATTTTCTTCATCAATATATAATAATTGATTTCTATGATAGTGTTGAAGCATTATGTTGATAATGGATCTAATTTCTTCTACTTTTATAACACCATTATGTAGGGCAGGGGACTTAAATGGAAGAGTAGGCAAAAATCAAATAAATTGTGGAGAAATTAGAAAACATGAAGAATACAAAATAAATAATTAGGGATCAAGAATAATAGAATATTGTAATATAAATAATCTTATAGTCGCTAATACATTATTTCAACATATAAACATCCACAAATATACAAGACAAAGGAATAACAACGCAGAAAAATCTATAATCGATTACGTACTTGTAGAAAAGGATAATAAGAATTCAGTAGGAGATGTAAGAGTAATTCGAAGACCGGAAATAAATACTGACCACTACATGGTGGTAGCAAAAATTAAAATAAAAACAAATGTATTAGAAGTAATAAAGAATATGAAGAAAAATGAACAATATTCGAAACAATAAAATCATACACAGAACTCACAGGAAGAAACATTACAAATGAAAATGCAATAAACAAAAACGTAGAAGAAACATGGAAATACTTTAAAAGCAACATTTTAGAATCGGCAAAACAAATTTGCGGAAAAATCAGGTCCAATACAACCAAAAGGCAAACGTCATGGTGGAATCAAGAAATTAGTCAGAAAATCAAATTTGAAAAATAAAAATTGAATAATTATTTAGAGAACAGAACGGAACATAATTACCAGGAATATAAAAACAAAGGGAAATAGTTGAAAATGTAGTAAACGAAGAAAAACAGAAGAGGTTGGAGCTTTTTGGTAGAAAATTAGAAGAATACAGCAAGGACAATTAAAAACCGTTCTAAAGAATGATGAAAAATTAGAGGTAATAAAATATTAAGAACATCGACAGTTAACCCTTTCACTGTAGAGGACGCACATGCGCGTTGTATCGTGCCCCCCCTATGTGCGGAGCGCGCACATGTGCGGCTTTCATAAATTTGGTTTGCGAACAGCAGTGTGTCTTCCGCGTTGGTCAGAGAGTGTTGTACTGCTGTCCGCACATTGAATGAGGTTTACACGTGTAGAAAATTTGTGCCGTTCTCAATTTTAAGGATTTTTGTTTTGTGTGAGCGTTGCTAAAATGGGTGATTCCTATAATGATAAATCTGGCCATTCTGGCATCAAAAACCAAAAGTACATGTTGTTAGAAATCCTGAAAGACTCACCGAAGATGAATTGTTACAGTATATGTATGAATCTGAGGATGAGGATGAAATGGTTTATTCCAGTGATGATGATTACGTTCCAGGTAAGTTATATGTTATATATTTTCTTCCCCCTCTATATGAGACAAAATAATTTTTAGATGAAGCTTCTGAAGATTAATCCAACCAAACTTTTGACCAAAATGATGATCAAGCCGATAATGATAATCAAAATGTTGGTGACCCTAATTTGGCACCTCCCATATTGGATTATGTTACTTGGCAAGAAATATGTTACAGAATGGAAGACTTACCGTTAATAGAAGAAAATAAGTTATTAGTAGATGCGCCGGTAAATGGAGAACCATACGATTGTTTTAGAATGCTTCTACATGAAAATTTTCTAAATACAGTGGTAACAGAAACAAATCGTTATGCAGAAGAAATATTTTGTTCCACAAATGTGTCAGTGCGATCAAGAATTTCAGAATGGAAACCCCTGACAACGGATGAATTGGTTCGTTTCTGTAGGATAACATTTCATATGGGAACAGTGAAGTTGAATCGAGTTAGCGACTACTGGAAAAAGCACAGACTTTTAAATTAAAATGTTTTTCAAAATATATGAGCCGGGATCGTTATTTGCTGATAATGAGATGTTTGCATTTTGTAAGAAATCCTCAAACTGGTGAACCACGTTGGGATGATCGTTAATTTAAAATACGAATGGTTTTGAACTACTTCAATACTAAAATGAGTGAAGTTTATTACCGTGGTAAAAATTTGGCATTGGACGAGTCGATGATTTTGTGGAAAGGAAGGCTCGTATTTCGGCAATACATCAAGAACAAGCGCCATACGTATGGCATCAAATTATACATGTTGACCGAACCTGATGGTCTAGTATTGAATTGTCTTGTCTATACTGACCAGTTGGATGATTTTGCGGGAAAAGGGCATGCACAAAAAGTTGTCCAGGCATTACTGCATGGTAAATTATCTAATGGACATTCTGTGTACATGGATAATTTTTATAGTTCTTTTTCGTTAGCTAAGCTCCCTCTCGAATACAAAACCTATTGCACAGGTACACTACGTGGGGATAGAAAAGGATCACCAAAAGATGTCACTACCGCAAAATTGAAGAAGGGTGAGTTTCTTTTGCAATTTACTTTTTTTATGTTAATTTCATTTTCTCATTATTATAGATGAGTGCAAAGGAAAATATCTCAATGGCGTTACAATTGGCAAGTGGAAAGACAACAGGGACGTTTTATTCATTTCCACGGAATTCAAGTGCGATATGGTGGAAACGCAAAATAGAAGAGGACAACGAAAACTCAAACCATTGCCTATTATAAAATATAATCAGTTTATGAGCGGAATAGACAAACAAGATCAACTAATGTCTTATCATCCCTCTCTACGTAAAACCCTGCAATGGTATAAGAAACTGGGAATACATGTATTGCATATTCTGCTCCATAATTCGTATATTTTGTATAAAAAATATAGCGGCAAAAAGTGTCACTTTATGATTTTCGTTTAGCTGTTTTGGAAAAACTGTTACCTGAAGAAGGAAATGAAGCTGAGGTGATGGTAAACAATGATCAGCATTTACCAAGCAAAATCGCTGAAACTAGCGGAACGGGCAAAACTCTTAGAAAAAGGTGTCGCGTATGTACAAAACTGAAAAAGAGAAATACCATTTATCACTGCGAAACCTACCCTTATAAACCAGGTCTATGCCTGGAAAAATGTTTTGCTGAATACCACAGTTAGTATTAACTATTCATTATGGCTAAGTTTAGTATCCAAATATTTTATGAAATTCGTGTTTCTGCTTTCAGAATAGGTTTATTATGTGTTTTTTATATATTTTTATTTGTTTCAACTCGACAATAATTTTATTCAGTTTTATCATTTATAACTAGAATGTTTTAAATATTTTTTTATAATTCGCGTACAAAAGAGACTTCATTATAACATTGTTTACAGTGTCACAATGAAGCTCTTTGAACATTGTTCTAGTAATTTTTAGTGTACAATTGGTATTTTATTTAGTTATATTTTTATTTGACATTTGACTTTAACCTTGAAACAAATTATAAATAAAATGGTCTGCCGTTGTTCTAGCTAGCAAATTATTATATATATATTAACATAGAGTAAAACAACACCCTGTATACCGAACATAAAATAAAAAAACTACTTATTTCAAGAAATAAAATTTTTTGAAATTTCAATTTTTTTTAAAAAAGATTATCTAAAAAAGGAGACAATCTGTACCATATACTATTCAATAGAGAAAGCATCTAACTGTATAATTTAAAATAAGATTTAAAAAAAAACATTTGTGAAATGAATTAACAAAATCTCTATAAACCTACAAGACGGAATATTAGAACGTTGTTACATATACATATACATATACAAATGGAAATGATAATCCTTTATTTTTATTGTCAAGGAAAATAAATAGTGAGATTCTTTTTAAAATGAATATTAGGGTTTGAAGGACATGTAAATAAGATTTTATAAATATTTAAAAACATAACGATATAAGAAGTAAACTGAAAAACATTAATTCTATGGAATGTGACATTTATTGAACGGTTTGACGTTATGAACACATATTTTGTAAATTTGAAAATGTCATTTTGTAAACTAAATGAAATATAATTTAAGAGACACAATATGAGTTAAAATCATTAAAGAACCTTAAAACAAAGCGTTTTCAAATGATAGATGGACAATTCACTATTTGAAATGAAATCTATAAAGAAAAGTTTTGATAACCAAATCTGATTGGTGGAATGTATTCAACAAACTTTTAATCTGCGACAAGTAGTTGTTAATAATAAAAAAATTGAAGGAGAAAAGTTTGTTGATTATAGAGACTATTGACTAGGTAAAATTCTTTTTGGGTGGTAGAAAATTTGAGAAGCAGCAAAATTTTGGGAATTAAGAAAACTTTTCGAAAAATAAGATATTTGGCATCAAAATTCAGAAAAGAGAGATACATTGTACTTATGATATGGTAGATTATATATTTAAACAAGCAGATGTAGAAACTAAGAAACAATTTGGTAATTATGTTTGAATACTAACCGTATAATTGATATATAATACTTGATTAATATTTGTATGGTGGAATGGATATATCCACCATACCTTTTAGAAAGCTTTTGATTATGTAATTGGACTGAAATGTATTGATGTGAACGGGACATAGCATTGATTCCTGATTTTGTGTAAGCTGGACCAGTGATGTGACAATTTCCAGAAGGTAACCTAAAATAAAGTAAAGAATAATTGAAGTGAATTACTATACAGGAATAAGGTATTTAGACTATTTTCATTATACATAAAAAAGTTTGAATAAAACTTACCAATTTAGTAAAAAAAAACAACACCCTGTATACCGAACATAAAATAAAAAAACTACTTATTTCAAGAAATAAAAATTTTTTAAATTTCATTTTTTTTAAAAAGATTATCTAAAAAAGGAGACAATCTGTACCATGTACTATTCAATAGAGAAAGCATCTAACTGTATAATTTAAAATAAGATTTGAAAAAACATTTGTGAAATGAATTAACAAAATCTCTATAAACCTACAAGACGGAATATTAGAACGTTGTTACATATACAAATGGAAATGATAATCCTTTATTTTTATTGTCAAGGTAAATAAATAGTGAGATTCTTTTTAAAATGAATATTAGGGTTTGAAGGACATGTAAATAAGATTTTATAAATATTTTAAAACATAACGATATAAGAAGTAAACTGAAAAACATTAATTCTATGGAATGTGACATTTATTGAACGGTTTGACGTTATGAACACATATTTTGTAAATTTGAAAATGTCATTTTGTAAACTAAATGAAATATAATTTAAGAGACAAAATATGAGTTAAAATCATTAAAGAACCTTAAAACAAAGCGTTTTCAATTGATAGATGGACAATTCACTATTTGAAATGAAATCTATAAAGAAAAGTTTTGATAACCAAATCTGATTGGTGGAATGTATTCATCAAACTTTTAATCTGCGACAAGTAGTTGTTAATAATAAAAAAATTGAAGGAAAAAAGTTTGTTGATTATAGAGACTATTGACTAGGTAAAATTCTTTTTGGGTGGTAGAAAATTTGAGAAGCAGCAAAATTTTGGGAATTAAGAAAACTTTTAAAAAATAACATATTTGGCATCAAAATTAAGAAAAGAGAGATACATTGTACTTATGATATGGTAGATTATATATTTAAACAAGCAGATGTAGAAACTAAGAAACAATTTGGTAATTATGTTTGAATACTAACCGTATAATTGATATATAATACTTGATTAATATTTGTATGGTGGAATGGATATATCCACCATACCTTTTAGAAAGCTTTTGATTATGTAATTGGACTGAAATGTATTGATGTGAACGGGACATAGCATTGATTCCTGATTTTGTGTAAGCTGGACCAGTGATGTGACAATTTCCAGAAGGTAACCTAAAATAAAGTAAAGGATAATTGAAGTGAATTACTATACAGGAATAAGGTATTTAGACTATTTTCATTAAACATAAAAAAGTTTGAATAAAACTTACCAATTTAGTAAAAAAGAATTGAACTTTGGTGTTAAACAAACATTTACAACCGTTGTGTTTCGCCATTTTGATATAATAATCGTTTATATAGAAGTTTCAGTATTATAAGATTTGTATTAAATGTTGCCTATTTTAGATTTGTATATAGAGATAATTTTTTCATGGTGAGAACGTGATTTTGTTTGAATGAGTGGTCATAATAGATAGTAGGTTTTTTATTAATTTGTGTCTTGTAAAAGAACAATGTATTTGTCTATTCAAAATATTAAATAACGTTCTTTCTAGTTTGAAGAACATTGTAAAATTGTTTTTGATACATTTTATTTCTTTGTGGTGATGGCTCCATCTAGTTTGAACCGTTGGTAGTTTAAACTGACATCTGTGAATAGTAAAAAGGTTCAACTTGAAACACAGGACCGTCTTAAGAATTTATTACGTATTATTAAACAAGCAAGTACATTTTTATTAACAAAATTTTTATGAAGACAGAGATATTTAATCAAATTTAGGCGCTCATATTATAAATTGAATTTTTGTTTCTCTATACCTGAACCATACTCTGAGGTTAAAGAGTTTCTCATGTTTTAAAATATAACCATTTTAGTAATAAAATTTTAAATTTTTACAATATACCGTGCAAATCAAAACTAAATATAAACTAAACTAATAATAACTATAAATCATTATTTCTCTCCCCGTTCTATCCAGTTTAACATGTCACCGCAACGTGGGGCTAATATAGAAATTTAGTAAATAATAATAAAAAGCATTGAAATAAGTTTTTTTTTACTGTATTAAAAGATTTTAAATACATAAAATGGAAAGGAAAATGACATTAAGGGACGGAAAGCAGGTAGGAGTCGAAAGTAGGTCTGATGAAGAAAGAGAAGAAAGTAGTAATGGTAGAGGAGATTTTCAGGTACAATATTTGGAACAGGGGAGAGAACATTCGGAAGAAGATATTGCAGAACAAAGACAGGAAGAAGAAGATGTACCGTTGTCAGAAGAAACAGGACAAGAGGTCAAACAAAAATCAAAAGAGAAAGAGGATATGGACGTGATGAGTATGCTTCAAATGATGATAAAAAAAATGGACCAAAATAGGGAAGAAATGAAACAGGATATGAATATAAATAAGGAAGAAATAAAAAAAGAAATGAATATTGAGATGGACCAGAACAAAGAAGAAATTAAACAAACTAAGGAACTGATAATAAAATTGATGGATGAAAAATTGGGACACTTTGAGAAGATATTGGAAAAATCAAACACATACATAGAAAATAAAACAGAATCCACTAAACAAGAAATAAGAGGAGAGGGGATTGAAAAAACCACAGAAATAGACAATTCACAGATCAACAGAATCAAGGAAATAGAAGAGAAGGAAAAGGATTTCAAAGGAGAGATTCAAATGGATGTAAAGTTACAAAATGAAAATATAAATGATGATACTATAGAACAGAAATTAAGTAATAAAATGGAAATTGATGAAGTAAAAATACAAACACAAATAAATGAGGAAATGATAGATAGCAATTTACAGAATTTAGGAAGTGAGGAAGTCATGAAAATTTATGAAAAAGAGATTTATTGGAAAATACCAGACCCAGATGTTAATATATTGAAACGAATAGTGACATATGGTAAAAGAAATAATAATAAAAATAGGGGGATACAACTTAATTGGAAGTTAGAGGAAATGAATAAGATATTACAAGATATCAAGGAAGAAATAGAAGAAACCATAAGACAGAATATAGAAACAATAATTTATGCAGAAAATTTCGAGATGAGAGTAAAACTTGGCAGAAATATAAAGATAATTGATCCAAGAAATTTTAATAGGATAGTTAAAAATGAAATGATAGGAAGTAAGAGTATTATGGGAAATGGAATAATAAAAAGAAGAAACAATAATATCAAGAAATTGGAAACGCAAATTTTGATGAATCTATTGGAAGAAATTGATGAGACAGGGGATAACAAAATAAAGAAAGACAAAGTTGAAAATTCAAAGAAATTTAGGATACAAGAGAATCAAACAATAAGAGAAGAGGATAAAACGAAATTTAGGAAAAGAAAATTAAATTGAATAATAAGGCTGTATTATAGGACCGGAATCTAGAAGACGAATAAGGAATTGTAAAAGGCCGATAAGGAATATAAAAAACAACATGTAAATAAGAAGTTTATAATTAACAAATAATGTTAAAAAAAACATATGTAAATATAATTTTGTACATAGATAGAAATTAGAATATGTAAAGATATAATGATGAGATACAGAAATAATTACATTGACAGATATAATAACAATGAATATTATAACTATAATAAGAACGATAGCAACCAAAACAACTATAACAAAAACTTTAAATATAATAACAACAAAAATAACAATTACAGAGAACAGTATTCAAAGGAGAGAAGAGAGAGTGATAACATATGAACATCCAAGGGAATACATTAAATTTGGGGAAGATTTGGAATTAAAGGAAATAACGGGATAAATAAAAATTAGAGGAAAATTAAATGGGAAACAAGTTAAAATATTAATAGATACAGGTTCGGAAGCGTCCATAATAAAAACAAAATTGATAGAAGAAAATATTAAAAATTATGAAAACAAGCTAGTCAAGATACCGAAAACTACATTAATAGGAGCAAATGGAAAGAAATTGTGTGAAGTTAGCAGATCTATAATACAAAGCATTGAATTAAAGGATGGGAAAGAAATTGAGATGCAATTATTGCTAGTGGATAATTTAGAAACAGACATAGTTATAGGAATAGATGAATTAACGAAATATAAAGCAAGAATTGATTTTGAAAAGATGGAGATAGATTTAAATGGTAATAAGATTGAATTTGAAAAAGAAAATATGGAAGAATTAGAAATTGAAGAGGATAATAGGCAGTTATGGAATATAGAAAAGAATGGAAATATGGAATTATTGGCAATTGAAGAGGATAATAGGAAGTTATGGAATATAAAAAGGAGTGGAAATATGGACGAATTGGAAATTGGAGAGGATAATAGGCAGTTATGGAATATAGAAAGGAATATAATTATGGAGGAATTGGTATTAGTGTGTGGAAATAAAGAATATGAAGAGAAAGTGAAGAATTTGATTATGAAGTATGAAGGATTGATTAAAAAGGAGATGAGAATGGCAAATAATTATGTACATAAGATAGAAGTTAGAGGAATAGAAAATTCCAGAATAAGAACATATCCCATACCTTATAAATTTAGAAATAGAAGAAATATCTTAAAGACAGTATTATAGAAAGAGGTAACACAAGAAATATAAATTAATAAATTGTACCGAGATAAGCGACTCTGAAAAATGTAGAAGTAATAAGACGCATAACGAACATTAAAGAAATTTCAAGAATGGATTTATAACATGAATTTTTAAACTAATTCCTTTGGATGAAACTTATAAATGAAACTTGAAACTAAAAATAAACTAAGAATTTATAGTATTATAAATAAATAAGAACTAATTGAAGAGGATACTGCAACACAGGATTCCAGAATCATCTTTGTAACAGCGACCTGAAATAAAAAGAAATGTAATATTAGTAAAATTGAAAGACAATGTTTAGAACAAATTATTAGAAGTAAAATTTGCGTTCATAAAATTTTTACTTACACAAAAATTTGATAAACGCAAAATTTAGGGGATGTTAACATAGAGTAAAACAACACCCTGTATACCGAACATAAAATAAAAAAACTACTTATTTCAAGAAATAAAAATTTTTGAAATTTCATTTTTTTTAAAAAGATTATCTAAAAAAGGAGACAATCTGTACCATGTACTATTCAATAGAGAAAGCATCTAACTGTATAATTTAAAATAAGATTTGAAAAAACATTTGTGAAATGAATTAACAAAATCTCTATAAACCTACAAGACGGAATATTAGAACGTTGTTACATATACAAATGGAAATGATAATCCTTTATTTTTATTGTCAAGGTAAATAAATAGTGAGATTCTTTTTAAAATGAATATTAGGGTTTGAAGGACATGTAAATAAGATTTTATAAATATTTAAAAACATAACGATATAAGAAGTAAACTGAAAAACATTAATTCTATGGAATGTGACATTTATTGAACGGTTTGACGTTATGAACACATATTTTGTAAATTTGAAAATGTCATTTTGTAAACTAAATGAAATATAATTTAAGAGACAAAATATGAGTTAAAATCATTAAAGAACCTTAAAACAAAGCGTTTTCAATTGATAGATGGACAATTCACTATTTGAAATGAAATCTATAAAGAAAAGTTTTGATAACCAAATCTGATTGGTGGAATGTATTCAACAAACTTTTAATCTGCGACAAGTAGTTGTTAATAATAAAAAAATTGAAGGAAAAAAGTTTGTTGATTATAGAGACTATTGACTAGGTAAAATTCTTTTTGGGTGGTAGAAAATTTGAGAAGCAGCAAAATTTTGGGAATTAAGAAAACTTTTAAAAAATAACATATTTGGCATCAAAATTAAGAAAAGAGAGATACATTGTACTTATGATATGGTAGATTATATATTTAAACAAGCAGATGTAGAAACTAAGAAACAATTTGGTAATTATGTTTGAATACTAACCGTATAATTGATATATAATACTTGATTAATATTTGTATGGTGGAATGGATATATCCACCATACCTTTTAGAAAGCTTTTGATTATGTAATTGGACTGAAATGTATTGATGTGAACGGGACATAGCATTGATTCCTGATTTTGTGTAAGCTGGACCAGTGATGTGACCATTTCCAGAAGGTAACCTAAAATAAAGTAAAGGATAATTGAAGTGAATTACTATACAGGAATAAGGTATTTAGACTATTTTCATTTAACATAAAAAAGTTTGAATAAAACTTACCAATTTAGTAAAAAAGAATTGAACTTTGGTGTTAAACAAACATTTACAACCGTTGTGTTTCGCCATTTTGATATAATAATCGTTTATATAGAAGTTTCAGTATTATAAGATTTGTATTAAATGTTGCCTATTTTAGATTTGTATATAGAGATAATTTTTTCATGGTGAGAACGTGATTTTGTTTGAATGAGTGGTCATAATAGATAGTAGGTTTTTTATTAATTTGTGTCTTGTAAAAGAACAATGTATTTGTCTATTCAAAATATTAAATAACGTTCTTTCTAGTTTGAAGAACATTGTAAAATTGTTTTTGATACATTTTATTTCTTTGTGGTGATGGCTCCATCTAGTTTGAACCGTTGGTAGTTTAAACTGACATCTGTGAATAGTAAAAAGGTTCAACTGGAAACACAGGACCGTCTTAAGAATTTATTACGTATTATTAAACAAGCAAGTACATTTTTATTAACAAAATTTTTATGAAGACAGAGATATTTAATCAAATTTAGGCGCTCATATTATAAATTGAATTTTTGTTTCTCTATACCTGAACCCTACTCTGAGGTTAAAGAGTTTCTCATGTTTTAAAATATAACCATTTTAGTAATAAAATTTTAAATTTTTACAATATACCGGGCAAATCAAAACTAAATATAAACTAAACAAATAATAACGTTAAATCATTATTTCTCTCCCCGTTCTATCCAGTTTAATATATATATATATATATATATATATATATAAGTTGGCAAGGAAAAGCGCTACACGGAAGGTTTTACACTTCTCCACATCAAACAGAAGTAGATATGAAAGCATCCAATACTTACCTAGTGGCAGGATACCTCTTCCCGGAAACCGAAGGAACAATGTTGGCGATACAGGATCAAGTCATTAGAACCCGAACGTACTCCAAACACATATTGAAACAACAAGTTGAGACCACCAAATGTAGACTGTGTAACACTAGCGAAGAGACCATTCAACATTTGTCATCTGGCTGCACAACAATTGCTGCTACCAGATACCTGGAACGACACAACAATATGGGCAAAGTCGTTCACCAATTAATATGCCTGCAAAGAGGTCTGTTGAATCATTTTACCGCACACCACAAATATGTGCCGCAACCCGTACTTCAAAACAACACCGTGAAAATTTACTGGGATTTCACAGTTGTTACAGATAGACCTGTGGAGCACAACCGGCCGGACATGGTGATTTGCGATGAAAGTGATAACACAGCCATCATAATTGACTTCGCAGTGCCACAGGACTACAATATATCTAAAGCATATACCGAAAAAATAACTAAATATGGAGCGCTTGCACAAGAAATGAAATTGATTTGGAACTTGGAGAAGGTAACAATAGTCCCTTTAATTATAAGCGCAAACAGTACGACACATAAAAGGACTGGACCTACCTAAAAACACCGTAATGTGGATGCAAAAGGCCGTAATACTTGGAACTGTTGGAATCATCCGGCGGATCATCTCCCCCTATTGACAATGGTAGTGCCCTTGGCTGCGTAGTGGCCCGGACATTATCAAATACCACCAAAAAGGTGTGAAAAAATATATATATATATATATATATATATATATATCAGTTCATAACGTTCTTCGCCGTTTTCTGATTTCCAGCTTCCATCTATCTCGATCGGTACAAATATTTTCCTCTATTTCTCTTGCTTGTATGTCCTTTTCTACTCCTTCTCTCCAACTCAACCTAGGTCTCCCTCTCCTTCTTCTGCTGTATGGCGTCCAATCCAGCACTTTTCTTGGTATTCTAGTTTGTTCCATCCTCTGTACGTGTCCATACCACCTCAGTTGATTAACTCGGATGCAAATTATTATATTAAAGGTAAATTAGAATTATTTATATATTAAAAATATTAATGAATAAAGTGCGCTAACGTTTATTTATCAATGATTTGTCAATTGTTTATTTTTATATTATATAGGATCAATATATATATATATATATATATATATATATATATATATATAAATAACCAATGAAAAGATGTAGAATAACGCGTGGAATATAAAACAAAAAACAGAATTAGCGGGCATATCACGCAAAAGAGATTACAGAGAGGTTTTTTTTTGTTATATATATATATATATATATATATATATATGTGTGTACAAAACGTTCGATTTTTGGGATAAATTACCAGATATCTATGTGAAGATGTATTACAGAAATAATTCTGTTCATGATATAATATAAATAGATCGCAAGAGCATATACGAAGAAGCTCTTTTTTAAACAAATAATTATCCTCTTTTCGCTTACATGAAAGTTTGTTCACAATTCACACAATTATTCGGTTATAATATGTCAAAAGTGAGGAGTCCTGAATAAAACCATCTGTGATCTGACCAACTAGGAATCTACAGAATTGCCAACTTAAATTCAAACCACTCCACCTAGTTTAAAAACAGGGATTATATGAAATTTTATTTTACTTAAATAATTAAATAAATGTTAATTATGAAAAATATTGTGTGAAACTTGTGCCCCAATGACTTTCTGTAGTACTCGTGATTTGCACAACTCACCGCTTCGCGGTTCGTTGTGCAAACTTCACTCGTACTACAAAACGAGTCATTGTGTGTGAGACACTTGTTTTACTAATAACTATTATATAACAGTTTTTGTATGGCAATATAATTTAAAAAAAAAACAATTGGATTTCATCATTTATTATTGAGTACAATAATCCGTATATACCAAGACGCACTTGTGCGTTCTCCGCACATAAGGCATAGTTCATTTAAAATGTGCGGAGGACGCACAAGTGCGTTAAAAAAACAAGGCAAAAATTAATATTATTCACATATGAATACAATTCAAATGACTCAAAATGAAAAACAAAAATAAAATAATGAAAATAAAAAAACTGCTCCGCACCTGGCATAATGGCTGTAATTTTGGTCCGCAGTGAAAGGGTTGAAGACCAAAAAGGAGAAATATTAACACATGACATTGAAATAATGGACAGATGGAAGGGATATTTTGAAAAACTATTAGATACCACTACTGATGAAGAATCAATAGAAAACGCGGAGACTGTAAAAATAAGGATCAAAGAACGGGCGATACTAATACGTTGAAGGATATCACAGAAGCGATACAGACATTAAAAAATGGAAAAGCTGCAGGTCGCGATAAAATAACTACAGAAATGATAAAAAAATTGGAAAAATAAGGAACATAATTACTTCTAGATGTTTGTAATAAATCATGGTCTGAAGAAAAAATACCAGAAGATTGGCAGGAGGAATACTTTTACCAATACATAAAACAGGAGAAGTTAGAGAGTGCAGCAATTACAGGGGGATAATGTTGCTGAGTTTAGCCGTGAAGGTGTATGAAAAAATTATTGATAAGAAATTAAAGTTGCTTAGAGAACCAACAGTGGATGAAGCGCAAAGTGGGTTACGGGTGGGAAGAAGTGTAAATGACCACATATTCACAATTAAGCAAATCATAGGAAAAACACAAAATAGCAAAACAAAGGTGTACTTAGCATTTATATACGTAGAGAAAGCTTGTGAGAGGGTTTGTAGGAAGGGAATATAGGACATACTAGAAGCAAGAAAAGATAATGAAAAACTAATATGAGTTATAAAAAGTATTTACAGAAAGAACATAAACTATATAAGGTGAAGTGGGGTAAATGTGTTATTGGAGCAAATGTGTTAGTATCCTCCCAAAATTTGAAAAGTATCAATAAGTAAGCGCCATCCGTGTTACAAGTAATACACCACAACTGTTTACCTTCCCATTACTTCGAATTTTCTGCGCGGCTAATCTATCGCCAGTAGTTGCAAAGCTTCCAGAACGGACGTTATTTATTAGTGTGACGAGTAGCATAATATTTATTATTATTTGCGCGAAATTGTGATCTCAACTGGTAAGCTAGGTTTTATTACTAGGAGTGGTTTTATTTAGTCCAGTTTACAATGTGGTATATTTATTTTGTCAGAATTTTAACATTCCACTGTCTTTTCAGAATATACAGTGGCGGGGAAATTGTGTTATATTATATCACATTTGTCCCTTCGTTGTTTCAGTGTGGCTATGGTACACAATTACAAGAAAAAGTCCTCGGATGATAAGAAATGCACGAAGGCAGATCTAGAACTGGCTATTAATGAAGCAAAGAGAACAACAATTTATAGAGCTGCTAAGATGTATGGAATTCCGTACGTTTCATTGCATTCCCGAATCAAAGGTATACGTGGAGCAATAAAAGAAGAAAAAGGCCGACCAATTACAATTCCAATCGAGGATGAAACAAGGCTAGCAAATTGTTTAAAAATAGCTGAAAAATGGGGGTATGGATTATCCCGAAAATAAGTAATTGGACTAGTTGCTCGGTTCATCGAAAGCAACAACATAAAAAAATAATTTTAAAAATTGAATTCCATGTGAAGACTGGTTCTTGAAGTTCAAAAATCGGTACAATCTGAGTCTTAAAACTCCTCAAAATGTGGAGTACGCCAGGAAAAAGGCATTGGAGCCGTTCATAATCTATCAATACTTAGATTTGTTGAAACTTAGCCTGAATGAACTTGGACCGCATAATAAACCGGAAAGAATTTGGAATCTGAATGGAAGCAGCCTCAGTATCGACCCAAGGAAAGTGAAAGTAGTAGGTGCTGTTAATAAAGCTTTGTCTCGAACAATCAGCTCTCCTGGCAAGGAAAACACCACAATTTTGCTCATGTGCAATGCAGCAGGGGACAAAGCCCCACCACTAATTGTATACAAAGGAAAGAACGTATGGGACCAATGGCTTGCCTCATCAGAACACGAATTTAAAGGAACTGTGTACGCAGCTAGTGAAAAAGGCTGGATGGAACGGAATATATTCAAAAATGATTTTCTTAAGACTGTAGTACCTACCGTTGGTTCAGAGCGACCTGTTCTTATCATATATGATGGTTACTCAACCCATGTCAGCATTGAAACTTCAGAGGCTGCTGAAAGGGACCAAATAACAATTTTGAAGCTTCCTCCGCACAGCAGCCACTTGCTACAACCATTAGATATAGCCGTATTTAAATCGTTTAAATGCAAGTGGGATGAAAAACTTGTCACCTGGCAACGCCATCAAGTAGGACAAAAAATACAGTTCTTGAGTGAAACATGGAAACTTATTTTCCCTGATGTCATCGTAAATGGATTTAGGAAGGGAGGGATATTCCCTTTTAATCGAGATATTATTCCGGAAGAAAGTTTTACCCCAGATCTTATGCAAAAGTGGAAGGAAACTAACAACATTTCCACACAGGTTCAAGAGCAAAGAAGAACTGATAACTGATTACCAGGCCCCTAAAATATTTGTCAACTTAGTAACAGCAGTGTGTCATTTGAACACCCTTTATGATCAGCAGTTGAATAAAAACCAAAGCTACAACCACAGAAGAAAACTAGAATATGTCCTGGAGCCGAAATTTTAACATTCTCACAAGCTATGAATATTCTTAAAGAAGAACTAAAACCAGTTAAGAAGGGAGCTAAAAGAAAAGCTCGATTATTTTCTACCAGTAGCAGTGATGACGATCACACACCTCTAGAATTAATTGAGTCTGACAATTCTGAGCAGTTCGTGAATGAAGTGCTAAATAATGGTATTGATGAGAATACCATAGATGTGCAAGAATTCCAAAATGTTGTTGCTCCGGGATGTTGGGTAATTGTAAAATATTCTACAAAAAAGTTAATCAAACATTTTGTTGGTAATGTGCTGGAACAAAGCGATTAGGGAAAGGTCGTTAAACTTACAAGGCCATATAAAAATAAATTTGTTCGGCCAAAAATCGAAGACACTGACACGGTAGTCGACAACGATATTATCACCGTTTTGCCAAAACCAACTACCGACCGAAGAGGCTTACTAGATTTTCCAGTTCGCTTTGGGGGTTATAATTTATAGTTATGTATAACTGCAGCCAATATTATCAGTTTTGAACATTTTATGTTATCATGTTTTTTTAGAAAATCTGCTAATTTTGCTTTTATATTTGAAAAGCTTATAACTTTCAAAGTGTTTGAAATATTTTAATAGATAAAAAACGAAAATGTCCACATTTCTCTATATTTTACACTTTTGCCCCAGTAATAAATGTACAGGCTTTGCATTACAAAATATTGGTCTTTATCAGATTTGCCCCAAACTAAGAGGCAAATGTGATAGAATAACGGTGTTTTGAAAAAAATTACTAACAAAAAAAAATAAGCTGATAATTAAACTTAAAACACAATGATGGGTAATAAACATCTCCAAAATGTATTTCATTTTTTTAAGAATGTTAATTATTAAGCTTTTAATTTAGATGCATCATACATTCAACCTAATGAAAAACTGTATCACAATTACCCCACTTCGCCTTAATAAAAAATAAACGAGCATCTGAAATATTTGAGACAAAACAGGGATTAAGGCAAGGTGGAGCTCTAAGCCCAACTTAATTCACTATTTTTATGGACCACATAATAAAGCAAACCAAAACAGACACACCGGCTTACTGTAGGTATGTAGAAACTTAGACCAGTTAAGATACGTGAATGTGCATTTGCTGACGATATAGTTATAATGTCCTATACAGAGAAATGTTTCCAAAAAAACATTGACATATGGAATAAGACTCTTAAATTGAGTGGAATGGAAATAAATGCAAATAAAACGGAAGTAATTATGATAGCAAAGTATCACAAAAGGTTGAATATAAGAATTAACGAGAGTATAATCGAAGTTACTCACTTTATACTTAGACACAACAATTGACAGCACTGGTATCCAGTAAAGAGGTATAATGGAAGGAACAGAAAAAGCAATAAAAACTTACCACATGCTGAAACCTGGATTTGTTAATAAAAAGGAAATCACAAAAAAAAATTACAGTATTTCAAACAGTTTCTAGACCGATACTTATCTATGGCTGCGAAACGTGGGTACTGAACCAAAAAATGAAGAGCAGAATACAAGCTATAGAAATGAAATACCTGAGAACTGAGAACGGAATAACAAAACGAGACAGAATAAGGAATTCAGATATAAGAGATGAGCTACAAATAAAAATTCTTCTAGATTATATCGAAGAAAGAAAACCAAACTGGTGGGGACAGCGGATAGATGATACTAGACTAGTTGAAAATGTATGGGAAGCAAAGGTGATTCTTAAGATAGACAGAGGTAGACCAAAAGAAACCTGTTATAACAACATAGCCAAAATATTAAAAGAAAGAGGGAACACAAACATAGAAGCAAAACAGTTACCAAAAAAATAGGAAAGAATGGAAAACTTTTGTTGATGAAATTTTAAATTTTACGAAGTCTCCCTACACCTATAGTTTACTGTATTCCTTGTTCGAACTGTAATCTTGAATATATTGGCCAGACTGGTAAGCTTCTTAAGGACCGTGTCTCCTCACATAAGAGTGACAGTAGATTGCATCCAGAGAGGTGCGCACTGGGTGAACATGTTTTCAGGGAAGGTTATAACATGGACTACGAGGCAGTGAGAGTATTGGCCAAGGAGAAAAAGTTGTCTAAGCGTACATTCTTGGAAATGGCATTCATATTTCAATCTAATAATTGTATGAATAAAAAAACTGATCTTAATCATCTCAGTGAAATCTATTCATATTTGCCGATGCTAGATAATAATTACACAGCTGTACAGGAATGTTCATTTGATTCTGTTTGGATCACATTAGTTTGGATATCTTTTCTTAGGGAAAGCTGTTATTGAACAACTGATTAGCTCTTTTTGGATTAGTGAGGTTGTTAGTCATCAGCCTCATAATCTGATGTTTGTCTTTAAGTGATCAATGTTAATTTTTTGAATATTAAAAATATTAATTTTGAAATAATTAACAATAATTTTTCCTTTTTCAACTTAAATAATTAAAATATTATTAAAAATAATTCTTTCGCTCACCCTGTATGATGAGCAAATAATATGTGTATTTGTGGTAGAGATACAAACGTTTCTCACAACTTTTCAGTTGGTAGTCATAATCGAACTTTTGACATGACATTTCACTTAACTTCTATTTCATTAATATGTAATGTTACTAAGAAGCACGTGCTCGACCTTCAATTTGTCGGCATTCATATTTTCAAGTTTTGAATGATTTTAATTATATGTTTGTGGTATTCATTTGCATATTTTTGTGCTGTTATGATTGATGAATGTGCTTGAAGTTTTGGATATTTCCCATCAATACGTACAACCTCTATAACATTGTAAGTAAGGTTAGGTTTTTCATTTTTTCAAAACTTTTAAGTATTTAATTATATTGTAGCTTCCTGATGATGACAATATTCATTGTCGAAGTATTGGAAATATAATGTTATAAGAGTACACGTTCGTTTTGCTGCTTCTCCCAAATAAATTGGTTTTTCGATTTTGTTTCCAACTAGTCAGCAAAATACTACTTTCCACTTTCTATATATATATATATATATATATATATATATATATAGAGAGAGAGAGAGAGAGAGAGAGAGGAAGTTGAGTATTAGTCGGCTGACTAAGTTAAGGAAATCAAAATTCTTAATAGGGTCTTCAGCCAAAGGAGAAATAAAAAGTGGGCTCTTTATTCTGTTCAAGCTTTCGAGACTTAATTGACTCTTCATCAGAAATTCTACAATAAATTATTAAATGTCAATACCAATAACAGGAATTGAAAATAATTACTTACGAAAGTGAGGTTAAATATGTTTGATGTAAATACAATGTACATAACTGACGCTAATTTTACGAAAACATCACAACACGTGATAAATGCATCATATTGATAAACAAATACAATGATTAAAATTAATATTAAGAGGAAAAGATAAAACTAAATCAATCACATGTTCAGGAACACGAGGAATTTTTTTATTACTGATTTGACAACTGACACAAACACAGAATCAAAATTCTGTCAACAAAATTCAGTGATGCTAATATGTATTGAAACATGAAAGAAAGAGGAAAAGGTGTGACAACTGAAATTTATTGTGAAATATTAAAGTTAGTGTTTGTAATATGAGATGGAAGACTAAGAAGGTAAGAGTAAATAATGCTAAGGTTGTCAATATCAGTTCTGGCATTCATAGCTTCAGGTTTATTAAAAATGTGAGACATCTTCAAAAATGATCTCTTAGTGAGATTGGACTCGCGATCTAACACAGTGACACCATCGTAATCAGGTATATGATTCATAGACAAAGTGTGACTAGCCAAGGTGCAAGTTTCCTTGAAATTTCTGATATCTCTTTTATGTAAGCAAATACGGTCTTTAAGCCTGCGCTTAGTTTGACCGATGTATTTCTTCACACACTGTGAGCATGGAATGCAATAAACCACATTAGATTGATCCAATACGGGATCTTTATCTTTGATTTTTGAAAAAATGTTCTGAATTGTAAGAATGATTCTACTGGCTAACGTTATAGAAGGAAATTTGTGATTAATAGTGTGGATGTTTGGTAATGAAAGATACTGTCTAGGTAGGTTTCAATTTAAAAGGGTGGTATTAGAAGGAGGCTCATCACCGATGGAAGACCTACTGAACAACAAAGAATAAACCAGTCTTCTAGGATAACCACTGTTAATAAAAAATACTGAAAGTTTTCTCAAATTTTGAACACGTAACGAAGTGTGACTAGTTTTGATAACTCTGTTTTTCATGCCAAGAACGAGGTTAATTTTTTGTTTATGTAGGTGATACGATTCATAATGTAAGAATCTACCTGAGGCTCCAGGTTTGGTATACCAACTAGTAATGAGTGTGTTATCCACTCTCCTGATCACTTTAGTATCTAGGAAAGGGACACTGCAATTTTCATCTTCTTCCTCGATTGTAAATTGTAAGGATTCATGATAAGAGTTGAACACAAGTAACACCTGTTCTAAACTGTTTTGTGGAACACTTAATATAATATCATTCACATATTTTTTTAAGGAAGGAACATTGAATGGAAGCTGACTTAAACAAAAACTAATAAGATCATTCATGACAAATTGAGCAATGATAGGTGAAACTGGACTGCCCATCGGCATACCTAAAATTTGTTTGTATATAGTGTTATCAAACGTAAAGACGGTAGTATCGTACAATAATTCTATCAACTCAAGGAACAATCTTTGAGAAATTCTACTATGCGATGATATTTCACCCCAATGTCTGACAATGCTATCCTTGGCCAACGAAAGAGTGACATTATTATACAAAGAAACCATATCCAAGCTGATAATTATGTAATTTTGAGGAAGTTGAAATTCGTTAATGAACGTACTGAATTCGAAAGAATCCGCTATGAAATAATCATTGTTGGAGCTGTATGATACTGTCAAAAGATCTGGAACAAGTTGAGCAACACCTCTGTTAGGACTATTTACACCAGAAATGATAGGTCTGAGTTGTAAAGTAGGTTTGTCAATCTTTGGAAGGCCATAAAATTTGTTGCAAGTGCTATTGTAAAACCTATACTTCTTTCCCTCTTCTCTCGAAATCACTTTCTTTCTCTCTAAATAAATTTCCCGTATCCTTGTGACATCCGGGAACGTTGTGACCTCCAAAAATGGATGACAGAACGTTTTACGTGCTTAGTCGCTAGGAAAGTGGGTTGGTATACTGTGGAATAAAAATCAGATGGACGTCAAAAAGTCTGAAATTTCAATAGGTGGGAGTATATTCACTTCTATGGTATATTTGGTAGGTGGCGCGCATCAGAGCTGGTGTTGTATATTTTTTATACATCATTCAAACACTCTCGAAGGTTCTTGTGACATCCGAATTTCATTACGATATATTATATCTCATTTGTCGCGATTTTCAACATCTGAAAATTGGCAACAATGTAGTGTAGTTCATAAGTGAAATTTTCAACGTATTTTGTGTTCGTTCTGTTCATAATACATATTTAGGTATGTGATTAGTCAATTGAAAATTTATTTTCATGTTGATGCTATGAATATTTCATTATCCGAATATATAATTAATCTACTAGAATTTCTTGAATAGAAATATATAATTTAGACAATCCTAAATTATTTTTTGGTCAATTTCAAAGCTCGCGAAAGTGGTGAACATTTGAATTGTAGTAAATTCCACTAAGAAGTTTTTATTATCAAGCACGCTTTTATTACACTCTTCAGCTTGACCTGTAGCTATCTAGCTATGTAACAAAAAATTTCAATATTATTTTCACCAGATTTTGGAGGTCCGATTGTCTTGAAAATTTGCACTCGTATCAAAGACCAATGAAAATACAATAATTCGATAGTTTATCATAGTATCCTGATCAGGATTACCACGATAAAATGAAATAATTTTCAATTCACGCCATACGTTCACCCTTCTTGATACAGTGAAAGTGGAAATGTGGTGTTCGCTATATTACTCGTTCCCACATCAGTCAACTATATCCCCTTCAAAAAACAATTTTTTTATACATAAATACCTACTTGTGAAAATGATGATAAATAACTGAAGAGTTATGTTGGGAAAAAATTCCGCATATTGTTAACAAGGAATAATCTCGAGATCTTAAATAATGGATCAGTGACTGGCGTTATTATTTTGAATACTTTCATAGTCTTCTTGATATTTTATTTGTGGTATTTTCATAGTTCATGATTTCACTTTTTCTTTTCATTTCATTTCTCAACAGTCAGTCAGTCCAAGCGAACAACTAATTGTTTTGCGGTGACTTCTTCAACCTCCATTATCGAGAATACAAAATAAATAATAAGTAAAAGCAGTTAAGTCATAATATAGAAAAAAAGGATCTTATCATCCTGATAGTAGTTTTTCTACATTGAAATGTGCTGGTATCAAAAATATGCACAGATTGCATTTCATGATTTTCTTATGTCACAGTGTTCATAAAAAATTCAGATTGGCTGTGTCCATCAATGAACAATTCAGTCAATTCTGGTGGTGGTGATTCTTCAAATTGAAGATTCAATGTTGACCTTTCAAAAAATGTGGTTGGTTAGCGGGTAGGAGTATAAATAATAAGCTTTTTCGTTGTGTGTGTCTGTTATTTAATAAGAATACTAGAGGTCCATGGAACTCTGTCGGTTGCGTTGATTCAAAAAATTTATATATTATTTATAAATCGATTGGAAAACATAAAGCTTCCAAAGAACATATTTTTTATCTTTGGAATTTGGATTGTTTTGCGAACAAAATATAAAACATTCAGGCTGTTTATATAATATGAACCAATTTAGAGAAAAATATAAACACAATAGGGAGGAAATTAACTGTCTCGACCCTTACTTCGTGGAATCTACTCATATTACTGTTTTAAATGAAACTCAACGTTTCTAGCTAATTCCACAATATATTGAAAAATGTTGAAAATTCTGAAAATATGACAATTGTTTCTATAACTGAAAATCATCGTCAGAATGATGAAGAAGAAAAATGGTGTAGAATTAGAAAGTGATCCAAATAATTTATTATATGTTCGAAATTCAACTGAAGCTCATGTTATTCTTTTGAACAGAAAACGATCTGGGGAATCTCAAAGAATTTCGATAGAAGATTATTTGAGGAAAGGAGACGAAGTGGGTGTTCAAGATATTTATCAATCGCTATCAGTGACTGAAAAAGTGTATGTGAAGAACATAAAAAGATTTACCATTCGAGGGAAAAAAGGTAGGGCTGTACCTCTCATTTTCACTATTGATATGCAGAGAAATACAGAAATACTGTTGAAGTCTTGGGAAGTTGTAGCTTCTTCAAATCCTTATCTCTTTGCCAATCCAGGTACTGAAGATACGTCTTACAAACTATTGAAAAAAATTTCTTTGGTTCAATGAATAACAAATATTGAAACTATAACAGCAACTTGTTTAAGAAAACTTATTGCTACCATTGCTCAATTCATTTTAATGGAAAACAACGACTTGGAACAGCTGTCGAGTCTCCTTGGACACGAAAAAACTACACACTTGAATTATTATAGGAAAACTGATGACAAATTGCACATAGCTAAAGTGTCCAAGCTTTTACTCCTCATGGAAAAGATATGAACGAGTGAATACCGTGGTAAGACCTTGGAGAGTATTGATCTTGATATTCCTGATCTGGATTATGTAGAAGATTCTACATCTTATGGTGGAAGTAACATAATAAATGGGAAATTTAAGGATTCAGTAGACTCGAACGAAACAGGCTTGAGCGAAACAAAGTCGAATACGATGAACTCCAAAGAAATAGATGTCAAGAAAACGTGTGAGGAAGGTAGTAGTGGCAGTAACGAACAGGTTTGCATGATCATGGTTTTATTTTCTATCCTGATTATATTTTAAGATGTTCGTTAATGCTGTTTCTTCAGTCTCAAAAGTTTTTAGAAGCTTTTATTTCATTAACCTCCCAATTTTTGTGTGTATTTAAACCTAATCTAGTAATACAGTTAACGAAAATTTGTTATATTTTTGTTCTCTCTTATTTGACCTGTATTGCTACTTTGGGAGTAGTATACAGAACATTTTTGAAGATTTTTCGGATTTTATCGGGATTTGAAACTTTCTCATATACGTGTAAATTATTTTCAGTTGTATGAAAATGAAAATGACTTCAAGACTAGATGGAGAACCAACACTTCAAGTATTGAGACTCAAAATTATAAAAAAGAATCTAATGGAAGTCAATGTATCCAGGTAAAGGTATGAAAAACAAAAATAGTAACAATCTACAGTGTGGTTCACTTGAAGTAGTAACACCTCAACAACTTTTTCATTTTCCAATGAAGAGAAATATGACAAAACCATCATGATAAGATTGTAAAGGTTTCAAAGATGGGTAGAAAAAATTCCATTCTTGGTAAAAAACTAGCCTACTGTGATAAAAAATTAACGGATATAACTGAAAAAATGTATTGGGAATTTCAATTTTATTGGGAAAACTTGTTAGGAATTACCTCAAAACTCCTCTTCCCAAAATTGATTGGAAACTAAAAAATATCACTCCAAAAAATGTTTTTATTCTCAGGATAATTCAGCCCAAAAAAGTAAATGATAATTGTTCTGAGACTTATCTTGTTTAGTTTTATTATTACTGATTCACTTTTTCGAACAGCAAAGGTGAGAATGTGATTCCTTCTTATGAAACTTTACAAGCCTTACATAAGGGATTTTTTTATTTTTGTATTCTTTGAAAAATAAAAACGTTATTGAGATGTCACCATTTCGAGTATAATGTTACTATTTAGAAAGCGATTCAATGTATATTCGAATATTTTTGGGGAAAAGTCGAGTTCTGATACCTTGGACACAAGAACAAAAGAGATTTGCTCAAATATTCTTTAGAAATCATTTAACCATCAAGAGACCACCATGAAAAATGGAAGTTATAGAGCTGAAAAAACTGCATCCAAGAACATGGGAACAAATAAAAATATTCATCGTTAATCAATGTAATAAGAAATAGGATTTGTGAAAAGAACCCCCGTGTATATTCGATTTACTTTTCATCAGAGCTTCTTCTAATTTTATAAACAGTAAACTATTTTTGGAAATGTATATGTTCTCAATTTTCCATTTTTTTATAGCTACATCTATTGTTCTTTATTTTGAGCCATATAAACATTTGTTTTTGTAAATATATGTATCATAAATACATTCACAAAAATTTATTGAAATAAAGGTAGAGTCAAAGAAAAAGATATGATTTTTTATTTGAGGTTTAAGTTGCAAATGAAGTTGCGTAGCGCTTTCTAAGTGCTCTAGGTTTGATTGAAAGAAAGATACCTTTGCACTGTCCTTTCATTTATTTCACCTAAATACTCAAATAGGCCACAGTGTAAGGATGTTATAAGGTATGTTATTGTTTTACGGACGTTACAAGATCCTTTTATTGAAAACGTATACTTGTTATACACCGGAGGTCACAAAGATAGGACAAATTATTTTTTCTAATCGTGTATGGTTCATATCCCGAACGTATTAAAAAGAAAATTAAATTTAATAAAAGACATAGTATAAAGTCCTCGCCATGAAACTTGAGTTATTTTTCCGGAAATAATGCTATTCGGTCATCGTTAACATGTCCATTTATTTATTGGATGAGTTAATAAATATCTCACTACAAGATTACATTTGTTTGTACTTTTTTGGTTGTTTATAAAGACATAACATAGCCTTTGATAACTTTTGTATGCTATAAATAATGTTCTAATCCTTTTAATTTCGTATTATGTGTACAGATTTCGATACGATGCTGAGAATCATAGTAAGTAAATTTGAATAATACTTGAATAACTCGAGGAACTTTTCGATATAGATTTTTATAGAGAAAATGTTATTATTATTATTTTCTTCAATAAGAGAAAATATTTTCTCCACGACCATCCTTGACAAATACCCATTATGAAATTATTTCTAATAACATAATGACAACATTCACACTCTAGAGTCTAGGGTGAGAATGTTCATTCTGTAACAGTTGTTTCTTACGGGATTTGTATGTATTTTTATTCCATCACTTGTTACGGCATGAATATTCCGTAATTGAAGATATCAATGTCAAATGAAATTGGCGACGAGTTGTTCTTAAATGTTATTTTTTTAAAGTTTTGTATAACAATGAGCAAGAATTTGAGTGAATCAGATTACCAATTTGAAAATACTGAGATTATATATTACGTTAATAAAATAACAAAAAATCTAGGGTGCAACGAAAGTAGTTGGCCAATTAAGGATTTTTTAATGCCAGTGTTTGATCGAGCCATATTAATTTTGTTGTAGTAATTATACATTTAAATAGAATAAGCAAAAATGTAATCAAACATACATGTAGTTTTATCAAGAGCTACTCACCTCACATATTAAATTTACCATCATTTTTAAATAATAGAAAAACCGGTATATATCATTTAGCCTTTGACCATTTTGGGTTTCTTGAGTCTCTTCTAATTTCCTATTCTTCAAGGAAATCCAGTACTTGTTGCTTTTCATAAATTTTAAGTACTTCTAGATCTGTGTTAGGTGTCAATGAATGATTGGTGGCAAGTAGATGCTTTGGTCATTTAAGTTTATATATACCTGACTTCTTTAATGGGGATATTTTTGTTTTTACATTTAAAAATTTTGTTCTCACGTCACTTTCTGTATTGAAAGAAATTGTAATATTTGTTGATAAAGATTTTATAACTTTTCATTACTTTAGTTTGCTTAGGAAATATTTGTTGTAATGCTACTTTTTACTCTTTTTTATTAAATAGATTATTTATCATATGTAATGGATAACCGTTGGATGTTGTTGTTGTATTAATTTATCTATCAAAATAACATTTGTTCATAGGAACTGAAAATGCTCTATGTATCATTGAATTATATGCTGATAATTTTTGTGACATGGGATGATTGAATCTATATGGAAGTCAAATCAGTGTGTGTTGGTTTTCTGTAAATTGAATAATCAAGTACATTAATAACTCTTTGAATTTTGAAACAAGAAAATTGATTGATTTATTTTCTCTAACTTATAATGTAAATTTGATTTTTGGGTGTAAATTATCAATATGGTTGAAAAAGATATCTAGTTCACTGCCTATAAAACAAGTTAATATATCATCTACACATCTATACCAAAATAAAACATTTTTTTAAAATATTACTTTCAAAGAATTTTTTCCTAAACCGCCCATAAAAATGTTTGCCAACATTGGTGATATAGGGCTTCCTTTTGGTAAACTTTCATTTTGAATATTTGTCTTATTGTCAAAAGTGAAATAATTCTGATTAATACATACATCAAATAAATCAAGTATAGGTGATATTTCTGGATTAATATTTTTATCTTCTAGTAAATTTCTTATAAGTGTTAGACATTCTTGAGAAGGAATTTCAGTGAATATATTGGTAACATCAAATGAAATGAGTTTAGAGTTATCTTGTTAGTTGAAGGTTTTCAATTTATTGATTAGTTCTATTGAATTTTTAATTATTTTCACTGAAGAAACTCACTGTCTCGACCCTTACTTCGCGGAATCTACTTATATTACTGGTTAAGATGAAACTTACTGTTTCTAGTCAATTCCACAATATATTGAAAAAAATGTTAAAAATTCTAAGAAATTTGACAATTGTTTCGATAATCAATATCATCGTCAGAATGATAAAAGTTACATTTCAATTTTCACTTGAATATTTGGATGTATATCCGTAACTATTAAGTCTTTATGACGAATTTTAGTGAATCTATTGGCAACATTAAATAAAATGAGCTTAGAGTTATCTTGCAAGTTGAATGTTTTTAATTTGTTGATTAGTTCTAATGACGTTTTAATTGAGTATTTAGATGTATATCCGTAACCATTAAGTATATTTTTAAGTTTTTTTGCTAATGTATTATTAGGAGTATTAACATAAGAAACTACAGGTCTAATTGGTTTCGATATTTTATGTAATTTAATGGTTCCATATAACTGTGGAGAATGAGGATTATTATTATTGATGGATTTCTTTTCATAATCTCTCAAAATATAATTTGACTTATCAACAATATCTCTTACATTATTAGAAAACGTTTTTATTTGATCTGCTTTAAGAACTTGTACATCGCTTGATTCTATTAATTTATATATTTTTGAATTATAATCTTTAGTTGTCAATATGACAGTGGCGTTCTCCTTGTCAGATTTTGTAATTGTTAGGATATCCCTGTACCCAGATAGCACTAGATATTCAATGGACGTACTAAAAATATTCGTTTTCGGATATTGTATTATTCTATAGACCCACTTTAATATATATATATATATATATATATATATATATATATATATATATATATATATATATATATACATATATATATATATATATATATCCCTTCTCGAATCTTCTATGGACCATGAAATGGGAAATTTTTCAAATATTCTATATTTATTTCCCAGGAATATTCTAAGGATATCTGCTGAATATATATAGCAAGATAATCCAGAATATTAATAGAACATTCCAATAGGCATATTCTACAAATATCCAAGTAATATCTGTGGAACGTATATAGCAAAATTTCAAATATTTGTAGAATATCCCAATATGGATAATACCTGTTGAGCGGGTGACACTGAATCATAGTACACCTCCCTTTTCATATTTAGTTTCAAAGGTAATTGATTGAAATTTGAGAGATCCTGTATACTTAATGAACGACAATAATGTACATATCAATTCTTTTCCAACTTCTTGTTCCACCAGGAATGATAGCAACTTTCGTTCAATATCGCCAATTATTTTATCCATAAGCTCCATTCGTATGAGAGAGAATAGAATTACCCGCCAGGGAAAGCTTCTCCCTCGCACTTATTCAGTAAGCAAACTTAAAAGATGGAGTTAAACATCAAATATGTAATTTAAAAAATAAGTCTTGTAGGAGACAAGTAGAAAGCTAAATATTCCAAACAAAATAGTGATTAGAAGTTATTTGTTTCTTGTACATGATATATTAAATTAATTTATATGTACATTCCAAAATAAAATAACATGATTACACCTACTACTGCTTTCAAAACATTTTTCCCTTTTTATCCATGCATACTGTAGTAGCCCTCGATTAAAAACTCTATCAGGATTTTTTGCAAGAGTCTTTTAATATATTGTTGCAAATAAGAACCTTCCAATCTTGCCAGAGGTGCAACCTAAAATTGTATTAATTTGAAAGTTAATCTCAAAAGTTTTGAAAATTGAACAATCACAGTTGAGAAGCAAAGTTATAACAAACGAACAAAAACATAAGACCGCTTTCATCTATGTAAACAGTATACATATGCCTGAAACTAGATACTTGTACAATTGACCAGCAATAACTTTTATTTACCAAATGTCAGAACTAATTCAACTTTTAATTATCAGATCACCAGTTGTGTAGAGATTTCTAGTCAATCTTAATTAATAAGAGGAATAGAGGTAACTATAGGCAATTTGATTAAGGAACTCATAGCATGCATCTCGGTAACATAATTACGTGAAACTACCTGAGAAAATAAAATTTTGTTGTACCTTTAGCAACGAGGTGAATTTCTACTCTACTTACAATTGAAAACATTTATCCATTAATTTTGTTGCAAAAATTTATGAAATCTACAATTATTTCAATATTTTCATGCAGTAAAATATAAAATGTAACACATAAATAATCCAATATTCCGAGGCAGTTTCATTTTGATTTGGATATAATATTGAATGTTCAACTTACAAAATATTCGTAGAACTCTTCAGCAAGGCTGACTCAACTTCTTCAAACTTTGCCTCCTCATTTATTGGAAGTTTTAGCAGCAAATCAATGATTTTCTAAAAAATGCATTGATAAATCCATAAGCATTGAAAAAATACAATAAATCCTACCTGTTAGATGCGTGAGGTCATATGTATTAGTTCCACCCGTAGCATATAATACAAAATTGACTAAATAATTAACGATCAAAAATAATTAATCATACTACTACTATTTCACCAATAACAATAACCTATATACGATGATGGTCGAACTGCCATTTTTCACTGGTCGTTACCGTCAACCTGTCAACTGCACTACTGACACATGCCCATGTAACAGAAAGAGCGTTTGAAGAAAAATCAATAATAGCGACATAAAGCAATTTTTAAAATACATCACTTATATGTATCCGTATACGTAACGTAACTGAGATACGTGACTAATCAAAAAAGGTATAAAGCAAATGCGTTCATAACGTCCTTGGGTTTTGATTTTTAACCTAGAAAATATTTTTTAAAGTGACCTTTGCGTTTCTTGTTTTTACTTCAAATTAATGATATAAATAATCTGAGGTTATGATTTTTGTGCATACAACATCACTTTTGTCGTTTGGCCATTGAAAAACGCGAACATAAAATATAGGAATACAATACGATACGTTAGGTACGTGTGACGGATTGATACGTTCCACGTAACGTAACGAAACGCACGTATCACTTCTGTACATGCGCATAGCGATACGGATACGGATAAGTGGTGATTTCTAAAACTGCTTTTTGTCCCTTATCATAGAATATTCTTAGAACTATTTGATTCGAATATTTTAAAAAGAATAATCTCAGGATATTCCAACTGGACTTGAAAATTCGATTTAGGTGCACCCACAGATATTCTAGATATCCCCAGAATAACCCTATAATATTTGGATATATATCTTCCAAATCGAAGACTGTCAGAACATCCCATGGATATTTGGTGCTATCTGGGTGGGGCATCAATTTCTAAGCTTTAGTATTTGTAGTATCATATCTTCTTATTTTTTCTATTGAAATATATTAAGTCAATCACAAGGTAGGTCACTTCTTGGTCTAGCCAAAAATCATTATTAAACATCAAGAAGGCATCAAATGAAATGTAAATTCTGTCATTCTGACGATGATATTAAATATCGAAACAATTGTCAAATTTATTAGAATTTTTAACATTGTTTTCAATATATTGTGGAATTATCTAGAAACAGTTAGTTTCATTTAAAACTCACAACAGAAATTTGGTATTCATAAACTTGAATGCCCAGAATGTAATGCTGTCTATTTGGTCAAACCCACGAGCATACACTTTTCATTCTAGCTAGTTTTCTTATTTATAACATTGTTGTATTGTGCAATAAAAGCCATTTCCAAGAATGATCTTTTCGTTCTGTTGGATTCAGTCGCCAACACTTTCACAGCCTCATAATTCATCTGATGAGCAAGAGAATTTACATGAAAAGCTAACGCGTACCTCTCTGGGTGTAATCTACAGTCACTCTTGTGTAAGACAATACGGCTTGACAGAGATCTTAGAGTCTGTCCGATATACTGTTTATCACACTCTCCACGAGGAATACTATACACCACGTTAGTGAGTGAGGTCAATGGACACTTATCTTTTATTCTACTGTAAATTGATCTGATTGAAAGAACAGTTTTGTTAGCAATCTTAAAGTTACCCGCTCTTTCTCTATCGCACTCTCTTCCTCACTTCTCATTCATCTCCTTGCTAAATCATTGTGTTGGCACTATAACAGATGCCATTACTGAAGTGGGTACATTGTCCTACAATTCTCTGATTTTGGACTGTTGGCAACATTGTTTGTCTTTTGTTACATCCCATTTAGAGGGAAACTATATCATTTCCTTACCGGCGTTCAACATAGCAACGCTTGAAGATGAATGCATTTATTTCATTTTACAAAATGGTGCGACATTTTGACTTGGTCATGTGGTTGGTTGATCTTGCGTAAACTCAATAATATTCAGTAGGTCACAATTCATAATCTGTAGTTTAAATCATTACAACTTAATGAAGTCTTACCTTACTTCGGAGGTAAGTACACACGTGGTTGTGAATTTCATTTCAATTTATTCTTTCATTGACCACAGTATTTAACTGTGATTTTTCATTTTAGTCTCCCTGATGATGAGAACAATCATCCACGAAAGCATGGACATTTTCCGCTGAGGGTACACTTTTCCATTTTCTTGTTGCAATTCTCCAATATTAACTAGTTTTATTCCTAACTAGTCAGCAAAGACTATCCTCCTTATATATATATATATATATATATATATATATATATATATAAATATATATTATAATATATCAATATCGTTATTTTATAGTTGCCCCACGTTTGGGTGACAAATTATAATATATTCAATTCTCTCTATGATGAATTTTAATTATTTAATTTCAATATAAACCTTCCTGTAAAGATAAATTTGTCAATATATATATATATATATATATATATATATATATATATATATATATATATATATATAGACAAATAATCAATGAAAAGATTAAAGAATAACGCGTGGAATATAAAACAAAAACAGAATTAGCGGGCATATCACGCAAAAGAGGTTAGAGAGAATGAGTGGTAACCGTAGACATGCATGTTTCTGGCTCATTAGCCTTCATCGGTACGGCATAACCAAGAAAAGGTATACAACTTGGGAACAAGGATGTTAATTGAAACATGAGAAAACACAAACAACGGATTTCAACAAGATAACCAAACGCACATTTGCGCCTTCAAATGGAAGATCCCGAGTTTTCAAGACAACAACCAACAGAGACACGGAGGCGTCTATAGCTCTCCTGTCTAAACCTTCTGACCCTGGAAATAGACAAATAATCAATGAAAAGATTAAAGAATAACGCGTGGAATATAAAACAAAAACAGAATTAGCGGGCATATCACGCAAAAGAGGTTACAAAGAATGAGTGGTAACCGTAGACATGCATGTTTCTGGCTCAATAGCCTTCATCGGTACGGCATAACCTAGAAAAGGTATACAACTTGGGAGCAAGGATGTTAATTGAAACATGAGAAAACACAAACAACGGATTTCAACAAGATAACCAAACGCACATTTGCGCCTTCAAATGGAAGATCCGGAGTTTTCAAGACAACAACCAACAGAGACACGGAGGCGTCTATAGCTCTCCTGTCTAAACCTTCTGACCCTGGAAATAGACAAATAATCAATGAAAAGATTAAAGAATAACGCGTGGAATATAAAACAAAAACAGAATTAGCGGGCATATCACGCAAAAGAGGTTACAGAGAATGAGTGGTAACCGTAGACATGCATGTTTCTGGCTCATTAGCCTTCATCGGTACGGCATAACCAAGAAAAGGTATACAACTTGGGAGCAAGGATGTTAATTGAAACATGAGGAAACACAAACAACGGATTTCAACAAGATAACCAAACGCACATTTGCGCCTTCAAATGGAAGATCCCGAGTTTTCAAGACAACAACCAACAGAGACACGGAGGCGTCTATAGCTCTCCTGTCTAAACCTTCTGACCCTGGAAATAGACAAATAATCAATGAAAAGATTAAAGAATAACGCGTGGAATATAAAACAAAAACAGAATTAGCGGGCATATCACGCAAAAGAGGTTACAGAGAATGAGTGGTAACCGTAGACATGCATGTTTCTGGCCGATGAAGGCTAATGCTAGTGATGCTTGAAGCTAGTGAAATAAATACTTAAATTAATATTATGGGCTTGAAACGGTACCAGAAAACAGAGTTGGAAAGTAAGTAACGAGTTATATTCACTTATTAAACTTAAAATACCATCGGAACAAAATCATATAATGCTTCAAAAAATAACTCGTTACAATATATATTGATATATATATATATATATATATATATATATAGGTCACTTCTTGGTCTAGCCAAAAATAATTATTGAATATCAGATAGGCATCAAATGAAATGTAACTTCTGTCATTCTGATGATGATATTTAGTATCGAAACATTTGTCAAATTTTTTAGAATTTTATCAACATATTGTGGAATTATCTAGAAACAGCTAGTAAATTTCTTCAGTTTATGTGAATTCGTACGATAATATATTGTTCATATCGAAAAATATGTCCCCCTATGCCTGTGTTTTATGAGGAGAATGCTTCAACATGGTAAGTAACAATGTAAATAAAATGTTAAGTAAAAAACAATTTGATTAGAAACTGGATCAAAACTCTACTGTCAATAATACAGTCATATGTAGTAAATAGCACCAAAGTAAAATCCAAATTCACTTATTTATCACGCGAATAGGGGAGCAAAACACAAGCGATGCTACTCGTTTAAGCACTCGTACGCGAAATCCGTATTTCATTCTAATTACTGTACCAATACAATAAAAGTTATTATTAATACAAATTAATACATATCTATGTTTCATTAAATAACTTCAGTTCTTCAAAGTGATTGTAAATAAATTCTTTGGTCGTGGAGAAAATATTGTCTGTTACACAGTTAGAATGAAAAAATTCGATACTTGTGGTTTGACTCCACTCCACTACACTCGAATCAAATTTTTCATTCCCACCAAGTGACAGAATGTACTATTCAATATCTCATCTTTATCATACTCACTTAATTGCAACGCCTATCCAAATATGACGGTATAAGGCGTGTGGAGAGAAAGTGGTGCAGATTTGCTATCAGTCAGTTTTGTATAGGGTTCATTGAATCTTATTGTTAGCTATTTCACTTTTCTATTTACTCCACTTCTCTGACTTCATCTAAACATACTCGTTTAAGGCTTTCGGCTTTAGACAGTTTGTATTATGAAGTCCGTGCACGTCAGCTGAGGCATCATAGGTGGATGGGCCAACGGCAGCCGAAAAATACCGTAAGAAAAAAAGATTTTCATTATTTATCCCCGGTTGAAAATTGTCAATGAAAAGTTGACGTACCACTGATATGAAACAAAGCCGTCGACTGTAAAATGGTGAATTATATGCCAGCGGCTCCTACGCACATATAACAAGAATATTCAATGACTTCTTCCCGTTGCAAAATTTGTCATAGTTTGCATTATACTTTGAATGAAGAAAAACGTCAGCTATGTGTTTGTCGGTACACCATAACGTTTTATTTTTTTGCATCCAAAGTGTCATGCAAACTTTTCTCTGAAATATGTTCAACCTGAAGCAAGTCAATGAAAATTCTTTTATTTAAAATGTACGTATGAGCAGCTGCCATATAATCCAATCCGTTACAGCAAAATGACAGTTTTTTTTAATTCAGTCTCATGTCAACTATTCACTGACAAATTTTCAAAAGTTAGTTTTTTTTCTCACGTGATTTGGCGGCTGCCGTTAGCCCACTCACTCATGGTGTTGTAGATGACGTTAACGAGACGTTTGTCTCTTCCAGTTTTTCTTGCGTTCTTCCACGTTTTATCCGCCGTCATATTTGGGAGGCTAAAATCTCATAGACCGCTAATAGCCTATGAGCCCACGATGGCCAGACCATCGTTATTTTATAAAAAATGAAAGTTTCTCTGCGCATATCCCCAACACAGGTAAGAACGGTCAGCAACTATTGGAGTATGGATTGTGGTTACTTGGGTAGATAACAGGGAGTATAGGTGTATAAAATGATACCTCAAATTCGTGTTAAAGTACAAAGATCATTTTTTTAATATTTCCTTCTGGATAACATAAAAAATTACGTTATCCATCGCCGTACACTTAAGTTGAGTTTCAACCCCCTGCTAGACACCCCTATACTTCTATAAATTATATTTATACTTATTATGAAAGCTGAATTTCTCATGTTTCCTCAGTTGCCGGACAACTTTAATAGTTTTCTTCTACTCCCTTCTACTCCTACTAAAACCCCATTTAAAACACGGGTTTGATATGCGCAAAATGACTTTAAACACTAGTTTAAAATGCGAAAAGTCACATCTCGTTTACCTTTGGTTTATAAACGTCACATCAAGTGTATCTTTGGTATGTTGAATTTCATGCTCCGGTATAACTTCGTTGTTCTGTGTCATTGGATTTGTCAGTCAGCCGTAGAACTTGTCCGTCATATTACGAATATACCATACCATACCATTTATTCACCACCTAATATACAAAAGTACATGTGAGGTATACATAGTTTAGTCAGGACAGAAATTATAAAAATCAGACGATGAGTAAAAACAGTTATTTAGCAGAAATTGCTTACTTAATTTATAGAAAGATCTAACAGAGAGATTTCTAATTTCAATTTCCTCATTAAAACTAACAAATCTATTGTATAAGCCTATATCAATTTTATTGTTTGCACTTGATTGTAAACGAGAGAAAGGTTTTACAATCTTTTTAGCAGTCGAGTACCATAAGCATGTACATCGGCATGTGTTTCATACATTGGTAAATTCCTATGAACAAGGTGTCTCTAGAATATACATACACGGAACAGTAAGAATATTATATTTTATAAATAGATCTTTGCAATTTGTGTTCGGTTTGGCTTTATTATTTATGCGGAGAACCATTTTCTGTAATCGAAACACTATTTCCATTCTACTTGAATTACCACATTGAGTGATGCCGTATGATAAATGGCTGTGTATTATCGCAAAGTTGACCGTTCTTAGTACATCATTATTGAGGCAATGTCTTAATTGACTCAACCCAAATATTTGAGATGAGAGCTTGGAACACAAAGCATCAACATGAGTTGACCAGTTGAGGTATGTATCATGTACAATTCCCAAATACTTTACCGGTTCTGATTTATTGAGTAATCTACTGGATGTAAACATAATCTCCTGAGTTTTTCTAGGATTCATCTTAAGTTTGTTTGCTGAAAACCGTGTTTCAGCTTTCATTGAATTATCTGCATTAGCAGGTAGGTCATTAATATATAACAGAAAGAGCACTGGGCCCAAAACAGAACCCTGTGGTACACCATTCAATGTGGTCATCAGACTCGATTCTGAGTCCTTGCAGCTTACATACTGTTTTCTGTTTGTCAGGTATGAATTGAAAAGATCAAGTTCTTTATTTCGTACTCCATAGAATTCTAGTTTTTGTAGCAGTACATGCTTGTTCATACAGTCAAAGGCCTTGGTGAGGTCGAGTCCCTCAACTATGTGATCAATCAGTGCACTTACTGCTTTATATGTAGAATGACCTTTTCTAAAGCCAAATTGAGCCGGTGATATAATTAGTTTATTTTCCCAACAACAGGAACAATAGAAATCGGTCTATAGTTATCTAATAAGTCTTTACACCCTTTTTTAAATGTTGGTAGAACTTTTGATATTTTAATGGAGTCTGGCCAGTTTCCTTCAGATACGCATTTATTATAAAGTATGGTGAACGGCTCGACTACTCAGTTTATGGCGGCTTTTAGCATACTACTATTAAGACCATAATAATCGATGCAATTGGAATTTTTAGGCTTATTTCAGAATGAAATAGGGCTATTGTAGAGAGTAGCATGACGCGACGGAAAAATTTCAATGCAGTTTTTCGTTTTGGTGTTCCTAGATGCCAAAATCACCCTCCATTCCAAAGGTTATATATATATATATATATATATATATATATATATATATATATATATATATATATATACTTCAAGAATATGTCTTGGGTTTTAGTCAAATAAAAACAGTATTGAACTGATTAAAAATTCATTTTAATAAAACTGGTACAGCAATTGTGACGTTTCGGTCTGAATGTTAGACCTTTTCCAAACTAAAATAATTTGAAGTGTGATGGACAAAAACAATTGAAATTACAAAAAAATTCACCTTGACGTGTAGTATTCCGAAACATTATTAACATTTATCCCATATTGTATCCTTAATATCCACAACACAAATTTTAAAATATTTTGCCAAGCCTTTATTTGAAAACACATACTTTAAAAAGACAATAACAGAACGTATTTATCGTTATAAATATCACTTGGTGGCATGGTTTCGTTTTAGTGTGAGACTAATAAAATTTATCATAGGAGTGAAATGTAAGTTGTATTCAGTTTGTCTATATCTTTTTTGTCGTTTATACAGTAGGAGGATTTTTGAATAGCTATCATTTCATAGAACTCTCGTTTCTTAAGATTATTCTCTGTTTTTAGAATTTTAGTCTCTGTATAATTGAACTTATGGTTTTTATTTCTTTCGTGGTTAGTTAGTGCTGTAGCATTTTTTTGTCATATTTATGGCTCTTAATTCGGTTTTCTAAGTATTGTGACGTTTCGTCTATGTAAGTAGCTTCGCAGTTATTGCAGGAAATCTCATAAACAATATTCCTTTTTTTTATTTTCGGAGTTTTTGATTTTAGGATAGAGAAATGTTTCGATAACAGATTATAAGGTTTATGACATATTTTTAAGTTGTGTTTAATAAATACATGTTGAAATTGTTGTGACAATCCGTAAACGAAGGGAAGAGAAATGAAGTGTTGATTAATATTACTATTTTATTTTTTATTCTTTGTGTTGTAAAAATTATGTACTCTGTCTTTGAAAATTTTATAAATTAGTGTTTTTTGATAACCGTTCAACCTTAATGCATTTTTCGCTTCAATAATACTTGTTTTTCGGAACTCCGAATCGGAAAGTTTTATTGCGCGATCTGCAAGGCTAATCACTACTGATTTCTTTTGAGAAGAAGGATGGTTTGAATTGAAATTGATATACCCCGAAGACCATGTGTCTTTAGTGAACCACTCTGTTCTTATACCATTATTTATATGATGTAAGGTAGTGTCCAAAAACTTTATTTTGTTGTTTTCTTCTATTTCTATTGTAAATTGCAATTTTTTATGAAAACTGTTAAATTGTTTTAAAATATTATCTTTTCCTACTTTAGGAATTGCTGTTATGCAATCATCTACATATCTATAAAAAAATGGAATTTCATATTCGAGTTTTTTAATTGCTTGCTCTTCGAGTTCTTCCATAACTATTTGTGCTATGATACTGGAGATTGATGATCCCATGGCACATCCTTCTATTTGTTTATAAATCTGATTTTCATATAAAAAATAAGTCGAATTAAGTGTTAGCTCAAGAGCATAAATAAATTCATCTTGGGGGATATCAGTATATTTTTTTATTACATTCCATTTTGTTTTAATAATTTCTGTAGCTAACGAAATTGGAATATTGGTGTACAAAGATACTACATCAAGTGAAATTATTATATAGTTGACAGGAATTTGTATATTTTTTATTTTTTCTTTAAAATGGAATGAATCTTTTATATAGTGATTGTTTTTATTAGCAATGTTTTTTAAAATGTCGGATAAATATTTTGAGAGGGGGGTGGAAGGTGATTGGACACATGAGACTATTGGTCTGTGAGGTACATTTTCCTTATGCAGTTTTGGTAAACCATAAATTTTCGGTGGCAATGCATTACGGATTTTTAGTTTTTTTGCAATGTCTGGTGATATATATATACCTTTTTCTCCCATGAATCTATTAGTTCATTATTCTTTTTTTGATGTTGATTTGTTGGATCTAATTTTATTTGTTTGAATTTTATTTGTTTGTACGTTTTTTTATCATTAAGCAGGTCCTTCATTTTTTGGTCATACTCTCCAGCTTGCATCAAAACAGTGTCATTTGTTTTATTTGACTAAAACCCAAGACATATTCTTGAAAAATATAACTATAGTCAAAGAACCTCATATATATTATGTGTTATAACGGAATTTGTAAGCACGTTCGAGGACGTATTTTTTGACGTATCGAAACCAAACTCGCTACAAAAATAGGTTAGGCCAAATTCTTGGACGAGTTCGTTAATGAGCCAAATCGGCCTAGTAAAAACAAAATGGCGGCATGTCAAATTTGACAAAATCGTATTTCCTTTGTTTTTAATTTGACGCAAAAAAGTTACTGAGCTTTTTCATAGACCTTAACACGTTCTACAACTTTTGAATTAAACATTTTTCTCTAAATCGTACATTAAAACATTTATTTAAAAAAATTCGCAAATTATATCGGAATTTGTAAGCACGATAGAGGGCGTATTTTTTGACGGATCGAAACCAATCTCGCTACAAAATCGGTTAGGCAAAAATCTTGGACGAGTTCGTTAATGAGCCAAATCGGCCCAGTAAAAACAAAATGGCGGCCTGTCAAAGTTGAAAAAAAATCGTATTTCCTTTGTTTTTCATTTGACGCAAAATTTACTAAGCTTTTTGATAGACACGTTCTACAACTTTTGTATTTAACATTTTTCTCTAAATCGAACATTAAAACACTTATTTAAGAAAATTCACAAATTTACCATAATTTGTTTTTATTTTTTTGTTTTTGATTTGATGCCAGAATGTTTCTTTGGTTTTTTGTACATCTCAAAACATTCTATTACTTTTGTATCTTATTTTTTATTTTCGGTTTTATGCAAACATATTACTGAAATGAGCCTGTCCAATTGGTTCTGTACCATGGGGATTTTATTAACCTAAAATAGCTTCACGAACATCCGTTTCCAGAATTGAGGACATAATGAAAGAGAAAGTAGCAGAAAAATGCATTATTATATTTGCTGTAATGTCGCTTCTTGTGTTTACAGTATTTTTAGTTGCGTTCTTCATTTCTCAAAGTCTTCTTGTAATTTTCAGCTCTCTATACATGAGCCAATGATCATAGTAGTTACTCTTTTCAAACCGTTCCTTTGCGGCAAATACACCCTTTCTGAGTTCTCTCAACTGTCTGTTGTACCAGCTGATACCGTTACTTTTATTGTTAACCAATTTTAGTGGGAAACATGTATCAACCAGATTAAGAAGATTATCAAGTATAACTCCAGCAGTCACATCTGAGGTCATAATATCAGTAATTACAGGCCATGGATTTTCACTGAAAATATCAGAGAATTTTTTAATTTTTGTGTCTGTAATAATTCTCCTTTTAAGAATTGGCTCTTATGATTTTTTTATACCCAATAGGGATAGGAATAACGCTTGATGATCTGCGATGTCAGGATCCAACAAATCAGCAAGCAGTTCGTTCCGGTCAATGTTTGTAATAATATTGTCTAAATACAACTTGGATGTGGGGGTTATCCTTGTAGAAACATGTATTAGATGTTTTAACCCGTACATGCTCATGGTATTTCTCAGATCAGAAGAGTGCAAATTGTTGCTATCCAGATCAATATGTAAGTCCCTCATCAAAATAATACTCGAATATTTCCTATAAAGGAATTCGATTAAAATTTCTAACTTATCTTTAAAAATATTTATATCACCACTAGAGAAAGACATGTAGATATTCGAAGGAATACATTTTTTATTTATCTCAACTCCACGTAAAAGGGCACACAGAATGTATAAACATCAATAGCTTTTAAATCAACCTTACAGCTTCAGAAAATTGTCACATCCCCGTGAAGAGAGTTTTTCCTACAATGAAATGACGTTAAATTGTAATTATGAAAATGAATTAGTTTTAAATTATCTCATTCAACCAATGTTCAGAAATACATAAAATATCAATAGGGGTTGATTGAGTAAATATATGGATGTCACTGATTTTATTGCTTAAACATTGAACATTGATATGTAAAATGGCAAATTTACGAAACATACACTTATTAGCCGGTTGACATTGGTTTAAATTGATTTTGCCGAAAAAAACTCATTTATATAAATTCCTTGAGGCCAAATTTCAGATCAAAGCAATTTTTCTGAATCACTTGATGGTATTGATATCTTGAAAGAAGCATATCTATGAGGAAACCTTGCCCTGAGCTGCTTGACCTCAATATTCGAATCAACGGTCTTTAATTGCTATTTTACATCATCAGTCGTAGTATCCGGATGCCAATTTGTAGAGTGGTAATGTGTGACAAACACTGATTTCGCAGCTTTTATAGACAATTTTTCGTCGCACATTGATCCGATCACGAAATTTTTAGGTTTGAAGTTGATCTTACTGTCCGTAACTGCTCTATTTGTCCTGGGAACTCTTGATTCATGTTCACATAGTCAGCACATAAGTTAGCCATTTTAGCTAGATGAACAGCTGATGATACATTTTCTGGAGCAATAAAGTTGTTTGCTGAAGCATTATTTGAAGTGGGACGGTGAAGTGTAGCCTCCTCTTTATTGCAGGTAATTGGGATGGAAGACATTGAGTTTAGTTTCTCTTGAGATTTAGGTAGAGGAGGAAACGAACTTGTATTTCTTATGATATTATTAATATGTGTTTGAAAGTGACCAGTATTAGAAGTTGACTTCACGGCTTTTAAAAGAGATACTTGCTTTCGTAGTGATTTGACCAAGAGTTGAAGATTGTCAATAATCAACTCCTTATCTCTAATGATTATCTCGAGATATAGTACTTTCAATGAATCGCAACGTTCTTTCTCTTTCTCCTGAGAAGAAGTAGGTGTATCAGTTTATGTTTTCCTTAATTCGACATCCTTAGTTACTTCACAAGGATTGCAACAGTTGACGGTTTCCTCATCTAAAAGAGGAATTTTTAACTGATTTAGGCAGATTTTATGAAATAGCCTATCGCATTGACCACACTTGATGCCAGTAGTTACTGGATTTTTGCACCTCAAGCAATTTAACTCGTTTCTAGAAGACTCAGCCATAATTTATTACAATTTCTGGTCAAATTTATAACCACTGGTGAAATAAGTCACCGTCGAAAACTTGATTTAACAGAAAACAATGGAAATATTTAGGGACTAGTACTGCCAGAAATCAATAAAAACGGAAATACAATAAAAGGAAAGTATCTGCTAACAATTGGATGTCACATACGAGCACTTATATAAACTCTGGAGTGATTTTTGAAATTTAAAAATACTTGTTGCCACGTAAATTCACTTCACATTACAGAGAATAATTTAAAAATATAATTAAATCATAATATGAATTGTTCATTCCTACGGCCGAAGAAAAATATAGTAAGCACCTCGTGTTAAAAACGTCTGTAGTAACTCATTTCACAAGGCACTCGTTCCGCTTCGCTCCACTCGTCTCTAGTAAAACTGGTGACTAAAGTGACCGTCTTAACACTTGGTACTTAATATACTATTACATCTCGCTAGACACATGAAAGTCTGTTGTAGGTGCCAGCGCGAGGCAACAAATGTTCAAGCGGGTGAGAGTGAGATAGGGAGTTTACTGATTCTCTCAAAATCAAGTAAGTATTTATACTACTAAAACTGCCATCTATGGATGTCATTAGAATTATACGCCATTTACACATCTCAAGTGACTCTAGAAATCATAAAATTTCTATTTATTACACAAAGCAACGAAACTTGAATCTCTAAATTTTCTGAAAACACGTGAAATACCATGTAGTCCGGTCAATTTAGACATTTGAAGGTGCATAAAATCACAACAAGCTGGAAATCTGTGAAATTGTTGAAAACATAATTATAAATGAAATTTGTAATTTCCCCATCATTCCCGTGTATGGACAAAATTTTACTCGAGGTCAAAGGTCAAAAAAAATAGTTCGCGATTTTCAGCAAAACGGTAAGTTTATTTTAACGTTGTCTACCTGGTAGGCCTACTCCACGAGTCAGTTGTGATCCTGGTTAATTTGAAATGATTGCAGAATAACGGAAATTTTCAAGGATTGGAAAGATTAAAGCGATGTAAATTGAAAGGAAGTGGTGAAGGTCATTCGTCTGATTCATAACCTTCAAATTATTCTTGTTCCCTTTCTTGTTCTTGTTCTTCTGTTCCTTCTTCATCTCCATTCTGGGTGTAAGTTAATTGCGTCAATGGCGATATATCGCATGACACTTCGTTGTAATCAAACGAATCCTCCACTGTTAGTGATTCAACATTAGAGCCCGACCGGCCTCGACAATTTGTACATGCCAGAGAACAAAACTGTTGTTTGCAACCACATTCAGCACTGCATACCTTTTTGCAGTTGCAAAAAATTGTGTTCAGAATTTTTTCCGGCGAGCTCTAATATATTGTTGACCAACCCTATTCTGTAGGGTCTAGTTGTTAACCAAGCCACACTTGAACTTGGTAATATACCCAAAAAAGATGTAGACGTGTCGCAGCTGAGGTTGGAGAAAGACAAGCTAATTAAAATTGTTTATTTATTTTTAATATTTTCAACGAAACATGCATATCGATAACAGGTAGTTTTTTTAGGAGCTCCGTACATAGAAAGAAGAAAGCGGATGCCTTTGTTGATAACTTCTTGTTGAGTTGAATTACTCTTTTTAACAACTTCAGCACATTGAACTAAATCTTGTTTTTCAAACATTTTAAAAACTGTTATTTTACCACTCCTGTAAAATGCAGATCTCGTATCACAGCCAGTTATTGCGTGTAAAAACAATACATAATTTTGATATTCTACAAAAGTATATAAACTTTTTGATGAATATATATCCGATTGACGTTGAGTTTTTCCTGGTTTTGAGAAGAAAATAGTTTATCAGTTGGCGTTCGAGCAGTGAGTAATACGAGTAAGTCTACATCTTCACCTACAACAATAGATGTATTAGTCAAATTGAATTGCTCTATTGATGTTTCAATAATAAATCCATCAGCATCATTACTAGCTTGTTTTACCTATATATTTTCAGTAGTAATATCACAAGAGAGTGAAAATAAATTGGAAATTATTTGACAGATTTGAGAAAACTTGTTGCCAGGCAATAGACACGAGAGCCCGAAGGGCTCGAGTGGCTACTACTCAATAGCATCAAGTTTGAGAAAATGCTTGGAGAATTATTATCTAATTTATCGAACTCTCGTGTGGTAATCGATAGATTATTTTTTGACGTTACAATCAAAATCATTTTTAAGATTTTATATTTTTATTTAAACAAATTTATATCACTCGACTCAATATAAACAGAATGAGTTATTCAAATTAGGATGCACTGAAGTTTTGTGATATTACTACTGATTATATTATTTATATCATCGACTGATGATTCACTAAAACATTTGGGATTAATTTTACGAATTTCTTGAAAATGTTTGACAGACGAGTCAAATCAAGAAAATCCGTTGTCATGTGGTTGTCATTCAATAATAACAATGTACATTGAGTTATTCTCGCTGGAATAATGTAAGTAGGTTATTCCCACTATAATAATGTTTTGATTGGCTAGAACGTATATGAATTACTGAAATTGAAAATTTCTATTGGTTTCGAGTAACGTCAAAAAATAATCAGAGGTAAACTTTTATTTCAACATTGAAATGAACCGAGACGTTGTGAGTATTTGTAAGAAATGTCTGTTGTGGTTGGAACTGTCATAAGTTCATCAAATAAAATATCATTAGATGAATATGTTGCTAAAATTCGACGAAGTTGTTCTGCAACTTTGTTTTTTCGTGCAATTATCATATCCATCGAATACGACAGTAACTCTGGAACCAAAATGTCGACGTACATACTGAACGTATTTATCTAAGATAACGTTGGATGTTTCTTTGCTATCCCACACAACGCGCTGTAGTAAGTATCCTCCGTAAATGATTTATGTCGCATAAGTCTTGTTATTCTCAATATTTACCTTCTCAAAACGATCGTAAATGGCAGACTTTTGTATTTTACGCATCCCGATGTCATCCAATAACGATAAAGGATAGGGAGCTAATTCATATTCAAAATGTTTTCCTATTTCATCTTGAAATGCTGTAGTAATACGTATGCGTTGGAACCATAATACAGAGTAAATAGGTACGTCTTCTTCATTAACTTTTATGGTACCACTACTACTACTACTACTACTACTACCTTCAATGAAGGTCCCAATTGGGTGCCTGCATGTGTCCCCAGTGGCCATAACAGGGATTCCGAAGATTCACCTGCGTAAATCAGCCCAATGTGGATACGCAAGGTGGATATGGACCGGCGTTTCGTCAGCCAAGCCACAACCCCTACATTTGAGACTTTCCTCTAAACCTAAGGTATGGAGGTGTTTCCTCAAACAGCAGTGCCCTGTTAAGAGTCCTGCTATCTTTCTTGAGCTACTCCTTAGTAGTTCTACAGCTGTCCTAGTATGTCCATCAGTCCATCCCCTCAGTAGGAGCTTGGACTGCCTTAGACCCTGTAGAACGTTCCAGTGAGCGAGGTGTTCGTTTCCCAACCAGTTTCTCGCTTCCCTATGGATTGTTTTGTAAGGCCCAAGGTCAGGGCCGGGCCGCTGAAGGAGCTGCCGCCCCTTCCACAGCCAGTGCATCCGCCCTTTCATTAACTTCAAAACCAGACTAGGCCGGAATCCATTCAAGCTACGCTACGTTCCGCCTTGCTAAGTTAGCAAGCCGTTCTCGACATTCAGCAGCAAGCCCTGAGTTGATGATATATCCACACAGGACTATGATGGCTGCTTGACTGTAAGTGTATATGGTTATGTGCCGGTCTACTTAACCTCTGTCTAGGTTTATCAGCGCACATTCCAAGATAGCGTATACATCAGCCTGATATGCAGATATCCCCTTTCCGAAAGAAACACAAACCTGTGTCTTTGGGTTCCTAGAGTAAATTCCAGCAATAGAGCATGAACCATCTATGTACCAGACGATCCCATGAGATTGTGCATTTCCCTCTCTCTCTCCTAGAATTCTCTATTCCGGATCTTCACCCTATAGGGGTTTGCGCAGGCAAATATCAGCCGCCCGGGCCAAAACTGGGACACCTCCCAGGAGTGTGAGCTTCTTGACGTGCCTGCGCCTTTCCTATCTTCGCACATAACCCAAGCTTTTTAAGCGCAAGAGTGTGCTCCCGGCCTCAACCTCGATCACATTGTGAAGAGGCTGAAGTCCAAGAATAACCCCCCAAACTGACCAACCTTTGAAGGCATACCAGTTGCGATCTAGCCGTTCCCATGGTTACCCACGACCACCACATCAGAGCCGCATACGTGAGCATAGGCAGCATGATCACTTTGTAGAACCATAAAATGATCTTAGGGGTTAGTCCCCGTTTCGGACCAATGGCTCTCCTACAGGCCCAGTACGTGTTAGTCACCTTACTTAGGCGACCATCAAGGTGAACCTTCCATGTCAGTATCTTATCCAGGATCACTTCCAGATTAATCACTTGTTCAACCACTGGAAGTGGCACTCCGCAAAGGTGCACACCCTCAGGTCTTATACTTCTCTTCTTGGCGAAAGCAACTATCTGTACTTCATTCAGGGCCCTCATCATTAAGGCCCTGAGGACGGTAATATGTTTTCCAACAACAAGGACAACGATATCATCGGCATATCTAATTGCTAGTAAGCCCTCACCGTTTACTAGTGATATAAGTTCTTCGATTACTTGGTTCCACAGAGTGGATTTGATCTCATCGTTATTGCCTAGACTCCTAAAGAATCCGTCGGGCCTCCTCGTAAGGTCCTGTTTATACCATTCCCAGTTACTGTCCTCGGATCCCTATACTTTACTGATTGTTTTTCAACAACAGCATTGTAACTGACACATATGTAACTGTGATCCAACAGTGACGGGTCATCATTAACATGCCAGTCCATTACCATACCTATCATGGTACTTGACGCGAGCGTCACATCCAGGACTTCAGCCCACAACCTATTCCGGAAAGTCGGCTTCGTCCCACGGTTGAGTATCTAAAGATCAGTGGTGCCCAGGTAGTTGAACAAGGCCTCCCCCGTGCCATGAATACCCGTGATGCCCCACATAGTGTGGTGCGCGTTGGCATCATAGCCGATAAGGAGAGGCAACTTCCTAACCGTGGGGTAGTCCACTGCCTTCCGGAGCTCCTCAGTAGGCGGTTATTCTGGTGAATCGAATGGCAGGTAGGCAGATCATACGACTATACTACGCCCCGCATTGTTCCCGCCCGAGAAATCCACCATTACCGCTATTAGATCTCTGAAACGGAGTTCCCTATCAGTATTGCATTTACACTATTATGAGTCGAAATGCATACTCTCGGGTTAGGTTCACCCACAGGATAGAAAATACTACGTCCGGATGTACTCAGACCTCGCACATGTCCTCTATACACCCATGGCTCTTGTATGAGACATATGCCTCTCTGCAGTTTTGCCATCCGCAACGCGATTACTCCCGCGCAGCCCCGCAATGTTGCAAGTTTATAATAATACCTCGTATTACCTCCTCGAGTTTGTATAACGGTATTCATTCTTCTAAGCATACTATAAATCAGGTCGAAAACTTCATTTTGTAACATTCATTCCCATTCCTCAAAAAGAGCCAATCTAAGGTGATCCAAGGTAAGAGGAATAGGTACCAGGCATCAAATACTCCTATCAAGCATGTCCTAAACATGCTCGATGAGATTTAAGTCGGGACTGTAGGCTGGCCATGCTATTTGGGAAATACCGACTTCGTTTATGTATTCTGTGACAATGCGGGCGGCTTGAGGACGTATAAGAAATTGTGCATATGGGACAACATAATCTTGCTGTATTTCATTTATGTACCTATCTGCAGTGACAGATTTCTTAGAGAACATGTACAATTATGTACGCGCCTCCGAAGTTATACCAGCCCACACCACAAATGAATCCGCTACGGCTAAAAGTGTACTCGGTATATCGTGCACCTTCTCTTCTTCAGACACTTTCGCTACCATCCAGGGATCGTAGACAATATCAGGATACATTTCAATTTTGATGATCCCTCGCGAACTGTAATTAGTCGATCTTGCCTGTATAGTTCTGGTACTCTTGCCGGTCTTCGAGATCTCAGATTAGCTTCACTCAACCATCTTCTAACTGTTCGTTCACTAACATCTGCGTTCCTGATATGTTCAAGGTCGTTTCTAATCTTTACAGCAGTTATGTGACGATTTCTTAGTACTTAAGATACAATAAAATGATCATCTCGATGAGTAGTGTTTTTCCGGGGACCGGTTCAGGGATGTCGAGTGGAAGCTCCCGTCTCTATAAGACTTGTAAATATACGTTGCACGGTACTGCGTGAAGTCCCAAATCTGATGGTGACTTAACTTTGATTTCTTCCATTTTGAATGGGAGCAGCAAAGGATGCAACAGTTGCTGCGCTTAAAGGCATCCTCTAATTAGCACTAATTGACACAAGCAAGTGATAAACACTTAACCTAATCTGTCATTACAATACTTAACAAAAATGTTCTCGCGTACGCAAATAAAAATGCGTAGCCCACATTGCATACTGAAGCATGGGCATCATGATAACTATCACATTATTAAGACTTTCGTACAATATCTGAAATATGATTAATTTGAAAGCCATTTCTAGATCAAAAGTCTTCTGGTTTGTTGACTTGATGTGTTAAACCAAATTATTATTCAAAATTAATTTATTGAGGTTTTTTTAATAAAAAATTAAGGCCGGTGACTACCGAGCGAAGCGAAAATACTTACCATCATTAATAATCATTTCCTACAAAATTTTAAATTTCCTTAAAAATATAGTTATTTCACTAACAAGTGCGGAAAGTGATACTTTCCCGCACGCGACTGCCGTTGACCCGAACGACGCGAAGCGGAGTTCGGACAAGCAGTCAAGGACGGGAAAGACACTTTACGCATGAATTAGGAACATTATTTTTTCTACGACCGCATAAAGATTCAAAAAGCACATTGAAAATAAATATTTTATTTCAACATACAAAACATTCCATGAAAATCCACTAATTATTATTAATATTGAAAACACAATTTGTTGCATTCTGCAAATGCGTCAGAACAGCCGGTCCAGAGTAGTTAGTTGGTGGTAACTGGCTGTTAAGAGTAACACTTGTAGATTGCAAAGTGCATGAAGATGACGGAGCCGGCATCTGTTGCAAGTTGCCAGTACATGGAAGAATTTTATTTGAGATGGTTTTCTTCTATTCTACGGAGCCCTCCAAATAACTCTCAGCAACAGCAGTTGACTTCCAGCCTCCAAGACGTTTTATGTTGGTTATCCCTTTGCCTGAATCTGATAGAAACGTTGCCGAGGATCGTCTAAAACTGTGACCTGTGTAAAGTTTTGGCTTAGGTAGGCCTAAGTAGGTAGGGATCTCTGCCGGCATTTTACCAATTTTAATTACGCCTACGCACTGAATTGAACATTTGCCTTTTTTGTAATTGATGAAAAAACGACGATGCGTGGTGGTAGGAGGCCGTAAATTTGCATACTTTCTATAGAGCTTCAAAAAAGTTCCATTATTTATGTCTTCAGATCTAACAAAAGATCTTGAGGTATGGTTTCTCGAATCGGAAATTTTCACAATTATTAGGTTTCCTTTATCTTGAATATCGTCAAGCGTGATTTTCGCAAGCTCCGCTCTACGAAGAGCACCGGCTAAAGCAAAAATGGTACCTACTTTAATCATAAGATATATCTCATCAGGGGCTAACATAAACTTGGATATGTCTTCTTTGGTGAAAATATGCTTTTTATGTGGTCGAAAACTAACATTTTGCTTTTTTAGGAGCGATGTCAATTCATGAAACTTCCATATGTCCAGGTTTTGTTTTATTTTAATTAAACATTTCACCATCGAGTAACGCGACCATAGGGTATTCGATTTCAGTACCTTACTCAGCTCGGAAAAATACGCCAAAAAACCTCTTCTCTGAAGCTATTCACTTCTTTTTCCTTACACCAGTTTGAAAATTGGTTGTATTGCTATTCGTATCTTTCTCGTGCTTTATTTGGTAACAGGTCTGAATTTACCTTATCTGTGGCCTTTAATATTGCTTCTGGGAGCTCTTCTTCGGACGAATCCACTAAAATATTGCTTTTATTGAAAATAATTTGAAAAATGCCAGAATCGGACACTTCGATAACACTTCGACTTGAAACTTTGACGTCTTGATGACAACTTGGTTGTCATAACAAATCTTTGGTTACCACACCAAACCACTTGATTGTTATGTGGATTGATTTTGAGAAATGTATAGAGTAGATATATAAAAGTATCGCAATTTCTTCATTCCAATTAATAAAAAATAGTCTGGGTTAGATTGAATATTGAAACCTATATATAGTAATATATAGGTAAAACCAATGAAATGTACATTTAATAATGATAAATTGACATATCTTACTTCCCCGCACTAGTGCGGGAAAGCGACTAGAGAAAGTGACACTTTCTAAACTAAAATGAGTGCGGGAAAGTGGGTAGAAACGCACGGTCGTAGAAAAAAATAATTATTAATTAACATCCCAATATTTTTTCCCCATTTTCCATATACCCAATGATAAGCCGCGATGTCGCGACGTTGCGGCGCTTCCGACTAGTTCTTACCTGTGTTGGGGACATGCACATAGAAACTTTCACCTTTAACAAAATAACGAAGGTGTGGCTATCGCGTGCTTCTGCTCTGTAAGAAAAATACAATTTATCTATAAATGTCAAAAACTTGCATTAGATACAATGAAATGTTTTAGGTTATAGTTTCCCTGCTACATTTCGCATGTGCCATTCCATTTGAATCTCCTACTACATCAAACAATGGCCAGGAGCAGTACTCCATACATTCTATAACAATAAAGAAGCCTGTGGAAGAAGTATATGTAGCCGAAGAGATTGCTAGTATCAACAAAAATGACCAACCAACAATTGTAGTTGAAGATTCTAGTAAATCTAAGGACGTACATAAGAAACATGAGAATATATTTGAAAAAATTTTCCACCACAAAGATGAAACAAAAGATACACAAATAGTGGAGGAAATTAATATTGAAAATGAGGGTATTTCTGGACAATCATTAACGAAGAGTCAAAAGCCAGAAGCGAAGAAACATTTAAACTTATTTGGAAAGAACGTTGACAATGAAGTTCATCTAGTAGACAGTCATCATCATGATAATGAACAAAATGCTCCAAAATCAAGAGACGGTCACGAAAAACATGAAAATTTTCTGAAAAAAGTTATCCATAACACTGGTACAGCTATAAAAAATACCGAAGAAGCTATTGATCATGGTACTAAAAAATTTATCAACAATACTGGTGAAGCGATAAAACACACCGGCGAAGCTATCCACGATGGTACTGAAAAATTTGTTAAAAAAACAGGAGAAGCAATAAAAGAAACCGAAGAGGGCATCAAGAAAACAACTAAAGAGGTAGTGGAGAAAGGTAAGCAGGAATAACATCATATTTTTTCGACCTGAAAATTTTTCATTTATGATTCATTCGATTTTTCACACACTATGTCAAAATTTGAACTTTTGACTTCGGACATATTCTGTCATACGACGATGTCCAGTTTTGTTTTCTTTTCTTTCATACTTTGACCATATTTTTTATGACTTTTCTTAATGTTGTCCTGTTTTGTTTTGTTTCATTTTATTTTATTGTGATCGACGTTTTCCATAGTAATGAGGTTTTTTTCATTACTATTTTTATTGATGATTTCCCCTACAGTAAATCTCCATATTGTCTACTGACATAGTTCTGAGTTTACTGGATGCCAGGGACATGTGACGGCTTTCTCTTTCAATTATTCACATATGGATTGATGTAGATTAAGGTAATTCGACATGTTGTGAATTCCTATTTTTCTATCTTGATACCTTTTACAGGCCTGATAATGGCTCAGTGAGCCGAAACTAGTTGCCCTTCTTCACCTTTTACTAATATATTCTCTAGTACTGATTTTAAGTTTTACTTACTGCTATTCACCTACAGACTACATTCGAGATGGATAGTCTTTTTCATTTAAACTTGTCTGAATAATTGAGGTTGTCATTAACATCTGACAATGATAGTTTTGACATCAAATCAATCCATGCTGTTCAGATTGATTACGGAATATACATTCTTACACTTGTTAGCTTGTAATGGCGAGGCACTCTAGACCTAGGGGATCTGGAGTTTCTGCCGCGTCCCCTCAGAATCTGCTCTTGTCATTTTCTGCTAGACCTAGTCTCATTGGGTGCTTCCAGAGGCTGATATAATTGTCTTTAATCTTTCAAATTTTTTATATCTTTTTCTCTCTCGTTCTTGAACTTACTAGAATATGATATCTTCTTTTATAATTGTGTGAATATAGTATACACTTCTTCTTTTCTTTTTTCAGCCATCTTCTATCCATTGGATATAGGCCTCTCTCATGTTTGATCATACACTCCTATTTTCTGCTCTCTGGTACCAGTTCAGCCCAGCGAATTTTTTCAGATCATCGTACCATATCTATTGTTGTCCGCCAATACGTCTTCGTTCTCCCCAAGGTCTCCATCTAGTGATGTGTCCACTCCAATACTCTCTGTGTCTTGCAACATGTCCTACCCATTGCCACTCTAAGGAACTGATTCCTTGTATAATGTCGGTTACTTTTGTCCTGTCTTCTATCCACTGGTTTGTTTTGTGGTCTCTCAGTGATATTCCCAGTATTCTTCCTTATATGGCCCTCTGATGTATTCTTAGTTTGTTAATAATCCTTTTAGTCAAAACCCAGGTCTCGGATCCGTATGTAGTGACTGGGAGAATGCATTCGTTGTAGATTTTTGTTTTTAATGCCATGGCGATTTTTATGTTAAAAGCGTATTTTAATTTACCATAGGCGGCACGCATATTTGTAAACGACGTCCATGATTGCGATTCGGTTGTAGCCCGAACGCTGCCGTAACCTCTTCCGTAAAGACCATACGATATCGCAAATCATATTCACTAAATAGCATCCGTGATTGCAAATTTCAACTGCCCTAACCCCTTTTGTAAACGGCAGACGATATCGCATTATCCGTCTAGCAAATAGTATCCGTGATTGCAAATTCTGAAAGTGCTATAAGTATGCGTGATGTGTTAATGAATAAAACAACTTCGATAGATTTTGCCACTTTTATTGCAAATTTAATTAACAAAATATGTATTCTAGTTAATAGCTAAATATAAGAAGTAGGTATGTATGTTCCTGTATGTTCTTTGAATAAAAAAATATTATTTAGCAATTTTCTTTCTGCCTAGGGACTTATTGTCTTTAACGCATTCTTGTAAATCATGGGGTGCTAACCTCTGTTTCTGAGTTCCATTTTTCGGTTTCCTCCCTGATTAGAATCGCCTTCTCCCTGTGAATTTAGTTTTTATGCGCATAATAGTAGTTGGTTGTATGGAAATTTTCATGCCCTTTCGAGAAGCGTTAACTAATCGTTTGGTGATAGTACCCCTAAATTTAAAGGCAGTATGTAAGCCACTTAAAAGGCTGGAGGAACTTTTCACATTCGTATTATAAATGTTCATAAAGACTTTTACTCCTTCTTGAACGTTTTCCGGGTCATCCCTCAAATTTTTTTCGATATCGGATGTAAATTTCGTTGCAAATAGTTTCCACTCATTTATAAGAGCACTGATATTTACTTCCTCTATAGGGTTGTCATTCGCTCACACTTCAAAATCATTATAGCAATCTGTATCTAATGAAGAGGTTGTGATGAGTCTTTCTGATAGATAGTGCTGGATTCCGGTTCTTTTACTAGAAGCAGTGGTTTCAACAACTGGTTAGGAGGGTTCGTGCCAGTAGCATAAAAAAATATTTTTTGGTCTTGACACAAGATATCACATGCCGATTTTATGTTGTATTTTTTTATAACACCTGATTGATGTTTGCATTTCTTCCCTGTATAGCCTTCGGGGCAAGAACAAGTAAAACTTTGCATATCAACATAATATTCGATAGAGCTTGAGGAACTTAGGACTGAATATTGAAATTTATTCAATTCCTTTATGTTATCTGGTTTAACATTCTTATCATTTACTGTATATTTCCTAATATCTACTTTGTTGGTAACCACATCTAATAATCTTTGTTTATAATAGGCGTCAAAATTTGTTGTAAGAAAATCTACCAAATGGGCAAGGTTATAGGCTTTCATTCTTTCTAACGGTATATCTTTGAAAAGCCTAAATATTACTTCAACCATATTGTTGGTATTTGAGCCACGCGTAAGAAAGTTTTTTCTGTAAAAAAGACACCAAACCTCTTTTCTTTCCAACATTTTCTGTACATAGTTTTGGTATTTGGCATACTTAGAAGTTTTTTCAAAAAATAATGCAATGTTGGACTCAACTCGATCCTCACTTTGATTTGACATTAAAATTTGTCTGAAAAGTCTGTATAAATCTTGTCTATTATCGCGATCAATATTATTGCCAGAGGCACAAATCCATTTCCAGGCCGATTTTAACACATGGAATGTGCAGAGTAACAATGTGGCATTTGGCCAATATGTTTGGAGCACGTTTCGCTCTTTTAAATCATCATCAGTTAAAATAACTAAAGGACATATTTTTGTGGGCATAATTTCTATTAAATTTTTTACAGCCACATCAAACACCTCACGTTTTTCAGAAGTTGTAAGGACACATCCAACTGGAATACCTTCCAGTGCCATCCACAAATAATATTTCATTTTATATCAGTAGAAGATAAATGTTTTTCCAGTGCAGCTAGCATATCTTTTCCAGAACGAGCAACAAATGATGCCTAAAAATACACTTTTTCCAAATATTTGAAAAATCATTTTTTGTTGGAAAATAATGTCTGTCTGACATCGTAATCATTTCCAAGTGTCCGTTGCCGTTGACACTGAATGGCTCCTCTCAAAATATTGAAGAATCTCTTGAATGGTTTCATTTGCAATGGGTCTTTTTGATAGCGCAGCAGCGCTATCAACTGTGTGATTGTGATTATTATTAAATACAATCAGACACGGCCAATTTTCAGCAAAAATATTAGAGTGATTTCCTCGGGAATATTGAGGAGGAATACGATGTACTGTGAATATAATTTTGGCAGGACAATTTATGTTTTGCGATGCATGAGCTCTCTTTCGATTAGTTTCAGAAATTTTTGTTTCACGGGTACTAAAATGGCGATAATAGTATCGTTTAAATAAGTTTTTTTTGCGGTCTTAATGGGGTTTTGAACAGTTTTGTGTATGCTTCAAACTGTTGTGGTAGTATTCTGATAATCTGTCATCCATTTCTGTAAAAGAAAAATTACATTCTTCATCAATTTTGTATAAGGTATTCTATACGCATATATTTTTGATAAAATATTTGCGCTTGATAAAAAAAAGAGTTTTAAAGTCACTAAATCTGGGATTAAATATATAGGGTGTCTCAAATTTAAGAAAATGTGACGTTAAGAAACCAAAAAAATCGAATAAAAAGTTTCTGAGACAACCAAAATAACGAGCACGCCTTCAGTGGCGCTAGTCTGTTCTAGAATTTCACAAGTTAAATAGATAATATGATGGCTATGACCATGTTATTATCTGTTATTAAAATTAAAGCATCACCAAATCCAACCGAAACTAACCAAAACTAACGCCGTAACCCATCTGATCCAAACTATTCTAATTTAACCAATTCTAATCAAATTTAAGCAGACCCTGTATAACGCTTAACGCAATGCATTGTAGGTACACATTTGTGATAAAATTCCTAGCTCGGACATAACCTCATTTTTACTGGCTTCAGTTAAGTATTCAAGAATTATAAAAGGTACTTACTTCTATTTCTTCCTTATTAGATAAGATTGTTCAAACTGTATGGTCATCAACTATGTTCTATTCATAATTTAGTGGCAAATTCATATTATATTTAATCACAAAATCAAATATAAAAACCTAAACCTCCGTACTGAATCAATACTAATCGTTTGGTTTGCGTTGTACTAACATCAATCTTAACCGCTTTTGACGCTTTTTTCCAGACTGATTTTCAACGTACATTTTTGCGATCACGGGTGCGATTTGCCATATCGTCTGCTATTTACCAGAGATGTTCGGGCGAAAGCCGACTGGCGATCCTTGGTGTTGTATACAAATATGCAGGCGACACATCCCAATCTGACTCTCCGATCGATCTCTATTTCTTGGTGTTGTCTACTTAGTGTCACTGATTGTCCAAGATATATGTGTGATTGTGTTTTGTTTGTAGTTTGTCCATGAAACGTAATGGTGTGGTTTGCATCAGGAACGTTAGTCATGAATTGTGTTTTAGCATTATTCATGTGTAGTCCAATTTTGACAGCTTTTACATGTAGTTCTTCCAACATCTTAGTTAGTTCTTGTTTATCATTTCCAAACAGGTCGACATCATCAGCAAACCTTAAGTTGCTTAGGTATTCACCATGGATGTTAATTCCCTTTTCCCTCTGACTTTCTTGAAGACATCCTCCAAAACCAGAGTAAACAATTTTGGCGAAATTACATCTCCCTGTCTGACGCCTCTTTTGGATTTTAAGTTATTTGTCTGTGCGTGAATCTTGATAGGTATTGTAGAAGTTTTGTCTATATTTTCTATTAGGTTGATGTATTTTCAATCCACTGGGCATTTCTCATAGATTATATTATTGCCCAGGTTTCGATAGTATCGAAGGCCTTTCTGAAGTCTACGGAGGCTCTCCATATAGGTATATTATATTCAGATACCTCCTCTATAAGTTGTTTTACTGTATGGAGGTGTTCGGTAGAGCTGTATTGATTTCTAAATCCAGCCCATTCACTTGGTTGTTATATTTCAAGTTTTCGCTTTAACCTGTTCGTAATAATTATTCTGCTAAACAATTTGTACACCTGACACAGCAGACTGATTGGTCTGTAGTTTCCGAGGTCCAGACGGATCTCCTTTTCTATAGATAAGAACAATCACTGCATTACCCCAGTCATGAGAAATGAATTCTTGCCTCAAGCAGGCATTGAATAGTTTTACTAATTCTTCTTTAGTTTTTCTATCGCTTTCCTTCAGCATTTCCGGTAGTATGCCATCTTCTCCTACCGCCCGTCCATTTTTCATTTGCAATAGAGCCTTTTCCAGTTCTTGGATGTCTATTTCTGACATTTCCTGTGAATTAACATTGATAATTTTATTGTTTGTGTCCTCATTCTCTTCCTTCACTGCTTCGTTTAGTATTTTTGATTCATATAAGTCTGTGTAAAACAATTCAACTTCTCTCAGTATTTGTGTGCCATCTTCTATTATATTATTCGCTTTGTCTTTTATTATCGGTATTTCCTTATTCTGCGTGTTTTGTATTCTAAATATCTTCCGACCCTTATTGTTTTCAAGCTAGGATTGTACCTGCTTTGTTTTGTGGCTCAGGATGTCCTGCTTTGCCATTTTTGTTGCTATTATATTGGTTGCCAAATATTCTATTGTCTCTCCCTTTCCACTTCTTATGAGTTCTCTTCTTTTTTTTAATAGTTTTTTAGTTTTGTCGGTCAATCTATTATCAGGTTTTTTCGAAGGTTTGGCTATGAATTCTGCAGCTTATTTTATTACTTTTGTTATCCTTCTGTTAGCTTCGTTTATAGTTTCATTTGATTGTCCTGGATTTTTAGAGAATTTTTCGTTAAGTTGTTTTTTATATCCTTCATTTTCTTCGTTCATTTTCTTCCTTCCGTGATTCTATATTTATTTTAGGTGTTTTTCGTTTCATTTTTCTAGCACTTTCCATTTTGCATCTGATCATTCTATGGTCGCTTCCAGTAGTAAATTGATTTATCACGTCTACGTCCTGGATTATATGATTATGTTCTTATATGATAAAATCAATCTCGTTCTTGGTTTTTCCATCTTGACTTCTCCAAGTCCATTTTCGCTTTTCTTTCTTCTGAAAGAAGGTGTTCCTCAAGTAGAGCTTTCCCTTTTCTAGGAAATTGGCAAACAGTGTACCTCTATCGTTTCTGGCTCCTAAACCAAAATGTCCTATATCTTTGTAAGGGATCTGTAGTTTTTCCAATTTTGGCGTTGATGTCACCTCCTATAATAACATGTGTTGTTTTGCTTCCATTGAGTGCTCTTGCTATATTATCCTCGTATACCAGTTCCACTTCGTCGTTTTCACGTGAGCAGGTTGGGGCATGAACTTGAATGTGGTTCATGGTAGTTGTTTTATTTATGGTGAGTGTGACATAGCTTACTCGGTCTGACAGAGCTTTCAGTATCTTCAAGTTTGGGGTTAACCTCCTATTAACTAAAATTCCAACCTCTCCTATACCAGTATTGTCATCTCCTTTACAGAACAACACATGTCCGGAGTTTAATGTGATACACTGTTCTCCCTTTCGTCTTGTCTCGGCTATACCTACGATATCCCATTTGATTTTGTCTTATTCATATTCGAACTCAGTTAAGCGTTCATCAGTTCCTAAAGACCTTGCTTTGTCACAACCTAAGTACCCGGCCTTGGGACTCTGCTCAGGTAGTAAATTCGGCCTTAGTTACACTATTTTTTATTACCTCAATTGGGATAAGGTGAATCAACAAACAAAATTTCGGGACAAATGTATTTATTTGAAACACAACAATAAATTCACAAAAACCGTATATGCTTAATACAAATACGAACAAATATTAGTTATATAGTAAAAATGTCCAACTCAATATTTTATATATATCAAAAATAAGTTAGGGACTTATCTTGGGAAGACTCGGGACGTACAGTTCGCGGAAGTAGTCGAGGGTTCTTGAGCCGTTGTTAACTGGACTGTAGAATGATGAGGTCCGGTAAGTGGATCTTGTAGAGGTCGGTACAGGTCTGTAGAGGTCGGTACAGTAAGGTCTGTAGATGGTCCTTGAGGCTGCAGAGCTGTATAGAAAGAAATAAAAAACAGGAGAAACAGTAGAACATTTGTTAATTGAAAAAGAGGAATAAAATGAACAAGTAGGAGCTTATACTCCAATACATACAAAAAATTGAATTTGATTTTCAAAATAAAACCACAGAAAACTGTTCATTCTTATCCGTCCTGTTTCCAAAATAATCGGAAAAAGCAAATTCAAATCGGTGGAAAATAAAGAATCTGTTATAAATTCACTTCATAAAATAACCTTGGACGCCACCATATTTTTTATTAAAGAAAGATAATACCGGCGAAGAAAAAATGGAAAACGCCATCACAAAAACATTGTTTTTTCTAAAAACGAAATATTTCAACTTAATAAAAAAATCCAAATAGAATCATTTTTAAGCACACAATTACAATTTGAAAATATATAGATAACTTACCAGCGAAGAAAATTAAAAATCGCACACAAAATGATATTATTGAAAAGGAGAATGCTGAATAACTTTTCAGCGAAGAAATGAACAAGCCGATTCCTTGAATCGTAAGTTTAAATAGACATTTAATGATAGTAAAAACTATCAACGATACGTTCCTAATATTCGAAATAAAAGGATTTGGAATTAGAGGTGGGAGTAGCCGACGAATGAGTAACGCTCCAAAATAATTGATGAAAATAGTAACATGTCTCAGCGACATGTTACAGTCGTTATATTAAGATGACAGCCCGATCTAACCCAGGGATTCTTAGCACCCCCTGTTCGTTCGAGCCCTATTCCAACCGCTGCCTTGGTTGGGGTTACTCAGACTGCTGCGGACTAGGGGCATTTTCCTAAGTTTTGTTTCCATATGGGAGGATTTGGCCATTTAAACACCACGCGGGCCGGGCGTCTTCGCGAGTTGTGTTTTGCAGCCGCCCAATCCGGGTCAGACGCTGATAATAGCCGCCCATTCTGGGTCAGACGCTATCCTGTTGTGAACTATCTTAGCTTCATCTCTGTCGCTTCGGAACATTACCGTCAAGGGTGGTCCTACCAGTAGCTACGCTACCACCGGCATCGTTTCCTGTGTATCTACTGAGCCCTCTCACCAACCACAAAGTGATAGTCCCCGAGAAGAATAGTGTACACACTAGATATAAATTGATTGAATGAAACGACGAGTACTGAGTGTGCAATTTATTATAAAAATCCAGCTAAGCGCTTACAGCCACTAGGCCATTATCAAAGCTGCGTCACAAAAAAGTTACTACAGTTGTCTTAAAACATAAAATTGTGCACTTGTTTTGCATAAGTAGATGAAGTTGTTGAAAAGTTACGATACTTGTAATGAATTAAAAATAAGTTAAAACAAGCCAATAATAAGTGTGTAAGATTAAACGGTTACATGTTTTATAATTGAAGATTATCAATTATGTCTTACCTGGTTAGTTCTTTAGCGGCCAGTTCTGTTTGAACGACGCTGATTTTTTTTCCATAGCCCATTTTGAACTCAGCCTCAGCGTCCTGGAATACAGTCCGCATCCTGAGCATATTTTCGTTATGCAGCCGTCTGTGTATATGCGAATTGCATCTGTTACATTTTGTTCCGTATTTTGTTTCATTTCTATTTCATAGGGGTTTCCAAAAACACATGTATTGACCCATTCTTACATCGGGCTTCATACCAACCATGCTAAGTCGTAACATTGGCAATATCGCAACACCTTACGTGTAAATATCAAGAGGGGTGATGCCAATAATCACCTGGATAACAGCGATTGGCACCCAATTGGCACTAACAATTATACCAACATGCTTATTCCACACAAGCTAACTGTCTGAACAACCTTTTATGGACTACAAGAAAAAAGTTCCAACGCTCCCTTTTATATTATAGTTAATTATACAAATTTAGCTTTATTAACTTCTTTACTGTATTATTCATGCATGAGTATGGATAATTGACTACGTACACAAAAACAATGACATAAGAAGAGCTATTTCTGGTATTTGCTGCACTTACTCTATAAACAGGATGTTACAAGTTCCCTTAATTTTTTCTAAACATACTTGATTGCGTAAATCATGGCTTGTCGCATATGTTCCTTCCCCGGCTTGGGACTCTTCCTCAAGTTGTGGTATACGACTCCAGTTAATGTATTTTCATAGCAATCACTGGGATGGGGTGAACAATCGATATTAAGTTGGACGCCACCAGCTTTTTAAGCAATACTTTAATTTAACAAAAAAACTAGAAAGGTTAAAAACTGGAAAACCTTATATTCACTTTAACTTAATAAATGAAATACTGAAAATATTTTGACGCGATAGTCCAAGTTAATATAAATTGCTGAAAATCAAATATCAAATGATCAGTAAATTATATTTATTCATAACACAATATATAATTCACATTAACTGCATATCCAAAATACAAGACGAATACGAACGCCGTTATACAATAAAAATCTCTAATTCTAGATTTACATGAATTGAGTATAAGACAAAGGACTTATCTTGGAGAGGTTCTGGCATTATTCAGCTCTCAGCTAGGTCCTAGTGGATGGAGATATGGTCCTTAATCCATCCCGGCCGGTTTTGTGTCCTCTCTATGGCGGTGTTCAATTATAGGGCCTACTCAGGGACTGCAGAGCTGAGGAAAGAAAAAAAGAGTAAAAATCAAGGAAACATTCTGAGAAGGAAGGAATAGATAGAACAGATAGGAAGCTTATGCTCCAACACATAAAAAACTGAATCTAGTTTTCAAAATAAAACTAACAGAAGTTTGTTCTATCATATTTGCTTTGTTCCCTGAATAAACAGAAAATGCGGAATTATGAAGCTAAGAAAAAATGAAAAGAAATTATCAAAAATGTGCTTCAAAAGAATATAGAATGTTTCTTTTTTACAATAAAAAAGAATTGAACATACAAAATTCATCAAACGCCAGCCCGTATTATAATTTGGAATAAAACAGTATAAACATGGAAAAAATATTCCAAAAATCTAACTTACCAGCAAATATGTGAAAACACAACGATGTAGGTATATTAACTTATCATTGTCACTATAGGAAGATACTTTTCCTATGTACGATATGATTCAAATATACAAAATTTGGAAGTGAAACCAGTTTTTTTTTAATTTCAAATCATTAGTACGACGAAATTAAAATATCATAATCCGATGGAAATGGTAACGGGCGATCTGCTTGTTACAACTTACCAACTTGCATAGACTTCTTGCAGACTGTCCTAAGCCGAATCAATTATGTAGTTTATACTTGATGCTTATTTAAATAATAGTAAATGGGCTAGGCCGGTACGGAACCATTCCTTATGTAAAATAACATGGTAAATTGGAAAGGTCCATCGTGGTAATGTTTTAATCAATTATATTTGCGCATGCGTCAATCATGAAGCAGCCGTCAGTCATCTTGTACCTTGTGTGCATGTCATCCACCATGTACCATGTCTGCTGATGACGTCACCCCTGCTCACATAGGTAAGAAAATCACATTACTTTACTTTCGGTGAAGTAGTTTCGGCGACCCCCACCCCTTCTCGCAAGCGTTTCTGCGATAGTATAAATACGGGAAATAACATTTTTATCGCTTAGTATTCGATATTTGCTGGAACTGTTAACATGGCGAGTACCAAAATGTTTAGTGTTTCTCAACTTTACGGCAGGAAGGTCAAACCGACCGATGAGAGATTTGGATTGTGGCTCCTGTTGGAAAATTTGGAAGGTAACAATATTAATTACACGGAAGACAAACACCCACTGGGAGATGGCCTAATATGAATTACAGAATCATTTTGCGACAACATAATATTTGTAAACGTATGCGGCTTAGAGGACTCTTACTAAGTAACAACCCATTTGCCATTGGAATAAGAGAACTAGTCGGAGAAGATTTGGAAATTATTAAAAGGAATTTTAAAGAACCTATGCGCATTCCATATAGAGTAGAATTGGTGGACGTTGAACTCGACAAGCTACTTAAAGAAATATCCAATTTATTGAAGCAGCTTTGGGAGAAAGATTACTACCTAATGGACTTGGACATAACGCAGGATTTTGCAGGAGAATTTAACAAAGAGGAAATTATTAGTTATTCAACCAACAACTTCAACTTTTGCATCCAAGGAGAGTACAAGGAAAGGTGCAACGTTATTCCAAACATTGATAAAACAGTTGGCATAGATTGCCTTACGTGGCTCACATCTAACGCAAGGGTTAGAATATACAACAGATTCATTTGTCAAGTGAACAATCCTGAAGTTAACAAGAGCATTGGTAACCATATAATATATTTTGTCAACTGCCCAGACGTGAGAATATTAAAGGAAACTTTCTCTTCTGCATTGGCCAAGAAGCATGGCATTACCAGGTTAGAAGCTGCGATATATAACTATTCTATTAGAAATTCCCATTGAGAAGCCTATTGTCCTCTAGAAGATAGTAAGTTTTAAATCCCAAATTCTCCGATATACCCTGTTTCGATTGCAAAAATGTGGACAAAGTTGACCAAGAGTCTACAGAACAGCTGTTGTCTTGTGTTTAACAATATGCTGCAACATGTTTATTGGGGTAACAGCAATACAAGAAAATTGACGGGATTACAAATAAATTTACCAAAGAGTCTGACGCAAAGAAAGAGGTTATAAATTACATCCTCTCTGCATGCATCTTTAATTGCCCCCCCTGTTGACCATATAGAAGTTGTAGAAGAAAATAAGAACATGAACAATGTTTCTAGGTCCAGTACTCCTTTTTCTACTACACCGAAAGATATCGACAGGACGCTGGGCTAATATATACAGATAATTTGATTGCACGTGGTTTAAGGAAGAAGAACAGTAGAACAAACGAACTTTCTCCTTATAATATTAAAGAAATCAACCTTCTATCGCAAGCTTACATTACATCGACAAGGAAACGAAAACAGGAAATGGATGAGCTAGGTACCAAGTAGCGGAAGCTGGATTTTCTCGAAAAGTCAACTGCAATAAAGGAAGAATATAGAAGTCTACTGGATAATGAAGAGAAGATAACACAATTGTGGGAGAGATTAGAGAACTATTTATATAGCCATTGTACAAACCTAGACCCAGCAGGTGTGTATAAGATGTCAGCGTTTACCATAAACAATAAAAACTAATATACTTATGTTGGTGTGTTAGCGGAAAAGGATGGCATAAATAATTTCTACTTCTTGAAGGGTACAACAAAGATATATTTCTAAGTGTTTACAACAATAGAAAAGCTTTTATTGCAGATGGTTATATTACAATACTTTATAATAATGGTATGGAGATAATATACTTGCCAACAGAATTATCGTTTGTAACATTCACTACCAATGGAATTACATCTTACCAAGGCAACACATTCGCCAAAATAGAAAATTTTAATTTTACACGGAGGTATGGAAGAATATTCTTTTTACCCAAAAAGATGTGACTCAAACTAAAAACATTACGATGCAGAAGATAAAAGATCTTATTAAACTTAGACATTTCCAACGGTTAGAATGAGTTGCCGAAGGAACAGAAATGGTAATTGCCGCTATAAAGGAAGTTAAATACAGGGAGAGACTTCGTTACATATTAAAGATTGAAAATTCGGAAATCTGCTTCTGGTCGAACTATTGGTTGGAGAAAGAATTTGCAGAAATGGACCTAAGTTTTAGAAGTGAGATAAAAATAGATAAGTCTAAAGATACGGCTAATACAAGAAAGGAAAGAGTTGTATTTTGTTTGTAATAATTGTTTGTATTATACTCAACATTCTATTATAGTAAATAAGAACGATTGAAAAAATTGTGTTTTGTTTATCCCTACCAGTGTTGTTTTATTCCTTTTTTCGAAAGATATGAGTTAAGGCAGATGGTGAGTCACTTAACACATGACAGAAGACAAACACCACAGAACAAAAGAAGGTTGACAGGTGACGTAGAATACAAGTTGTCATATGATTTACTAGACAGATAACACATGGCAGTTGATACACGTGACATGACGTACCCCTCACCACCCATGGCGTCACAGAACACATGTTTTCGTGTGGTTTGCTATGTAGTATGAGGTGCATCATCTGTCACTTGTGTCAACTGCCATGTGTCATCTGTCTAGAAAACCCTAAGAAAACTTGTATTCTGTGTCACCTATCAACCTTGTTGTATTCTGTGGTGTGTGAGTTTCTGCTATCCTTCTGCTAACCCCTAACCTAACCTAACCTAACCTATGGTATGTGTCTTCTGTCAAGTTTTAAGTAACTCACCACCTCCCTTAACCCATATCTTTGGGAAATAGGTATAAAACTACTCTGGTAGGATAACAAAATAATATTTTTTCAATCGTTTTTATTTACAATAATAACATGTTAAGTATAATACAAACAATTATTACAAACAAAATATAACTGTTTCCTTTCTTCTATTAGGCGTATGTTTAATTTTATCTACTTCTATGTTAATTTTATAACTTAGGTCCATTTCTGCAGATTTATTTTCCAACAAATAGTGCGAGCAATAAAAGATTTCTGAATTTTCAACCTTTAATATGTAACGAAGTGTCCCCCAGTATTTAACTTCCTTTATAGCGGCAATTACGATTTCTTTTCCTTCGGCAATTTGTTCTAAGCGTTGGTAATGTCTAAATCTAATACAATCTTTCATCTTCTGCATGGTCATGTTTTTAATTTGAGTCATATCTTCTTGGGTAAAAGGAATATTCTTCTTTACCTTCGTGTAAAATTTTAAATTTTCTATCTTGGTGAATGTGTTGCCATGATAAGACGTAATACCATTGGTAGTAAAGGTTACAAACGTTTATTCTGTAGGCAAACATATTATCTCCATACCATTATTATAAAGTATTGTAATATAACCATAAGCAATAAGAGCTTCTCTGCTGTTCTAAACACTTAGAAATATATTTTGGTAGTAACCCATTAAGAAGTAGATATTTTTTATATCATCCTTCTCCGCTAACACACCAACATAAGTATATTTGTTTTTATTGTTTATGGTAAACGCTGACAACTCATATACACCTGCTGGGTCTAGGTTTGTCCAATGGCTATAAAAATAGTTTTCTAATCTCTCCCTCGATTGTGTTATCTTTTCTTCTTTCTCCAGTAGACTTGTATATTCTTCCGTTATTGCAGTGCTCTTTTCGAGAAAATCCAGCATCCGCCTCTCGGTATCTAGCTCATCCATTTCCTGTTTTCGTTTCCTTGTCGATGTAATGTAAGCTTGCGATAGAGGGTTGATTTCTCTATTATTATAAGGAGAAAGTTTGTTTGTTTCAATGGTTCTCTTCCTCAAAACAAGTGCAACCAAATTATCTGTTGCGTCCTGTACGCCGATATCTGTATAATTCGAACATTGTCTCTGTTCTCCTTTTTTTCTACAACTTAAATATGGTTAACAGGGAGGCAATCAAAGCTGCATGCAGTGAGAATGTAATTTATAACCTTATTCCTTGCGTCAGATTCTTTTGATGGATTTATATGTAATCCCGTCCATTTTCTTGTATTGGTGATTGCCCAATAAACATATTGCAGCATATTGTTAAACTCAAGACAACAGCTATTCTGTAGACTCTCGGTCAACTTGTGAACCACGTAAGGTAATCAATGCCAACTGTTTCATCATTGTTTACCAAAACGTTGCACCTTTCCTTGTACTCTCCTTGGATGCAAAAGTTGAAGTTGTTGGTTGAATAATTAATCATATCATCTTTGTTAACATCTCCTGCATTATGTCCAAGATTTTTAGGTAGCAATCTTCCTTCCGCAGTTGCTCCAATAAATTTGGTATTTATTTAAGTAGCCTGTCGAGTTTAACGTCCGCCAATTCTACTTTGTATGGAATGCACACAGGTTCTTAATGTGTCCTTCTAATAATTTTCAAACCTTCTCCGACTGCTTCTCTTCTCCTAATGCCAAGCGGGTTGGTACTTAGTAAGAGGAAAGGTAGCTAAGCTTCAACTCCATGTTCTGTAGAAACCAATTCGCCAAACTTTCCACGTATATAACTATTAAAAGAGCCACGTATTTAATTTTGAACAAGTTTAGAATTTCCATCGCAGTCCTCTAAGCCGCATACCTTTACAAGTATTAAGTTGTTGCAAAATGGATCTGTAATTCGTATAAGTCCATCTTCCAGTGGGTGTTCGCCTTCCGTAAATTAATATTTCCAATATCTGAACCCATATCGTTACCTTCCAAATTTTCCAACAAGAGCCACAATCCAAATCTCTCATCGGTCGGTTTGACCTTCCCGCCGTAGAGTTGAAAAACACTAAACATTTTGGAGCTTGCCATGTTAACACATCCAGCGAAAGTCTAATACTAAGCGATACAAATGTTACTTCTCTTATTTATGCCATCGCATAAAGGCGTGCGAGAAGGGATGGGGTCGCGGAAATTGTTTCGCTGAAAGTAAAGAAATGTGATTTTCTCACCTATATGACCAGTTGTGACGTCATCAGCATACACGGTACAAGGTTGATGGTATGCACACACGGTATAAGATGGCTGCCTCATGATTGACGCATGTGCAGATCGCATTGAGTTAAAAAGTACCACGATGGATCTTGGCAATTTCCCATGTTATTTTACATATGGAATGGTCCCGTACCAGCCTAGCCCTTTACTAATGTTACTTTCCGGCTCTACCCTTCTTTTTGTCTCGGTGCCATGCTTGTTTTCAAGCGTGAGCTATCTCCATAACAATTTGGTCGAATTGGTCTCTATCTATCGCTACTTGGAATAGTTGTTCTACTCCGAGTTCGGTCCAATTTCTAATATATCGTAGCCAAAATAGCTTTTTGGGACCTATACATTTTCTGTCCCTGAAGATGATGCGATAGATGTGATATTTGGTACCTCTCGCATTATATTCCCGGAATAACTGACCTTTCTTGTTTTTATGATGTACAGGAGTTCTCGATCTTTATTCAGCTGTCTCAGTACCTCTTTATTACTGGTATGAACAATCCACGGGAGGTATCGAAGTGCAAACATTGTGTCATTTGAAAACACCCTGTATATGTACTCGTAAGTTAAGAATAATTTCATCTCCTCGAGTGAAATTATATGTGAATTGGAACCCACTTGTTTTTCGAAGAAGAGTTTGGTAAATACAGTTTTCTAAGAAATTCATTTGGACTTATTTCACGACTTATGGATATTATTTCTGAGATATAGATATGCCAATTTAACCTCTCCGACTTTAATGACCAGATCATATTGTACTGGAATTTTTTCCTTGTTATGAAACTAATTTTTCTCCTTTCTTTCAGTCCCTCTCATCAATTTCTTCTTATAATCTCTCATCATGGGTTAGAATCGTATCAAAGCTCTATTCATCTCCTGTGGGTTACTTGCGTGTGTCTTCTCCTTTAAGATCATGTTTTCGCTCACACTTAAAATAAATTCTTATCTTGGACAAATCGAGTTTGATTCTCTTGGAATTTTCATGTATCTAACTAGTTAATATTCTTATCTAGTTTTAATATTTCAAGTTTCAACATTATTTAATGTTTATCATAAATTTGTTTATATCAAAATTAACTGTACACATTTTCAGGCAAAAAAATAATCAAAGGAGAAGAACCTATTGCCGATTTCAATATTAACAGCGGAATGAAAATACTAGACAATGAAGTTAGAGTACAAGGTGAGGTGAGAATTGGATTTGGACACCAAACAGGAGCTCATGGTTCTGCGTCTGCCAATGTTCTAGGTCAACAAGCTCATGTAAACGCAGACATCCTCAACAGTCCCGCTTTGGATTCTCCTACATCGCGACATTGAGTAATCATAGATAAACTTCTTTGCAAATGTTTGATTATCTATACTATAAATAACTGTCTCTATAAGTTGTGCTTGCTCACACAAACTTCATCCCAGAGGATAATTAAGGAAAAGTAGGATTTTGCAGATATGTCCCTATGACAAAATGCAGCGTTGCCTATCGCATCCTTATAATTTGGTTTTTTTCAAATGAAATGCACCCAAAAATATGTGCCAAACATATACCATAATATATAAAAAAATCATTATTTTGACACATGACTTTTTCACGCCAATTTGACAGCAAGACAACAACATTCAATGCAGTTTGATGTGCTACTTACAAAAATATATATGACGCAGCATATTATTCGAAATAACCAAGTTATTAGGGTGCGACAAGCAACCTGGGACAACCAATATACAACGGTATATTATAAAACAAGTATCACAATGACTAATTTTCTAGTACGAGTGCGATTTGCGTAAGGAACCGCAAAGCACTAGTACTGCAAAAAGTCATTGTGATACGAATTTTACATACAATTTTTTATAATAAATGTACAAAAATATTTTTTTACAATTAAAATTGAAATTGGTGATTTTTGTGATCATTTAATGTTGGTACCTTCGCCTTACAAGTGACAGTTGACAGAAGTTTTGAATTTAAATGGTCAATAAATTACTAAGACAGTTCAGAATTTATTAATATGGTAATAAAATGCGAATTATCATGCACTCCACAAGAACTTCGCAAAATTGCTGATAATGCAGTTAATTATTTACTAAAATTGAATAGATGAGGCTTTTACTTGATGAAGATCCATACTGAACGATGAAATAAAACAATTTATTTTGTTTAAATCTTCATATATTTGGACTAATGTTCAATTTAAACTTGTTGAAGCGTTTCACTAACACAGTAGCTTTGTCAAAACGAATGAAGGTAAAATATAAAAATGTCTTAATATATACAGTGCTAAATCTATTTACTAAGGTTAACAATGGTATTAAAAGCAACTCTTGTTGATAACTTGCTCACATACAATAATGTTAATCCTATAATTCACTCTGATATCATTACTTAATTAAAAGTGTGTTTGAATCAAAATGATTTTCATTTCAATGGAGAGGTTTATAGCAGTGAAGATGGTTTGATTATGGGCAACCCCCTCAGCCCCCTACTAGCAGAAATTTTCATGCATAATATAGAAAAAATAATTCATGAACACCCCCTTAGTAAAAAAATTTATGTACTGGCACCGATATGTGGACGATATTTTAGCTAGCTTCATCGGTACAAATAGACAATTAGAGAGCTTCATTACTTACATAAACTCGATTCACAATAATATCAAATTTACCGTAGAACTTGAACAAAATAAGTCTATTAACTTTCTAGACCTTACAATTTCAAATATAAATAATAAACATGATTTTTCTATATTTCATAAACCATCACATACAGATATTACAATTCATAATAGTTCGGTCCACCCATTCAGTCATAAACTAGCAGCTTTCAATAGTATGATACACAGACTCTTAACAGTCTCATTAAATATTAATAATTATACCAAAGAATTAAATATCATAAAACAAACAGCAGTTAATAATAATTACGATCCAAATTTAATTGACAATATCATAAATGAAAAGATAAAAAAAACAGACTTTAGAACAAGTATTCCCTTCAGATAAAAATAATAGACAATTTAAAAGCTTAACATACTTTGGAACACCATCCTTAAAAATTAAATCATTTTTAGAAACTTTAGACATGAATATTTCCTTTAAAACTGATCACAATTTATCCAAATTCATTAAAAATAATAAATCTAAATCTTCAAAATTAAACAAATCAGGAGTTTATAAATTAAAATGTGGTAATGACAATTGTGATAAAATTTATATCGGTAGAACTTTTAGAAATTTTAAAACTAGAATTTCGGAACACAAACGTAGCTATGACAACAAAAAATTAGATTCTAACTATTCAAATCATTTATTAGAAAACCAACACATTTTCGACCCAAATTTTGAAATTCTCCATGTAGTCGGTAAATCCTTTAGTTTAAATTTATTAGAAGCCCCAGAGATTAACAAAAATAAATATTCAGGTAATCTCCTTAACGACCAAATAGATATGAATCAGTCTCCTTTATTGAACCTCTTTACCTAGAAGATAGCTTAGGAATGTTTGTAGTGAATGAATTTCCAGGTAATATCTTTTAATACCATTGTTAACCTTAGTAAATAGATTTAGCACTGTATATATTAAGACATTTTCATATTTTACCTTCATTCGTTTTGACAAAGCTACTGTGTTAGTGAAACGCGTCAACAAGTTTAAATTGAACATTAGTTCAAATATATGAAGATTTAAACAAAATATATTGTTTTATTTCATCGTTCAATTATTTACTACCTGAAACATACCTTCTAAGGTAGTGCGTAGAAAACAAAATGAAAATTTACAGAGAAAATATCAGCTATAAATGTCAGTCTATCAGCTATAAGTTAAACAGTGCATGTAACTGTATGAAAAGTTACCAAAAACGATGCTGAAATGGTTATTTTGTGCAAATGTTTTCAATGTCACAAAGTAGACTTTGTAGATGTGAATTATAGAGAATAAATTATTTATTTTCTTATCCAGTTCCATTTCTGAAGCATTCTATAGAATTATACGTGCTTATTGATTCCAATAGAATACATTTATCTCAGAGAAAATTCTTGTTATTAACCTGTCACAAAAAAAATTAATTAGGTAGTTATAAGGACTGCCGACAGAAGTGAAAACTCAAAACAATGGAATAATTGGGTCATTTTTAAAATTTCAATGTATAGTAAAATTAAATGATATACATTTATACATAATCATTTAAGAATTCAAATTTGCTAGAAAATTTTATATATTTTAAAATTTTGCAGACATCAAATATTAGAAAATAAATTTTTTTAAGGAAAAATCAATAACAATGTAGGAAATATTGTAACCTTCCCAATCTCCTCCTACCAAAAAGAAAAAAATTAGTCGGAAGGAGGTTACATCCCACTATGCAAATAAATATTACAGTTACGTTAATTCAACATCACATTGTGATAATGTTCTTCCTTTTTTTCCTCTTGTTTTCATCACATGCACATCTATCTATACAACCGCTTATGCCCAGCTTGTTGCTGTTAACTTTTGTGACGTTTCAACTTAACTTCTCAGCGATGTTTAAGCGCTGCCTTCTTACATTACTGTGATATTACTAGAATTTCCTCGAAAGGAAGTCTTTATAACGAACTAAAAACAACATTTCTGTTACATTCTGAAATGCCTTTTAACATCTGGTCGATCTTAATGCAATGTCTAAAAATAACATCGTATCAATGATCTAAATGCGACATTTCAAGAACAATACAGTGTATTATCGTAGATGTTGTATGGAAAATACATGAACCTCTAAATAATATACCTTAAACATTCTAGATGACATCCTATATTTGTTTCTGTGCCTAATCAGCAAATACAGGGTGAACAACTAAGAACGCCGGCTGTCGGCCATATTTCAAAAAATAGTGATGGTACAACTTTAAAAAAATACCTTCAGGAAAATCACCCTGAAAAATCGCTGGAAAATATTTTGGAGTTCCTAAAATATCTGCTATTGATTGGAATGAACACTTAAAAACATAATACTGTGATTATCTCCAAAAAAGACATACCAAAGGTATCCTAGAAATACAATTTTTGATATATTGTTGAGATTACGAAAAAATGTAGTTAGGGACTTTTTGTCCTTATTCTTCAAGTGAGGGGTGGGGGAAGGTTCAACCCAAAAAACAAATGTAACACTTTTTTTTAATCGATATCCATGTTTTTGGCGTCATTCAAAGGAGTTTTCCCATTTTTCTCGGAAATTTCAAATGTAATGAGGCAATTTTTAAATTTTGATGATAAGGGGTTGACAAATGGGAATCTTTGCCAAGATATAAGATTTACAATATCAGATATAAAAATTAGAAAAAACGCTTCAATTTACATTTGAAATTTCCGAGTGGATACAAAATTATCTAATTTTGTTATCAATCAAACAGAAAAACTCTTTTAAATGCAGCTAAAATCATTAATACCGGTTAAAAAACGAAAAGGTTATACATTTATTCATAAGTTTGAACCTTCCCCACCCATTATTTGAAGAATAATGGCAAAAAATCTCCTCAATTAAATTTATTCATAATCTCATCAAGATTTCAAAAATTGTATTTTTAGGACACCTTTAGTATGTTTTTGGAGTATTCTGTTTTTGAGTGTTCATTCCACCCCTAGTGGATATTTTAGAGACTGCAAAATATTTTCCAGCAATGTTTCAGGATCGCTTACCTAAAGGTAGTTTTTTTGAAACTTGTACCATGATTCTTTTCTGAGATGTGGCCTACAGTCGTTCTTAGTTGTTCATCCTGTACATTTAAAATAAAATAGCAAAAAAAGTAATAGAGGATTTAAAACGTTTATTCACTATAAATAAACAGTACAGTAAATTTGAAAAAAACAGGTACAAAATTAGAAAAAAAATATCTTGTCCAGGAATCAAACATAAAAAAATAAAATTTTGTAAGCATATTACATAACAAGTCTGGAAAGTGGAAACTATTGAACGCATTCTGTGGAAGCAAGAAATAAAAAAGAGTATATTAATCTGTAGTTACCATAACGTAACATACTTTGATACCGAATTAATAAAGCTTAACGGATACACATACATTACAGCTAGTTTACAGAAAATTGATTGGAATAGTTTTTTAATTATATTAAAACTAATAAAAATTTCACACCATAAAGATTTAATGAAACATTATGTTGCATTAACCGAAATTCAATCTGATTAAAGTAAATTCTATCGTTTACTTACGGTTACTTTTTCTCACGCAAGAGTGGCTGTTTCGAGTGCCTCAACCATTCCAGAACGTACACTTTAAAATCCTAATCTGTGAAACATTTAAAGGTGTTCTGAACAGCAGCTAATAAAACAATTACTTTAGATCAAATTGTGCCCATGGAGACCTTTGATCGATCATCATAAACTACATCAAACTTGATTTTGAGCCAATTGACTGGGACCCGTTTTCCATAAGATACGTGCGGGGTTCTTCAAAGGAATAATAACATATTTTATTTCGAGAAGTGACTTTTCATGATTTTCCGTCTATTACATGCCTCACTTCATTTGGCAGGTAAATTCAGGTGTGCTATGAAAATTCATACTTCTTTTCTGTATGAAATAATATATACTATTCTCATCTTGTTATTTTCATCCTGGAACAAATTGTATATTAACATCGTGGAATTGTAACTCAATGAAAACTAAGCATTAATAATACACTGTATACAAAAAAACTACTTATGAAGAAGAGATATGAACACATTATCAAGTTAAATGAGTTTTTAATTATTTGTATCCAATTGAGTATCCAATAGCTGTGTTTCTACAATAATAAATAATTGAATGCTGTTTGTTGACTGGATCATTCAGTATCATAAGTTACATATTATTTAACTAGAATAATATAGGTACCATTGTAAGGGACATCTGCAGCTTATTTATTGTATTCAGTGAATTTTCAAATGGAAATGAGCTTTTTAACAGAAATTTCTGTTTTTAAAGTCTTGAACAGTCTCTAATTGTTCACAAGAATTGTAAGTCATAATGTCAAAATTTTCTAAACCTGCAAAACTATATTGATGGCTAAGGCTACTACTACAAAAACTGAACTAGAGATACTTGATTCAATATTGTTTGTACTGTTGAACACAATGTTTGTATCAGACTATCTGAAATATTTAGTACCCTTTCATTACATAATTACCAACTATTTATTTTTTTATTTTATTTGTGTAAGTAGCTTCTGAAACATCTTGAACATTCAAAATATTTTCTCCTAGATTCAAATATCTGCCAACATATATGAGCATGTTTTATTATTAATAATAATATCAACCCTATTGCAATATTAAGTTTTTTGTAGGGTATAATGCATATCTAGGATTTGAAATATTGTGAATCGTTTTTAAAATATACTTACTAACTACAATATATTGAAAATTGAAAAAACCCTCATTTTGTAAACTCTATCATATAATGTTGGTGTACAATTCCGCCACCTGGAATTACAATGTATAATAGCCGATTAAAGTATTAAATGAGTATTAAGTTTTAATAATTATGATTTTGGAATAGGTACTTACCGATAACAACTGTTGTTCGTCCATTCTAACAAGAATTATAACTAAGTATAGAAACTGTAGCTAAGTATGAACTAACGAAAATGAAGACGACTTTATTAAAGTACTTTTTCTTGCAAAAAATGTGCTTCCTGCAAATAAAATATGACACAAAACTGAAAACCACCCGCCATTTCATGCTTCTCATTTGTTTCCACAGATAACTACTGTTTGTTTCGTTCGTCAGTTCCTCTTCTGTTTTCTTCTTTTTTTATGTTACTGTAATGTTTAATATGAGATATTACTCAAAGTTTCATGAACTTACATCTTACAGACGTAATCGTAGGAAGTTACTTAAAATTATTTCGAAAGATGTAAAAATAACTGCAACACATGTGATCATCTTGGAAACATGGTAATTTGTAATATTACAGTAACGTTCTGTATGTGGCATTAGTGAGAAGTATACAAATTAACATCGTATGAATGTTTCCTATAGGAAAATGTTAAAAACAAGTTCATGGGATGTGTATGTAACTGCGAATTCAAGTATTATTGTGTACATCAAAAATATGTTTTATTTACATGACATGGGTGTTAATAGAGTTGGTAATAAAATTAAGACATCTAGGAGATATATTATTAACGTTTTAAATAAACATCAAGAAATGTTTCTAAAAAGAACATCACAAAGAAGACTTGTTATGTTTCTTGTTTAGTGCGATGTAAGTCCAGTTGTCCCGGTGTCAACCTTTAGGGCCTTCGGCCCACTCAGAACGATGGTTGGGAGTGAGTACAAAATTTACCAGGATATATTTCCATATTTATGAGCGCCAGCGAAGTTTAAATGGCCTCAAGAACTGTCCCCCCCCCTCCTAAACTTGCAAAGGGTACATGAGGAAGAAATTAGACTAAAACTTACCTTAGAATTGAGAATTTAATAATCTTATACATAAACAATAACGGCAACCACCTTATAAGTGGCAACCAAAATTTTATTAACAAAAAAAATCCAAGCTAAAGAAACAAACTCCACTGAGTAATTTCAAGTGCAATATACTTATATCGAGATAATTGTTATTCCTGAATTGAAGTTAATGCTTAAACCTACCCCTTTACAACCCTTACTATCATTAAGCCAAAATATCCATATATTTACTTAAACATGTCAGATATAATCAACTTATATGCACAAAAAAAATACAAAGGTAGAAAAATCAGTAAGACTCTTCAAACCGCCGCGTACGCCAATATTGGATCCAACAGAAAAGCACGCTACGCAAATAAATGTCTGAGATAGGATATAAATAATCAATAATAGTGTACAGCCTTAGTGGGTCAAGAACCTGTTAATCGGCATACTATGTGAAAGCCACTCATTTAACATCTAGCTCGTAGAAGCGTAAAGCTTAAAATTATCTGAGTTAGTCTTTAATTAACATTTACGTAATAATTCTGAAGTACACAAAAGAGTTAAATTACTAAAATCCAATAATCCATCCCGTATATAATAGTTATACTATATAAGTAAATCTAGAACCATTTGTTCCTACATATAAGAAAAGCTAAAACTAATAAAATCCAAACAACCCCCGTAAATCATTGTTACACCATGTAAGTGAACCAAGAACTATTTGTTCTTTCATATAAGAAAAACTGAATTTAGTGAAATCCAATTAGCCCCCGTATATAATTGTTACACTATGTAAGTGAACCAAAAACGAATTATTCTTTCATATAAGTGAACCTAGAACTAGTGAAATCCAATTAACCCCCCGTATACAGATTCTTGCTTAACTGTATGCAAGAGAAAAACGTTAAAATTAAATTACATGAGTTAAAAATGAAAAGAAAATTAAATAAAAGAAAACTTAAACGGGAGCCTAACTCATCCTTTGTAACCATCCTCCTCGCAGGATCTCCAGTGGCCATCCAATCCATTTCACTGTCCCAAACCTCGGATTCGAACTTGGATGTACACGTGAACATGTCCCAGAAGGTCCAAAGCTAAACGTGATCGCGCACGAGAAAAACAATTTACCCCATTTGTTTTTGATTATATTTCTAGCTGAACTTCGTCAACTGGCGTAGACATTCAACCAGATAAATAATCTTGATTTGACATAATTAATGTCGAAATTTATAATTTATTATATATAAATTTACAAAATGGTACAAAGTTGTGAATGGTGAACTTCGGTGGTTTCAGATCGGAAGACACTTTATGTTTCGATTTGATGAATATTAAAACTAACTTTGTTATTGAGTGTTGAACTCGTTTCGATGAGTATAAGAACTTGTTGTGGAGCGTTGAGCTCGATTCGATGAGTGTGTAAAACTTGCGTCGATGAGTGTAAAACTTTGTCGATGAGTGTAAAACTTCGTTATCGAGAGTATTGAACTCGCTTCGATGAGTCTAAAAATCTTTGTTATCAAGAGTATTGAACTCGCTTCCATAAGTGTAAAAAACTAACTTTGTTTTTGAGCGTTGAGCTCGATTCGATGAGAGTAAAACTCGCGTCGATAAGTAGTAGAACTGAGTGAGAAACTGATTCCTTCACGTTGTGAGACGTGTTAAATATAAATCTGTGAGGGGCGTGTTTACCCGTGGATTGGTTTGACCAAACGAAAATAAATATTTCCTATTGGCCAGTATCATTTGACTTGTCGGGTTCCTAGACTAGAATCAACTATGGGTGCCGCCAATAAATAGTTAAATTTCTATTGATTACTTCAATAGCAATTGTAACCTTTTTACTCAGAAAGATTATTCAAAAATGTCTTTCATATCTTCCGACCGTCGACCATAAAATTCATGCAGAAGGGATACTAAATTTAGGGTTTGACCAATACAATAAATAATAGGGCGAAACGTGACCTTTTCCTAACTTCTTAACTATAGGACAAGGCGACAAGATATCGACTTTCAAAAATGTGCTATTTCAATGCCCAAACAAAACTATTTACAATTATTGTTGCAAAACGTGATATTTCAAACGTATTTAACAAAAGTTGAAAATAAAATGAAACTATCCTTTGAATTTACAACAATATGAAGATTTTATCAATTCTGAAACATATTTTTACAACGCTATCAACTAAAATGAATTTACGCCTTAAATATATACAATGAATAAAGGAAGCTTACAAATATCTTACATATTTTAAAAGTATCGGTAACAATAAAATTCAAGATTTTACAATCTTGACCATACTCCTCCCGTTGAGAGAATACGATCAATTATAAGGTCAATTAATGTTCATCTTCAGCATTAGTCGGTAGAATCGGAAGTAACGCTACCTTCTTCACATTTCGGACATCTGAAGATTACACGGTTTTCACTGAAACAGTACGTACCACACCGTCACTACCGGGATAGCACTTCATGATTCTTCCCAGGGCCCATCGTCAGGGTGAAATGTTGTCTTCTCGTAGTAAAGCCACAGCCCCTTCGTGGATTTCAGGACCGGCATTTTCCCATTTGGTGCGAACCGTCAACTCGTTCAGGTATTCCTTGCTCCACCACGTCCAGAAATGCGGTTTGACCTTAAGTATGTGCTGCTCGTGAGACATATGTTCACTGGTAGTCGGGGGGTAATCACGACTTTGCAAATTGGTCAATAAATTACCTATTAATAAATTGCCAGGAATAAGGGTGATAGGTTCGGTAGGGTTAGAAGAAATATTAGTTTCGTTTTCAATGATTATCATATTAAATCGTCCATACGTAAATAACCAGTCGCGATCGGCGGCTTTGTACAAATGCCTTTTAAATCCTTCCAATGCTGCTTCACCTAATTTCCCAACCCGTGGCGGCTGAGGAAACTTTGCCTTGAAGCAGGTACAACATAGTTTTATATGTGTATACATTCGACTACGTCCGTCAATAATCACATATCTACGGCGTATCGAGCATAAACTTTGCTGAATTACAGCTTGCAAATATTTTTTCTGGAAATACATCATAACTAAAATGATTACATGTCTAATTTTAAACAAGATAACGGAGTGATTAGCGTCAAATTTTGAATTAGCCACAATCAAACGGTAGCATGTCCTCATTATCCCTTCTTTGTCCCGAAAAGGATTTATCAATCGCCTAGGAAAAGCTTGAGGCCAACGTAATGCAATTTCATAATCGGAGAAATAAAGAGTTTGAACTTCCTTTCGGAGGCCCGTATTTACAATTTCCATTATTGTAAACAAGAGGTGTGTCCCTAAGAGCTCTAATTTCGCTATTGTTATCTTCTCGATAGGTACAACACGAGATTTAACACATGATAATTGCACTTAAATTTTTCTTAAGAGATATAGTGTGCGTAAGTAAACGCGTGCGTCGGATGCCATTTCAGTTGCATCGGAAAGTCCATGTAATTGGAAGCCTTCAACATCGGCGGTAATTACGATGCGTCGAGATAATAACAGATCATTTGACGGTGATGGCTGGCAATATGTTTGCCATTCAATATACAATATAATAAGTAACGATTCGTTCCAATCGAGCTTAAAGATCCACAAGTATTGTAGGATAATTTTACCGAGTACAATCACGGAAGCCAATAATCCTAACGGTTCGAATAGTTTGAAAACTCCGAAAAGTGTTATCCGTTTGGAAACATCAATCAGAATATGTTTCAGTATATACATATTCGTGTCGTTTCGCACGGTATATATGTTGCATTCTTCTTTACTTAATTGACGTAACCATTGAATTGCTGGATACAAAGCACATAGTATCGACTATGACGATATTTAATTCAAAAATTCGTAAGTTTTTCATTTGATCTTTCCAAATGAGACATTGACAATTACAGTATTCGTTTCTAACTAAAAATGGTTGACACATTCGCTTTAAATCACCTGCAATCACGATAGGGTTTTCGCGAAGTCGACTAGAAGTAGTTAATAAACTAGGTTGACTATTATGACCGATATACAGGGCGTCATTCGACGGTACGCCTGCAGAAGTCTCTCAAGAGCCGTCGTAAACCACACTAATTTTCGTAGTTGGATTCGTTCCCTTACTGATTGCGCGATGAGATAAGTAATAACCTTCTGATATCAGCGGATTGTCCACGATAGGGGGCATGTGAAGTTTGTTCAATTCTTGATTACCAGGAGCTGCTAATTTGCTTTTTTCCACAGACATGGTAGTCTCTGCTTCTTATAATTTGTCGACCAGTGTAGGTCGGTGGACATCTGGGTCCGTTAATTTGCTTTTCTCTACAGGCAGTGTATTGCCTGTTCCTATTAATCTGTCGACCGGTGCAGGTCGATGAAACTCTGGTTCTACTACCTTGATTTGTTCCACAGGCAGTTTTGTGCCTGTACCTACTAAAATGTCAACCGATTCAGGTTGATGGAGCTCTGATTCTGCTAATTTGATGTGTTCTACAGGCAGTGTAGTGCCTGTTCCTACTAAGATGTGATTCCGGTTGATGAAACTCTGGTTCTGCTAATTTGATGTTTTCTACAGGCAGTGCAGTGCCTGTTCCTACTAAGATATCAACCGATTCCGGTTGATGAAACTCTGGTTCTGCTAATTTGATGTTAGCAGGTAACTTTATCTGCTCACGTTGAATCGATTCATATGACATAACGTGAGAGATTACTGGTAAGTTTGCAACGGTGGATGTCTTTTTATCAGCGCTTAAACGTGTTCTGTTGGCCGTTTGCACGGTATATACTTGTTGCACTGCACGATATCTAATGCATGGTAGAGCTGCGAATTTATCGAGAAACCTTTTAGCACGCAACGTTTACCACATAAAGCTCTCTTCGTAGTGGCTATGTTGATCAATTTCCTCTTGATCTAACTCCTCTATCCTATCTTGAATTATATCAAATTTTCCAAATGATTTGGTTGTCCTTTCTAATGTCGATTGAATAAAATATTCATTGACGTTCGCGGATTCATCGTTTGCTTGGTCGACGACTCTTCTCAATGTCGTAATGGTTGTTAATATATAATCGCGTTGTCGTTTTAATTTGTTAAGTTCAGCCATTTTAAATTCAGTTTATGCGTGAGTATGGTAAGGAATTTCAACAATGTTTATACGATACTAATATGGAAACAGGATTGATATTGGCAAATTTAAATAGATAACTGACCAACTTACCTTGATTATCCTGGCTGTTGCTGTAATGAATCATTGGAACTGCGATTGGAACTGCTAATTGAGCTGCTAATTGAACTGCTAATTGGACTGCTAATTGAACTGCTAATTGAACTGCTAATTGGACTGCTAATTGGACTGCTAATTGGACTACTAATTGAACTACGATTAGAACTGCTATTCTGCGATTTGAACTGCTATACTTGCACTACGATTTCAACTGCTATACTTCGATTTGAACTGCTCTCTTGGTACTGGCACTTCACAATTTTATATAACAATACTTGTTATATCCGGCTATCGAAGGACCAATGTTTTATTTATATTTCTAACTGAACTTCGTCAACTGGCGTAGACATTCAACTAGATAAATAATCTTAATTTGACAAAATTAATGTCGAAATTACTAATTTATCATGTACAAATTTACAAAATGGTACAAAGTTGTGAAAGGCGAACTTCGGTGGTTTCAGATCGGAAGACACTTTATGTTTCGATTTGATGAATATTAAAACTAACTTTTTTTCCAGTGTGTATTTCCTGACCGTATTATTTAAATTTTCGTTTAAACTTATTCCCGGTAATCGGCCAATTACCGGGAATAAGTTTAAACGAAAATTTAAAACTAACTTTGTTAATGAATGTTGAACTCGTTTCGATGAGTATAAGAACTTGTTATTGAGCGTTGAACTCGATTCGATGAGTGTGTAAAACTCGCGTTGATGAGAGTAAAACGTCGTTATCGAGAGTATTGAACTCGCTTCGATGAGTGTAAAAAACTAACTTTGTAATTGAGCGTTGCGCTAGTTATGTGAAGCTAATTTGCATATTATATAATAATATCATATCATGTAGCATATTCATTCATTAGTTGTCAGCATTTAATTATAAACGAACTTGGTACTATTCTCACATTTTTATCGACATTCTGTTTGAAACTGAAACAATAAAGTTGTATTTTTGTATTTTAAAATTCAAATTAAACTTTTTAAAAAGATATTTCGTGAACAAAATATCTTAACTAGCTCTATTCGATGAGTGTAAAACTCGCGTCGATAAGTAGTAGAACTGATGAGTGAGCAACTAATTTCTTCACGTTGTGAGACGTGTTAAATAGAAATCTGTGAGGAGCGTGTTTACCCGTGGATTGGGTTGGCCAAACGAAAATAAATATTTCCTATTGACCAGTATCATTTGACTTGTCGGGTTCCTAGACAAGAATCAACTATGGGTGCCGCCAATAAATAGTTAAATTTCTATTGAATACTCCAATAGAAATTGTAACCTTTTTATCCAGAAAGGTTATTCAAAAAGGTCTTCCGACCGTCGACCAT